>OX457108.1:2665337-3880956 GCA_949752805.1 Deilephila elpenor
CATATATGGTAGAGATTATAGGTAGCGACAATGGCTTGCTTGTCAATGGTAAATTACTGAAAATGTTTGGTTTTTCATTAATAATAATTGAATTGGAGTTATAAGACATAAAACATTATCTTTATAAACTCACTTGATGTTCCAGCAATGGTTGAACGTAGCATTTCTACTGCAAGTGCAAATTCTGTTGCAATTCTTTTCAATTGTATTAGAGGCGCCGATGACGTGCCTAGCTCTGGGCGCTATGGTCTTCCAGTCGATAGTGTCCACGTAACATGCTTGTTGGAGCCCATGTATTATTATTCCACCTCTGTCTATCTTGCGAAGACTGTAGAGTCCTATCTAAATAATAAAAACAAATCATTTACGAAGAGTGTCATTGTCATTATTAACCATAGAAAGGTCGTTGCTGTTTTGACCTCCCCGAAAGAAGTCTACAGCAAGCTATTGTATTCAGAGTCATTTCGTACGATTTTTAAAGCATTGACTGACAATCTAGGGTAACCGAAATGATTGAAACAAAACTTATTTTAGAAAAGCCTTTGGAAATTGATTAGGAATTTCCACATCTAACGATTATATTACAATTTATAGAGACGCATATAAATAAATTACAGGTAAGTTGAATATTCATCGAACATCACTATCATTCTATCTCCGGTCAAATTCGTAAACAAAATTTTAATCCGGACAAATAATAAATTGAATTTCATTGATTGAGCGTGCAAAAAATGCACATACAAATAAACAAGAGAGAATCCAATCAGAACGTATTTTAATATCCTGTTTGTGTTTTTATTGCTTTACGCATTTGTTTTTAGAAGTTAGCTTTATGACCGGATATTATAAAGCCCTAGGCGTTCGAATAAATGTACTAGGATAGTATGGGTAAGGTTGCAAATTTCTCCAGTATTATTTTATCACAGAAAACACTTGATGTAACAATTTTGCTGTTGCCATTTGGTCAGTAAGTGATTTCATTTATTTTTCAACAGGGTGCCCATAATTCCTTAGTTTCCTCGTATCCATTTTTGTTTTTCATAGCTTTTGCAATCTTAGTCCCTTATTTGTCCCGTCGTTCTTCCTCCCTTATTTCTTGACGCAAAAGTTTTAAAGGTGATCACTGACCATAGGAACGAAGATCATGTTTTAACATATAAACGATACATCCTTTATCGTATGCTAATGGAAACTTAAATTGTAGTCGATCCACGTACCTCTAACAGACTGGTCATATCAAAAATAATCAGTCCGTAGTCATTGAATAGTTGCTCTCCTCGTATCCTGGTCAAATTAGGAAATAATTGCCCAACTGACTCCAGACCCATCACTCGGTATACCACCATGAAACCTGTCACCTAAAAATTATAAGAAAATTGGCCAAGGACGTCATATATTTGGTAAAAGTAATTGAACTGAGGAAAGATGAAATTATAAAATATAGTAATGCCTGGGTTTAGGGGTTTATTAAGTAAGGAGTTTATCTTAAAATATAATTCAAATAATTACTCGATAAACATTTTAATCCTGATATGCCAATGATACACTTTATTCATTGTCTATACATGTCCACGAACTTGTGACCCACTTGATGGTAAACTGCTCGTGGATTTAGCAATTCCCGGAGTACTGTCAAGTCGCTAACAATAATGTAAAGTCTGAGTTAAAGCTAGGCAGAATTAATTATGGTGATGGTTAAGAAAATAAAGTACTAAACAATATCATTTTAAAATCAGTTTACCTCTCGAAGCAAAGGAAAGGTCAAGTTTGCGAAATCACTCTTAGTTCTATCTTCCATGGTAGTCACTTCCAAATTGCCCAATATGACGACACAATCCTTCAGCTCCTCCTGCAGGCATTGCGGAGTCTTGCAGAAAACTGTCTTGCAGAAACTGTGAGTTGAGTTCGGTGTGTGACTTAATCTTTGTGCTGCTGTACTGGTGATGATGAACACAAACCTGCAAAGATAAATATTTTAATTTTGGGATTGCTGTGGTGTATTATCTTGTAGGTGAAAATGCTCGATTTCTTATAGATGTTTGGATCCAGATACACCCGGAATAGGAATCGGACACCGTCCACGATAGTAAAAATTCGTCATAGTGGAGTATGCAAGTGTGTCACATTTTCGATTTAGTCTGTGTATGCCATTAACCGAGGTACCCAATATTCTGAATTGAATGATTTTTTTTATCGTGACGTGTCGTAACTCATTGAAGGACATTGTAGCCAGAGTAACTACTGGTCATATTGGAACTTAACATCTTATATCTCAGGATAGCGAGCGCAGTGGAGTATCAACATCGATATCAATATTACACTAGATAAGACATTCAGTACAAAAAATGTGTCCCACCTACTTGCGGTGCATGCACCACACATGAATCAGTTTGCTTCGTGACAGTGACAATGCAGTACGCCTTATCGCATACGTTTAAAAGTAATAAATTAATGTTTCGCCGTCAAACCGGAAAGCAAATCGTCTGAAGTTACAATATTTTAATAAAATACCAGGTAAGTGATGTAATATTGCAGTGTGCTTTTAAAATACGGGGGCACTTTATTTCTTTGACGTGTCTCGTCTATCGGTAGAATATAAGTCAATGAGTGCCAAGCAATGTTTTGTAATTCATGTTGTTGTTTAGTATTCTACTGTCCATGGGCGGTCGTATCGCTCACCATTAGGCTAATGGCATACTCGTCTCGTTAGTCAAAAAAACAAGTTGTATTGATTCTCGATCTAAATCGAATCCTTGTAAATTGGTCTTTTAAGGATCGTCATAAATACATACATACATACATAAACTCACGCCTTTATCCCCGAAGGGGTAGGCAGAGACGCCACCAGGACACCCACATTTCGCCTTGTATGTTCCGTCCCACGATGTGATAGGGGGCGAGTCTATCGCCATATCGGGCACAAATTCCTGACTCCGGGCTGATAATGAATAGAAAAATCCAATATCACTTTGCCCGACCCGGGACTCGAACCCGAGACCTCAGCTTTGTAACCGTACCGTAATACAACTACGCCACCGAGGCAGTCCAGATCAGCAGTCAGATCGTCATAATGGTATCATTAAACAAAGTTCATAAACAAATTAGTCTTTTCGAACTTATCGTATTTCGACCACGAGCGAGATTCTACCACTTAACAAATATCCAAAATGATTTTCTCCAACAAAAAATAAAGTACAAAAATTTTTTCGAAGTCAGTAATCAAATAAACTTCCGGCGTTGGCCGCCAAATAATCGCAAATGGCGGCAGCCGGCAACGTGTTCCATTCGTGCGTAAAGGAACGCGAAATGTTCGGCCTAATCTAGCTAAAAGCTGCGGAACATGTCCATGTGGCGACTGGTAGTATTGTACTAATATTTTGTATATTTTATAACAATAATTTGATCACTGGTCGCAGTGGTTAGTATTGTTTGGTAGTGTTGGTGACGCTATCAAACACGCGTCGCGTCGTGTTTCATAGCAAGAGGCCGCATGGTAGATCCTCGCTCGGAGAAATATTATGTAATTATTTTTTTTGAGACCTCTTTTTCCTGGTTTATTACTTATGATAAAAGATCCACATCTTTTAGTATGGTCAGGATTATCTGGTTGTCCAATTTTATCCAATGGGACAGAGGCGGTGAAAGCTTTCATTTTATTTAATAGGGTTTTAACTATCTATTCATAATAATTATCGCCGAAAACAATCTCATTTATTTGTATTAAAAATTGCCCTAAACCCAACAATTTACATTTTAATACTCGATCGGCGAAATATCGGTAATTAGCCTACAATTTGTTATATCCTGTGTATAATATTTAAACTATAAACATGACTTTAATGGTATTTATCATACAGATATATATACATATATTTTCCTTACTTACCAATGCTTTATCTATTTTTTCAGACATTTCGATAAACTAAATTCATTCATTTTATAATGGCTAGCAGAAATATAGGTCATAAATATTATGACTATAATATCGTATATTACGATAAGGAAAAGTTTTATTAATTAAATACTTTTAAAGTGTTGTTCAGGACTAAGTTGATAAGATTAAAGTAATTAATACACTTTATTAAAACTTGTGGTATTGTAAGCACTAAAAACATGTTTTTACACACTACGTATAGATTGTAAATTTAATAGGTAAATAAAAAGGACAGCTTCCGTGGCGCAGTTAGTTAGCTGCCGCCTGTGAAACGAGAGGCCGCGGGTTCGATCCCCGCACCGATACAAATGTTTATGAGATCCACAGACATTTGTTTCGGGTCTGGGTGTTTGTGAGACCGAAAAGTCTTTCGTAGTTTCTGATACCCACAACACAAGACTTGATCGCAGTCTGAGGTCAGGAATAGGTATGTAACTTTTAGGGGTATTTTTTTAAGTTCATTAGAGTTTTAAAAGTAAACAAGACTCCGTAATTTATTATAAAATGTATGTACTTATTAATTATAGTATAACTTACGTAATATATAACTATAATATACGTGGTGGCATGTTCATAAACAATCAGACATCGCCGCTAAGACGGTGGTAGCTGGTTCGAATCCCAGGATGATCCTCTGACTTTTCGGAGTCATGCCACTCACTTTTACTATGAAAGAATACATCGTGTTGAGTACCACACGATGGAGATCTTATAATAATATTTTGATGTCTATGATTATATAATCAGAGAGGTAGACTATGACCTAAATTCCTTCAATCGATTGTAGTGGAGTCTCATGCTCAGCGAAATAGGTAATATACAATATAACTAAAAAGATTTTTGTAATTTCACCATCCAAAGGGCTGAAAGTTTAGAAAGTTATTCGTCACCTCTTAAATTAAATATGTAAATCGGTGTTTGGGTATCGATAAGATATTCCTTTTAAAGTCATGGATACTTTATAAATAGTCTTCTAACTTTCTGACGAGTTCTGTTTTCTTATAAGATTTAATAGAACTGAAACAAATAGTTTTAGTTCTTGTAATTACAACTATTGAAATAGAATATCGTACGTATATTTAATACATACATACATAAACTCACGCCTTTATCTCAGAAGGGGTAGGCAGAGGTGGCCACCAGGACACCCACATTTCGCCTTGTATTTTCCGTCCCATGATTCCTGACTCCGTGCTGATAATGAATAGAAAAATCCAATATCACTTTGCCCAACCCGGGATTCGAACCCGAGACCTCAGCTTTGTAGTGGTATTTTCCATGTAATACATTGTGGATAACAGCGGATATTTACAAAAATGTCCTATCTAACGGTAGTAGAACAATATGATGGAATAAAACATAACCCTTCTCAATAACAACAGAAGACAAACTATGAAAACTCCCAGGGGTTATTTCTACCACGTGTAAAATTCCGGGAAAGAGAATTCAAATAAATTACGCAGATATTATTCAGAGCGCATCTCGCATGGTGAGAGGGCAAGGACGCTATATTTTGGAACAATGACAATGAGCTTAACCTTGATGTTCGGCGCACGTACGTTATAATACGAAGCATGTAGTATAATATGACTGATATTAAATGTTGTTGTATGGTTGTAAGAGCTAGATGCTTATGTTCTTTGGATTATTTTTTATTTGTATGTAATCGTCAACCGCCAACCCGCACTAGGCCAGCGTGTTGGACTATATGGCCTAACCACTCTCAATCGATTCTCTCCATTGTAGAGTAGACCCGTGCCTTGCAGTGGGACGTATATGGGCTGATATAGGTAGATGTAATCGTATTCTCGATTTTAGAGGAGGTCCATAAAGTAGGATGTGCAGGGCTGATACTGATGTATAATGTATTATAGTAGCTATTTCACTGCTATCACAGTTATCGAACAATTAAAGCTGTTCAGATTTTGAGGTGAAATATTTTACACAAGATAGAACATGAGACGGTCTCTTGCTACAAATATTAAATCATATCAGATGTTTCCAATGTTTAATTTTAACTTAACTTAACTTAATTTTAATTTTAATGTTAAACAGTATTTATTTATAATTTATATCAAACATTAATTTGAAACAGCATTAAAATGATACGAATATTTTTACTAGTGAAGTGAGGAAACTCACTTTTTCTTTTGCACCCACACGCCTTACCTATGTAAGATAACGTCACAGTACTATAGTTGCACCCTTTTTTGTTCCTCCCACCACCATATTTAAAAAAGTTTTAATTTGTTTATTATTAAGCGGATTAAAAAAGTCTTACTGGTTACCATCTTGTACAATTGTATCAATATCAATAATAATAAAATTTGAGTCAATATTCCTAATTACTGGACTCACTGAGCTTTGGTGTAATTTTAACTACTATAAACTAATAGGACAGGAACATTAATAGGGAAGGTGTTAATAATTATATCCTGACTAATGGAATAGATAAACGACTAGATCTCACAGACACATTCTCTTTGGTTTATATCGGGGCGTTGTAATGAAAATACACTTATGTAATATCCTAACAGCATTGTGTGTCAGATACAAGGAGATCTGAGAAACCAAACCAGATCTCCACAATAGATAAGGCTCCCCAATCTGATATCATTGTCTTATCCGTACATTCTCTTCCTACAATTAAATTGAAATGCAAAATTATTTCTCGGATGTTATGCTAGATTCAAATGAAAAATGATAATTTGATAACGACGGTATAAAGTTATTGATCCTTGTATAATTTACATTGGAATTCAATCAAAAGGTCAAATCCTTCCTTGCTAAAATTATAATTACGAAAGTTTGTATGGATGTTTGTTACTCTTTAACGCAAAAACGGCTGGACTAATTTAGATGAAATTTGATATAGGGGTAGCCGATACCCTGGATTAACACATAAGCTACTTTATATCCCGAAAAATTTTAGTTTTTTTCCGTAGGATGAGTAATAAATTCAAATATAGGTATTAAAATATAGGTATTAAATTTAATGAATTCAAATAATAGTATTCAATACATATTTGCTACTCTTTCAAACTCGAATGGTTGGTACGGGACAGAATTGCATGCGTTTCGTCATCGAACAGAGTGAGATGGGACAGAACGGGATGTAACGGGACGGGACGGGAAAAGCAATATTGTCGACGGCGTCACATTGGGCTTAAATATAAAACAATTAGTACGCAAAATAATATGCGATTGATGTGGACTGGACTCCAAAACTATCTGCACCCGAGCGAAGCCAGGCCGGGCCGCTAGTAACTTATATAACATGAACCTAACGATATAATGGCATTTCATCTTAGTTCCGACAATTTAGTTCAATTTTCTATACCCGTACAATATGAGTCCCACTATATGTTAACCAATCTCGGCAAAACACATCTCTGCCTTCTCGAAATCATGTGTGTATTGATAGTTATTTATCATGTGCACCAGCGGTAAAGAAATACACGTGAGAAAACAATGGAGATCTCAATAAGATTTTCCATGGCATGTGAAGTTCGCCAAACCGCACTAGGTAGACGTAGTGGACAATAGCCTAAACTAAACTATAAATTCCATAATTTATCTATTCATTACTCTAGCGATTTCATTTCGTGTATGGATAGCAGAGCCACAAGTCCAAAAGCCCTCAATACTCCCACAACATTTCCGAAGCGAGAAATATATTAATAATGAAGTCAATCGCAACATATAAAGTTGAAAGGAAATTCTTTCACCCCATTTATTCGTATGTTCCTTACGTTTGAGCGTTCATCAATATCTTGGTAATTCGTTATGAAATTCAATAGCGTTAGGCAATAACTTAAGACTACACATCGTGTTATTGGCAGTTCGGTAACGAGAAATATTGCGGCCTTCGGGATTAGTTCAAGTCTTTCGTATTGTTTTAGCGGGACGTTGATCACCTGGTCTGATTTCAATGGCGTATTTCTAGCAAGCATTTACTGAGGCCGAAATTACTTCGTTTCATGCGGTATGAGATAGAATTATTAGTAGTTTTAGTAACGATATTTCGATCTATGTATGATTATAACAATTTTAGACACATGAGAATTTTCTTTGGAGATGTTTGAGTCGGATTCCAAAATAAGTTAGCCAACAGCAGTGGTCGTTTTTACTTGCACAACAAGTTAAAACCAATGCCACTAGATGTCACTATATTGAAGTACAACACCCTACTACAAAACCTCAAACTACCACTAGCACTAAAACGAATTCCAGTAAAACAAAATATTCCAATATTAAATAAAAATGAACGTAAATCCATGTCTTAATACAAAAATATAATCTTTTATAAGGTAAAGAAAATACTTAAATTATATTTACCAAATCACCGATTTCGACGCCATGACACCTTCAAATTCTTCAGTTTCTTCCCTCCAAATATCTTATACTTCTTTGACGGAACAGATGATCTTCGCAACACACGCGCCAAGAACCTCAAATACGTGTACCTCACACCAATCATGGGAAAACACATTGTCTCCGTGATGTTCTCATGGTTTAACTTCACGTCTTTAACTGTTTATTGTCTGGATTTACCATGACAATGGCTTAGAGCAATGCGGTCGGATTGTGGAAATTTTAATTCCTTATTGTGTTTGATAAGTAGCGGTTTTAATGCTCACTTTCTAACTTGCTTTTATTGTTAATCGTCTATGTTTTAGTATACATACATTTCATCAAAAACTATAGAAGTTAATAATTTATTTGATGAATAATATTGGCATTTAAAATTCTAAATATAACTTATTAACTTTATCCACCGAAAGTCACTGTATCAAAACACACATTATATGGAGACCGCAATTGTCCATTACCGCGAATGAAAACAAAAGACCAACGTTAATCTTACACTCCTGAATCCTTTTTGCATAGCAACAAATCAGACACAACACTTACAAAACACAATAGGAACAGACGAACAAAGTTGTATTGTACTTAGTAGGTACCGTTCGCTCTGAAAGGCGTTACTTTTAACACTGCATTTAAACGGGACGAGGAAAATGTCCTACGGGCGAGCTGATAATTTGTACAGTAGTACAGCTACCAATAATTCTAAATATGATTTAATTAGACATTCGATGGAACACTTATGTGTTATTACATCGTGACCTCTGAGTTGAGACGTCTATAGGATGCTTTCAATTTGTATAACACGATTTAAGAGAAGTTACTTTTAGTCAATATCTTTTCATTTGAGATAGGTCACTTGTTATTTTGTAGGTACTTACGAAACTATATTGTAATATAAACTAGTATTTTGCTGATGAAGAAAATATTTTTCCAATTCACATGATGCTTATCGTTATCATATTTACTAGTATGATTTTTTCACTTACTGTTATTTTATGTAACTAATTGAGGCGATCAACACTATATTATACATTAATTAATGAACTGCGTTCAATACCCAGTCAAACATCTTGCTGGCAGAACCTCAAGCACTCTGTAAATATGTTTGCCGATCCGCAAATAAACCACGTTATATTACTCCTTAATACTGCTAGAGCTTCAATCATGCAAACGGCTCGCCTGATGGAAATGCTCAACATCACACTTGAGAATCATAACACATGGAAAAGCCTGGATACGTTAACCTTTAACCTTGAAGAATAAAAGGAATAGGGTGACAGGACGATATGTTTTTTGATGAAAAGCCAGGATACGTTAACCTTGAAAAATAAAAGATATGAGAGAAAGAGTAACGGGACAATATGATTTTTGATGAATAAAATAGTGATCGAAATGAAAAACTTAATTTGTGTTCATTGAATCCAAACCCAGTTATTTTTATAGCTATCAGGTACGAACTAGTAAGTCCTATAAAACAACAAGAATTATGGCAATAATAACTTCGAAACGGCAGTAGTGGGATCCCGCAAAAATCTAATAAAAGTGCGAGACCATGAAGTAAAGACAATTACAGCCAGGTAAAGTTCGACTGCAGTGCAGCTAAGGTCATATATTACGAACTAAGAAAATATATTGTGTAGAAATGTCGGAACGTTAACCAGAACCAGATACTTTATTTAGCTCTTTATTACTTTACTTTTAAAACATTTTATTTCAATATGCTATGCGTTGACGTTATCATGATTTTATATGCGAGTATTAAAACTATTGTTTTATGGCGGTAAACGTTTTTCAATTTATAATATTTGATTGGTTTAAGCCCGTAGAACTCCTGAACAAGTTAATGGCAGGCAAGTGGACTGTGGTAAAATTAAATCTAAATCTAAAGCATATAAATAATTTTGTTCGGAAGCCATTTAAGTGTTAAGAGATTGGGACAGGTATGTATACAAAGCGGACGAAGAAGCTATCAGCGCTGCTTGTAAACTCTTAACCGAAAGAAATAATGTAGGTGCCAAAAATCAAGGATTGAAAAATAATAAAACCAACAAGAAATATTAGATTTGCTGTCGTGGTTCGTTTGATGAATGAGTCTGCAAACCCACCGAACACGATATGGATAACCCGTCGTAAAGCTCCACCAAAATGTGTTAGATTTGCCGTTTCGGGTTCAGCCGGAATACATCCGGTTGTGGTCAAGCCGGCATAATAACCATCAAAATATATTTTTCTCTTGTCGATAGTTTATTCAGAATACATCAAATTAATTGCTGGCACTTGTTCGTTCTCTCTCTCTTCAGCCACAGGAAGTCTATTGCTGAACATATGCCTCCCCCAAAGATATCTACATCGACCTGTTGGAAGCGGCTTCCTGCAACCTTACCCAGATCGTCCGTCCACCGTATAGCAGGCGTGTTCATATATTGTATAATAAAAACCCATATAATTCAGTAGACGAAACAGTAAATAATCTGTTACAACTTTTAGATTAAGAGATAATGATCGATGTTAACTGCCGGAAGTGCGCTATCATTTCGATGCATCCAAAAGATGGAAGATTATTCTATGATCTGATAAGATTTTTTAGATTCTACTTACACGATTTTTATTCTGACTCAAATTCTAAGAACCTGATATTACTAAAGATGTTGCCATCAAATATTATTGTAGCCAGATTTCGTATCATTGGTTTATTATGAAATGTATTGGCAATGAACCGTAGGGGTTTGTTTCTTATCATTCCATAGGACGAAATTTAATAAATTTAAACACCATTACATTTTAAACTAAAAAATATCTCAAAAGTAAGTTTATTAAATAATCCAAGCAATATACGTTTGCTGAGTTTATCAAAGGCAGTTTTTGTGTCCATTTTCCCGCCATTTCCCAGGAGTCCAACTAAAAAAATGTAAGGCAAAAAATTGGCTAGGATTTGCAAAATCTAACCTAAAAACCCGGCAGCACTCTAACGAATAAACTAACAGTTGCACAAAAAAAACGTTCCAGGTGACGAAGAAACGTTGCCAAAAAGTCTATATAAATTGACCCGGGCACACGTATTCGAATTTCCCTGTAAGATTTTCTGTAACCAAGTCGATTTGCAACTCGGCGACGCAAAAATGGCATTTTTTTTTATTTATTTTGCAACCGTTCATAACCGCTGGCTGAGTGTTCGCGGAGTAATGAAACACTCTGTACGGGACCCGCGGGTCAAGTGGGTTTAACGAGCAATATTGCATTTTGTGTAAGGCGGGCGCTTGCATGCCGTTTTATGATCGCTTGTAGTCCCTGCCACTTGAGTATACTGCCGGGTGGATCTTAGACGGCACGCGCCAAGATAAAAATCATAATAGTACATAAACTCACGCCTTTATCCCCGAAGGGGTAGGCAGAGGCGCCGCTAGGACACCCACATTTCGACTTGCATGTTGTGATAGAGGGCGAGTCTATCGCTATATCGGGCACAAATTTCTGACTCCGGGCTGATAATGAATAGAAAATTCCAATATCACTTTGCCCGACCCGGGATTCGAACCCGAGACCTCAGCTTTGTAACCGTACCGTAATACAACTACGCCACCGAGGCAGTCAAAATCATAATAATAATCAATAAAAATCATAATAGGTATAGGGGAAGTACGTACAAAATGACATATACGGACAAAATGACACAGGCATCATATTTCAAATTCTCCCGTTTCTAGCCCGCCATAGATTACTACATCACGTGACCCTATTCGGTAATACTAACCTGTCAAAACGTGAACTCGCGCCAGTCTTTCGTTTGGGTGTTATGGCTGACGACAAATATTGGTAAGTTACAAATATTTTTTTAACTGCAAGGAGTTTTGTGTATTAATATTATGTTTTTCATAATATTATCTTGTGTTTACATTTGTTACATCCCTTAAGTACTTATTGTTGCCTTCAAACAGTTATTTCTGTAAATAATAATCATTTTGCATTTATTGTTGAATTTTGATTTTTTATAACGCTTTACGGACAAAATGACATACATATGTTACGGACATAATGACATAGGTATGTCGTTTTAATATCACTTCCTGGAACGACACAACAAATAATCCGCGCCGTAACACCTGACAATAATGACACAACAGTTCAAACAACCGACTCTACTTAACCAGCTAACAATTCAACAGCAAACACTGGTCAACACCTTATTTTACCTGCTGCAAATCAAAATTGCCCATCTATTGGTAATTAATTACATCCCTCATCTCATACTTTAGCAGTGCCTATTGAAGTTTTATCTCCTGTCCCCAAAGGACTTTACGTAAGTGGCCAAGGCAAACGTAAGCCAAAGAAACACCAAACCCCCTTTAGTTTTGACTTCCACTCCAAATATGAACGAAATTAAGGCAAGAAACGAGCCTAAAGCTCCTTCAGAGAAGAAAAGACGAAAGGTTACCAAAACCATATTCCATGAAGACAGCGAAGAAGAAAATTGGCCAAATTACACTCAAGATAACGAAGAGGATTGCGCATGCATATATTGCAACGATCTTTATTCAAGATCAAAACCTGGAGAAGACTGGTTGCGGTGTTTAAAATGTTCGCATTGGGCCCACGCTTCTTGCGCGGACGTTTCTAAACGAACCAAGCGGTTCATTTGCGAGCTTTGCTTGTAATTTTATAACTTTTGCCAGGTATGTCATTTAGTCCGTATGTGGTATGCCATTTTGTCCATAGCATATGGACAAAATGGATTTCATTGATCTCTGTTAAATTTAAAATTATTATTTTTTCTAGTTTGTTTATCTTTTAAGTATCTATTATAATTCAAAGCTAAGAAACCTAAGATTACTGGTGTGCAATATGAATGCGCTGTGATTTACCATTCAAGAGTTATAACCCAAAACCAAAACTATATGTCATTTTGTACGTACTTCCCCTACGTTAAAATATGTATGCACGATGTATATACCCAGGTTAGATTGTCCAAGACCAGTTTCTGACATCGGTCATTAAGACTGAACATATCTAATCGGAATGGTTAACTAATTGAAAAATTTCGCACAAAGAATTAAACCATTCGTCTTCCAACAGATCGCTGAGGAAACCCTTGGCGGAAACTTAGGTATATTTTGCAGAGGACTTCCTGTAGCAGAAGGCAATGATGATGATTGCGTTTTAATTACCCTATTGGTATAGTCTCAGCATGAATGGTGCATTAACCGTAGGTTTGTAGCCTTCTGGGTTTAGTTTCCAGTTTGTAGATACCAAATATCAAAATTGGATATGAAATCGAAAATTGGTTTATAAATATAAAATAAGTATTCAGGTTCAAAACATCTCACATGCGTTACTCGGGAAGTATATTGTGTGTCGGACTTGGCTATAGGCCTTGTCACATTCTAGATCCGACAAATAAACTAAGCACTGTGAACGGCACTGAAGGCACCTTTATCAATCCCTTCAGGCACAGGTGTGGGTTTACGTATGTATACCTACACTTATACATAGGTATACACATAGATGGTGAACGCAGAATTGGCTGTGAAGCAAAAGAGATCCCTTTTAGTGCCTAGACAAATGCAGTTACGGACATCCACCTGCGGGATAAACGGACCAGTATTTTTCCTACATATTTATGTTATTGGCACGACAAAAGAATTACAATAGACATAATGACAAGTGCTGTGGAATTATAATGCCCATAGAAGGGAGATTTGTATACTGATGGTCGACCCAATAATATCGGTATAACATAAGCTGAATCCGGAACGCAACACAATGTCTCCTTTTTTTTTTTATCTATTCGTTCCATGAGGAACCGGCTAAGACAATGTCTCCTTGTGTGAGTTACGTTTGCGGGTTTTACTCCTGTCTGTACAGACGTGAGTTCTGTTCAAAATTACCACGTGTTGATATTTGCCGTCGAATATATAAATGCCTAAAGAATATTTACTTATGTTAAATGAACAACATTTATATTTTTAATTTGAAGATAATACAAAAAAAGAAATTTTAAATCATCACTTCCATGTAAGTGAAACGGAATGTTACTGTCATGTCTTTTGACATTGACACTTATCATTGTTTGTCATTGTTGCGGCTTTTAGCATTTATGAAAGCTATCTCGCTCACACTTATAAAATCATAAACAATGTGTCTCCCTCTTCGACAAACCAGATGCTTGTCAGAATTCTAATTTGGCATCCCAATAAATGCAAAACAAAACTGATTTTCGAAGCGGTATCTAAAAAAGTTGTTTAAATTATTATTTAGGTAAGTATTGATACAAATCAATTTAATCCTTATTCACGAAATCAGTCATAAAATCATTTATATTATAAACAACCTCTTCTACAAAAAGGTACTAAGTGTGATTCTAAGTATTTGAAGAATACTTTTCTTATATAGAATTATTTTTATTGTATGGGTATTATATTAATTATATTTTTTTTATTCACAGAATAACTTACTTATCTAACGGAGTAATGGAATGGAAACCCCCAAATCAAGATAAAAAACTGACTAAAAAGCAGAGAGCGAAAATTGCTAAAATGGAACATAATTCGAAACGATTATTGGCGTGGTATCAGAAACGTAAGATTATATTTTCTTATTACATCAATTTAATGGTTTATTTTGACTGTGGTGCACACATATTATGTATTTCTTTATATGAAAGAAAGAAAAACGATTTATTATTTATTTATTATTATATCAGCCATGTGTTGCAGGTATTATGAGTATGATTTGTTATGGATTGATGGATTGTGTTTTTGTTTTGGCACCATAGATGATTTGTTGATCTTTATACAATTAGGATGAGATCAAGGAGACCTATGCCCAACAATAGGCTAGTTTAGAGAATGGTAGAGTCATGACAATTATAAATTTATACAGCCTTATTCATCAACAGATTTAAAACTATTTTACTTATCAATTGTTTTGTTCCTTTTGAATGAGTTTAGAATTCGGGATGAGCGAAGAAGACAAAACATTTGATAACTAAAATAGGTTTTAAAACAGTCTATGAATAATAATTATAATCTAATAATAGCTGCATTCACAAAGATACTTTCATAAATAGTATATCTATCTGACTGATTGAATATAATGATTTTTGGTTTACAAACTGGTGATACTCAATATGACGCCTCTGCCCTACACTTGGATTATTATTTAAACTTACCTAGTTTTAATATCCCTATAATTATTATTAAGTACCAGTACATTCACTAGGTATAGTTGTAGTGAAGACAATACATCATTGGCAATTTATAATTAAACAAAAAAATCTTTAATCACAATTTTCCTTTTCAGGCTATCATCCTGCTGGAATACCAAAAGGTATGTTGAAATTTAAATACGGCCTTATTTTTATATTCCTTTCTTTTATTTTTACTTAAAGAGGAATTTTTAACATACAAACATACATAAAGTCCTGCCATTATCCCAGAAGGGTTAGGCAGAGGCGCCACCAGGACACCCACATTTCGCCTTGGTATGTTCCATTCCACAATGTGGTAGGGGGCGAGCCTATCGCTATATCGGGCACAAATTCCTGACTCCAAACTGTTCATGAATAGAAAGACCCAATATCACTTTGACCGACCCGGGATACGAACCCAATACCTCAGCTTTGTAGTCGTAGCCATAGCCACCATACATTTTTAATAAATATTAAAAGGATTTAAGTCTCAAAAATATAAAACTAAAATATCTTAAACACAATTTTTCCTTTCAGGTTTTAACCCTTCTGCATTTCCAAAAGGTACATTGAAATACTACTATATTTACTTATTCCTTATATTATTTTTACTCAGAGTTTAATTTTAATTGTATTTAAAGGGTTGAAGTTAACTATGATGTCATAGTGCTTTGAAAGTAGCAAATACAATTATTCATTAATTATTATGTAACTCAAAAATCATATTTATTATATTGTTATCGTAATCATATTTGTTATAAAATAGTTTTTATGCAACACAATACTAATTTTTGTTAGTTATTTTTTTTATGTTTAATTAGTTTACATTTCAGGAGTCCCAAAAAGCTTTTTGCTGGAGCAAAAATATCAGTTTCCTAATAGTAAGTTATTTTTAATTTTTATTTCAAAGTTTTTCGTAAGATTATAGGTATTAAGCACCTTTACTTATTGGAAAGCCCGTCGAGGAAACCAACTCAATCATACCATGTTTCTGGTTCAGCCTATGTGTATGCTGATTGTAAGCAGGCCAGCACAGTTGTGTAACCAGAAAAAAAATGGTTAGACATGTTAAATGTCTTTATTAATTTTTAATTATTTACATGAAGCCTTCTTACAATAAATTTTGCATAGCGTATTTCGGCTGTATAATTGTCATGTCCATGAATATGATCACAATTGGGTAAATGTGAAACAATTACACTATTATAGCAAAATAATATGTATTTGCCAAGGTAAATTAAAACTAAATATTTTAATATTCTGAAATTAATAGCCAACACAAAATGGAGTCAATCAATAGCAGAAATTGGCAATGATTCAAATACAGTTATAGTGCCGTTGGAAAATACAGTTGAAGTTGAAGAACCGATGCAACAGGAGGCTCAGGAGACGGAGAGATATTCACCGACAGACACTTACATGGACAATGCAACTGACCCTGAGGACAATGATGGTAGTTATTTATTTAATAATAAATAGTTATTCAAAATGTCGGCGACATTATGACTTTTTTAGGAACCACTAAAGGGTACATCTACCGTTTACCCACGTAATAGTTTTTTTATTTTTATAAATTTAAGAACCTGCTGTACCGATTTGACTAGGTCATTGAGTCAAACGAGAAATAAACGTTGAACTTGAGGTTCTTTTATTTTTTTATTTTTTTATTACATGTGAGTTTTTTGTAGGGCAGTGATTCATTTCTCTGTTGAGTGTCGTGATTGTACCTGTGGGGTGAACAAATCGGCAGAGGTCTAGGGTGTCGCTATTTGAACTTGACATTCATTACCCGTCTATATTATTGGACCTAGCCAAATCACTACAGTAGGTGGTTTAATGTGTCAGAATAAAAAACTGTCTCGTACCTAACGAAAATCATAATATTTGATGTAGGGCCTTCTGATGCGATATTCTGTAATTGGTCTCAAAAAAGTACATCATCTCGCCGACACTTTGTATATCAGGGATCAACTCATATATTCCTTACTACTAAGGATATCGTGTATTATTATTTATGATTGGCACAAGCCAGATCTTAGCCCACCGCGCTGGACTAGCGCATGTTTGGGTAAACTAGACCTCATACACCTTGAAAAGCAGTAATTTAAAGTAGAGTACAAATGTTGTTACAATAATATCCTACTGACAGCCTCTGTGGTACAGTTGGTTAGACGCCGGCTGTGGAACGAGAGGCCGCGGGTTCGATCCCCGCACCGAGACAATTTGTGCGAACCCCAAGTATTTGTTTCGAGTCTGGGTGTTTGTGAGACCGAAAAGTCTCTTATAGTTCCTCATACCCACCGACACAAGACTCGATGTTAGTGTGGGTCAGGGCTATGTATATGACTATTGGGTGTATTTATTTATATTTTATTTTTACTCAATATATTTCAGAGCTATACGAACTGGGTTCTGAAGAATGGGAGAATAGTAAACAAAAAAACGTTTTTGAGCGTCTGGGCCCGCCGCAGCCGAAGAAACCCAATCTGACTATAAACTTACTCTACAAACAGGATCATATAGACAGGTGATTTCATTTTTCATATATTAAAATGTAGTTTAACATTTATGCTAATATTGCATAGGTATTATGGAAACTGACAGAATTACATCGAATTTCACCACGTTACACGAAGTCAAAACTTCATAGTGACATTCGCAAGTGTGTTTCGTTTCGATTTTAGCGTGTCTGTCCGGTTTCAACTAGACCAGCTGTATAGGGTAGTTGACTCCATATTTATAGCTATGACGTCATATACGCAGCTTGTGTGCGATATAGAAAGCTAGAGTGCTCAATACACAACTAAAAATATTAATATCACAGTCATATTACTACCAATTGTGATGCTGTTTCAAATGAATATTTATCATTAAGTATATTTTGCATTGATTAAATACTGAAACATTCAATAACAAATTATATCTTTATATGTTCAAATTTGATAGTCTATTCAAATTACATTATACTAACTTGATCATGACAGTATAAAAGCAATATTTCAATGTTTTCTCACAGGAAAGTTTCAGTAGCCGCTGAAGATACGGATAAGTACACGCCGACGCACCTGCGGGAGTACATACAGTCCAGCATAGACCCCATTGTGATGAAATATCTACCACAATGGCCGTGGAAGAAATCCACCACCGTAAGGAACGAAATCACAGGGAATTATTATGCTGTAATGTCTTTTTCTAGATAATCTCGAATATTTCTTAATACCTGATTTAGGATAATTTGCTTTTTTTTTAAATTCAGTGGTGACAGTTTTAGTACTGTACTGTATCAGCCCATATACGTCCCACTGCAGGGCACGAGCCTCCTCTACAATCGAGAGTACGATTGGGAGGGGTTAGGCCATATAGTCCACCATGCTGGCCTAGTGCGGGTTGGCAGTATTAGTGGCAACCTATTACTTCGATTAGCAATAGCGTAGCTAAAGCCTAAATCACTTTTATTTAAATAGGTACTTGAGCTAGTTTCAACTAGGTTGTACTAGTTGTAACTAGTAGGAACTAGTTTGAACTGGTTTGCACTTTTTCATCTGTTCAGTTACGAATATTAAGGATACATTCCAATGACAATATAGTAATGTTAAAATAATAAAAATTTAACTTATTATAAGGTTCAGTATTGAAACCAATTTAGAAAAATAATATAATTAATAGATTTTATATCTAGAATAAAATCATTATTCTGTTACAGAAAGCATCGTCGTACGAACAAGAACAGATAGCGGATGAGTATGATAAATGGGATACGTTTGTTCAAGTGACTGTGACGGGATACCCGACGTCTTGGGATAGAGAGGATGTGTTGGACACTATCATTGAAACTCTTAGAGGGATGATATTTATACCTTGCTTTGTTGAGGTAGGTCTTGTAATGGGTTCTTCTCTAATGTGGCCTTATGGGGTGCAATGTGGCAGAAAGTTGAAAAATAGAGGCCGCATTTTTGTTTCCTTAAAGAATATAACGAGACAAAAGTGTATATAGAAAATTTTATTTTGAATTTGGTTAATAATCACAGTTTACATGGAAATTACTACGTCAATATTTTCTAGACGTTATTTACGATTTTAATAGTAAGTTAAATGAATAAAAAACGGGTTTATTTCCGTTTTTCAATTGTCGACATTGCTACTTTAGACTACCAAATCTTAAGTAATATCTATATGAAATGTAGCTAAGGTCATTGAATCCTGTAATTTTTTCCTTTTCATTTTAGCACATAATGTACTAATTTCAACTAATTGCCTTTCATTTTTAAGTTTATAATAATTGATGAATTCGCATCAAAGTTAAAACACACAGATTGACTTACCTTTCGTACAAATAAATAAACTATCATGGAGATCTAACGGTTAAAATATGTGAAAAATACAATTAATTACAGTTCTCAGAAGACAAATGCAAATTCCTAGTGCTTGATTCTCGAGAATCGTTGATGGCACTCCACGATCGCAAGCTAAGCATACGAAGAGATGATGTAATTCTATACATCACTTTGTCTTTAACTTACTATAATCTTGATTCATTGGACTTCGCGCCTGAGATTATTCTGAGGAAACTCATGACCGCTGGATATGATGATGAATTGAAACTGAGTTTAAGTGCTTTCACCAATAAGAAAGGTATGTATAGTAAATTATTTATTATACATGGTATATCTAGACGGCGACCGAAAACGAAGCCAGGTGGTAGTATTAGTGACTTCAGACACAATGCAAATAAAATTAAACAAAAAAAATATGACAATGTTTTTTTTTGGTAATTTTGTACATCGTCGAAGAGGGTGATATATACATAGTTTTCCTTTGAGAATTATGTACACCTTTTTATTTATAAAGACGCAATGGTACGTAAGGGTTATTACTATTTTTGCAAAAACTAAGTATTTACCATCCAAAAACGCAGATTTTTTAAAAATTGCAAAATCAGTCGCTTTTTTTTTTGCGAAATTTATTTTGCATCATATCTGTAACCACTAAAACTGCCACCTGGCTTCGTTTTCGGTCGCAGTATTGATATACCCGGAATGTATCATTTTAGGGCACGGGAAATTTTACAATCGATTTTTTATACAATTTATTTGAGAAAGATTAGGCTATAGTTCGCCACTCTGACCTAGTGCGGGTTGGCGGAATGCACGTACCGTAGAAATTCATACAAATCGCTACGGTATGCAGGTTTCCAGACGATGTTTTCCTTCACCGTTATAGTGCGTTGTGACTATCAATATGCACGTGACTCCGAAAAGTCGGAGGTACGCTCTAGTATTTGAACCAGCGACCACCGTGAACGTGTTGGCAGCCGCGTCTGGTCCGTTACCAACAGGCCACCACGTACACATCTACTAATACTCTAAATAGTAGGTTTATTATCACATTTTAAATCTTAAATAAATTTTGGTTTTGTTTCAGATATCAGCCACTTCATATATTTCCCGTTGAAACGAATAAGCTATCAGAATCACTTAATGCAAATCACAGGCTCCATCGCGTGGGACTACATAGTCGAGATGAATTTATCTCACAATAAATTAACGTAAGTTTTTTATCATTTAGATTTTTGCATATGTATTGTATTTTCAGGTCTTTGTTGAAAATTGATAATATTGCTCTATAACGGTGAAAGATAATATCGTGACGAAACATTTATACCATAGCGATTCGAAAGAATTTCTATAATATGTCCGCCAACCCGTAGGCCAGCGTGGTTGACTACACGGCCTAACCCCTCTCAATCGTACTCGATTGTAGAGAAGGCCCGTGCCCTGCAGTGGGACGTATATGGGCTGATATAGATACCGATACGTATACTGTTGAAAATTGAAATCCTTGGGGAGACTTACATTCAGCAGTGGACTTTCTATGCAGAGAGAAAGAGATAGGAATATATTTATGTCAATTACTACGCGCGTCGTTTATGTGCCAACTTCATCTGTTATTGGTTATTTTCAATGGGCCTTTTCAAATCAAATCAAAATATTCTTTATTCAAATAGTCTTCTACAAGATCTTTTGAATCATTAATTTCTGCTACCACCGCTTCGGGACGTGTTGTAGCTGTGAAGAAGCTTTCTTTTTCTATTTTTAAATACATACATACATAAACTCACGCCTTTATCCCCGAAGGGGTAGGCAGAGGCGCCACCAGGACACCCACATTTCGCCTTGTATGTTCCGTCCCATGATGTGATAGGGGGCGAGCCTATCGCCATATCCGGCACAAATTGCTGACTCCGGGCTGATAATGAATAGAAAAATCCAATATCACATTGCCCGACCCGGGACTCGAACCCGAGGCCTCAGCTTTGTAACCGTACCGTAATACAACTACGCCACCGAGGCATTTTTAAATGCCATTTATAATTACCATGGTAAATTCATATAATATGTAAATGTTACAATAATGTCTGTATATTATTATGTCAATTGTAATAATTTAGTAGAAATTGAGCAATTTATTCCCAAGCAGTTTTGTCTTCCAAATAGTCAGAGATACTATAATATGCCTTTTTACACAGCTTTACTTTAATACTTGTTTGTCTTCAATTTGTTTAACATAATGTTGTAGCGTTATTACGCAGTACGGAAATAGCAACGTTGCTCTTTTTCAAATATAGGTAATCGTCATCTGTGATTTTTAAAAAAGCCAGGCTTAGGTCAGAAAAAATCTTGAAGAAAGTCTATGCACCATATAATACTTATTTTGGAACTTCTTCGATGTCTGAATCTCATCATCTGTTTTTTTTTTTTCAGTTCTATCGTGGGGTTCAATTTTGTAGAAAACACGCCGAAACTGAAAAAGCTCGATTTATCTCACAATTTGATAGATAAATTGACGGTGTTTCTATGCTGTAAGGGTATGTCGATCACGTCCCTTATATTAGAAGGGAATCCAGTTTGCAGCAACTATAGAGACCCAAGGCTTTATATTGACGTTATTAAGAAATTGTTCCCTGGGATTAGAAGTATTGTAAGTATTATTTTCATTTTTTCTAACCTACTGATACTAAAAAGTGCGTGGTGGCCCGTTGGTAACGGACCAGACGCGGCTGCCAACATGTTCACGGTGGACGCGGGTTCAAATCTCAGGGCATACTTCTGACTTTTCGGAGTCATGTGTTCTGTGTTGTGTTCATTTCTCTACCATCAGGTATGGTCACCATCCAGAATACAAATATCATACAACCACCAATAGAATCAATTGTAATAACATAAAGCTGTAGAGTTTTTTGTTTGTTTGAACGCGCTAATCTCAGGAATTACTGGTTCGAAATCAAAAGATATTTTATTGCTTGATAGTCTATGTATCGAGAAAAACTATAAGGTAATTTTTATCCCGATAAAATATAATTTTATAACTAAGCTTTTACCCTAGAAAACTTTTTCAAACAGGCCAAGCCGCGAGCAATACTAAGTAGTACCTAATATAAGAACCTATTTGCTAAAATAATTATTTTGACAGGACGGTGTCCGAGTCCCATTGAACAGCGAAATGCCCAAGTTCATACGCAACTACTGTTCAGAAGAAGAGAAGAGTATAGTGAACACGCTTCTAGAAGTATACTTCCCGCTTCTAGAATCTTCTAAGGATCAAAGACAACGCATACAGAGCATGTACGATGAAAATGCGGTTATGACTATTACTTATAGAAGTAAATTGCGTGAGTATATTTTTATTATAATTCAGTATTGTATAAAATAAAGATTAGATTTATTTTGCTGTCTTTAAATACCAGTCGAAAACTAAAATATTATTCTCCAACAGTAAAACACATTGTGCGGGCCTAACTATAGATCTAGATTTTGAAATCTCATAACACCCAGACGTTTTGACGTTAAAACAAATACCCAACTAGGCTAGCATAAAATTTACCTTTCGGACCAATTTGCTCGCAATAGCTTTTTGTATATAATAATATATTATAGTAAAAACAACTGAATGTTCGATTGAGAGGGCGTTACTCATAGCTCACTACATGGTCCTTATGGGAGTTGTTCACACATCACAGAAAATCTTGTCAAGATCTCTGTTTTTAACATTTTAGTAAATATGTAAAAACCTGCATATTTGCTGTAGGTCGTACCGCCACATACCTGAACTACCAAGAGATGTTGATTCGCTCCCGCTCCTTGGAGGAAGGTAAAGTAGACACCATAGAAGGAGACGCCGTCATAGCAAGACACATCACAAAATGGCCCGAATTGGAACACGACCCTACTACGTTTACTGTTGACGTCTTGCATCATACGGTGAGTGGGGGGTTCCTTATGGGGTGGGGATAAATATGGGGATAGGCTCGCCCCCTATCAAATCGGCCTTATATGTTCCGTCCCACGATGTGATAGGGGGCGAGCCTATCGCCATATTTATCTCCACACCATAAGGAACCCCGAGGATGAATGTGAGTGATTAGCACCTCCGCCTACCCTTTTAGGGAAAAGGCGTGAGTTTGCAAGAAGTAATACACAGGGACAAATAAATTCTAGTTGTACTATATATATGTATGTATTTTCTAGGCTAGCGACTGAGAGCTGAGAACTTATCGTAGTTAATATAAAAAAAGTAAATTATCAAATGTCATATTTATTTAATACTTAAATGTCTTGTACCAGGCAACAACAACGATAGTAAGGGTGGGTGGACTTCTAAAACTGACCAAAGAATCATTAGCAGACGATGAGCATTTACTAGCTTTCACAAAGACATTTGTACTGAAACCAATTGACGAGGTTGAGTACAGAATATTCAACCAAATGATATACTGGGATGAACCTACTAAAGACTACGCGAATAGCGGATTCCAAATCAATACGGTAAGTTTTTTTTTTAATTTGCTAAATGGTTCTGTTTCTGGTATGAAATAGCCTAACGGTAAGTTAACTTTGGCCCGTAAAGGCTCTGTATCAGCCCATATATGTCCCACTGCAGGGCACGGGCCTCCTCTACCATTGAAAGTACGATTGAGAGGAGTGAGGCCATGTAGTCAGCCACGCTGGCCTAGTGCGGGTTGACGGACTTGACATGCCATAGAAATTCTTTAAAATCGCCACGGTATGCAGGTATCCTCACGATGTTTTTCTTCACCGTAATAGTGCGTGCTGATTGTGGTGTGCCCTGGGATTCGAACCCGCGACCACCGTAAACATGTTGGCATTCGCGTCTGGTCTCTTACCAACAGGCCACCACGGACTTTTAAACGCTCACCTAAAACTGATTGTTATTAATAAGTATTATATGGTGTACATTGTGCTAGACACCTCAAGGCATTTGATGTTTATCTTTTTCAAATTGGAAATCAACAGAGCTAAGAACCGGGCCTGGGTTTGATTCCCAGTTCAGCCAACCCACTTGTTTTGTATGTGTAATCAGATACGTGTTGCCCGAGACAAGATCTTGTGCCTAGTGCTGTATAAAGATCACTCCTTATAAAATTTTACAGGGATGTAAGCTATGCGAATTAAACTAGTACCACCTCAGCCTACCCCTTCGGGGATATAGGCATATTCTTATGTGTGTATGTTTGTTTTATGCTTTATAGCACAGATGTTAAAGCGGTTCAACAGGCGGTGTTTAATTATTTATTATATTAAGATGATTATTTATCTTTTATTTATTTATTGTGTATCTATGACCGTTGTAAATATTCATTACACTTAGGAATCACAATTTTTTCTCTTCGAAAACAAATGAAAAAGAATGAAGGTAAAGATCCTTATGATCCCTTGTTGTTTAACAGCAGCTTGTGCAGCAATTAAGCTAGTAGTGGAATGACGAGAGATATCCGTCGTATTTCGTCCACACACACTTTTTCTGAGTGGTATGTCATCTACCATTAGGTGCAATGCAGTAAGACAGGACAATAAAAGCATAATTATAGATGTTCTAGCAATCTTGTGAATCAATCAAAACGCAAAGCTATTGAAATTGGCTATCCTAGACAGTGGCCAGAGTAGCCGGTCCATTTATTATTGTTTCCTAAACAATAGTTATTTTAATTGCCGTTGATGAACCTTAAATACAGTTGTCAGGTACACCATATAATTATAATGTCAAATGATACACTTTTCTTAAGGTATTTTAATCTGCTGATGTTATATACCTATATCAGTCACTTGATGTCATCTCAAAGTATTTCAAATGCAATGTATGTAAATCTGAAGTCTTAGAAACCATACACAATCCAAAAAGTAATTAATTACTGCAAAGAACCCATGTAGACCTTGCCATTTTTAATTGTGTAGTGATAGTGTACAAGTAGTTGAGCAAATGTTTCCTGATGGCACATAATTACAGAAAATATCTCATGTTTGATTTAAATAAAACTGAAGATATCTACTAAATGAAAATATATGACATCACAAAAATGTAGCCAAATGGTTAGGATGCTTAAGCAATTTATTTTCAGATACAAGGTATATAATTATGTTTTTATTGTAAGGAATGTGTTTATGTTATGTGCAACATAGTTTAATTTCTGTGTTTCATACATAAGTGTGCTTAGGTTGTGAATTAAAAGAAAGATGTAAAAAAAATATTTTCTTTATTTTGCTGAATTTTTAAATGTGCGGTCATATGAATCCACGAGCATAACAGTGTGTATCACTCTAAAAATTAATTCACAAACCCATTTGATCAAAAATTACCATTCTGCTTATATATAAAATACAATATACTGTGAGGCACATCATACAAATGGTTCTATATTGACATCAAAATTTAAACTTAAAGGAACAACTTGGCACTATATGGTTGAAGTAAACGCTTATACTATTGTGGTATGTGATACAATGAAAATAATATCTCTAAAATTAAACCCACACATGAAAGGTTTTCACACTGTGTCCATAGATTCTTCAGTAAGAGGTTCAGTCTCCATTTCCATGTCTTTGTCATCTGCCCCCGAGGCATATTTCAATCTCAGTTTCTCGTAATGCAATTGCTCTTTGGATGAAACCGAAGGCTTGCATTTCGCCAGCGCTGCTCTGAAATCTTCGTATGTGACAAATATTTCGCCTTCAAGACTTCCGTTCGCAATGTGGTTGGTCAATGTGTTTGTTGCAGCGGCTCTTACTAGCCCTGCTAAGTCTGCTCCTGTGTATCCATCAGTCAAGCCCGCGACAATTTGAAGATCCACATCAGGCCCCAATAGCGGTTTTGTTCCACCTTTGGTTAACTTCTGCAGGATATCGAAACGGTCTTCCCTCGCTGGCATGCCGACGTACATTACTCGGTCGAGGCGGCCTGGTCGCAACACTGCTGGGTCGATAATATCTGGTCTGTTTGACGCAGCTAGCACGAAGACTCCTTCACGACTCTCTATACCATCCATTTCAGTCAACAACTGGTTCACGACTCTGGCGGCGCCATTGTTGTCTTGTGACGTACGTCTTGGGCATAAAGCATCAAATTCATCAAAGAATATAACACATGGCGCAGAATTTCGTGCACGTCGGAAACACGTGCGCACTGCTCTCTCACTCTCACCAACATACATGTTGAGCAATTCTGGACCTTTCACTGAGATAAAGTTTACTCCGGCTTCATTAGCAACAGCTTTTGCTAACAATGTTTTACCACAACCAGGAGGCCCGCACAGCAACACTCCACTAGGTGCAGACAAGCCAAGTTTACTTAATAGTTCAGGGTATTTTACTGGCGCCAGCACAGCCAGTTGTAACTCTTTTCGTACTTGATTCAATGAGCCAACATCATCCCAACTCACATCCGGAACGGTAACAATACCCTCTCTGACTGCGCATGGTTTTGTAGTTTTTAAAGCTTTTACAAAATCTTCTTGCCTGATAGCGAGTCCTGATAACTTTTCTGTGCTATAAGGCATCACATTTAGGAGTTCAAGTACTTCATCAAGGTGACTTGACACTTTAGCAGGTTCAGCCTCCACATGGTTTACTTCTGTATCCTCGACTAGTTTTTCTGTTGGTTCTGCAACAATATCTGGGTTTGGAACCTCAGTAACATTACTTGAAGGATCAGTGGTTTCATTACTTGCTGGGTCATCACCTTCTTTTTCCCCATTTGGTATCACAGGAACTTCTGCAATGCGTTTAGCCTGTTCTGCTTCCTTTTGTGCTATCAGTTCCTTTGCCCTGATTTCTGTAAATATTCTCTTTACTGCATATGTGCTAGCTTTGTTTACTAACGCCTGTAAATCTGCTCCAACAAATCCAGGTGTTATTTGTGCTAGGACTTTCATATTTATATCATCATCCAGCATTATGTTTCTACAAAGAATTTCCAATATTTCCGTTCTGGCTTTTAATGAAGGTATACCTAAAGTTATTTCTTGTTCAAGTCTCCCTGCTCTTCTTAATGCAGGATCTAATGCATCTGGATTGTTTGTTGCAGCAAGAACAAGTATAGATGCATCACTGTCACTTAGCGAGTCTAAGCTGGCCAACAGTTGGGCCACCATCCTCTTCTCCATGTCCTTTTGAGCATGTACCCTGTTACCACACACAGCATCAATTTCATCAATAAATAAAACACTTGGCGATACTGACACAGCTCGCTCAAATAGCTCTCTGATCCTTTCTTCCGATTCTCCAGACACACCACCAACTAGCTCCGTTCCTGTCACTGAAATAAATGGCAGTTGTAATTTTCCAGCAATAGCTTGTGCCAACAATGTCTTGCCTGTACCAGGGGGTCCATGCAATAATGCCCCTCTTGGAGCCTTTATTCCCAACTTTGTATAAACCTCTGGATGTTTCATGTGCAAAATGAGGTCACAAATTTGTGTTATGATATCAGACAGGCCCCCAATGTCCTCAAAAGACACTTTGACTTTCTTTGCGATGCCAACATCATATTTTTTCTTTGGTGCAGCATTTTTATTTGACTCAGGCTTTCGTTTCTTGTCAACAGGTTGGTTCTGTTGTTTTAGTGCGCTCTCGATGGCCGTGCTATTCGTCCGGGCCGGTATGTGGGGGGTAATAGTGATTTGGTCGCTTATTTTGGGTAGTTTGGGCGCGCTGCCGTCGTCGTCACTGCTCAGTATATCTATCGGTTCTCCGGACTTATCAGTGTTGCGACGGTTGGCTGCGGGACGTTTTTTATCCTGCATCTTGTACATGACAAGTAATCGCTCGTTCAACGCGCTAGTATTCTCGTCCAATAACTCTAAATCGGATTCCTCTTCGGAACCGTCAGACGTGGAAGCGCCGTCGAGGCCGTAGCTCTGTAGGACGACTTTGTACGCACTTTCGACCATCTGACAGAAGGCGGTGTCGCTCCTGTTATTGTACTCGCGGTGTCGCTCTTTGAGAGAACGCGCCATTTGACTCACATCAACGAATGTCTTGTCCACATTTTCCGCCAGGTAGTTTTTCACCCGCGACACGATCAGTGGATCACTTATAGTCTTTTGACGCGTTTGATGTGTTTTCTTCATGTTGCAAAACTTCGTGGCACAGTTTCGTATGAAAAAAGGTTAATTTTCTTATAGCTCGTCTCGCAAGATGCAATGTTTGTCTTTTGACAGCGGCGTTGTTGAATCGATCGAATGTTGCTAGGTTAAAATATTTCGCTTAGTTTGTAATCTATGATAATTAATCAATATTCATAAGGAATCCGATTGTGTATAATAAGCATAATCGAACTTCCAAAAACTATTTCATAAATGAAATTAAAATAAATATTATTTTATTACAGGTAAATAATAAAAAAATAAGTCTTCAACTGGACTGTGAGCCGGATGATGATCTCAAAGAAAGATATATAGATTTATTCATGAAATTGACAACCCATGACCGTATTTTTTCCAAAAAGTAAGTTATATATTTTTTTACAATGTTTGTTTTATTTTTAGTTCGAGCCTGTATATTTTTACTCTCTTTTATTTACAGACGTCTCGAAGAAACAAATTGGCATTTTAAAAACGCATTGGAGAATTTTATCAATAAGATCAAAGTTTAATCTAATTGAGCTGAGCATAATTTGTTAAAAACAGCTGCTAACTAAATGAATCCTTTTTATCTAATAAATATTCCATGCGAACTATCTGTGTATGTTTTATTTTTTTCATATCTTAGTCCTAAATCTACTAATAGCATAATGTATTTTAGTTACGATAATTTTCTTGCCTAAAGATTCATGATCAATACTTAGTATGGGTATAAAGCTGAAGATTTTGGTTGTGCCCGCTATTCTTAGAAACCGGTTCGAATTGACAAAATATTTTTGTGTTGGATAGTTCATTTACCGTGAAATGCTATAGGATACTATTTTATAGCTGGACACTTTGTTTGTTTTTACGCAATAATCTCTGGAACTACTGATTCGAATTCAAAGCTTCTCTTTGTGTGGCATAGCCCATTTACCGAGGAAATCTATAGGCTAGGATACAATGCAGAAGATAGTTTATGGATGTAGTTAGTGAAAACAGGCACCACAATTAAAGCAAGAATAATTATAAATCATTTATTACTCAGAACTTAAACATAATATTAAACAATCATCTCCAGATGTTTTGCGTATTCAATTGTTTGTTCAGCAAGTTCTGATGATGGCAGTACTCCAGAATTTGCATTTGCATCTTCAGCAGTTGCAAAGAGGTAGCGGTTGTCTGACCCCAGATTCCAATTACGCTGTAACATATTCAGGAATTATATTTATATGTTGAGTTCCAGCGCATTATACACAACTCTGAGCTGATAGCTAAAATATATTTTCTGAGTGCATCTGTTAAAATTGGAATAGATTTAAGGAGCTATTTAAAAAATTACAGTTTGTTAATGTGTTAAATAAATGGTACAAACAGGAAACAATAAGTATTAAACTCCATGCAATTAAATAACTAAGCTTTATCTGATAAAAAGGCACATTAAAATGACACATTTTTATCATGCAAGTTGTGTTAATTGTTATGTCATAATTTTATAATCACCTTCTTTCCATAATCTATCACAGCTTGTTGAGATGGTAAGTTAAGTCTCCTCGCTGCCTCTGCACAAGGGATGCTCTGGTATGCCTTTTCAATGCATGCTGCAATCTCTCCTCTTACAGTGTCCAGTAATGTATCCATGAATAGGGTGTAGCTTTCTGCTGGCACATTACCCTGAAGAAAAATTTACAATTATTAAGGATATAAAAACTATGTGAATGTTATACATAAATATAATGTAGATGATATATCTAAATCTATCTATTCATTCTTATAGTTTGATTTGGCACCCTACCAATATGTAAATTCAAATCCAACAAAAGAATTGTCTTTACCTTTGCCAAAAAGATCTTATTGTAGCTTCCTTCCATGAGATACTGCTCCAGTGCAAGTGGATGCCTGACATAAGGGTCTGCTCGAATTACATCAACTGGAAGACGCTCAAGTTCAGTATGGAACTCAGCTACTCGGTTTTGGGAGAGAAGGAATAACAGGTTCAGTCCGAGGAGCTGATACATGAATGCTGATTCTGGTAGATTGTCTCTGAAAAATGTACACATATTACTTCGAAATTGAAAAGAATAAAAATAAACTATTATAATATTATGTATTTATATTTGTCATAAAAACAGTATAAAATATCAATTTAAGTGATAAAATGTTAATGTATATAAGCACCAAATTATATTCAACTCTGTCCATCTGATAACTAATGATATTACACATAAACTTGTTTTTTTTTTTCAATGCAAATGTATCTAACAAAAGAACCAACCCAACATTAGTCAAAAATCATTCTTGATAATCATCATATTCTACTTGTTACATTATATATATTTTTTAATCTGGCACGCTTTAGTGACTACAAACCACCTGATGGTGAATGCAATGCGGTTTAGATACTGTATCCACAGATGTGAGATGGCCATATCGCGAGTCGACATAATTATGCCGCTCTGACTCAATGAACGTTTAAGATTACTCACTTGTAGTCGAAGTAATAGCATTTTAACTGCGACATGTATCGTTCGAATGCTTTGACGTCCTTCGCCGCTACTGCCCATTGGGCTCCGATCTCCAACACATCACGGGCCAAAATTAGCTCTTTCTGATTTGCCACTGTGTTATTACTGGGCAAAAAGCTCAATTGGGTCAACGCGATCTAAAATCAACAAACAAAATTACTCTCGTCTCATATAATCACAACACAAAAGCGAATTGTGTTAAGTCATCATAGAACCTACCTTTATTTTGTTCAATATTTCCCCGCATTTATCTAACTTTCTTGGTTTCTTTGACCATTCGGTTTTAAGATTTTGATAGAGTGTAGCTAAGTCTTTCACTGAAGCCATTTTAGAGGAAGTTTAATAATTATTTTACTAAACAAAACACTTCAACTTTCCGATTTGAGGTTGCTTGGTATTTTGATAGATAACGTTCCGAACTTGCAATATTAATTTCAAGCATTCACTTCTATCTACGTATTTAATAGTAACTTTGTAATGATAATAATTTGAATTATGCAAATAGAACTTAAGTAATATTGCAGTATAGTTTCACATAAATAGACAAAAATATACGAGGATCAGGTAAAATAATTCACTTTTTATAGTAGATTTTTCTCAATGATTAAAGAATAAAGTTCCTGATATCAGGATTTTGATCGCATCCGTGACTTGTCAATTTTTTTATCTGGGGCATAGACAATATTTCATTTTATCGAAAAAGGAAACTATCTCATGTTTGGATACATTCACTATCTATTTACAGGTGTATTTAAATTTTAGCACTGGCAAGATTTATTATTTCATTCAGTGCAATCTGTCATAATCTTTCAGAGGAAGGGTTTTCTTTCCGTTTTCACTTTATGCGGGTAAAATGAATTTAGCGAAATGTAATAATACAATTTTACTAACAGTGAGCGGTGTTTGTTTGAAATAAATTGTAATAATGACATGAAAACATGACTTCGCCGTCCGCTGTGGTTTGCCGTGAAGTTTTCGATGAAAACAGTCAACCCTCCGCAGAAGGTTCGTAATTTATTAATTTACTCATTAAATACTAATTTAAAAGCATAATTATAGATTTTCTAATTATTTTTACATACGTCCAGTTTTACGCCCCGCATATTAACGTGAATAGATATTATTTTCGTATTGTTTGGTGTAGTGTCGGGTGAATCGATAATTTTTGTTTATATTACAGAGATCTGCGAGTATGCCCAGCAGCTGGGCATTGACCCGGAGAGCGAGAGCCACCTATTGCCTCTGGCTCGAGATGGGCTCATGCAAGCACTGCCACCACCTTGGAAAGCTTAGTAAGTCTTAAATACTTCTTATGAAATAGGTTTACTTAGTGCAGTAAATTTTCAAATTCGAAGCAAGATTTTTAGTTCTGATTGAATTCTGTTAATTAATTTTTAACTATAATTAACTATGATTATATTCCATTATAATTAAATGCAGTACTTTTTTCTTTACTTAAATCAGATAGCATTCTTTCAACTTAAATTCACATTAGCCATATATTTAATGACATTAAACAATTCAGAACCTTTCATAATATGAAAAAAAAACTTGTTGGAATAATTAAAAACCTATTCTATTTGATTTTTTACATAATAACTAATTAGTCAAATTCTCAAATGTAATTTCTAATAGGAGATATTATTTTTTAGTAAGTACTGATTATACTGAACAATTAAATGAACAACATGTACTACCACCACTCCAGGTACCTGATAAGGGTTACAGTCAATGAAAGATCACAGACTTCTTCATTCCTGCCATCATTCATAATTTGAGAGTTTTGAATTGCCAAATATATAGATATAGATTTTTCAAGAATTATCAATCCATACCATCCCAATATGACTTTCTTAAAGCCAGCCTTTACATTAAATTTGAAACCTTTATAGATTTGATTATGCTTTGGGATAGATTGTATTTAATTTTGGATGTCCAATTGCTTCTATTGTGGTTACGGAGTTCCAGAAGACCTCTGTAACTATGGGCTTATAATAATAATCACTATTTTGTTGCAGCTATGATGAAAAACTTCAAACACACTACTACTACAATGAAGAAACTAAAAATACTCAATGGGAACACCCATTGGACAATGTGTACAGGGATCTTGTGAAGAAAGCAAGAGATGCTTCTATGGTTGATGACACTTGTGCTTCTGTTCAGGTAAGTGTAGATATTACACATTAGATACAAGTGGATTCAGTGTGTGTCTTTGATAACTGTGACATTAGTGTATTGTTATAGTTTTTAACTTGTAGAAAATGTATTAACAACAAATGTATTAAATATGTGGCGTTTCTAATCGAAACTCTTTTAACGTTGTCTACGAGTATTATATAAATTTGTCTATTCGTATATGACACTTATGTTTTCTCGTGCAGTCTGACAATTATAATTAATGCAAGAATTAGTTTAAAGAACACAAGTTTTATTTTGACGATCCAGCCGTGCCTTGAATCCATGCCGTAATCCATCAATCCCAAAAATATTTGTACATTTGTCATGTAATTTTGCTGGTGGCAAGCCATCTTAATGCTGGACCACTACACACAATAGTAAGTACTTGCACACTTCACTATAGTGGTATTGGCAAGTATGTCTCATTTTAGATTCAGCCTGTGTGTATCTGGTGTTACATGAGTCAAAATGGTTGTGTAGTGTGGGTATTTGAATTACATTGCACCTTCAATTAGGTATATTGTTTTATAAAAATACAATAATTCAACATTGAAATGAAAATAGAATATTGAATACAAAAAATATAAAAATTCAAGTCAGCTTGAACGATGAATATGATGAATATCATAATGAAATTGATCCTTGCCTAATCATTAATGCATTTTTATATCATTTACGTTTATCGATTACTTCTTTAAAAAGCAGTGATGCGAATACTGCGCGCGATAAGCTTTGGTCTAAACGAAACGCAAAAAGCAATGTCACCGGCGATGCATACTGCGACGGAACAGCAGACAATACTTGACGTTTTTCTTACTAAACCATGTCCGATATATCGATCAAGAACCTATACTATAAGAACACTATACATTCATAGAATCACGGCTCATTAAGAACTTGTTTATGGACTATCTCTTGAATCATGGTCATAAGAAATAACGAGCGTGTTTTCAGTCTGCTATCATCTAGAACTATCACACTTTGGTACGGAAATAAGCTCTAGAAATAGGCTAGGCCTATTTCCTTATCCTCTGGGATGTATCCCCGTATGCGATATAGCGTGAATTTATGGATGTATCCTATATCTTTATTTGAAACTAATTTAACATAAAAGAATATTGCAAGGGTTCTTAAATAAGGTGTTGCCTGTGTCTTGATAATCCAGTTAAAATATATTTTTTTTACAATATTTGGGTGTGTGAGTGTGAGAGCGTGGTGTTTGTGTTTCTGGATGTGTATGTGTGCGTATGTGGTTCGATTAAGCTATGGTAATATTATGTATGTGTAAATAACTATACAGGGTATATCAAGACTGCGACCGAAAACGAAGCCCGGTGGTAGTATTAGTGACTTCAGATACAATGCAAGTAAAAATTTCGCAAAAAAAATCGACAACTTTTTTTTGTAATTTTCTACTTATCGGCGTATTTGGGTGATATATACATAGTTTTCCTAAAATAATGATGCAGACCTTTTTATTTTTCAACATTCAATGATACGTAAGGGTTTAAATTATTAATTTCGCAAAAACTAGGTTTTTTCCACCCAAACAAGATTATTTTTAAATAATTCTAAAAAAAATTCGGTCGCTGTTTTGGTGAATTTTTTATTTGCATCGTGTCTGTAACCACTAAAACTACCACCTGGCTTCGTTTTCGGTCGCGGTCTTGAGATACCCGGTATATGTACTATGTACATGTTTCTTGTGATTGCTGGCCGGTAGCGAAACGAAATTATAAAACGTTCTCTTTTTTCTTTGACCGATTTTGGCTAAGAAATTCGCTCTTTCTCACCAATGTATTATATTTGTATGTTTTACTAACGTATGTCTTTTCGCATGTAGTAATTATGTTTATAAAATCCACCTAATATATATTATAGTCTAGTATAGTCTGGTCCCAAAATTGTTCCTCCCTTTATCTCACATTAAAATAAAGTCCTCAGAAACATGCTTTTTAGGTATATTGCAAAATCATTTCTCTTATAGCTGTGAGACTGGCTACCTACTTGAACTTAGCCCTATTGGCATTTACGTTTTACTTGTACAATGTACATAATGTGGACTTCGCATATTTTGCAAATTCTTGTGAAGGACACTTAACTATCTTTCCTCAGTCTGATTTTTTCTTCATAGTTACTTCAAGAAAATAACCGAAACTCTGCAATTAGTTAAGTGTCTGCCTTTGGTTTGTACTTTGTATCCAAGACCTCTGTTTAACAGTTCAGTATTTACGCAACTGAAAAATGCTCAATATAGGCTTAAGCCTGTAATTCAAGTACGTAGAAATATTTTTTTAAAGCCATATTATCTATGTGTCACCAATTAGCAGCCGCAAATAAAAATAAATCTAATTTGGCCTGTATTGAGGGTTTAATTAAATGGGGTCACGTAGGCACGCCGACCTCAATGAGCGTGTGCGGTTGAATATGTGCGTAATGCGTGCACGATCCCAAGGTTATTTGGTTGAATAGGAGTTGAATTCATGACATTTTTTTAGCCAAATTCTTTGAGTCGAGCATCCCTTTGCTTTAGGCTCAGGAAAATATGACAAGAAGGGAAAGACGTGTATAGAAGTATATATTTATTTTGTATGCTAGAATTGTGACTTCATCGAGTTATTTTAGTAAAGTACTTTAGTACTTTTCTTATAAGTGGTAGAGTAATGGGTCGGCTCGTTACTATCAACGTTTCATAGAAAAGTAACACGTTTGTTGTTGCGTATCACATCTCGAATCATCGGCATTATTGTGTCGAAATCGTGCTGTAGTTACCAAATTGAAAAAGTACCTATCTACCTATAATTTTGCAACCCAGTTTTGTTTTTTTATATCTATCTTTAAATACCTAGACTAATGTGCATTTATTTATTGTCATTGCTAAATCAAATTCTCTCTTTCTTACCTTACCATTTCACATTAGTAACAATTAAAAATCTATTCAAAATAGTTCTTTGATAACACAGGTCACAGCTGATGGCATGCGAGCGAAACCCCCTGTGGGCTCTACACACAATCCCGACCTAGTGTACACTCCGCTTTCATTTTAAATGGAACACAACTGCAAAAACGTGTCGCCTTTATACACCGCGGTTATAGTTAAAACCTCTTTGTGGCTTGTGCATTTACATAGCGAAATGGGATTTGTGTTTTTTTTTCTTTTTGGTTTATTTTGGAATGCAGTCTTTGTTTATGGTTGTAAACTGTTTTGTAGGATTATGAATTATTTAAAAATATGTTGTTAAAATAAATCGCTGAGAATTAATTACGATCCAGGTTCCAAATAACGATTAACATTTTCAATTATTATTTTGTCTAGGCAATTTATTAAATAAAACATCCGGACTTGTATTTGCATTATTATTTGTCAACAAAGTTAATCCCAGTATTAGTTTACATCCTATAAATATTGCGCAACCGCAAAAATCACGCATGATTTTAGATTTATCTTTCTCCGTTTACCACGGGTTCATCTCAGTCGGCTTGGTTGGCTGCCATAATGATTATCTTCCTTGTTAACATCAAGCCGGCGCTTAATGTCCAAACTCGGGGCCGTGGTCCAACAATCTTAAGAAACACGCATATGTTGCCAACATACTCCTTTTGAAACTTGAATGCTTTTCTTGAAACAAAATCATAACAGTCACCACTGCTAATCTTCACAGGAACTGCTCACATCAGAAGAAAACACTAAGCACCTGGAACGAATAGAAACAAAAGCGGAAAGCGATGAGGAATTTAGCACAGATAGCGAAAACCACCCAGCGGACAATAGGGATACCACCCTCACACCCTCCAGGCGCCTTACCCCCATAGGCAGGCCACCTCTATCCCCCCTAACTAGGCTAGACAAGAAACTAGGTGACCTAAGAATTTCTCCTCTTAGAAGAAGTGTGGATGGAGTTTTAACCAAGCCGTTAGTAAGGAATACATCAGATAGAGATCTGTTGAATAGACCGTCGTTTGAAAGACCGAAAATGCTGTTTAAACAGCAGTCAGAGATTATAGATCTGAAGATGAATGTCCTGACGAGTCCAGAGGAGGAGAATTATAAGCCGCTGTTTGCGTCTGCGAAGGTTGAAAGGGGATTTCCTTTGATGGGTAAGAGGTTTATTTCTGTATGGTCTTATTGTTTTTTTCGATATCTATGTCGAGTAGCTTTTTTTGGAATGTCTACATGGACTTCCTGTGTCTCAAAATAGGAATATTTTCAACTTTGCTGCATTTTAAATATTTTTCTTAAACGTAACACTAGTATTTTGATTGATAGGCAGATTTTTTTATTTAAAAGGTAATGTATACAAGTTATCATAAATTTTTCCATAAATAGTATTCTAAGATCAATAAATATTCATTGTGATTTTTTGTGTTAGGTAAAGGTAATATGTTTCTCAAGCTGTCGAAGTCAGACCTACCCAGTCCGGATACAGATAAATCCCTACCACTAGATTCAGTGACGAAAAGCGACCCACCCAAAGGCATACTAAGGGAAAAGCTGTCAGATCTACTTTACAAGAAAACAGAGAGTATAGTAATGGGCAAGCAACGGCAGTCTTCTAGCTTTGAAGAGGACAAAAAGAGTGTGAGGTAAAATTTGTAGGATTTAGATTTCTGCTATTTTATTAATTCCTTTATTTAATAGTTATTTAAGATTTTATCAGCTGATAGATTTAAATCTATTTGTATCGTAAAGACATTAGAAATTATCTACAAAATTTAGTAATATAATTATTCGCCTACTGAAAGTCAATCAAGCAATGAACAAATAGATTCCTTAATTCATAGGTCCATCTACCCTCCTAAGTAACTCCATCCTCAGATGCCATTCTAATCAAATCCTGATTTCCAGATTCAAGCTAGAAAATCTCCCGGAACCGACGCTGAGCCCTGGATCAAACAGTTCATCAGAGCAGAACGATGGTCAGAGTTCCATCATCAGTGCGGCGCCCGTGCCGACCGCACCGTCGCCTGTCACCATCCCATCACCAACGGTAACTTCGCTACCGTCACCAGTGCAGGCGACCACACAGGTACCTATTATGCATTATTGTACACCATTAAAACGAAAAAAATATACCTTTATTATAAACCATAACAACCATATGAAATACAGAAACAGACATACTAATTATGGGTAGTGCTATTCGTTTTTATTTTATTTTTATTACATGTTGACTTACCTGATAGTAAGTAATTATCGTCGCCAATGGACATATTAAACATTTGGCTTGTTAATGCACAGGTCACTTCTAAAAATGGATAAAAAGACACAACGGAAAAATGGCAGGAAGAAGCGATATTAGGCACCTGTAAATTAAAATCATTGATTCACAGTGTTTTCTAAGAGATATTAGTATCACCCTGGTTGAACCAGCCTATTCCTACTTTAGTCCAAGGTACAGTGTATTTGTAGCATTTTATAACTTGCAGTTGAACCCGTTGGTGTTATCGCCGCTGGTGACTCGACCACCGCTGCCACCACGACCATCGGACAGTCCCAGGGAAGTGAAGAGTTTGTCCGTGTCAGAGAGGGATTCTGTTGGTATGTTTTTTGCTTTTGGTCTTTGTTTATTTAATATCGAAATCATTAAATATTTTTTTTAGGAAATATTGAATTTACTGTTATACACACGACAATGTAACCTAAATTAATACGTATACCGGCCATGTACACACTGAAAACAATAAATTATATTTAAATTCATAAATGTAAATTAAAAACTAGTACAAACAATAACACTTTCAGAAAGCGATAGTCGTGACAAAGGTACCTCACCCCGCCGACGTATACTCCGACCTCCAGCAGGGGACTACATAAAACCGGACCTCTTCCAGAAGAATTTCCAGAAGATATCCGACCTAGTACGTCCGGGGGACATCGAGACGGCCTCCGTGCACTTAGAAGAACCTGTCGTTTCTGACAAGGAGTCTAGACCTAGGTATAGATTTTATTGGATGTTTAAAAAAAATACATTTTTATTCATTCATTCTATTTAGGCGTTATCCCGGTCGGTGTCAGGGTCCGCCTTCCGGCTGAGTCTCCTCCATTTTGCTCGGTCTTCAGCAAATTAACTACGTTCTATAGAAATTTCAATAAAATGTATTTTTTCAAAGCCAAATTTTAAGTTGTAGGTTGACAATTATTTGGTTCAATTAAACAAATATATATATTACAGGTCGCCAATGATACCACAAAAGAGCAAAATATCAATCAACCTTATGGAAAGCATCGAATCGGAAACGTCAATAGATTCGCCAGATAGGGAATTCGCTATTTTAGACTTAAACGACCTGGACGACTCTAATGACACACACAAAGACAAACAAACAAACGAAAACACGAAAGAAAACGACAATGCCAAAGATATAGATGACAGTTCTGAAAAGACTTCAAAAGCTAGCAACACAGATAATAAATCACCAAAGATGACAGAAAACATACAGATACCTCAAATCAAAGTTCCTAATATAGATTTTCTGCCAAAGAGCCTACATTCAGAATCAGATGATTCTAAAAAGAATTCGATAAAAGACGACGTGTCGAAAAATTCGAAATCAAGCATCGATATTAAGTCGTCGCAGTTGAAAATTTCTCCTACACCCAGTATTGGATCTGATTTAAGATCTCCAAGGCTAGATTATGGGAAACCATGGAGCCCATTATCTACATTCAAACCGTTAAACAAAGCCGTCATTTCTCCACAAATAAAGTCGTCAGACTCAGCGTCGAGTCTCGGAAAGGGACTGTCGAGTCCAAGACTCGATGGAGTCATGTTGTCTCAAGGCAAATCCAGTTCAGATAATGTGGTAGTTGTGTACCAATTTGAGACTCAAGACGAAGCTGTGCCAAAACCAATAAAATCGCCTCTCATTCCTGATATGGGGACTAGAGATTTCATAGAGAGACACAAATCAGACGAGAGAAGAAGATTAGACTTGTCGTTGCAGAAAGAGTTGGAGAATATAAGAGGGGAATGGATGGGAAGGGAAAGGAAAATGAGAGCGGAATTACAAGAAGAGTTAAGGGAATCGGAAGAGAGATTCTTGACAGAAAAGAGAGTAAGACTGAATGAGCAAAGCGAGAGACATCAGAGGGAGATGGAAGAGGTAAGTTTCTGTGTTACTGGTACAATATAGTACTACGCACCTGATGGTTGATCAAAGTCTAGACTTCACTGCATTCCACTTACCATCCGGGTAGACACGTCAGCATAATGATGTCGGCTGTAAAGCCACAGTCAACACAATTCTCCTAGCATGATTAAGAACGAATGTTTACTGGCCAAATGGTTACAAAGATGGTTTTCACGCAATATAAACCATTGTTGTTGTCAGACTTTCTTAAAATATCCCGCCTAAAATCAAAGATCTCTGTACTATGTATATAAATATGTTTCAGGAATTATCAACAGGTGAGAAGAACCACATAGAACGACTAAACAATATAAAGACGGAATTGGAAGAGAGATATAAACGTGAGGCGGAACTGGCCGAGAAACAACACATTGACAACATGGCGAGACTGCAACACGACTACAAAGCTCAGTTGTACGAACAGAAACATCAGCTTGAGATTGGTAAGATCATCCTGTATATTTCAACCTAATAATACTATTAGGCCACACCCACCAGGCTAGTGTGGTGGACTATATGGCCTAACGTCTCTCAATCGTACTCACGATTGTAGAGGAGGCCCATTCCCTCCAGTGGAACATGTATGGGTTGATACAGTACATTACTATCAAAATATTCTTGCCTAAAGGTAGATTACATATTGTAAAAAGACTTTATTTGTTCTCGGAAAATGGGTGTTACAGAGGCTACAAGTTTATTAATGTCGATTTTTTTAAAGTGTTCTATTGCGTACGTAAATCGAGACAATTTTCGGTCTCACATCGCTGCCTGGTTGGAAACGAAACAACTCGAAACATTCGTCTCAGTATTAAGTATATTTCAACAATTTTATTGTCTGAAAATCTATACATATAATAAAAATGTAAATGGTCGATGTCTGTACATGGAAGATATTTAAGAAATTTTAACGCGAGGGGTCTTTATAACAGCAACAGATGCCAAAACAATTTTTTTTAGAATTTTTGTCTGTCTGTCTGTCTGTATGTTTGCTTGCGCATCACGCAAAAACTACTGCACCAAATGAGATGCGGTTTTCACAGTTGTATTGCTGCAGGTTCAACTTAAAAACTGGTACATGTTGCATTTGCATACAGGGTGTTTCTTTTTGTTTGCTTGCACATTACTCATAAACTACCGCACCAAATGAGATGCGGTTTTCACAGCTATATTGCTGCATGTTCAACTTAAAAACTGGTATATGTTGCATTTGCATACAGGATGTTTCTTTTTGTTTGCTTGCACATTACTCAAAAACTACCGCACCAAATGAGATGCAGTTTTCACAATTACAATGGTGCAAGTCCAACTTAAAAACTGGTATATATTTCATTTACATACAGGATGTTTCTTTTTGTTTGCTTGCACATTACTCAAAAACTACCATACGAAATGAGATGCAGTTTTCACAGTAATAATGGTGCACGTCCAATTTGAAAACTGGTATATATTTTATTTATAGACAGGATGTTTCTTTTTATTTACTTGCGCATAACGCAAAAACTACAAGACGAAATGAGATGCGGTTTCACAGTTATATAGGTATAAGTCGAACTTAAAAACTGGTAAATGTCTTATTTACATACAGGGTGTTTCTTTGTATTATGGAAGATAAATGAGAAAAACTAATATTCCCCGTATTAAAACTGGATTAACACTTAGGCTACATTTAATCCAGATAAATTAAGTGTTCCCGTGGGATGAGGACGGAAATCCGATATATTTGTTACTCAAAGAGATGCGATGGGCGTGGATTACATACCTTGAGTGAGAATGAGATAGGACGGGCGGGATATAACGGGACGGGACGGGACGGGATGAGAAATACCAAATAATCTATACATGTATATTTTTTAAAACAAAGTTAATCACGCAGACGAAGTTAGCGGGCAGAAGCTAGTTATAAAAATAAAACTTTATTGTATTGCTTTTTTAGAAAACGAACGCGCCCTACAAGATCTTCGAGAACAATTACAAGCCAGTTTGAACAAAGAACGCACGCGTATCACAGAACAAAACAGAGCCACGGTTGAATCTCTACGTGAAGAACACAACGCTACCATTGCTGAACTCAGGCACGACTACAGAGCTGAGGTGAGATTTCTATTGTTCTAGAGTCTATTTGGGTTGTTCGAGATTTTTTGTTCTTATTAGTATTTTGGGTGTTGGAATAAAAATTTGATGGTTTGTTGTTTTTTATGTAGTGTTGTTTTGAGTTTATTCTTGTTTGGTTGCGTTTTTGTTTTGATTTCTTGGTTTTTAAAATAAATACATTGGTGAAGGTATTAAAAGTGGTGTTTTGTGTCATAGAAAAATACAGTATTTCTATGTACAATATTTTTATTGCTAGTGTAAATAAAAGTATTTAATAATATCTCTATTAATTAACATTTGTATAATTAAAGGGTGGTTAATTATTTTGTATGTAGCATATATCCCAACCAAGAAAATACATATGGTGTAAGTATATGGAAATTTCAAAATTTTAGCAATAAAATATACTGAAAAATTTGGATAATTATTTCAATCTAACTTCTTAGATTTGAGATAATTTATAATGTTTGTGTTTCTTCAATAAAAAAAATCTTTGACAAATCAATTATATTTATGACCGATGAGCATTCCCTTTACCTTCAAATAACAATATAGGTATTATCGTGGTGGGGGTGTAGTGTGTGAGTAGTGGTAGTGTAGAGGGGTGTGTGTGTAGGTGTGTCGCGTGCGCGCGCAGCACTTGTGCCACCTGGCGGAGCTGCGCGCGCGCCTGGCCGCCGCCCGCGCCTTGCCCGACAGATACCGGAGGCTCAAGGAGAAATATGCCACGCTGAAACGAGATGTGCAGGTAACAGAAACACTTGTCTAGTTAATATTGGTATATCTAACTTTATTGAACAACTTCCCCCACTCCGTTCAATATTTAGCGTTTTAAATTTATAACCCATTGAGACATATTCCTTGCTAGACACTAAAGAGTAAATGATATGTTTGTAACGTATATTAGCAGAATAACGTTATAATGGAATACCATATGTTGATGATGATAATGATGACGATATTGATGATGATGGTGATAATGATAATGATAAAATAAATTCTAACCCTAGTAAAGGAAGTAATATTTTGCTGATGGATCTTCTATAAAGGCAGCTAACTTTGACTTGTCACTTTAATAAAAAACTAAGTATAGTAAGAAAACTTATAAAGAAATGATAATTTCAGATGTCGATAGAACGTAGAAATAAAAGGCGGGAAATGAGCATGACAACGGGATCGGAGACTGAGAAATCTAACTCCCACAAAGCCCAACATGAGAGGTAACTATTCTTTGTTAATACAATTTAATTTATAATCGCCATTACGTTATGAAATTAATAATATTATTTTTTTATTATTTTTTTATAATGCTTGTTAATTGTTTTTTTTTTTTTTGTAATTAAGGTTCCATAATAAACCTCCATAATACTTTAAAACACATCTTTTAATATTTATTTTTATCTAACAGACGTAAGGAAATAGTGGAAACGTCTACAAGCGCCGTGGTGGAGCCAGAACCAAGTCGAGCTCGTCTGAACAACAATCCTACCCTCAAATATAATGATAATGAGCCTTCATTCTCCGAGAGTAATGCGCACAAGTCCTTCGATAATAATAATGAAGAGTGGAAGCCTAGAAGGGAACATGTAAGTATTTCAAATATGCAATAAAAAGTTTTTTTTCGTACTGGTAGAGGGTAGGAATGTAGAAGGACTTTTTTGGAAACGAAGATTTTGAACATTCTAGAGTCTAGTGACTTTACTAGTTGATAAATAGCTTTATTATGCCTTCCTCTACTTTCGAGCATTCTCTCCTGAATACTGGAAAAACTATTTAAATAAAATTATAAGTTTAGTTGAATATTCTAAACGGCCGGAAAACTGCTAGCCATCTATTAGTAACATAGCCAATACATTTACAGAGAATACCATCAGCAGACACGTCACAAACTTCAGCGTCTAAAAACCACCGGCCGCATCGCAAGACCGCCGTCGCGTTCCAGGAACCGCCCAGAAGGAGACGAGACCGGGACCGGGATTTGGGTAAAAGAAACGATAATACATTATTGTTATGATGCCTTCTAGCCATCATAACATACACCATCCAACATACTCATCATTCCCAAGTCTAAGAAAAGCAGACAAACAGATTCGACACCAAAGAAAATCGCTGAATTTATCAGTGAAACCACCTCGTTTTAAAGCCGAAATTGAGTTGGCAAGAAATAAATTAAATAGAAGCACATAAAAAAGAAAATCTGGCCATTTTTATAATGACCTGAGCATTTCTTACCGTGTTAAAATAATTATTTGAAATAGTATGAATAGTATAGTAAAAGCATTTAAAGCATGATATCTTAACAATATTTTATGCTTATTAGGTGCAACAACAGATTGCCAAGACTCCTCTGATGCCACTACAGCTGATGAAAAACTAAAAGAACCCATAAATGGTTTGTGCCTTTTTTAACTCTATAAAAACAAATCATTTTTCAATATTTTTTAAACTAATATTTAATCAAGAAAAAAAAACCAGACGTGAACATATTATGTTTTTTCAGGACACGGGCGCAGAAGATGCTTTACCAGATTAAAATCAGCATCCACTTCTCGTCTCAACTATTCGCCGAAGTAAGTCTATATACAGGGTATATCAAGACCGCGACCGAAAACGAAGCCAGGTGGTAGTTTTTGCGGCTACAGACACAAGGCAACTAAAAATTTTGCAAAATCATCGACGGATTTTTTTTACAATTTTTTAAAAAGTCATTGTTTTTGAGGGGTAAATACCTAGTTTTTGCAAAAATAGTAATTTAAACACTTACGTACCATTGCGTGTTTAAAAATAAAGCGATGTACGTCATTATTTTAGAAAAACTATGTATTTATCACTCAAATACGATATGTAAAAAATAACAAAAAAACATTGACGATTTTTTTTTTGTTAAATTTTTACTTTCATTGTGTTTGATATCACTAATACTACCTCCTGGCTTCGTTTTCGGTCGCGGTCTTGGTATACCCTGTATATAAAAAATGTAAATGAGTTGGGTTTTAGTCTAACAATAATATAAATAATGATATAAATATATATTACGGGTGTAATAACAGCTTGTCTGGCGATGAGTGTTCACTGTGACCCATGAATACTAACAAAACATTAGGATTCTGGTATGTAATCAATCCATAATTCATTGCTCACAAAGCACTACATGTGTGTGAGCCGCACCTAAAGGATTAAATAAGATCATATGTATAGGCGTTGCTTACAAACACAACATGTGCGTGAGCCGCAGCTAAAGGATTTAAAAAATCATATGTATTGTCTTTGCGCACAAACACAACATGTATGTAAACCGCAGTCAAAGAGTAAATAAGATCATAATTGTATATATGCGTTGCGCACAAACACAAAATGTGTGTTAGCCGCAGTAAACGTGTTAAAAGGGATCATATCTATAATACTTTACTTACTTCCAGACGTGGAGAAGGTTGGTCCAGTCCACTAGAATCTTTAAGACAACAGTTGAGAAAACTTGATGATTTGGAAGATCAGTTCCCGGACTTGGCGTGCCAACCCGCGTACAGTCTGCGGTATCCTTTTGCTGAATTAGGTTAGTATAAAAAAATGATAGGTTCCGTGATGTATTTGGTAAAAACGGTAGCTGTGAAACGAAAGATGGGGGCACCAAGACAATATTTGTATGATCTACTTTGTTTCTGGATCTGTATATGTGTTGTGAAACTGAAAAGTATCTTTTTTTTATTACGATGAATTGCAAGACGAGCATACCATTCGCCTGATGGTAAGCGATATAACCGCTTATGGACAGTAGCAAAACTAAACAAAACCATAAATTACAAAGCGCAACACAACAGCTGTTTTTGTTAGCCGCTGTTTAGCGGAAAAAATAGACATTGCGATGGTACCTACCCAGGTGGCCTCTCACATATGAGAGACCTACCACCAGTTACACCATCTCCTACTTTCTCATAACCACGATATAAGGTTTGCAGGTTATGTGGGTTCAAGAGTGTTTGTGACTGTTTTATTTATTTAATTTAGCATTGGATGAACGTTGTTTTTGTAATACCTTGAAGATGGTCATATCTTCTATCTGTTCTAATCTAATATGTGGATTAGGTGCAAAAGAAAGCCAGCAGTTTGCGCGCATAAATAGAACGTGTGTTTATGCTGCAGTCAACATTTTAAACAAATTAAATACATGTTTTGTTTTTTATGGTAGGGGGCAATCGAGCATACAGTTCACCTGATGTTAAGTGACAGTGCTCCTCTGAATGTGCTTTTATTGTTGTATTATCTATTCTTCCACCCTACTCTTTTATTAATATCCGTGTTTGTATGCTTGTCAGCAATATATTGATAAATTGTCTAGTTAACGATACAGTCAAAGTATGCCAGCGTAGCTTAAATAGAAACTTTCCCTCGTTATTTAATCGCTTGATCGGATATAAAAGGATGTTTCACGGATTGATTACTACGGTGAAAATAAGATTTTATATTTTGTAGTAATTGTGTATTGTGTACGTGCACTAATACAACGCAGAAAAGTGAATCCCATTATCCTCCAGAGTGGTCGTATTGCAAACTTTGCGACTATCAATATGTGTCCTGTGACCTTTTTGCTGCTTTTAAATCTATTCACTATCTATTTCTCTATATGCTCTTTACCTATATTGTGCTCTTTATCTATATGCTCTTTACCTATATGCTCTTTACCTATGTGCTATGTGCTTTCTCACTTTACCTACATGTTGATAATTTCTGAAGTGCTTCCAGGCACGGTGAGTTCAGCGGACACTCCTGAGTTGGAGTTTGTGAGACACCGGGCTCTTGTAGAAAGAGAAGGCATGAGAAGGGCCAGAGCTGCCCTTAAGAGGCGAAGAGCTGCCCTCAGAGAGACAAGGGCCTCTTTGTCACCCCATAGAGAACCCTCTGTAAGTATATCTAATTTATTTTCTATGTTGAGTTGAAGTTTGTCGATAGTTTTTTGCTAGTCTTTGGGTTTTCGTGTGGTATAATGTAGTGGTTTTGAATTTTGTCAAAGTTAGTACATGGTCATTAATAGTTGTTAAAATCATTAGATTTGATTACATATTGTAAATAAAGAATTAAAATTGTATCGCTTTTGATGGTCAGAATTTAATTAGTTTTAAGTGAGTTCTTCTGGGCCATAAATTTAGCGCTCGGAATGGAGTAATTTTTGGATAGAACTGACATTAAGTGGGTGGTAAACCGAATAAGACAACGTTACAATCATAATCTAAAGTTATGTGCAACATGGATTAAACGGTTAAAAGAATGGTTTTATGAATTGTGTCCACTTGGAGAAAGATAACCATGTCTCGCCGGTGGATACTCTGGTTGGATCTGTGTAATTATTTTACCGTTGGGTGCATTGTGGTCATTTTCTCTTGCCAGAATAAAACAAAATCAAAGGAGCAGACGGACCACTTAATGGTAAGTAGTCACTGTCCCCCAAAAAAATGCAGACCAGAGCTAATCCATTGCCGGCCATTAGGGAAAGCGTAAGGTGTTTTGTTGAGGCTTTATAGATAGTTTGTTAAAAGAGACAGACATACCACTGAGTCCTGATAGTCACTGCTACCTATAAACACCTAAACTAGAGAAGTGGACAGTTTTTTAAAGGGTTTAGGACGTGTGGGTGATGTTGGATACGTTGGTGGTAGTCACTGCTTTCCATGAAGACTTACAAAAACAAAAGAACCAGTCTTATAAGAAGCAGCATGATATATGGAATTTCAAGATGATAATGATGTCATTGCGATCATTAACAACTAAACCAGAGAAATCGATAGTTTATTAGGGGGAAATACGGGGTGGTTTGAGTAGATGGCTCTCACAGCAGCCCTTAGACACCTGGGAGCCCAGGGGAACAATTATGTTAGGGGGAAGCATAGGATGTTTAGTAGTGGGTAGGTGGATCTCAATGTGATCATAAACATTACTAAACTAGAGGAATCTGGTTTGTTAAGAGAGAGTATAGGATATCTTTTTGTATGTTTTTTTTATTTTTTTTTATTGCTATGTATGGCGAGACGAGCATACCATTCGCCTGATGGTAAGCGATACGATCGCTCATGGACAGTAGCAAAACCAAACAACACCATGAATTACAAGGCAATGCTTGGCATTCCACTGCGCTCGCCATCCTGAGACATAAGATGTTAAGTCTCAATATGTCCAGTAGTTACTCTGGCTACAATGTCCTTCAAACCGGAACACAACAGCGCATTTACACTGCTGTTTGGCGGGAGAAATAGACATTGCGGTGGTACCTACCCAGGCAGCCTCTCACATATGAGAGACCTACCACTTGTAAGAAGGTTGTTGTTATAGCAGTCCTTAGATAAAACCAGAAGAGTCGTCAATCTTTTAAAAACATAGGATGCTTAGTTGAAGTTAGGTAGTTAGTGTCACTGCAGTTCGTAAAACCTACTAAACCACAGAAATGAGTCTAATAAGGGGTGGTTTAGGATGTTAAGTTCAAGTTGGATAGTAAGACACTGCAATAATCTATAATGACACTGCAATGATCTATAAACACATTACTAAACTAAACTTGACAGTCTCCATGGCCCAGTGAAGCTTTAGGCCGCGGGTTCGATCCCCGCACCGAGATAAATATTTGTGTGATCCACAGGTATTTGTTTCGGGTATGAGTGTTTGTGAGACCGAAAAGTCTCTCGTAGTTCCTGGTACCCATGACACAAGACTCGATCTTAGTTTGGGGTCAGGACTATGTATGTGACTGTTGGATGTATTTATTATTATTAAACTAGACAAATCATCAATATGTTAGGGGGAAATCAGGGGTGTTTAGTTGATGTTAGGCAGGTGGTTCTCATTGCAGACCCTACGCACATACTAAACCAGAGGAATCAGTCTATTAGGAGTAAGGATGTCATGGGGAAGCGCAGGCAGTAGTAGGTGGGTGGTTGGTATTGTTAGTGGAAGGTGTGGTGGTGCGCAGGAGGAGCGCGAGGCCACGGAGCTGGAGGTGGCGCTGCACCGCGCGCGCGCGCTGCTCGGGGAGAAGGACATCCGCCTGCGACACATCGAGAGGGCGCTGCGAACGCTCACCGAATCTGCCCATACTACCCACGCGTCACACACGACACACGCGCCGCCCATCATGCAGGTCCTAATAAAACCTTGTCGATATATCGTTAATATTAATCGATAAGTCGATATATGGCCGACAAGTCATCGATAAGATCGATGCCATCGATATATTGATATTACAGCTCTACGTTATCGATATGTCATTGCTACTTTATTGATATGTGGAAACACACACAATACATAGTCGATATAATTAATCAAGTCTCGCATCAGTTCGTAATTTTTTTTATATTTGGATTAATTGCTTTGTATATTTTTTTGTTTTTTTGGTGGTCGTTTCAGTCTCTGTTTTTTTCATAGGTTTTGATGTAATTTATCGTTGTTTGTTATTCGTACTTGATTTATTTCAGTGGTTGTGCTTCATTTTAATATTTTCTACTTTTTGTGTTTCTTTTTGCTTTTTCAGTCAAATCTCTTTTTTATACTCCAGGTGGATTCGAGCTGTAATTATTGATTTCAAAATAATTTATGTGTTTGATTGTCTTTATTGATTTATTGTTATTTCATTTATAATTTTACTCATTTAGTGTTTTATATCTATAGTTATTTTTATTGCTCTAAGGTTAGGTTTTAGGTAGTACTTGACTGATTTTGAACGGAAATGTGTTAAAAATGTAGTTCACCATTTGATTAAATAAGTTATAATACTAGACATTAGAAATTAATAGAATTTGATTATACATAGATTATATTATAAATCGATTTCAATAGTAATTTTACATGATTTAACACAATTCATAAAATATTATCTCTATAAAAAATATTCCTTACATTATACTTTGCTACTATACGAATGCGTTAAACTAATTAAAAGGCAAAAAGCATATTGTTCACAAATTAGTTAATCTATATACTGAAGTACGAGTATACATTGCAGTTATTTACAACATAATAAAATTTAAAGAATATTAAATATATGTAAAAATGAACGTTGCGAATAATTTAAGTATGGTGTTGTATATGAGTTAAAAAACACAGCACCACGAAAATTGTGTATAAAATAGATGTTGACACGCAGGAGGCGAGCACTAGCTCGGCGTCGTCCGGCAGCTCGGGGTCGGCGGGCGCCACGCGCGGCGGCGCCGTGCTGCGCTCCCTGCGCGCGCTACACGCCGACGTGCGCGACATCTGGCGAGCGCTCGACGCACGCCGCGCACGACCACGTACGAACACTTCATATTATCTCACTCTGTTACTTTAAACTATCATACATACATACATACATACATACATACATACATACATACATATACAAAGTTGATACGACCGATGGGCATTTTTTTAAACTGCATATACTAGGTACCATTTCCAAGTTCTGTACTAAAAATCAATTAAATAGGAGCAGTAGTTGAGTCATAAGTGATTTTGTAAGTTTTTGTTCCATTTGAACACGATGTAGCTTTTCTAACAGCTGATTACGTATATCGCACAGGTCAAACACCTTAAAACGATAGATCCTACTAAAATCTACGCGCTGTTGCCGCTCTTACACAAATCATATAAATAAGTACAACTAAATTACTTAAAAAGTTGGCGATGCAAATAAGGAAGCAATAAATACACACCTGCACTTTCATTACGAGAGAGACAAATCATAGCAAAACATCCCGCGCGTAAAAGAAATAGAAATAGGTCAGTGTGTTGCTATTGCATCTTAACAAATAAAAATTGTTTGCTAAAGAAATTGTGATTTTAGTGCGCCGTCGCTATCCTTTCGGAACGGATGTAACACGGAAACTCCTGCGCCGCCGCGCCGCGCCGCTTTTATCTTGTCGATCTCGCGCCGACAATTGTGATTTTGTATTGTTGTTGACTGTTTTTATTGTCGAGGACACGTTATTAAATTGTGTTTGTGTTTGTAATTAAACTGTTTAACAATGCCTCGTGTAACTTACACCGCATCAGAATACACTGCTTGGTTTTTATTTACGGCGAATGCCATGGAAACACAGCTTTAGCTCTGTGTACATACCGCGAAAGGTATGGTGACAGCCACAATTGCCCCAGGAACGCCCGCACAATAACATTGGCAGTACAAAGATACGAGACAACAAAAGTATAGTGCCTTATCAGGAGGGAGTGCCAGCGCGGCAAATACCCGCTGCTTGGAAAGAACGAATTTTAGACTTAAAACTACCTTCAAAACTACGTAACTACGCGCGGTGCGCCGGCGCGCGGCGTCTCGCCACGACACGACGATAACACACGCCCCGCGCGACGTTGCCAGTTCAGTTCATCAATGGTCAGTGAAATTTATTTACAAAGGATGGTTGCGTTTTACTCTTATTTGTAGGTTATTTAGTTTGCTTGATACAAACAAAATCTCATTTTTGGTATTATTGATTTTTGTGCCGTGTCGAATTAATACTAAGGACGTATAGTATACGTAGTGTAATTTAATGCCCATCTGTCGTATCAACGCGGTATAAACTCACGCCTTTATCCCAGAAGGGGTAGGCAGAGGCGCCACTAGGACACCCACATTTCACCATGTATGTTTCGTCCCACGATGTGATAGGGGGTGAGCCTATCGCCATATCGGGCACAAATTCCTGACTCCGGTCTGATAATGAATAAAAAAATCCTATGCCCGACCCGGGATTCGAACCCGAGACCTCAGCTTTGTAATCGTACCGTAATACAACTACGCCACCGAGGCAGTTCAGTTACTTTAAACTATCTCTATATAATAACGGCCTCATAGACAATATTAAAAACCGATTTTAATTATAGAATGTTTTGTCTTCTTCGTTCAAGGTGAATTCAAAAGTCATTCGAAAGGAACAAACAATTCGATAACTAAAATAGGTTTTAAAACTGTCTATGAATGAGGCCGTAAATGTGCGATTCAAACATTAGCACACTTACCTTACTGTCTTACTCAGTTACCTCACTACTTTCACACATTATAACTAATATCCCATTCTACCACCTTAACATGGTAGCATCCTACAAACTTTCCTATTCTATCACTTTGCTACATCATTATAATGTACTACCTACCCAGTTATATAAATTTCTAGTATTAATACATTTAATTGGCGACCCAAGCCGAGCCATTAACCTACTTAGGTTACATTTATCTATCCTTAACAAAATTGTTTTCATAATCGAGTTTCACTATTGGATAATCTCATTGATTTGGGTGTTTCCAAATTACAGCTTCACCAGAAACGAGCTCGTGTAATGCCCCCACTACCTCGCAGACACGGATGACTTTATCAGCTGTAAGTATTTCTCTACTCTGATTATAGTTTGTGGGATCAAAAACTTTCTCTTATTTTTTTTATTGCCATAAATGGCGCGGCGAGTATGCCTTTCGCCTGGTGGTAAGCGATACTACCGCTTATGGATAGTAGAAAATCAAACAATACCATACATTACAAACATTAAAAGCAAAGCTTGGCACTGCGCTCGCCATTCTGAGACATAAGATGTTAAGTTTCATTGTGTCCTGTAGTTACTCTGGCTACAATGTCCTTCAAACCGGAACACAACAGTGCATTTCCACTGCTGTTTGGTGGGAGAAATTCTGATACACATGATGCAAGACACACTTAGTTTAGAGTCTGAACTATGTATGTGGCAGTTGGACAAATTTATTTATATCGGTAGTAGAAATTAGAATATTTAAAAAAAGAACTAAAAATCAAAAATAATTCATCCGATACTAATAAAAATATTGACAAACAATAACAACACTTCTTATTTGATTTGTTTCAGCCGGAACCAGTGACGCAAGACCACTCAGACGATGGAGTAGCGGAACGTGCCAGGGGTCTTCGCGCCTGGCTACAAACTGCCCCTTAAGTACATGCCTTCGATATATTTACCACCACCGACCTCTACATATACTGCTAAACTGGAGATTAAATAAAAAAAAATAATATTTTTGGCGCTATTGGAATCAATCAGTAAAACCAGTAAATGGCTGCAGAACTAATAATATTTCATCTTAATTAAATGTACTTGGTGCAAACATCTTCAAGATTCGACGAGGCGCTTAAAATCGACCCAAAAAATTGTCATCTCTTAGTGAATATCCAGTCTAGCGTAGAGTATATGGGAGGCCAGTATTTACCCCTTATCCAAATTAATTGCATTTAAATTAATATCATTAGAAATATCGATAAAATATGTCGATATCGAATAGTGATGTCGACATGTTTGTAATCCTTCATGTGGAATTTTATCGAATTCTAGTCATCGTAATCTCTATATTCTGGAGGTTTATTTCTATTAAATTCGATTACCCTTATCGGGAATAATATTTTAGATTCGATTATTATATGCCATAGGGGTTTGTTTGCGACCCTATCGAAAATACAAGTATTATCAAATGAATTATATTCACTATTCTAGTCATGTAATATTATGTATTTATTGTTTTTCAAATGGAATATCTTGTATTAATTAATATTATCAGCTCAGCTCATTAAGGCCGTAAGTATAAATATTGTATTGGTAAAATCGATTTAGACATTTGTAACTTTCTTACTCGATTAACTGTATCGATGTCTTTACAGACACTCGACGTGAATATGTTTGTTTTTCGGTTGTTCTGTAACGAAGTGCAGTATAAGTGCTGCAGGTAAGAGGTGCAGTAGACGGATGGGATAGGATACGTCCCAATCCCATCCCTTTCTCCTATCATTCTTTATCGAAGAAGGCCGGCAAATTACCAACAATTCTTGAGTGATTACAAATAATCATTTTACGATTTGTAGAACGGTTTGCTGTATTGCCGGTTTCGGGGATAACATTTTCTTTCTTTTCCGCTGATTCAAAGGCCCTAATTTATTTTAATGTAATATAGAAAAAGAGTGAAAAATCTTAAGGCGGCAAAGAAATGATGATCATCATAACGGTTGTGTTTAGTTATGATGTTTGTATAAGGCCTATGTATTTTTTCGCATAAAAATTAGATTAAACCATCAAGAATTGTATTTGCGAGATATAATTAAATTCCATTAAAATTTAAAGACTTAGAATTCGTGTAGTATATTGATGATGGATTTTGAATAAATTATGTATTTAACATCATATATTAATAAATATTAAGAAACATTCCATTATGAACAGAACAATACTTATTTATACTTTTTTGTGTTAATAATCCCATATAAATTGGTTGATTCATCAAAATGTGTACTCATTCTTAGATATTCTCATACGAATCTATAGAGCTAAATAAAATAATAACTTGAATGAAAGATAATTTTACTACTACTTTTTCGATACCACGTAATCATTCTGAGGTTTTTGGAAAATCGTGGTTGTTGACGATAAGCAGATACTAGCGCCGCGTCCAAAATAACCAATAGCGGAATATGATGAAGTTCGCGCGTAAACTACGCACGTAGTGATTGGCTAAGGGTCAGTAGCATCAACTGACTTTGAAAACAACTTAAAGTATAACGGTTTCTTAGATTTAGGCGAAAGTTACATATTGAAATAAAACTACGTCACGGGGCGGACTCTGACCCCGCCCCGTAACCACGAAAGCTGTAAAGCAACCGAAACTTCGGGAAGTTAAAAAACGTAAAAATTAAACAAAATTGCGATAAAATACGTAAAAATTAGTTTTATTCCAATTTAAATTATGATAATGTCACGCCATACATTTGGTATTTCAAATTTATGGCGAGGACATTGCTAAAGTAAACGCTATGGTCAAAGTTAGTTGATGAAACTGGGCCTAAATTATCTTCCCATGTGTTAACAAAAGCCATTTAGGGAGATTTTACGTTAAAACTTATAGAAATGAGTGAAAGAAATAACATTATTTAATATGTTATCTATATACTCTTACATTATTTTATCTCTTGTTTTATTTTATAAATACAATAGAATGGCTAGATAGTAGAATGAGTACTTGAGGTTCGTAACAGCCATTTCCAGTTTATTATTTACTTTAATCACAGAGACATGAAAATTGCGGTGTTCATTTAAAAGGCAGATAATAATTTGTTTTAAATGTAAAATATTTTATAATTAAAAGCGATTATATGATATACATTATATGTACTTCTAGAGATAAGCGACTATTATCCGAAACTTTTGTATCACCAATTAATAAATACATATAATATGTTAAATAATTGTCGAATTTTCAAAATATCCAATGTGAGTTAATGTATTCTTGTGCCTGTAATTTCACGTTTTAGAACTGATATCAAGATGTACTTATTATGAAACGGTATACAATAATTTTATTAGTGATTATTGTGGGGAAAATGCACCAATTGTAGACACATTACAAAGGATTTTTTTTCTTAAAGTAAGGAACAGAAATTTTATTTTGTAGCAGGATTTCTCGAAGCTTTAAGTTATCTATCTTTGAGAAGGTTAAATAAGGGATGAAATGTTGTGTGGATGTTTTTTCTGAAATTAGGAATGTGGTAATTTGTCAGTGGTGTTTCGAGTTGTCAGATATTATCAATGGCATGTTTAATGATGCATACAGATAATAAATAATAAATTCTACACTTCGTCATTCCTGTGGTTCACGATTGGTGCATTCACCCCAAACTTCTTGTTTTATCTCGAATTTGAGTATTTATAGTTGGTGGTGTGATTTTCAATTAAATATCGTCGTTAGCCAAATAATGAATTTTTGTAGTTAGGTAGATAATTCTAGTCGAATGATTAACGTGTATAGTGCGATGGTCACTAGTTATTTATAATGTGGTAGATGTGACGTCATGTATTACTGACTTAATAAGTAATAAGTATTTATATTACCGATCATGAATTATCGACTAGTGTAATTTTAAAATAGCTAAAAGAACAAATGTGTGGAAATATGTTTTTATAGTTTGCAGTTGGATTTCAGTCGCAGAAGTAGTCAATTGGTGTGATTTCCTTAGCTGTGTCCCGAAATCTCTCCTTTCCCTAAAAATATTGATTGGTGAAAACAAAAATGTCTTTGAAATATTTTAGTGTTTTCTCCCGACCCATGGAGAATTGCTTCTTGATAGCCTTCACGGCATGAGGGTAGATCCAAACCTAATAACATTTTTTTATTATGGTCGTCAAATATAGTTTGGTGGTATTGGAACGATACGTGTCTATATCAGCCCATATACGTCCCACTGCTGGGCACGGGCCTACTCTACAATCGAGAGAATCGATTGAGAGTGGTTAGGCCATATAGTCCACCACGCTGGCCTAGTGCGGGTCGGCGAACTTACATACCGTAGAAATTCTTTAAAATCGCTACGGTATGTAGGTTTCCTCACGATGTTTTCCTTCACCGTTAAAGTGCGTGGTGATTGACTATCAATACACACATAACTCCGAAAAGTCAGAGGTGTGCCCTGGGATTTGAACCCGCGACCACCGTGAACATTTAGGCAGCCGCGTCTGGTCCGTTACCAACAGGCCACCACGCACATTAACGATACGTGTGGCTCTGGGAAATTTATTTCATAAAATTGACACTTCAGCGATGACCCTTCGAAATTATCACAGAACTTATGTTCAAAGCTTTTATGATTACTCTAATTTACACTCTTGTCTTTCGTCGAGTTTGTTTATGATCGGTAACTCATATATTTCGTCTTGATCGCACAAAACATTTCAGGCCAGTTAACGATATTATAGAGTTAATAAGTATTATTTTTCAGCATGTAAACGTGTCAATTTATTTCTCCCCTCATATCATTTATGTCTTTAGTACTTGTGTGTCTTAACTCGGCCTCCATTAATTGTTAAGTACTGTTTAATATTTCCTCGCTAGGCGGGTAGACTGAGCATTTTGTCGAGGTGAACCGTTCTGACAGATTCATTGGGATTTGTGTCTTATTTATATTGCAGAAAAGGTAAAAAATAGTCATTGAAGTGAATGCATATAATCTGTCTCGACGTGGCTGATTTAAATTATTTTATAATGTTACATGAAATCTGTGTAGTGTTTGGATACACATACCTACTCTGGTAGAAAGAACATCATGTATTGGATATTAAATGAATGAATATTAAGTTTTTAATGTTACCGCATTAACATTGATATCAAAAACATATCTTGAATCTTAAAAGTGACAAGCTTTAGTTCTGAAATTGAATATCTATATTATAAAAATTTAAATTCCTCAGTCCGTGACAATCAGGTTACACGTATAAAATAGTGTCAGCCAATTTTATGAATAATTCCTTAATACGATTCATTCAATATTACTTCGCGATTCAAAAATACCATTCCATTTCTAAGTGACATTCCATTGTTTTTGGCTTTAAAACCTAAGGGGGTTCTTTCGATTTGATGTTTTTTTATTAATGTTGTGATTATTTACTAATCCCATAACGAGTGTGGGATAAACAGTGAATCTGTCAGATCGGCGTGTGACTGCGCTGTGATATTAAATAAGACGTCAGTGATTGTCAGACTCGCGTTCTGTTTTACTATTCGTTTGTTCTGTCCTTAATCTTCTATGTACATTGGCTTCTTCAATATTTTATTAACCGTCCATATTGTTTAATATATTGACTCGGTTTGCGACTTTTGTAACGCAATGTAAAGTAAATATGATACAAGGGATATTGCAGTGAATCAAATGACTAAAATGTTTAGTAGAAAGCAAATTATTGTTGTCTGTTTATGTTGAGGAGGTAGTATTATGTGACTATTTATATTTTAAAAGAGTTCCTCTTATACTATATTGTAACACTATGAATGTATATTATGAAAAATGTAGTATTGTTGAATATTTTCAAAATTTCAAGCTTAAATATATTTTTAGACCACTAGGGTGTTCTAAAAGGAAATTAAATAAATAAAAACTCAGACATTTCGGTGGGAATTGATAAGAAAGTTTAATACTTATTAACAATATTTAAATATCACTCTATTTGTATGTTATGAAAGTCGCAAATTGTGTGTAACAGATATACGTAATTATTTTTGAAATTCAAATATAATTATATATCTTAAAACGTCAAAACGTGTCCTGCTGTTACTAATATTACGTTCCTAAAAAATCAAAACAGAGTGTTGCCTAGTCGTAGTTTAAGATTTATTTCTTCAAATCACTCTTGGAAATATTCAATTTTGTATGACTTATGTTTTGTTAACTTTACGGAGTCGATACAAAGGTTGTATGTTAAATAAATAGTTTTACTGATCCAATTAGATGCAAGTTTTCTCCGAGGGTTTTCGAGGTATATTTATGTAGACGATATGTGGTCACTCTTTGTGAGGTCCTGATAAATATAAATGATTGAAAAACAAATAATTCGTCTCAAATTTTGTCGACTTTAAAACTACTCATTGGACTGTTAATTTTAGTGTTTAAAAGTTATCAACATGGAAAAACAAAATATATGTTCAAATGTGGCTTTTTCGCAATAAAAATATGGTCATTTCAATTCGTTGAATATTTCCATTTGTGATTGTTATTGTAGAGCTCGTTGCGAACCATCCATTGAAACATATTTCTATTTTAAAGTACCTTTTGGTGCCTATTCTACGCGTTTTATTTATACAAAAGCATTATATTCGCATTTATCAACTTACGTCCATATTTATTTACAATTTGTAGTGTTAAAAATATAATATTAATTTAATTATAATGTACTTGCCTTTAACACTTTCACTGCACACTTAAAACAATATAAATTAAAAAGTTAAAGCTTTTGAATTGTGAAATTGATCTGATTTTATGTATGAAGAAAATAGTTCTAAAATAGATGTACTTAAAGTTCATTTTGGCTCTTATATGATATTGGGATTTCTATGTATTCTAACATAAATACCCCACAGTGAAAGTGTTAAATTATATAAAATTATATTATACAATTTTTCAAATATCATTGTTGTTCCCAATATAAATTTTTCATTGATGTATAATTATAAATGTTTTTTCATTGTAACAAAACATAAATGAGTCTTATGGTAATAAAAATAAAATAAATCCTTATGTAACACTATATGTTAAACAATGAGTGTCTTCATATAAAACAAGCCAAAAATAAATTGTAATAATACGAAGGTAGATGTTACACGGAAATATATATTTATTAGTTTCTTTAAAATCACTATCCAGTGAGCCAGTTGTTTTTATTTGAAGCCTTAGCCTTATTCATAGACCTATATTAGTTATCCAATGTTTTGTCTTCTTCATTCAAACTGGATTCAAAAGTCGTTCGAAAGGGACAAAATATTCGATAACTAAAATACGTTTTAAATTGTCTATGAATAAGGCCGTAAGTCTTTACTGATTTGTATATTAATCATATCAAAGGTTTGATATTCTTCTATTCATTTAAAGAAAATATTCCTATTAATTTAATTTTAAACAGTTTACTGTACATGTTCTGGAGTATAGCGTTTTATTTAAAGTGTCATGTATTTGAATATTTCAGTGTAACATCAACCTTATTAATAGTCGTTCACAACGATACTCTGCTGAAATAAAATTGACGATATAACTAAACCTTGTTTTATTTAAGTAGCTAAACTTAAGGTCATCTTGATAGAAGCGTAAGTAATAGTAGAACGGCTACCGCTGGTAAACCTGGAAACAGTTGAAAGCTATTTTAAAGACAGAACATTTAAAAAAATAGTTTTTGACACTGTTGACGTCAGATTTGTATATTCTTTACGCAATAATGTGGAGAAAGTATCGTCTTAATGATGATGATCATGAAAGACTAATTAGCGGTTGGCGTTTTCCCGTAAGAGTTTTGGCAGGCAAAATTAACAGCCAAATTATTTCGGAACTGGAATATGTATGGATAAAGTCATGTTCCGTCGACTTCATGTAACTGCTGGATGGAAGTAAATAAAAAAAAAATACAATAAGACTTTCACAAAATTATTAATAAAACAACAAAGTATTCATTACCTACTATTCTACTGGCCGCGCTGTACGTAGCACTCTCTCCCTTTATTAATTGGCCATCGTTGCTAACCTCGGGCGTGCATGTCGCTAAAGCTGCTTGTGTGGTAGTGTATGAATAAAGCGACCATACGTGCCACAGCTTAGACGTTGCGTTCCAAAAACTGTCTGCAAAATGGTTTGGCTCCTGGAAAGTTTTAATAATTATTAAAGTCTTATAAATGACAACCTTTCAGGCACAGTTGGTTAAAACGCCGGCCTAAGAAACGAGAGGCTTGTCACTGCCGAGGACACCAAAACTATTTGTTTCGGATTACGGTACAGTGAGACCAAAGATCTCTGATACCCTTGACATAAGATTTACGTTGGGGCTAGGACTTTTGTGTCTGTCGACTACATATTATAAAATAGGTTTTAGAAATATAACTCCTCCGAAAGTATTTCAAAGGTAAAGGTGAAATTTATAAAGGCTAGCGCGATAGAAAAAGGACTAATCTTACTAGTAACGGTAGCCAATGTCCAGTAATGGGATGTGTTACACCCACCTCAACTGCTTTAAAATCTAATAGATTGCACGAAATAGAAAATATTACATACATACGTAAACTCACGCCTTTATCCCAAGTAAAGAGGGCTATCATTAAGATAAGTCGATGCATTAAGTATAAAGAAACCAATATACAAACATAATATTTTGACAGCCTCCGTGGCGCAGTTGGTTAGACGCCGGCTGTGAAACGAGAGGCCGCGGGTTCGATCCCCGCACGGAAACAAATATTTGTGTGATCCACAGGTATTTGTTTCGGGTCTGGGTGTTTGTGAGACCGAAAAGTCTCTCGTAGCTTCTGATACCCACGACACAAGACTCGATCTTAGTGTGGGGACAGGACTATGTATGTCACTGTTTGTTGTATTTATTTATTTAATATTAGTGATATTTATAGATAGGTCAGATTGCAACATTTGATGTTGAGTATAAGTAGATTATTGGAAGAATAAATCCTACCTTTATATCTCCAACAGTCCAGCTTAAATTAGGAGCCGGTAGTCCGGTAGATGTGCAGTTCAATGAAACTAAGTGTGGAGATTGTCCATCTGTTTTCACCACGCTGATTTTCGCGTCACTAGGTGCCACTACAAATGAAAGACATGAACATGTAGTAGGTAATTATAAACGAACACTACAGGGTTATCGTATTAAAAACTGAAAAAGTATGTATTAAAGCATGCTTAGCAAGCGTGCTTGTATGAGGTAATTGATCACTGTTAAAAATTAGGGTGTTTGTCTACCCGAAAGCAACTCAGTGTGAATTTTCATCTAGATTAAATTTGGAAAATATAAGATGGGATGTCAATATACTTTAGTATCATTAATAAGCATTAATGATACTAAAGTAATAATATGTCAATTTAACAACTTTTAACAGTTTAAGCCAATTTTTATTTCGATCTGTATTATAGCCTATAAGTACCAATTTCGCGTGGATGTTGAACCAGGATAACATACTTTCAGATAGAGGTATCTTTTATACCACTGCAAAATCGTTTAAAACCATTCGATTATCAATATTTTTTGACTTACCAAAAGCAGAAACAACAATAGATTCCTGCTTCGTCATGAACATGGGTCTTTCTCCCGACACATCACAGGTATAAGTGATGTCGGCTGTTGGAGGCTGACGCAATTCCAGCTTCATTACACATCGACCCGACAAGCCTCGTTCGTCGAGCTCAAGACAATCCACTTCCAGGAAGTTTCCATTTAACGGGTAAATTTGAACACGTTGCTTTCCGTCTCTCTGTGGGAAATGGAGACAATTGTTAAATGCTTTGCACACAACAAGTCTGGAAAGAATTTGAGGAAATGAAGTCATGTAAAACAACTGTATGAGCCGATAATCACCGACTGCTGAGCTCTTCACCTGAGAGAGGTAAAGCCATATTCTACTCCGATGGCCTCTTGCGGATTGGCTTACTCCACATGCAGCGCCTGATCTAGGGTTCTGACCGCCCTAGGCTAATTATGAGGACGCGCCCCCCAAGTTGCATTATAATGAGCCTAAAAAGTGGTATATTACTTTTGTTTTGTTTACAAGTGTGAAAATTTAAACATGATTCATACAACTTATAAAAGTTGTCAGATTGATCTGCAAGCGAAACTAACGTTCTCCTTTAATCTGCACGATATTCAACATTTGCTTCGACTTTAAGCATTTTTTTAATACACTACTCGCAAAAATTAAAGGATATTTTTTTTGATAAATTTTTTTGGTGTTTTTTGAGAGTCTGTATCTTGGAGAAAATTGATTGTTAAGAAATTCGGAAACTAAAACTTGGAAGCTTGAAATGTCTATTTTGCAGATCTGTGCTCTATTACTTGATTCCTTGCGAAGTTGATAAGCAATCGTAGGAAACCAAAGAGAAAAAAAAAATCAAAAAAATTTCTGGATTTCAAAACCGTGCATTTACATGGGTAGTATTTTTTGGTGACATCATTATAAAATTCCCGTAGATAATTTAATTGCCTTTAATTTGATATACCATAAACCTCCGTGACATGATTTGGAGCTGACTTATGGTAAATCAAAGTAAAAATGGCCTATCACACTTTGACATTGGATTACTCCATGAATATCAATCATGGGGAAAACAAAATCAGAATTTTCGTAACTTCAAAACATGTTCTATAAGATGGTATTAAAGTCTTATGATAATGAATAGTATTTCTAAGTAAAATTGTTGACTGAAAAAAAGGTAAAAAAACGGTTATTTATGGATATTCGGAAAACACTGCATATCTTTAGATAAAAGAAACGAACGAAGGATATCGTCGGTAACTTTCAACCTTAAAGTATTCAAAAGACACTCTGAAAATTTCAAACTGCTCCGATTTGATTATCTTAGTGTTCGGAAGGTTTGAACTTACTGTATTCGTCAAAATTGTCGTAATAAGCATTTTTCGTATGTGATCGATTTTTGTCACTTCAGAATGCTTTTTTTGGTGATTATCCATATTCTTTTAATCAAATCATTTTTTCTAACGTTTTCGCTATTCTCCGCAATTGTAAAAAAATACTGGCACTGTTTTACTATAAATCCGACCACGCAACCTCCCCGTAGTACGCTTTGGGTAACGCTAATGCCGGCGGTAAAACAGTGCCATTATTTTTTTTACAATTGCGGAGAATAGTGAAAACGTTGGAAAAAAGGATTTGATTAAAAGAATATGGATAATCACTAAAAAAAATATTCTTAAGTTACAAAACCATTAGCATGCGAAAAATGCTCATTACGACGATTTTTGCTGAATACAGTAAGTTCAAACCTTCCGAACACTAAGATAATCAAATCGGAGCAGTTTGAAATTTTCAGAGTGTCTTTTGAATACTTTAAGGTTGAAAAGTTACCCATGTAAATGCACGGTTTTGAAATCCAGAAAAATTTTGGTTTTTTTTTTCTCGTTGGTTTTCTTACGATTGCTTATCAACTTAGCAAGGAATCAAGAAATAGAGCACAGATCTGCATAAAAGACATTTCAAGCTTCCAAGTTTTAGTTTCCAATTTTCTTAACAATCAATTTGCTCCAAGATACACTCTCAAAAAACACCAAAAAAAATATCCTTTAATTTTTGTGCGTAGTATATTTAAACTTCTGTTAAGATATTTAAAAAAGACGGTAGGCATCATACTATTGAAGCTAGTACAAGACAAGACAAGTCAGTGTTTGTTATAGACTTGCTTTTTAAAATTTTATTTATTGTTATAATCTCAGGGACTCGCAAGCATTTTCAGTTCACAGTTTAGGTTTTGTGTTTTGTCTCGGTCTAGTTGAAATATGGAGGGTAAAAGCAATGACGCTAGATTAATAGTGCATGCGAAGATAAGATGTCAGCGCGCCCCCCCGATCCTCGCGCCCTAGGCTGCAGCCTAATTAGCCTAAGGGTTAATCAGGCCCTGTCCACATGCTATCGAAAAAGCTGTAAAGATCTACAAAGACCAATTCGCATATGATTCCGAAAAGTCAAAATTCCTTGCGATAGGAACCAGCGACCTGCATCACAGAAATTAATGTCCTGGTCATTACCAACAGGTCACCAAGTTCTTACTATTTATGTATATTGAATTATTAAACTAATTTGTTTTTTTTTTAAACTATATCACGCTACACACAAGCCACCCATCACAAAACTGTAGGTAGGTACTTTTTAAATTAAATAAATAAAATACAATCTACTTCAATTCGAATTGATCAAATATCCTCAATGTACCAGGATGTTTAATGTGCGGCGTTTTGTAAACAACATTTTAATTACCGTTCCGTTTCGGGACCGGAAGTGTTGTGGCCTACCTTCACAACACCGCTATAATTGTTCGAATTAATTTGTCCAGCATTCGGTGTTTTGAGGTCAAAGACAACGCATGTGTCTATTGTTGAAAAGCTAATCGCTACATCTGTTTTTATTTTTGTATTTAGCTGGGTCGAGTAGGTACTATTAACTCCATATAGTTTTCGACGATGATCAACTCTATGAAGCCATCTATGGCCTACAGATACAGAAGCAAGAATATATTTTTTTATTTTAGCGCACTTTGGTGAGCTAACACCATAACCCAAAATATGGTTTGATTTGGGAACAATCACCAATCGTCACGAGAACGAGTAAATTGGAACAATTATGGCATAAATATTTAGTTTATTTCGTGAATTACTCTTATACATCACTTTTACCCGATTTTCTCTGAACAAAATCATATTGCTTTGTTGAATTCTTGTTTCTTTCGAACCATGCAAAAATACGCCCGTTTCAAGTAAGTTCATAGATAAATGGGAAGTCATTTGCCCAAGTCAGAGACTAATCTTTTTTAAATATTTATTGTTCGTACTTCGATCATTATGGAAGGAATTTTCTTCCGTAATTTGCTGAAATGGCGTTAAATTTACTTTTATTAAACTACATGGTACCTACTTTTAATAATAAAACATTGATCATTTCATGGCTTTTCTCTGTGTATGTTCGTGATTCCATAAAATATAACTAAGTTACTATTCCGGGAATATCGAAATCACGTGCCAAAATATATTTGAGACCTCAAACTTTTTTTATTGCCACTAGTAGATATTTGGAATAGGTAATTTTACAATATTTATTTATTTTAAAATTTATTGTACCTACACCAGTGAACAAAGAAGAAGTTAACCGAAACGAAAAATATTTAAAAAAGTATAAAATGACGGCCTTATCGCTCGAGGCGATCTCTTCCAGTCAACCTACCATAGGATGGATAAGACAGAACGACCATTTGGGAGAACCATGAGGCGTACGAAAAAAACAATAATACAATAGTGAATTTTAGCCATAAATCTTCAAGACTATAAGAGCATTGAACTCCGCGATATTTAAATGATTTATTATGATTCATACATCTTCATTATTTGATCTATCTTTGCAGTTTGCACCAAGTTTAGAATTGTACGAACTTGAATCGGTCAATAAAGATTATTTGAAAACTTTGTTCATAGGAATATTTCAGTTCCATAGTTTAATAAGTTTTAACAAGGAGTTAATAGTGAGAGAATATTATAAAAACGTTTTTAGCCTTCGAAGTTATGGATATTTATATACCTAATATGACATGCAGATTATAAGTTTATTTTTTAATCATTCAAACACGTAATTACATTGCCCATATGGGAATAGTAATTACATTCTATCTATCTATCTATCTATCTATCTATCTATATCAGCCCATATACGTCCCACTGCAGGGCACGGGCCTACTCTACGAGAGAATCGATTGAGAGTGGTTAGGCCATATAGTACACCACGCTGGCCTAGTGCGGGTTGGCGGACTTACATACCGTAGAAATTCTTACATACTGTAGAAATGTACCGTAGTAATTACATTGCCCATCCAGAATACAAGACAGTAGAGTCCAAATTATAATCGTTTTAGATGTATGTAACTACAAATTCTTACGTGACTTCCCTCTTATATGATCAACATAAATGTTATACTGAACAAACATACCAAGACGACAAATGCAGTTAAATGCGTTCCCCTTTCCTCGATTTAACCTCAATTGACATCAACGCTCTTATTATTAGCAAACATTATCACTAAATGACCAGCAGCTGCCTTGCAGTTGATGGATTTACTCAGAATATGATAATAAACCCTACTTTAATAGTCTTGCTGGTCTTATGGTAGCGTGTGAGTTCTCGTTCATGTGGTGTGATTCCTATGTTGGCGAATCTATTTTGAGTTAATTATTTTATTCGACAGGGAACGTGTTTCACTAGGTCCTAGAACCTATATATTTTCCCGAAGAAGTCGCAGAACATGGCTTGCTTGAGTCTGGATAAACCAAAAGACTTGTCAGGCATAGTAGGCGTAGTAAAATAATTGTAACTCCTAACCGAATTTGTTGTTACTTGAACCGAGCATACACGTGTATCGTTATGGGTGGTGGAGGTCACACATTAATGGAATAAGCAATATTAAGATAGTAATTTTACCTCTGGCCGGTAGATCATGAACTGCTGGACGTTGTTGTAAAGCCTGACCGACTGCAAGGAGTCATTGGAGTACAGCTTCCACGTGCATTCTGTGACGAAACCCAGGTTTGTCTCCCATCTATTGGTAAGATGTACGTCCATAGCCGTCGACGCTGAAACAATTGGGTATTTTACTCAATTTTTTTTAATTGTATTTATCAATTAGATATCCATATCCAAAATCCATATCAAAAAAAGAATTTTGTAAATCCATTCACAATTAAACAAGTTAGAAACGTTTTAAATCTTGTAGTGGGAGTAAAAGAAAAGGGATGCAAATACTAAACTGGTGACGTCACTAATCCTAATATGCATTATAGTGTGCGGGTGTGAAAGCGACGATGAGATATCCCCACTACGCTCACACTCTTTTATTTAAAAAACTAATATTTGCCTCATTTTAAGAGCTCCTTTAATACTGTATTGACAGAAATGTTTTATTTCAATAGTATTTGTATTTGTACACAAAATAATACAAAAAGTCGATCATAGATTTATCATAGATCATAAAATACCCTATTGATTATTGTATAATTATGTACGAAACGAGCAAGCAGGTCACCTGATGGTAAGTGGTCACTGCCGCCCATGAACATCCACAACGCTTGGATCATGGATGTGTTGCCTTATCAAATCGGGAAGGGAGCAGAAAGAAAAAAGTATGGGAAGGTAAAAGGCGTATAGGGAATGTGTCTTAATAGGGAACGAAGCAAATTTTAATGGGATTTTATTAACTCAAAAAGCAATTGTTAAGAAATTTGTTGTAAATGAAAATTGGTACCATATCGTATAATTAAATAACAGACAAAATAAATAAAAAGCTTACAAATAGACGGAAAGGATTGTTGTTTTTTTTGATAAATAACTGATGTCAGAAGAGGCTTTTTTTCATTTATAGGTATTTTCTTCCATAGAAATGATTGAAACTTATTACTCCAACAATAAAGATTGTCCTTTTTTGAATTCGGTTAAAAGCTTCACCAATGCTCTACAGTTAACTTATTATTTTTCTCCAAACACGAAACAATAAGTTGTTTAACTTGTTACCCTCATGCTCCAATTGTGATTGATCCGACACTCGTCTGAGTTTACATAACAGTCCCTGTTGATGTTTTTAATTTTTTGAATTAGACAAATTACCAAGCGGTCGTAGGGGCGGCGCCACATCTCTTAAATTGTGCAGTTAGTGAACCACTCTTAACTCATCGCTTCACGCTCCGACGCGCTTTTGTTAAAGGGATCAGAGCGTGACATGTTATTCTTAGACATGTGTTGTGATATGGGTTCAATTAAAAAACAATTTGTAAGCATTTTAGGTTTTTGAACTTTGAAAATTGTAATACAGATTTTAGTTGAAATAAGGCAATTTTGAGTGAATTTAGAGAGTACCTAGTGTCTTGTTGGAAGGTAAACCGAATTTTGAAATGGAATCGTTAATACGTAACTTAGGTTTTGGGTTCTCAGTTCTCTATCCATGCCGCAAAGGTTTAGCTAAGTTATTGAACGAAAATAATATAATCAAGGAAATGATGTCATAATATGTTACATTTAGATATCAGGAAGAAAAGATTACCAAAAATCACATTTAATTGGTACACAACTTTATATAATTGCACAAACTTAACCTCACTCTTGACTTCTGACATCTGATAACTTGAAGACCTAAATTTAAAAGCGCCATTCAATATTCAAACAAAGTACTAATTAACGTTAAAAGAAAAGAAACATACATTTATTATTATACAAAAATAATAATTTAGGAATAACTTTACTTAAATTATTCCTACCTTTCTTTATTCAAACTTAGATTCAGTCAAACAAAATAAGTATCCTGTCATAAGAAACGAACTCAGAACCACGTGGCTTTTTGATGAGAGAACTCTTCTCCACAAAACTATTTATATAAATAAGCTACCACCATAATTAATAGCCCAAAACAATTAACTACAACAAAGTGCGTCGTATTAGTAGAAGCGATCACAACAGCGTCGTCAGTTTATATCGAACAAGGAACAGCCCGCTTAAGTCTTAAGAGGCAACGGTTAATTCGCTCAATTGGTCAGTCATGCGCTCGCTAATGGTATGACTGACTCTATTCAGGACATGACGAATATACGAGGGGCGGTAGAAAGCATTTCTCTTTGTAATAATAATTTTCATTGCAATGATATCATGCGTTGAAGCTTATTCGTGTAATAGTTTCTTGTGTTTAGGTTTTAGGTAATTAAATATGTTTTTATGTTTTCTCATTCTAACACTAACTTTGAGAGCCTTCATTGTGCAGTTCGTAGAAAGCCGGGTGTGAAACCAAAAGCCGCGGGTTTAATCGGCGCAACGCGACAAATGTTTGAGCGGCCCATAAATATTATGTAGTTGTAAGACCGTAGTAGATTCCCATACGCGCGACACAAGGGTTGGAACTTAGTGTACAGTCAGAACGATTTAGCATAATTATGTCATCTCAGCGGGCCGGCATGATTGTATCGAATGGTATGAGACTACCGTCTGATACCATTCGATACTCTATCTGGACGGCATTAGCACTTACCATCAGGTGCAATGCAGTCACTATGCCGTGCCAGAATAAAAAAAGGTGTTTTATTTATTTACTTAACTTGACAGCCACCGTGGCGGAGTTGGTTAGACGCCGGCTGTGAAACGAGAGGCCGCGGGTTTAATCCCCACACCGAGACAAAATATTTTTGTGTGAACCACATTTGTATCGGGTCTAGGTGTCAGTGAGACCGAAAAGTTTCTCATAGTTCCTGATACTCACGACTCAAGACTCGATCTAAGTGTGGGGTCAGGACTATCTATTTGACTGTTGGGTGTATTTATTTATTATTTATTTACTTAACTTCACGCATGACTAGCACACCATTCTTACCCACGATCATTAATGTTGTAGTCTTCAAAACATTGGGGAAGTTAAATAGTTTTGTTGTTTGTCAATGCTTGTAATGTTTCCACGCGCTTAATTAGTTCTGCTCACAAAAATGGGCTCATCGTAATTATTAGCACAAGGACGTGAGAGTAAATGGAAGTTTAAACAATTTGGATCGGGATAAGTGCAGATAAACCCGATTTTTTTAAGTATAATAGAGACTCCGCTTATTTTTATCATTAGTTTTTATTTTATTTTATTCTCCCAATATTTTGAAGAAAATGGTTTGCTTAGAATATAACCAATCCGAAACTCCAAAATAAATTAGAATCAAGATGATAGACATTTTAATATTTTTTCTGGTACCTATTGATCTTGGAGTTTTAATTAATATAAATCCTAGGCACATTATTTGTACTTCGGCTGGATACTATTAATCTTAAAAATATATTATTAATATTTTTTTTGGAAAGAAAACAATTATATACATGTATAACTATTACAAACGTATTAAAGTATATTCAATAAATATGTGATTAGTATTAAAAGGAGCAAAAACGCAACACTAAATAAACATAAATAGCACATTATGCATGTTAATAAAATTGTTATTTATTCGATGGCGCTTGGCAGGTTCATAAGCACGCGATGTCTCTTAATGGTCACAAACGAGTTAAATAATTGGACTTAATTGACGACGATTAAACAACTGCATGGCTACGATGGTGAGAAATATGTCTTTTGCACATCATAACACTAATAAGAAGGGTTATACAGAACCTGACTAGAGTCACGTATTTTACTGGTGGTTGGTCTCTCATATGTGAGAGGCCACCTGGTGGGTACCACCGCAATGTCTATTTCTCCCGCCAAACAGCAGTGTAAATGCATGTTGTGTGCCGGTTGGAAGGACATTGTAGCCAGAGTTACTACTGCACATATTGACTCTTAACATCTTATGTCTCAGGATGGCGAGCGTAGTTTAAAGCCAAGCATTGCTTCGTAATTCATGGTGATGTTAGGTTTTGCTACTGTCCATGAGCGGTCGTATCCCTCACTCCCAGGCGAATGGCATGCTCGTCTCGCCATTCATTCCAAAAAAGGTCCAATCGTAAATACACCCAACAGTCATATACGTAGTCCTGACCGTACTAAGATCTGAGTCTTGTGTTAAGGATATCAGAAACTACGAGAGACATTTCGATCTCATAAACACGAAACAAATATTTGCAGAGGTGCGGAGATCGAACCCGCAGCCTTGCGTGTAAGAGCCGGCGCCTAGCCAACTAAGCTACGGAGGCTGACAATGTGACTGCAGCGCATCTTATGGCAATTGGATCCAAACAAAGTTTCCACCAAGAGATAGTCATTCGCAGGTCGACCCATTTATGTCGGTCAGGTCGGTTATTTTTGTTATTCATTTGTATGAGGAATTAGATGTTTTTTGTTTAATAATAGGCATTGACTTCCCAAAACATTCGCAGAGAGATGACCGTAGGAGCGATGCTAGTCTTAGAAAATAAAGCATGGGAGATGAAGGAAGGGTAAAAAGTGTTATTGAGCGTTCGCCATTTCCAAAGACGCGATCAAACGTGACAAAACTGTTAGTAACGTCAGTATTAGTTATTGTACATCAGTGTTACATCATGTAGGATCACAATATGATTTATGAAATAATGACGTAGGCCTTTACGAAACGTAACATTGGGAATTCAAATAATCTGTAGCTGAGAAAAAAATTATTTATTTATTTATTTATTTATTTATTATATGAATTATAACACCCATATCAAATAAATTAACTACGAAATAATTATAAAATACATAAAAACGTATGCATAAATTGGAGAATTATTTTTTGATCAGTTCGTGTATTTACCAAAAGAGTTGTCATATCAACAGAAGTATTGTTAAAAAATCAATACATTTTACACTTTTATGAATGAGCTTTCATGTTTATCACCCCAAAATTGCAAGTCCTCTATGCGTTGTATAAAGGGGAAAAAACTGGTAAATAAAAAAGTAAGTAGTATAAAAATTTAAATGCAACTTTTAAATAAATAAACTTAAAAACCATTGGTTAGTAATAACATTTTTAAACTGCAATAAAAAAATCACTCACCCGTAAAAACCACGCATAGCAATATAATTTTAAGAGCCATTGTCATAAGCACATAAAAGTTACTACACACATATCTCTTGACGCACGAACACTAACTGATGACAAAGCTGCGCGGACGCCGGTTGAGAATTAAACGATGACCTATTCGATAGAATCATGTGCGGCGTTTTGTCCCCTTATCTAAACAATGCGTTAATTTATTAGGATTTATGCGGGGCTTATTAATGAAAATATTAGTAAATATGTAAGGGGAATAGAAGATAGATGAGAGATGCCGAGGTTAGCGTACATTTATTTATTATGAGAAACAAAAAACGGCTTTAGATAGGCTTATGTTAAGCAATGACTGTTGAAGGCCGGTAATGATGATGGTGGTGAAACGTAATAATATAGCATATATTTGTATTTCTTATGACAAACTTTTCAGTGTGAAAATTTTCTTGCCATGTGTATCTTCACAAATAGAGTTAGCGATATTTATGTATGAATATATAACATGTAAGATTGAAAATTTAGAAGAGTAGGCCTCGGAAAAAAAGCCATTCATAATAAAAGTGTTGTTGCAATTATAGATTATGACTAGTAATTATGTGTAGATATGTCTAGACAAGAATTACGTAACGCCATTTGTGGTGTTGTAATATTATAAGTGGTTCTTAAATGTGATCATTTGTCGTAACATAGTCATGAAGTCATCGTAAAGGTGCTGTAGAGATATAAATAAGCATATTAGTACCTTTATAGAACGTGCGGAGAATTATTAAATAAACACAATTGCGTTGTTATTCTTGTACTTGAAACACTGATTTAGAAGCAAGATGAATCATTTTAGCAGTTCAAGAGCCAAGCCGAGGATTGTAAATGGAGATAAGTAAGCAAAATAATTCTTATTTTTTTTAATTTAATAAAAGCCTAAATGCATCGCTATCAGGATATTATCTATTTGTAACATCTAAAAATTGTGTCCAGTCACAGTGAGGAATGAGGTAGTTAAAATAAAATGTAAGACATTCCTAATCATTAGCGGTATAGAATAATGCATAAAACCTTGAGTGCAAATATACTCTATTCAAGTAAGAAACTTCTAAATTAGTAATAAATCAAAAACAACACAACAATAAAACGCGTTCTCCTATACAAAGGTTCTAGGTGAATTCCACCAAACGTGGGCCATTCATTTATCAGACACAGAAAACACATTTTCAATTACTCATTGCTATGACTGTTTGAATCGATGTTCTGAATTTGAATTTGACAATGCCGTACCATTTTCACCGACCCCCGAACCATTGTATTTCCAACTGTATTAAATGGTATCAGAGTTCAAAATGTATAAACACAGAGGTCCAGTTAATCCGGTTGCAAGTCACGACGCTTTTAAAATAATAGCTGTAATGGTCGGTGCACACTAATTGAATGAACGTGCAGTAATCAAGTGCTCTTGCGTGGTATAAATTTAAATAGATTTCGTTCACGCCAATACAAAACGTTTGGCGTTTATTGATTTGTAATGCTACCGTTTGTGAAATGTAATTTGCAATTACGAACTGATGAGCTGGATAATTGCTTCATGGGAAACGTATTTGCTTTGTATTATTAATTGTGATGAATAAGTAGGAAGATTATCTGCTGTTTCTTAAAAGTGGTGCATTGTACCAATGGATTCGTAATGTGTTTATTGTTGGTACCATTCTCAATACCTGCCAAAATAACCCAGATTTTGCCTCCAACATGGTATGGATAGAACGGCAGACGGTGAAACGGTGGTCAGGGTTCTATAGTAATTCATACCAAGTGTACTTTTTGCCTAATAAGTGCATAACGCAGTCATGATTTTGCTATATTGTAGAGACCCTAAAAGGCATCTCTGACAAAAAATTCCTGAATCTAAAATTCGTGCTCTGTATTTGACAATACAGACTGTGATCACAACCCATCCTTTGAACTTGAACCAACGCGTTCATCAATATTACAAAAGTAACCTTAATATTAGTATTAAACACTCAATAAAATCCTTTTAACCCTTCTAACGATACCGCAAATGCCAATGTAAAAACATTAAAAGCGAAATTGTTTGAAAACGCTCATAAATACTTGAAGGGCGGTCGATTACGGCTTCAATATTACCGTCCGGTACACTCGCAGATATCCCAAATAGACGATTTGAGTGAGTTTTTTAATAAACGGCCGTTTTTATAAACAATTAAAATAACAGTATTATACATGAGCTTGCGATTTTTCTCATCACCATTTCGGGCACTCCGGGCTGATAATGAATAAAAAAACAGGTACGATTCGAATCCCGGTCGAGCAAAGTGATATTGGATTTTTCTATTCATTAACAGCCTCGGAGTCAGGAATTTGTGCCCGATATGGCGATAGGCTCGTCCCCTAACACATCGTGGGTTGTATGTTCCGTACATACAAGGCGAAATGTGGGTGTCCTGGTGGCGCCTTTGCCTACACCTTCGGAGATAAAGGCGTGAGTTTATGTATGTATGTACTAGTCTTCTGAAACGAGTTTACTGATTACGCATACTAAGTCTGGAGTGGTGTGGCTCTTTTTTGCGGGTACCTATTACCATTGCGAAAATGGTACCTATTACAAAAGCGACTAGCCCATCTCGTGATTCTCGATATTAAAAAACAACAAAGCTACAATTAGAAATGATAATAAATATTTAACCCAAGAACAATATGCATTCCAAACCAAATTCCACCGAAATACACGAATGACAGACATTTGGAGCAGATTAAGCAATATTAAAATAAATGCCTAGTATTAATCTTGCAAATTGCTTACATCGAAGCGTTAAGAGTGACAAATTGTTAGTTATTTAGCTTTTCGAGACAAAAACAACAACGCAGACTTGAAATATCTCGTCAATACAAACTTTGTTCTCGATGACAAATTATAAGTTTGTAAGTTATGGGACTGCCATTAATTGGACTCGGGTCTTTGAACCTTAAATTATTTTTATCTTTTCGCTGATTATAAGGAGTTACGATGAATGTTTAGATTGGATAGTATTAAATATAAGAGGACCAGTATTTTGAAGATAGTCTTGACGGAGAAGAGAATCTTCGTTTCGCTGCAATCAATCAAGGAATTCGTCATTTCCTCTAGAGGTTTTTTGCCAATATCCTTTCTATCTTTCAACGCTAAGTATTTTATTGTTGATCTAAGTATTTGAAGACTTTGACTATTACTATCTGCAACATTTACATCTCTAACATTATTTTTGGCAAAGGTTAGGCAACCGCAATTCTCTTTGTTTAATGGCAGACTAATTGCAGACGCTTTACTGCTTGCAATATAGGAATTTAAAAACTCACACAAAATCCAAGTATTGAACGAGAATCAAATACCCCTAGTAGGAAGGGTACCATTGTCCTACAGAAATCCGACGCAACGTAACAGCTTTGCTATTGTGTTTCGTACGATGAATAATATTGTCTCAAGGCAAATGTTCGTTTCCTCCTCCCGTTATTTTTTCTTCCCTTTCAAGAGGTTGGCAACGTATCAGCCAAGCATCGTAGATGTTACCAGTTCATCTACAATCAGATCAACTATTTTCTCGTTTACTGCAAATATGCAATAAAGTTTATTTATTACGCTCAACTTATGATATTGCATATAGTACAAAGCATCGTGCGTCACGTCTGCACGCAGTTTGCACACGACTAGAACATCCGCTGATTTCTTTGTGAATCGTGACCCACATACAGCATATACAAGCAAATTCAACAACAATATTAATGAGGTTATTAACGCGGGTATATTTATAAACATTTCTATTAATATGATTTGCAAAGGGACAGGTGAGGTTCGAGCATAACTGACTGCCGATTGGCTTTGGCATTAGAATAAAATATTGTGATTTAGATTACCATTAGAGTTAATGACCGTGAGTAATTGGTTAGAAGCGAAATGCATGACAAAGATCGTACTTGAAAATGAAACCACGGAATACTCTTGTGTTTCCAAGTTACATGAGTATTCAATAATTATCACCCACTTTGACGTTGAAGAAATTTACAAAATACTTGAGGGTCGAAAATATTATTAGACAACCTGCTTGTTCGCTAAATTATTTTCATTCGCTTTGATTTATCTTTCATTTGTTTTAAACTCGAAATAGGTATTTATGGGTGGTCAATGGTCATGTAATACCCAACCTCCTTTGAATGATAGAGAAGTTCTATGTCTGTAAATTACAAATCTCTATTATTATTTATTACATTCTTGTGCCCTCTCTCATCCCTTTGAAAGCGCCTTTTTATGTTATCCAAATAGAATAACTCAACATCTCCATAAATTCCACTCAAAAGACAAAAATCTATCAATATTAGCTCTCACTACATCTCCGGCCGAATCGCAGTAATTTTCCACTTGGCCTGTCGGGGCATTTTAGTTCCGCGGTATCCTTTTGATTTGGATAGTTCCGTTATAGCCCGATAAAAGGATTTTTATGCGTCGATGTGCATCCGGCCTCGGGGTCTTCCGATACAAAAAAAAGATCTCATTTTTTGATGAAATATTTTTATACGTAGGCTGCGTTCTAGTACTACACTGGGGTTTGAAATAATTTGGGTAGAATTTAAATTAATAGCTATTGTTATTGATCTGTATGTGGTCTAAGGGCTATATATGACTGTTGCGTGTGAATGTATATTAAAACCATTGACTTATATTCTACCGATAGACGAGACACGTCAAAGAAATAAAGTGCACCCGTATTTTAAAAGCATACTGCAATATTACATCACTTACCTGGTATTTTATTAAAATATTGTAAGTTCAGATGATTTGCTTTCGGTTTGACGGCGAAACATTCATTTATTACTTTTAAACGTATGCGATAAGGCATACTGCACTGTCACTAGATGGGACACATTTTTTGTACTGAATATCTTATCTAGTGTAACATTGATATCGATGATTAAAACAATCATGAAATTCAGAAATCACCCAAAAAATAATAAAAAGACATCACTGATCACCTCCAATCGCAGGTTTAAAACTGTGGAATAATTAAGAGGGCTATTAGGACATTGGGAGGTGCAATTTGTATTCATTACTATTGTGTCGCCGGCCGCATTAATCACCGCATGCTCCATTAGTCCAGACAGGGACGTTTCATTTATGTCCCGTCTTGGGGATTTTACTGGAATTTTTGGCTGTCTCCATTGGCATTACTTTTTTATTGGATAGGCCCGGCTGTATTTAGTAGTAGCAAGAGCTGTAAACTATAAGGTTTTAGCACCGGTTTCAATGTTAATCCGTTTAGATGTTCGATCCGTTTTGTACTATTCCAATTTAAAAAGACATGCTTATACACCGAATGACAGAGATCGTAAGGGCGCCTGCGATTCCCATGGTGTCTTGTATTTATATGAAGTGACGCCATTATTTGCCCACATCAAAGTTGCTTGCTTATTTGTTGTAGCTGCTAAGCTAAACCAACGAAATATCTTCCTATATCTATAGATCGTCAGAAACAGCCCGTTGACTGCTGAACATTAGCCTCTGCCAAGACTTCCAAACCGACTTTTCGGTTGACGGCTGCATTCAGCAACAACTAGTCAAAATCAGTAAGAAAACCTCTAGAATGTTATCTGATAATATTAAACGCAGTTCAGCTCAGGAGTACGCCCTACTCGCTTACACGTAACCTCGCAAATCCGGTCCATTATTAGCACACTAAAAGTTATTTTCGCCAAACAGGAATAAAAATATAAGAGGATGAAGCGGATCGGATCCTGTTTAATCCGCCTGAGGTCTGCACCGGAATGTTCGTTACGTTTTAATGAAAGCCAGATTTACATGACCGGTTTAAAACCGTGCTGCCGGCGGGACTTAAGCGCCTTAAAGTATGAAAAAAAGTATTTTAATATACCGTGTTTTGTTGACTACACGTTCTAATCTGCTGGATTAGGTTTAGTGTTAGTTTTGCTGGATATTGTGCGATTTTCTGCCTGGAGTTAATGCTGGGGCAGGAAAGGAAAGGCTGCGATAGTAATTTGGGATGCAAGTTGATTTATACAGTCTGTTATAAAATTGGAAATGACTACAATCTTAAATGTGAAACCAATACTAAGATTATAGGTAGTAGTGGCGTAGTTTTACTACGGTACAACTACAATGTTTTCCGGGTTTCGGGTTGGAATCCCGGGTCGAGCAAATTGATATTGGATTAGTCAGGAATTTGTGTCGGATCTGGCGATAGGCTCGCCCCCTATCATATCGTGGTACGAAAAATATAAGGCGAAACGTGGATGTCCTTTTCACCTGGTTGCATACACCTTCTGGAAAAAAGGTGTAAGTTTATGTATGTATGTACTTATAGATAATAGTAATACAATAAAACTTAAGAATTTGTTTGAACGTGCTTCCAATTTGAAAAATCTTTATATCTTATATGTATTTGATAGTTCAATTCTCGAACGGTATTTAACAAAACGTTACCACTGTTAGGAGCAAAGTAAACATTACAAAATCAATGTGTCAATGTATATCAGTAGAGAATTATGTAATGAATATGAAGACGAGTGGAGTAATTGTTCCGTTACAAGAAAACATATCTAAATGGTGCTCTGAAGCAATTGTGCTCTGAAGGTCTATACAGGTATTGACCTGAATACCTGATTTTATAATAGACACGTGACACTTAAAACATGGGTGTTCTAGTTGCTGACTTAAAAACAACAACTTTACTAGCAACATCCACCGTGGCGCAGTTGGTTAGACGCCGGCTGTGAAACGAGAGGCCGCGGGTTTGATCCCTGCACCGAATAAAATATTTGTGTGAACCACAGGTATTTGTTTTCGAGTCTGGGTGTATGTGAGACCGAAAAAGTCTCTCGTAGTTTCTGATACCCACGACACAAGACTCGATATTAGTGTGGGGTCAAGACTAAATATGTGACTGTTGGGTATATTTATTTATTTTTATTTATACTGGGATACTCTAGTGTCATTTAAAGTCAACTGAAATTAATGAAATATCATAAAACTGTTTTTATTTTCCTATCAGCATCATAAAGTACTACGTTGATTTACCGTCCGAGAAAAGGGGCAACAAATCGAACGCCAATGGAATTCCCGACTCAAACGAGTGCGCGACGCCTTCATGCATGCAATCGCTCTAACCCACGTCTTAAAGCCTCCATTTCCAATGCAATATGGTAAAGGTAGAAAATCCTTATGCTTCAGAGTCCAAGGAAATCCGTCGTCAATTGAAATCTTTGTGGAACGTATGGGATGGTTTTGATGTAAAGTCAATGGAAGTGGCATCAATTTTAATTTTTCGGCAAATTTACAGTCGCCGTGGCGTTGGTACGCAATGTTTAGACACCTGTTAAAAGAGAGGTAGATTCAAACGTATGTGACTGTTGAGTATATTTATTTGTTTGTCTTATAGTTGCTGTTTAGAGACTGTACCATCCTCACACCCGCCACTGAAATTGTAAGCCAGGATCAACAGAAGCACGCATTTTAATCACACCGAGCATTGAAGCTCAGCGAGTTTGCGGGAAAGTCTAACTTGTCTTTAACCCGCAACTAAATCAATCACAAAGTTAAATCAATAGGAGGAGTTGGAAATAAATTATTGTCCACTTCCCTCCGTAACAAAGCGTGACAAAACAATGAACCAACTGATAGTTGTTTTGTCTTCTTTGCTCAAACTGAATTTTAAGCCGTTCGAAAGAGACAAAATCTTTGATAGTTAAAATAGGTTTTAAATCTGTCTATGAATAAGGCCGTTAGTCTATAGACCACGCCAGCCTAGTGCAGGTAGGCGAACTTCACGTACCATAGAAAAAAAAAACTGAATTATTTATTCATCAGAGTCGCTTCCAGTGAAACATACATGAGCCCAGGCCCCCATCGGAGATTAACTCCAGAGCCACAGGTCTCCTAGGGCTTTGATAGCCTAATAACTTTTCAATTTCCCATTCTTATCAATTTTCCATTGCATAGAAAGTAGGTGCACATTTTGCGGAAACGTATTCCTGGCAATTTAGGTCAAATGTTGGAAATTAATGGGCTCAAGGGATTCCTTGCACGTATTTAGGTTGATTGTCGTGGGTTCTAGGAATGTTTGTGACGTTCAAGTGATTTTGAAGTTTGAGACGGAATTATTCTCATGGTAATAAAGAGTATTTACTGGTCTCTCATATGTAAGAGGCCGCCTGGGTAGGTACCACCGCAATGTCTATTTCACCCGCCAAACAGCAATGTAATTGCGTTGTTGTGTTCCGGTTTGAAAGACATTATAGCCAGAATAACTACCGGACATATTGAGACTTACCATCTTATGTCTCAGGATGGCAGCACATGGCAATGCCAAGCATTGCTTTGTAAATCATGGTGTTTTTTGGTTTTCTACTGTCCATGAGCAGTCGTATCGTTTACCATCAGGCGGACAGCATGCTCGTCTCGCTATTCACAGCAATAAAAATTAATAATAAAGACTATTAACAATGGATGTAGGAAACAAAGATTTCACTATGTGTATCATTGATAATTACCACCTCTGTAGCGCAGTAGGTCAAGCAGTTTACTGTGAATTAAGAAACTAGATGTTCGATCCCCGTACTGACAGAAATGTTTGTGTAGTTGATAATTATTTCCAATCTTGGTGGTATGGAGTCAAAAAACGTTTCTGATATCTACAACACAAAACTTAAACCTTTATGTGGGGTCAAGTCTTATATGCATGACTGTATTTTTTATATTTATTTCATTTGTGATAGCCTCTGTGGCGCAGTTGGTTAGACGCCGCCTGTGAAACGAGAGGCCGTGCATTCGCTCCCCGCACCAAAACAAATATTTGTGTGTAGGTACTACATGTATTTGTTTCGGGTCTGGTTTCGCGTTTGTGATACCAAAAAGTCTCTCGTAGTTTCTGATACCCACGACACAAGACTCGTGCTTGGTGTGGGGTCAGGACAATGTTTGTGACTGTTGCGTGTATTTATTTATTTGTGTCTGCTGACTCATAAAATACCAACTTTCTTATTAATATTATCTTCATAAATAAAATTCTTATCGACCGTCAGACCGAGATCCAACCGAAGATATAGCATTATTTTAAAACGCTCTCCATAAACCGAAGAATTTATGAGAAAATAATGCATAGTAAGATAGTTTGCTTAAAATACTTGAATAAAATGCGGTGAATTTAAAGGAAACAGTTTTCACATAAACATTTGAGTTTTGTTGTGTATTGGTTTCGCTTTGTGAATGCAAATATCAATGTACATGTCTAATGCATTCTGTATGATACGAATTGTTATTTAATGGCGTTAAGCAAACATTTTATCGTCTGACACGTGTTTAAAGTATGGTTTGGATTCGAAAAAATATTTTATATTTAAAATTATTTATCTTTTATTGACTATCGTTTGTCTGTTAGAGGTTTATTTTTATAATGTGTTATTGAACTTCAATGCAAAATGATTAAATTGATTTTGCTCATTATCTGCTAAGAATTCTGGTTTATTATTTGGTGTAGACTGCAGAATTTAATATTAATGAGCTATTTTTTGGACATCAATGATGGAAAGTGTCTCTTGGAACCACGAATAAAATTACTAAACTAAATTGTTATTAAAAATTTAAACTAAATTAAATATAAGCATATGACCTGTCAGCGGTTATGTGGTGTAGATCGCTGTAAAAGCGATAAAAATGATAAATTTTAATAACATTGTGATAACCTTTTATATTAATGTTCTAATTTTTGCCACAATAAAAAATATTGTATCGTATTTAGAGCTGTAGGAATATGTGGGTAGATTACAGAAATTCTTTCAATGTGTGTTATAAAACTTTCTCTGGGGAAATTCCGTTGACATTAATGCTATTTTTACGGAGAAAAGAGACGTCACGGCTATTTATAAATTAACCTCCCTTGGTTCCTCTTTAGGATTAGTTCGGAGAAATGGGCTTTTTTACCTCAAAATTTTCTCATTCTTATTCTGGCGGTACGTATGTTTGTCGCGGCAAGCGGTTATTTCTACCTCAAACATGAGTGGGAGACGTTTATCAGACATACGAGTATGTTTCAGTAAGATGATTCTAGCTGATTCATATCAAAATGGATCGTCTGACGTGGAAGTCGAACTTAGGTATTAACGAAACCTATCGTACATATTCTGACATTAGATGAATGAAGGCGGCTAGAAAAGTAATAGAATTTAATTCCAAAAAAAAATACGTGAACACTATTTGAGAATTCGAAGCATTTGCTTTACTATTATGTGGCATGAAGGATAGCAATTTTAGGGTTATCAGATTTAAAAATGTAACTAAGGATTGCCTTACTAATTCTGCATGCTGTGAAATGACGATGTTGGATACCTTTGAGCCAAAATGTCAAGAGTTCACCAGAGTCAAGTGAAGGAATAAAGGAGAGGACTTTGGCCAAAAGTGGGATACAATATAGACTTAAAAAAAGAACTTTCCAATAAATACATCCAACCCAATAGTCTCATACCCAATAGACCCCACACTATGATCGAGTCTTGTGTCGTGGGTATCAGGAACTACGACAGACTTATCGGTCTCACAAACACCTAGACCCGAAACAAATACTTGTGGTTCATACAAACATTTGTCTCGGTACTGAGATCGAACCTGCGGCCTCTAGTTTCACAGCCGGCGTCTAACCAACTGCGCCACGGAGGGTGTCACAGAACACTTACATCCGAAACAATTATTAATGACACTAACATATGACTCGATGTTTTTACTTCTTCTATCCCAGGGTAAATATTTATCTATGAAGTATTATATTACTATATTTATCTAAATAGTTTTGATAATATACTTTATGTCAATATCAGTATCAACTAGTTATAAAGCGGAGAGTTGAAAAAAATATTAGCGAAATCCAGAGACACTTTGCACTTACAAAAATGCTACAATTTATTATTTCACTGGTTGAAAAATAAATGAACACACCAGTCACACATTATAGTCCTGAACCTACATCATAATACAGGTCTTATATTGTAGGCATTAGAAGCTAAAATAAATTTCGGCTTCACAATACGGACACCCTAAAAATATTTTAGTCCGGGAATTGAGCTGCGGCCTCTCGTGTTACACCATCGTATTCAACAAGGCGTAGTTTGATAGCATCTGAATTGACAGAGGTTGATAAATAAGGACCGTTGCAGACATTAAGCACTACCAGAAATGTCTATGAAATGTTTCATGCGTAGCAACCTTAAATATGGCTTTTCGCGGAAGCAAGCTTTGGTCATGCCCATCGTATTTCTTGCTAACTGTACTTAACGTAGCGCGGTTGTGGCGACCATAATTATGTTGTATGAGTCGACATACATCTTCAATGTAAGTCATATTTTTTAGCGTTTGCAACATAATTTTAATAAAAATGTATTGGTTTAAAGGCAATATTGATTATGGACAAGTTAGATTACAGATTGTTACCTATATTGCAGTGGCGAAGGGTGACATTTTTTAAAAGGGAAGCCGAAGCTCAAAACACAAAATATGTTTACAGTAATACCCCGGACTTACGCGATAGGTGGGACCGAGCGCTATCCGCGTAAGTCGAATTCGCGTAAGTCGGGGTACAATTTTGCATATACCTATAAAGTCATACAAAGTATGTTTAATTGGATAATATGACAAACTATATTAATAAAATGTATAAACACAATCTGAAGTTATTTTGATGTAGAAGGTTTCATAAAATCTAACAAAGTCGTCTGACGAGTCAATGATTTTTTCCTTGACTGCGCGGCTTTCAAACAAAAAACGTTAAAATAGACGAGAAAATTAAATCGCGTAACTCCGAATTCGCGTAAGTCGAGGTAGCGTAAGTCGGGGTATTACTGTATTTTCTTTATCCTGTTACTAGCTTCTGCCCGCAAACTTCGTCTGCGTGGTTAATTTTATTTGAAATCTCCCATCCCGTCCCGTCCCATCCCGTTATATCTCGCCCGCCCCGTCTCATTCTCACTAATGAAATGTAATCCAGTCCCATCCCATCTTTTTGAGTATGAAAAAGTAGCAAATATATCGGAATTCCTTCTTCATCCCACGGGAACACTATTTTTTTCGGAATAAAAAGTAGTCTATGTTACTTCTAATACCTCCAAGAATATGTGTACAAAGTTTTATGATGATCGGTTGAGTAGTTTTTGCGTGCAAGCGTAACAAACAAACTAACATTCACATTTATAATATTAGAAGGGCTAAGGGATTACGAAATGACTACAATGCGACTAGTACTAAGTAATCTGTGAATGCGACTGATAGTAAGCTTAGTGCAGTCCGAATAGATATTAAAAATTTACTGTGTGATGTTTCACAGAATGAACGCAAAACGCGACACACTTATGCACGTGTGTCCTTATATTCGGACCTTTGCGAATATCCTCCCACCAGCAAATTATTGCTTCGAGAATCTTACTCACCAAACTAAAATAATGGGTTTCATTTGGTAAGCTTTTGGGCGCTCCAGTCTTTGAAAACGGCTTGGCTAATTGCCTCCGTACTCGGAGACGTGCACTTGCTTCTGCCCGACAACATCTCCCGCATTTATCTGGCCACGTAGCTCTTACACTCTACCGTAGCTGCCTCTCTGTCCCCAAATTAATGTACGTTCTGAGAACATGTCCAACATGGCTTGTCCCAGATGAAGTTGATGCATTGGATAGCGACATTAAGGACGCGTTGGAGACTATCCTAAATATACACCTCGACGATAACCAGTGGGTACAAGCGTCTCTACCCATTCGGCACGGTGGATTGGGAGTTAGGCGTGTGAGGGATGTCAGCGTATCGGCCTTTTTGGCGTCTGCGCATGGGGTTGCAGAACTGGTCACTAATATACTCCAATTACAAGGGGACAGTTCTGCAATTCCTTACGCAGCGGAGGCTTTAAGGGCTTGGTCGTTGTTGTGTCCGGCCGCTGATCAGCCTGAGAACCCAAGTGTGCAGCGTCAGTGGGACGAGCGGGTGTGTGCAGCAAGTTTTGCCGAGCTTCTCCATTCGGCACGAGGAGTCGATTTGGCTCGGCTTAAATCTGTATCCACCCTAGAGTCGGGGGCTTGGCTTCACGCGATTCCATCTCCTCACTTGGGTACCCTCCTCGACGACGGCTCACTGAGAGTAGCCGTGGCGCTCAGAGTCGGCAGCAAAATCGTTGAGTCACATGTTTGCATGTGCGGAGTACAGGTTGACGCCACGGGTCACCACGGTCTAAGTTGCGGCAGATCGGCGGGACGTTTTCCACGCCACCACATGCTGAACGAGGTCATTCGTCGTGCTTTGGTGTCCGCCGGTTTGCCCTCCACCTTAGAACCGCCCGGTTTGAGTCGCTCTGATGGTAAGCGTCCTGACGGGCTCACACTTGTGCCGTGGGAGAAGGGTCGCTGTCTGTTGTGGGATGCGACGTGTGTCAGCACTTATGCGGACTCTCACTTGACTCGCACCTCGCGAAGAGCCGGATCAGCTGCTGAATGGGCGGCAATTCAGAAGCATCATAAGTATGCCACACTTGAACGTGCTTATTTTTTCGTCCCGTTCGCGGTTGAGGTCAGTGGGGTGTGGTGCGCAGAGGCTAAGGATTTTGTCCGTGAACTGGGGCGACGTCTGAGGCGCAATGGGCAGGATCACCGCGCCGAATCATTCTTGGTGCAGCACATATCTCTTGCCATTCAACGTGGCAATGTTGCAAGCATAATGGGAACATTCTCACCGGGTATGGTTCGGGGCGGTTTTTTTGATTAATTTGAATATAAATATTTTCTTTAATTTATTAATTTCTTTTTTGATTTGGTAAGTGATATTGTGGCATCTGCCTATTGCGGCCGTCAATTAAATTTTAATATTTTCGTTACCTATTTACTTATACAATATTTACAATGTCCATGAAATAAAAAGTAAACCATGCTTACATAATGAGAAAAATAAAAAAGTATATTTCTAAACTGCACGTGAATATAAGATTAATATAAAAGAAATAAAAACCTAGACTCAATATGTTAACAAGTACGATAGCCCCGCATTTATCAGTTGTAACATTAGTAAGACAATGTATTCCTCAGGCGAGGATCGAGCACGTCCTAAAATCTAAACACTAACTTTATTTGTAAAATCGACAACCTAAACATATTAGTACGCTCCTAACGATTAGTAATTTCCATTAAAACCATAATATTAATATTACACATTTTGTAATTAAAAACATTTAAAACTAATTGCATGAACCATGAATATTTTGTAAAAATGTAAATACAACACTTATAAATACATTAAACTCCGCATTTCGCTATTGTAATAAGTAATATCTATACCTAAACACACGAAATGCCGGAGAAGCTGCGGCTTGCCTCTTGCTTTTTTAGCGTAAATTGAACCTTAAATCATTATCAATTTAAGGTACAATTTTGCGTGGTTTGTTGCATACTATAAAATGCGTAACGGGCGGCGCGGCGGCGGCGCGGTGGCGGCGGGGCGGCGGCGGGCGGCGGCGCACGGGCCGCGCTAGTGTTATTGAATAAGCCGAACAATTTTACAGGAATTCGCCAGAGGTCGCACCGCGTCGCAATAAAAAGGGCTTACTGTGCCGCTTCCTAGTAATGTTTACGTATCTGGCCGACAGATGTCGTTGAATGTAAAAAATAATAATTGAGTTTTGATATTAAATAAATAAGTTTGAATAATTTGCTTGTTTATAGTGTAATGATAAATTACAAAAGGGAAGCCGGTAGGAACTGGCTTCTAAGGAGCCTTCGCCACTACTATATTGTTTTACTGTAAATATTGGAAACAAAGTCGTCCATACAAATTGTCGTTAAATATTGTTCAAATGTAATAAATGCTAAGCTAGCCCATTAATATAATTAAAGTGATCTTTAATATAATGTTCCAAATTTTATATATAATTTAGAAGCGGAAAAGTCATAAACAATTTACAAAGTAAAATAAACAGCGCTTTTGTTTATTTATCGAAAGTTCTTAACATCTGCGCGAAGTTTCCTCAAATTAATAAAATTTGCATCACGAATCACGACGGAGTTTGTAAATACATAATGGAGACATTACGACGATAAAATATAGACTAGTGGCCTTGATCATAGACAATTTTAAAACTTATTTTATTTACCGAATGTTTGTCCCTTCCGAACGACTTTGAATTCAGTTTGAGCGGAAAAGATTAAACGTCCGATAATTAAAATAGTTTTTAAAACTGTCTATGAATAAGGCCGTAAATCTACATCGTAATACTAAGAAATGACAAAAAATTTGGATAGTCTTTAAACCACAGAATTGGGTGGCAGGTTATGCAATATACCTATATATTGCGATATGGCGATAGGCTCGCCCCCTATCACATTATGGGACGGAACATAGAAGACGAAATGTGGGTGTTCTGGTGGCGCCTCTGCCTACCCCTTCTGGGATAATGGCGTGAGTTTATGCATGTATGTATGTACTAAAATAGGTTTTAAAACTGTCTATGAATAAGGCCGTAGATCCACATCGTAATTCTAAGAAATGACAAAAAACATATACGAAGTTTGGATAATCTTTAAACCTCAGAAGTGGTTGGCAGGTTTTGAAATAGTATGTGGCATGTTCAGACTTCAAAAAGCTTTGAGTGATCATCGAATACTCCTTTCATTTCTGTTGTAGCAAGTTTTTGGTAGTTTCTGTTATTCACGACACTAGACATAAATCGTGTGGGATTTGTTTCAAGGCTTTAACAAATAACAACGTATGTGTATAAGTTTTAAATAAAACACATGTCTTTTAAAGTTATTTCCCATATGAACAATTCGCGACATCAAAGTCCCCACACGAGTTGAAACAAAAAAGTTACCGATTTAATTTTTAAGACTACAAAGTCGCCGGCTGCTCGAAAAGGAGATACGGTTCGGAAATCTCCTTATTCACGTAAGGAGCTTACTGCTCACCGGCAAGTCTTTGACAATCGAATGCGAACGAGATTCAGCGGGGATGCCAGGTGAAAAATTTTGGAGATTTTTTGGGTAAAAATGGAAAAAATAGGTGCTAAAAAGGAGTTTAAAAAACTAATTGTATATTTTTACTAATAATATTGATTTTTCATGTTTTATTTCAGTCATTCAGACAACGAAGTTTTAAGCAACTTATCTACTGACCATAGACCTCTACTAAGGACGTTCATAAAGATCAGTTATAAGCATCAATAATGTGAAATATTAAATTTTTTATACACGAAAATATTAGTCTTTTGCTATCCTTGGAAAGTACGAGGTAGGAGAAGCTAGGGCATTATGGCTGTTCAAATCGATATTTTAAAAGGATGTTATATTTTTTTGACAGCCTCCGTGGCCCAGTTAATTACACGCCAGTTGTGAAACGAGTAGCCGCGGGTTCGATCCCCACACCAAGACAAATGTTTGTGTGAACCACAGATATATGTTTCGGGTCTGGGTGTTTGTGAGACCGAAAAGTCTCTCGTAGTTCCTGATATCCACGACACAAGATTTGATCTTAGTGTTGGGTCAGGACTATGTGCTCTGTTGGGTGTATTTACTTATTATATCGAATACGTAGCAGTACACAAGGAATATCTACGATACATTAGTCCCTTTTTAGTTTTGGACGTAAAAAAGTAATAACGTGATTTCTAAACAGACATCAAAACACGTGAAATACACAAATAATAAAAACGGTGAGGTAGTTGTACTACGGTACGACTATAAAGCTACTGGTTTCCTAAGATACAGGATATATCCTAGTTTAGGAACCAGCGATCTATAAAATTGTACAATGGAATTTTTAATAAATAAATTATTTATTTATTTATTTAATTGTCTCGGGTTCGAATCCCGGGTCGGGCAAAGTGATATTGGATTTTTTTATACATTATCAGCCCGGAGTCAGAAAATTGTGCACGATATGGCGATAGGCTCGGCCCCTACCACATCATGGGATGGAACATACAAGGCGAAATGTGGGTGTCCTGGTAGCGCCTCTGCCTACCCCTTCTGGGATAAAATCGTGAGTTTATGTATGTATGTAAAAAAAAAACATATATTTTATCAAATAGCAACCCTAAAACGAGTCCGTTTAAGCCGGTAAATTTAAATTTTACCGGTAAAATACCGGCAAGCGAAGTGAATTAATTCAGACGAATGTTAATCAGAACACCTTGCGATTTTAAGGTTGTAACGTGCCAGTTGGCCGTCTGAATCTTAAACACTGAATTCTATATTTACCAAGCAAATACGAGGTAATTTATGAAATGAAATATTAACGCTGCTTTGATGTAAACGTAATCTTATTGCGAGATCTCCTTTGAGTATTAAGTAAGTAGTTTATGAAATATTTGCTTAGTTCTTTAATATATTTAAGGTGTTATATATTCTATTAGAAGGTAAAGTTTTAATAGACAAATGTTTTTGAGAACCACAAGTATTTGTTTCGGGTCTGGGTGTTGTGAGACCAAAAAGTCTCTCGTAGTTCCTGATACCCACGACACAAGACTCGATCTTAGTGTGGGGTCAGGACTATGTATGTGACTGTTGGGTGTATTTATTATTATTTATTTATTATTTATTAATAGTACGCGGTTTGAGTACTCTTGTTGTATTTTAGTAAGGAAATGGATACGGAATGTAAGGTTCACTGATTACGTTAAATGTTCTTATTATTGGTCGATTTACTGTGTTCCTGGATACATGTCACCTCCAGTTTCGACATTTCTTGCTAGCTACGCTTAGCAGGGTTGGTGTCTGACTGCTTGTCATACAGTATACAGTTATTCAGAATGTGCGTAATAACCTAGTAAATAAATAATATAATTAATAAATACACCCAACAGTCACATACATAGTCCTGACTCCAAATTAAGATCAATTAAGTCTTGTGTCGTGGAAATCAGAAACTACGAGAGACTTTTTCGGTCTCACAAACACCCAGACCCGAGACAAATACTTGTGGGCCTCACAAATATTTGTCTCTGTGCGGGAATTGGACCCGCGGTCTCCCGTTTCACAGCTGGCGTCTAACCAACTGCGCCATGGAGGCTGTAGAAAGTAAGTTGCCAATGGTCATTTACTGGGGCAATGAAGAGGTATTCTATCTCCATATTAAACAGATATTGGACCTTAGACATTTATATTTGTAATATTCTATAGCTAACGCCAGTAATGTAGTTAGTAATCTTGTCATTAAATATTGAGTATTATTTTCTCTCTTAATTCAATTTTCATCATCTTTCAGAGACGTCAAGAACCGTTTTGTTTCTAAAAAAATCACCTCTTTATCATGATTAACACAAACATAAATAGAAGCGAGCGGATCTTCAGATAAAACTTACAAAGGCGTCCTACGGCTTAATTTTCCGGTTAGGATCCCAGCCCTTTGCACACCAAAGGGAAAAAGTAAGCCCTTATTCGCTTTTCACACTTTGTCGTCGCATAGATCTATTTGACGGACAATTCCCTGATTCACTCCGCCGGGGATTACAATGATTCCCCAGAGATTATGGCCCTTTCTGAGACGTAACAGACTGTTTTGAAGACTCGCCCACACCTTGTTTGACTATGAATAATTTAATAGAAATTCAATTGGACTTGACCTCTTTTATGCGCGTGTGAATATATGTGTGAAATAACGCTTATTTATTCATTAGGTCTTTGGTAAGTGTTTCGGGGCTTAAAAGCCTTCTTGCTGATTTAAATTGGGCAGTTACTTTTTTAATCCGAAACTGGGTTGGTCAAGCCGTAAAGTAGTTTAGATTTGTTTCGTTGTTTGTTTTATTACAGCTGTGTTACGTACTGTTTCTTAACTATACATGTGCTGTAGAATATTATTACAGATTTCAGAGCTTTTATCAAAATCTGCAAGAAATATTTACGGATTATTAAGTTTTTTAGTCTCACAATACTCAAACTTGATATAAATATTTGTCGACGTCATAGACATGTGCAAGGATTGAATCTGCGGGCTCTAATTTCACAGCCTCTGTCTAACCAACTGTGCCACGGAGGCTGTTACTGTTATTTTCTTTTCCAATCACCTCTCCCAATATAGCACTTTCGATACTTCGGGATACAACTTCCAAGCGTAAATCGATGTAGTTTCATATTCCTAACCCATAAGAGTAGCAACGATGCCTTGGATGGACTGCAGCGGCGGGCCATCCGCATTGTGAATGATGCAGACATTACGGGCAACTTAGAGTCGCTACAGTTACGGAGGGATGTCGCCTCTCTAAGCGTGTTCTACCGTCTGTATCATGGCGAATGCTCTGAGGAATTGTTCAATTTAATCCCCTCCTCTCCTTTCCTTAACAGAACCACGCGTGCTGGCTTGCGGAGCCATAGCTTGACTGTTCAATCCATTTCGGCGCGAACCAAAAGGTTCTCTAATTCTTTTTTCTGCCGTACAGTCAAGCTGTGGAACGGTTTGCCATCGCACGTGTTCCCTCCTTCCTATAATCCTGGGTCCTTCCGCCGTAGCGTGAAGAGGCATCTCAGCGGGCCGGCATGATTGTATCGAATGGTATGAGACTACCGTTTGATACCATTCGATACTCTATCTGGACGGCATTAGCACTTACCATCAGGTGCAATGCAGTCACTATGCCGTGCCAGGTAAAAAAAAAAAAAAAAAAAAAAAAAAAAAAAAAAAAAAAAAAAAAAAAAAAAAAAAACGATATAGCTTTCCCTGTAAACTTCACAGGTATATAAAGTTGTGAAGGTGCCTCGGGCGTGTAACATCCCGTCTTATTACGTTCGCAGCACACCAAGTTTCAGAATTTAAGTGATGAGCTCAAATTAATAAGGGATTATGCGCTTCAGGTTATAGATGTTGCAAAAGTGGTACTGATACCCGTAATTGAAACACAGTTTTTCACAACACATTGGTGGTAGGTCTCTTACATGTGAGAGGCAGCCTGGGTAGGTACCACCGCAATGTTTATTTCTTCCGCGAAACAGTAGTGTAAATGCACTGTTGTGTTACGGTTTGAAGGATATCGTAGCCAGAGTAACTACTGGACATAACGAGACTTAACATCTTATGTCTCAGTATTTCTTTTTAATTCATAGTGGTGTTTTGTTTTGCTACTGTCCATGAGTGGTCGTATCGCTTACCATCAGATGAACGGCATGCTCGTCTCGACAATCACTGCAATAATAAAAAAAACAAAGCTATTATTTCCTAGTGTTCAATTTCGAAGCTATTATGTCAATGTTGCCAATCTCCACTGTGCTGTTTTTTATAGCCTAACCCATCTCGATTGCGGAGGAGGGCTCTGTTTTTACAAGCTTTTATTTCTTTCTCTAGATCGGAAGAATTATCAATACTCGGAAACGGTATGAATATAACACTAGATTAATTTAATTGTTATCAATATCAACTGGAATAAGTCTCACCGCATTAAACACACGCACACATACAAATGTGTGTGTACACTGACACACACACACACAGCTCACGAAGTTCCCGACGGTGTGATTATTAAGTTAAGGACGGAGATCCGTGTCTTTGTACACTCGCGTTGTAACTCGTTTACTTTGCCGGTGCTTACAGTCGGAGATCTGTCAAATGAGCCTCTTTGGAAAAATTAAATGTACGCTCGAGTAGACAAGTGTTAATACAAATACGTATATTAAGTATATAAGTTTGCATGATCATCATCATATTATTGTAGTGAATACAACAGTGAGTAAAATATAAGTGGCCAATGTGATGTGAAAGAAAAAAATCGTATATTATTATTATTAGTGACAAATAAAATGACGAAATGAGCCGTTTGTTAGTTTGATGAAAAGTGTCACTTCTGACAAAAAACAAGAACAGTAGCAATCAGAACTTATTGATATTAAGCTCTGTATGACACAACATCGCACTCATCACTGAAAGACACTACTTTCTTTATCTCGTTGAATTTCTTGTTAGTTGCTTAATAAAGAATAAATACAAAACTTTGCTCTATTCAAACATTAAGAAAAGGGTTAAACATAATTAATTTAACTAACACAGAATATTAAATCTTAAGCTGTTTTCTTTTAACAGAAACTGTAGAACTAAATTTGAGTTACCAATATTCCCATCACACATAATTTCTACCAATTGATTGCACATTTTTATTTCCAGAAAAAATACTATAAATCCTCTTACATTTGTCTCCTAGCACCCTTTTAAATATGTTGGCAAAAAATCTGACACTGTGCCGTGTCAATGAGACATTAGGCCGAACGCGCCATACATCGTCGGGTAAAACTTTAAATGAAAACGTTACGGCCGACGGCGGGCGTGGCGATGTAAATTCTACACGACTGTACACTCGAGGTGTGAGGGTTAAGAAATTTGTAGGTGATATTTTTCTTATCGTACTTATTTTTTCGTAATCTTGTGATATCAGGTGCAAAATTCTAACTCCAATAATGAATAGAAAAATCCAATATCACTTTGCCCGACCCGGGATTCGAACCCGAGACCTCAGCTATCTAATCGTACCATAAAACAACTAAGCCACTAAGGCAGCCGTTAGCGTTATCGACTGCACAATGTTCTTCATAATCATCATTCTCAGTCACAAGAAGTTTATTACACAATAGTAAAAAGAAATCAATGATATTCGTGTCTCATATATGTTAAACTATGGTCGGGCAAAGTGATATTGGGTTTTTCTATTCATTATCAGCCCGGAGTCAGGAGTTTGTGCCCGATATGGCGATAAGCTCGCCCCCTATCACATCGTGCGACGGAACATGCAAGGCGAAATGTGGGTGTCTTAGTGGCGCCTCTGCGTACCCCTTCGGGGATAAAGGCGTGAGTTTATGTATGTATATATGTTAAACTACATTTCTCTCACTTTTCCCCGTGACTGTACGCTTAACTCGGCGGAACTGGAAGGGTTTTTAGTAAAAACGCGTCAAATTAAACAAATTTCTTACACAAAAGAATTACGTGCGAAGGGTTGTGTTAAAATTAACGTTCGTTGGATAAACAACGCGCCACCCCTAAGTGTGGACTCGCTAAAATTAAAATAAACACCAACCATTACATAGAAAATAAGTTTTGTGTTTTATTTGGATAAATAATTTTTTCACACTGATACATATCTGAGGCATACAGATAATATATCATTTTGCCTTGAGCGATAAGACCGCCAATTGTACTTTTTTTTTTCTGTTTATTGTCTTCTTTTTTATTGTATTTCCAGTGTACAATAAAGATTTTAAATAAATAAATAAATATCTGATACATACATAAACTCGCGCCTATTTCCCTGGGTAGGCAGAGGTACCCTGGTAGAAACCGGGACACTCGCGTTTCGCCTTGCATGTTCCGTCCCACGATGTGATAGCGGGCAAGCCTATCGTCATATCTGGCACAAATACCTGACTCCGGGCTGATAATGAATAGCAATATCCAATATTGTCCGACTCGGGATTCGAACCCGAGACTTCAGCTTTATAATCGTACCGTAGTACAACTGCGCCACCGAGGCAGTCTCTGATATTCTTTAAATGCTTATGATAGGTTTGAATTGAATACTGCAATAGAGAGAGTACAGTGGAGTCTAGGTAAGGAAAGCGATTATCTCGTTCCATTTGCCACAATCTACCTGCACAATTACACACAAATTGCGCCGTACTTAGTAGAGAAAAACATGACCCATGTAAGAGTATCGCGTTGGAGTTCAGCGTGTATGTATGATCGTATGTATATCGGTTTAGAACAGGAAAGCATTGTGTGCCCACAGTAGACAGATATTCTTTGCCGGTAGATATTCTAGATTTCATTTCACTTACCATAGTTATTTTGTCGTGGTAGTATGAGAATAATGCTTCAACTAATGAAGTGCTTAAACAATCCAGAATTGTGTAAAGAAAGGAACATGGGAGCCGGTAATCTTTTCCATAATCTGATAGCATGTCAAAGTGCAACATCTTGTTTCGGGCTCTAATTTACAGACGTAAATATTTTGTTTAAGGTTAGGACAGAGGTAATTTTTTCATGTGTAGAAACAGTCTTTATAATAAATTTAACCTATTTTTTAAAGTAGTAAGAATGTAGTTCTGCCTTGTACCGTAAGATGGCGTTACTATAGCGGTGTGTTGAAAAGGAACTGCATATTCTACCCACTGACATCCTACGATTTGAATTTTGCTTATTTTTAACGGACTTTAAAAAAGGAGGGGGTTCTCAAGTCGACTGTATTTTTTGTGTTTGTTACCTCATAACTTTGTACTGGCACATGGCGCTCGCCTTCAATGTGTTAGGCATACATAATGATTTGTTGGCTAGTCAAGTCATTATGTTCATAAATCAACGTTTACAAGTACTATTAAATATATATTATTTGTTACTTTTCATTGATTTGTTAAAGTTGGTTTTTACAATTTATTTAAAATTGTATTTCCTTAATTTATAATTCCACCTACTGTTCTATTCGAAAGCCTTCCTCGACCATTATTGGGAGTTGTATAGCATCGCATATACTATTAAATTGCATCGAATTTATTCATTCTAGATAGTTCCACGTAATCGATATATCCAATAGCATTCCGCGAGAATCACGCAACCAAGTACACAATACATAAATATATTACAAAGTCTCTATACGAATTAAAAATAAAAACAGCGCACAATAAATAAAGCATTATCAGGAACAATTACGCTGTAGTAGTGAAAACAAATTGTGTTGTGCAACTTGTGTTATACAAATAAGGAGTGTTTACGGGCCCACCCATGCCTGGTATTTGGATCACGTGTTTTTTTTTATTTTACACTTTGTTCATATGCTTTTACTGGCATGAAAAAGGTTGTGTATTTTTTTATTTATGTTTTTTTTTGTTATACTCTGTTGCAGTAAAAAGATTGATTCAATTCTATTATATTCAACTCACTTTGTGTTGTTTCGATAACCGAAATTTCAAAATTATATTGTCATCATCGTCATTATATTAAGCCATAGAAAGTACGCTAATAAACTTCGTTTTTCTTCAAATATTTCTATAGTGATGACTTGTAAGCAGGCTGTATCCAGCGACGAGTTTACTAATGGCAAGGGTGACTTTTGTCAGAGTGACATAAACGTTGTGAGTTTTTGTCACTGCCACGTCACGTCTCCAAAGCAGAATGCGCTCACGATAGGGGTAGTGACAAGAATGTCACCTAATTGTCACGTCGTAATATGCGCATATCCATACATAGCTTCGGACTTCATAAGATTGACGAATTTGTCACGGAGACAAAAGTAACCCGTGCGCGCTAGCCCTTAGTTATCAAATCACGTGAACGTCCGACAATGCGCTTGCCGTGGCTTCCTTACGTGGCCTCCAAGAGCATCTTTCATCCTCATTGTCCATCAATTCTAAATTCAAAATCTACATTCTTTTGGCGCGTGGATTCAATAATAACGTACGGAATTCTCAAAGAGTTTTATTTCTGGAATATTTTTCATATGAAAGGCAATTTACTATTGACAAAATGGCAACAATAATCCTGATGTATTGAGCCTTCAAAGAAATACTTGTACAATCACATTCTAGAAGTACGATACGTTGCGTATATAAAAATAATTGGGAAAATGCCTAAATAATGGCCATAATCTTGTGTACGAAGATCCAGTACTAAGACCATGTTATTTGAAATATATTTTCTAAGAACAAACCAATATATTTATTCTGTAATGAAACGGCTCGCTTGTTTGACCTACAATCAAATTGTAGTGGTTTCTGTTACCCTGGTAGATAATTATGTGGACATGTTGTCGATGAACCATCAGTATTGTTCAAAGCCATATTATATTCAATTGACGTATTACGATCAATCGGTATGTAAGTCCGCCAACCCGCACTTGGCCAGCGTGGTGGACTATATGGCCTAACCACTCTCAATCGACTCTCTCGATTGTAGAGTTGGCCTGTGCCCTGCAGTGGGACGTATTTGGGCTGATAAAGATAGATAGATAGATAGATCAATCGGTGTCTTTGTACAATACTCAATAAGTTGGATTCAATAAAGGCCTGATTGCGGCTACAATAGTCCACATATTATGTTTTCGTATTTATCACCTGTATTAATGTCATATTTTATGATAAATAATAATAAATACAACCAACAATCACATACATAGTCCTGACCCCACACTAAGATCGAGTCTTGTGTCGTGGGTATCAGGAACTACGAGAGACTTTTTCGGTCTCACAAACACCCAAACCCGAAACAAATACTTGTGGTTCTCACAAACATTTGTCTCGGTGCGGGGATCGAACCCACGGCCTCTTGTTTAACAGGCGGCGTCTAACCAACTGCACCACGGAGGCTGTCACTTATAGTTATGTTATGATAGTTTTGTATTTATTGTAAATCTTTTTATATATCTATTTAAGTGCACACATAAAAAGTCCCTGTGCAAACATAAAAATGTGCGTCCCTTTACTTGGCACACTTAATATTTTTTCCTATTTTGTTATTAAATTATTGCTCTTTTTAATCAACTTTATAAAAGGAGATTATCAATTCGACCTGTATGTATGTAATTTTGTCAGAATTGCAGTTTTTGGATATGTTAGTCTATACCAGCGTCTGATTACGCATGCCTAATATCATAAATGTATGTACTTTTGTATGATTGTCCACGCATAGCACAAAAAGTATATGTCGGATTTAAAAAAAAAAATTGTCGTTAAAAACAATTTGACAAAACATTTGGCAGTCATGCGAATGTCATTTTCTTGAAGTTTAAAAATGTGATATCCGTTACATAAGATAGTATAGCATACGTCGTATGCAGTTCATGCCATTTAAAACCTATGTTGTTGTTAATATAGATAGATATATGCAGTGTAGTTATGAGGTCTCGGACTCGAATCCCGGATTGGATAATGTGATAATGGATTTTTCTATTCATTATCAGCCCGGAGTCAGGAATTTGTGCCCGATATGGCGATAGGCTCGCCCCCTATCACATCGTGGAACGGAACATACAAGGCGAAATGTGGGTGTCCTGGTGGCGCTTCTGCCTACCCCTTCTGGGATAAAGGCGTGAGTTTATGTATGTATGTAGTTATTTTCTCTGTAACATTACCAAAAACAAGATATGACGATACACCAGTTTAGTGAGCGGGCAAACAGTAAAGTGCAAACACAATACGAGATCATTTTCGGCCACTATTTCCCACTGGACGGGAGGTAAAAACTCCTTGTAAATATTAAGCTGGACTGTTTGCCGCCGGCCAATTCTCAGCTTCGGATATTAAGTGACTCGGCAAACGTTTGCTTTGGTGTTGGTAACATTTTTTTTTACTTACTTGGGGTGTGTAGTTGGTGAAATTTTTGGGACTGCAATTTTGTGAGATTCTATTTGATGGTATGAATTTTTTTGAGTAAATTATTGAGTTTCTAAGCGTCAAATGCAATTGGTATAAAAGCATAATTTGGCGTGTTTATTTTACCTGTTATGTAATTATTTGCAATAAAGAAAGAAAGAAAAGAAAGAAAAACGATTTATTAGTCACAGACGCAACATGAATCTTAGAAAGAAAAAAAAAACAATAATAAATTTGCATAGAAAGACTTAATTCTTGATGCATTCTCTATATAGATTTTAAATGAACAAATTAATTACAACATTTACGCAATTAAGGACATACATAAAATAGTCTGTAAAAGATACCACCGCAAACTTCGATCAAATATATACTAGATACAGGGTCAGGAACAAAATTACATGCCAAAAGTGGACGAGAATTAAACATTTGTATTTCGAACTATGAGATGTAGAAAAAAGTATTTTACTATGTACAACTTTACGTAACAATAAACTTTAATAATTTGCTATAAGATTTTTTATGACTTACAATATACATGCATTTATGATTATTTTGACAATTTTGAAAGGCGCATTGCGGCATGTTTACGCGTTGCCGTTGGTGATGATTGAAGCATATAAATTGAAATAGAGCCACACTTGACTTTGTGGCTCTATTTTTCGGGCCGTTTTTGAAGTGCTCACCCGACATCTAGTATATATTTGATCGAAGACCGCAAACTTAAACTACAAAATAAACCAAAGCAATCTGCAAACCAAACCAGAGAAGGTCAAAACAATAACCGTAAAGCAGTTAATTACTCGGAAAAAAAACCCAGAGAGCGTCCAAATTTTAACATAATAAGATTACGGCGCACAAATCTCTACATAATGTAGATGAACCCGGCGTGCATAAATTAAAAGATTATAAAGAACAATTAAGCTGAGTGCGTGGGGATTAAGAACCGTTCAAAATGTAATGGAAAATTGTATGTCGTCGGCATTTTGTTGCGAGAACGTATTTTTTTGTATTTTATTAAATAGCTTGCCTCGGTGGCGAAGTTGTATTACGGTACGATTACAACGCTGAGGTTTCGGGTTCGAATCTCGGGTCGGGCAAAGTAATTTTGAATTTTGCTAATAATTAATTATCAGCCCGGAATCAGGAATTTGGGCCTGATATGGCAATAGGCTAGCCCCCTATCACATCGTGGGACGGAACATACAAGGCGAAATGTGGGTGTCCTAGTGGCGCCTCTGCCTACCCCTTCTTAAAGGCGTGAGTTTATTTATGTATGTATTTTAAAGAATTTTATTTCCTTTTGCACTTATGAATTTGACTTCGTTTTTATTCAAATACCAGACAGTATTAATGTATTCTTGGAGTTTTTTACCTTTTACAAATTGTTTTTTGTAGCTTAGTGTTTGCCATCATCACGAACTTAACTGAGGGATACGTGAAATTTTATAACACCATTATCTCAGGAGTTTTTAGGCTTAAGTGTTCCCTCCTTTCTATATTGGTCTATCTGGACGAAATTGTTATTACAATTAGCTGCACTGAGCACTGCACTCAAATGAGTGAGAGGCAAGCGAGATTTTTAATAAGGTGCTCACATTTAAAAAATAAAAAAACAACCATCCTTGCTTTTTTTGTAAAAATAGTCCTCACGAAGTTCTTGTATTTAACTACTTTTTTAATCTTCCACACCTTAACTGCCAAATGACTTTAATTTCCGATAGCAGTACCGTTAAATGGCCCTTTAGCAATTAGCAGCGTGACGTCGTCGTTTGTATACGTTTAGTGATTCAACGAGTTTTTATTCAAGCAAGGATTCGAATGTGCGTGGATCGTGTGTGTGTTTTGAAGAGTTAAAGGGACTGGATGTGGCGAAAATTGAGCGTTGTTATATTATTGTGTACAAGCGGACTGACTATGTTAATATTTTCTTTTGTTTGGAAATGTTTCGTTTAATTGTATAGATGAATTGTAAATTTTATTTGGTCTATGAAAGGATACTGGTTCGATACCCAGGTCGGGAAATTTGTAGTCAATATGAATTATTAAAACATGTCGCTAACAAATATTAATAAAAACAAATTTCCAAACTATTAATTACAACAAAAAACAGCGCCATAAATTATTCCCAGTTTGAAACAGAAGAATTAAAAGATTAATTCGTAGAAGCGCTTAAGCGTCTGTGAAATTTAAAATTCAAGTTTGAATGATTCGCAAAGTTGTAAGTAATGAATATAAATTTCTTTTCTTTCAGCACCCGAGGCACTTGAGGGAACTATTGAAACTATGAGGTATTAATCATAATAATTTCTCATCAAATTAAACATGTAATTATGTGAAATGGCCGAGAGCGAAAGATTCAAAGTTTGAACGGTTCAAGTTAGGATTTATTATGCTCAAGACTAACAAGACTGAGTTATAATTGTCGATGCTGAGCAGGCAAAACATTTAGCTAATAGTGACGTCTACATCTTTTATTTCTGGGTAACTTTTCGTCCGACTCATAATCTGCGATGTTTTCAGGCTAATGGACTTTAATTTTGGGTCGTTTAAATAAAAATATTTTAATCGCAGTATTTAAATTCATCCGTATTATGAATCTTTTAAAGCTGGGCATTGATTTTCTATACGATTATGAGAATCAGCATGACTTCATTACCATTTATTACCTAACGATTCAACATATCTTATAAATTACTTGACACACATCTTTAGAAGCAGGAAGCTCACGGCTGCAAATATATCACCTTTAAGGATTTCCTCCGCGACCTGTTTGATTGTATGAAACACATTTTGATAAACATAACCCCATTGTAATTATAGTTTTAATCAGGTGAGTTATAGTCACTTTATTGACCGTATAAAAAAACATTATAAAGACACGTCCAGACAGAATAATGCTTTGACAAATTCTTGCGTTCCATATTGAATATTGTTAGCGTGTAAAATGCTTGAAACTGCCTATTTTGGTTTTAATGTGGTGTCGACACGACACCGACTTGTACTGAGTGACTCACGAAACATTTCGCGAAACCTCTTTGACAATATAATTGTTATTTTTTGATTTAGTGAAGTAGATTTAACACTTGCAAGCTATTTTTGCGAACTTAGTAGTTCCAAGTGTTTGTGTGTTTTGTTTTTTTTGTCATATGAAAATAGTGCTTGATTTTGAAGAGACAATACATACAGTGGCGCATTTCTCTTAATATTTCACTGATACAATCACACGTAGAAGTGTAAATTGTAAACGTATTTTGAATCATTTACCAAAAGGATTACCTTACATCGGTCTACTTCATGAATATGCCGCGATTTTCTAATAGATCTTAGATTCTGTAGTCCAAATCTATCTATATTTTGTTGCCAATGCTTTAAAACCTTCACCAAAATCACCCAAACCACAAAGCAGTTCACATTACACCCCAAAATCTGCGGCTCATTTACGATATAACAAGAAGAATGGCCTCTCATAACGCCCGAACGTTCCAGATATATAGAAATCATTTTTTCGCAACTTGACCCCACTAGTACTGCGATTTGTTAAAGTCCCACACCCATAAAACAGTCTATCACATTTGTCATGCTGAAGAAACTAGTGTAATGGGTTCGTGCATACGTACCACTAGTGGCAGACCGCGGGTTTATTTTTGTTTAAAGGTTGTCCTATACAAGTTAATTTTAGATTGTACTGCATTTAATTTTTTGTTATTTTTAAAACATTAAAAATATTGTAGACTTTTCATTGCTGAAATCGGGTGTCAAGTGCAATTCAAATACGTTAAGTGCACCACAGTATCATAGTGATTCACAATATTTAAGACAGTTTTATCTTCAGAATCCATGAATTACGCGGATAGAGAAGGCCACCAACTTGTGACGGTTACTGTCATAGAGGCATGAAAAGCATAAAGGGCTACAATAAATGAATATTACATATGCATTCAAAGTGATAAAGATGCACTGTTTTAAGTAGTAACGGATAAGGGCCGACCGGAAGAAAAAAAAAAGGATATTTATAAAACAAACGGACAAGCCATAATTTTTATTATATCAATGTATGAATATTACAAATGTGGCGTATAAATCAGTAGTGCGCGCCCTACAATCGTTTCACGCCAACTTTTAATGACTATTTTTATCACGAACGTGTGATAACAAAATTACCGTCATGTTCTTTTACTACTAAATACACGACAAGTAATTACTTTATTCTAATAAATTGTTCGTAATTTGAATGTGTGGTACGAAGATCAAATTGCGCGAATTGGAGAAGGTATAATAGTATGACGTTGGAAATAGGTTGCGTGAATTGATAGCGTATGCTTGATTTATCGGTGAAGGTAACCATCGTGAGGAAGCACTCGAGAGCTATACCGGGTATATCAAGACTGCGACCGAAAACGAAGCCGGGTGGTAGTTTTAGTGGTTATAGTCACAATGCAACTAAAAATTTTGCAAAAAAAGCGACAGATTATTTTTTGCAATTTTTTAAAAATCATCGTTTTTAGGTGGTAAATCCTTAGTTTTTGCGAAAATAGTAATTTAAACCCTTACGTACCATTGCGTCTTTAAAAATAAAGAGGTGTACATCATTATTTTGGAAAGATAATATGTATTTATCACCCAAATACGACGATAAGTAAAAAAATAACAAAAAAATATCGATATTTTTTTTGCGAAATTTTTACTTGCATTGTGTCTGAAGTCACTAATACTACCACCTGGCTTCGTTTTCGGTCGCGGTCTTGAGATACCCTGTATAAAATAATTTTATAAGGACGTGCAGACTACTAAACTAGTGCAGCTAAGGTGTTGGGCTAATTGATTCTTGAAAGGATTGACGTCATATAGCCAGTCGTACAAATACAAGGTAAATAATTATGCAAAATGGATGTAACTCATTTTGCGCATACTCCATGTGAGTATTGGTTATAGGAAGACAACGATTGTATAAGGGATAAAAATATCGTGCGATTTTAAACTACGAACTATTTTGAAGATTTGTGACAATTGTAGGCTTCAATGAACAATTGCATTACAGCAAACGTAAGTAAGAGCTGTGCTTACTATGTGCACACAGTAAATCACTTAAACAATTTCTTCTTTTTCCCTTCAATAAAAAGTCCCTAACATCAATTCTGAATAAAGGTAATTATCAAGTGATGCACAAACTTTTTACTATAATGCGCCCAATTTACACTTGCGTTAAATCGTGTCATGCGAAATATTAATCGAATGACATGGTTAATTTCACACAATGCTCCCGATTCCACCGTACTGTGCATTTTACATGACATATTAATTAATTTAATTGTGTCGTGATAGCTGTGCGGTTGTTGAATCGCGATTGACTTAACTAGAGTTGCGTTCACTTCGGTCAAGTGGACTTTTAATTTTAATGGTCTGATTTCAACCAGATAGTTTTTATGAATTGATTTCGTGCAATTGTCAGAGTAACTACTGGACATAATGAGACTTAACATCTTATGTCTCACGATGGCGAGGACAGTGGAATGCCAAACATTGCTTTGTAATGCATGGTGTTGTTTGGTTTTGCTACTGTCCATGAGCGGTCGTATCGCTTACTATCAGGCGAATGGCATGCTCGTCTCAAGGACTGTACACTGTGAGTTACTAGTTTTGATTCCAATGCTGACAGACTATCGTTTCTCATCATGGGCATCATCAAACCACCATCACCATAATCAGCAAATGCTGTTCCTGTTTTTATGAGACGTGCACCACTGAACAAACCGACTAATTAGTAATATTACAAAAACGTATAGTTAGAACTTGTTGTTGTAGTTGTATCAGCCCATTTACGTCCTACTGCTGGGCAGTGGCCACGGGCCTAATCTACAATCGAGAGAATCCATTGAGAGTGGTTAAGCCATATAGTCCACCACGCTGGCTTAGTGCGGGTTAGCGGACTTACATACCGTAGAACTTCTTTAAAATCGCTGGTATGCAGGTTTCTTGACGATGTTTTCCTTCACCGTTAAAGTGCTTGGTGATTGACTATCAATACACACATACATAGTTAGAACTAGGTAACTCAAATCGGCGATAACGTAATACCTAGCTTTAAGTATACACCTCAGTATACTAAATCCCCCAAACACACCAATATTCCTAACACACCAAGATTCCAATTTCGAATATAATCCATTATCAAAATAAACAGCTGGCGGATACGTCGGTGCATCAATATTGTTACAATCGTATCTGGCTTGCACTAGCTCTCCAACGTGAGATTAAATTGGCCTAATTGATATACCTTGTCTGGAACTTCGAATTTGTATATACTAATGAATATTTGGATTTCGGTGTGGTTTTGAATACGGAATTTGTGTAAATTTTTTTGCTAACGGTTTTTTTGTTATTATCCACAAATTGTTGCCATCCATCAAATGGCTTTTTATTTATTTATTATCAAAAGTCTGCCTACAATTGTTAGAATTATGCTTGCATTAAAAATATTTTAACTAATTGCACAATTACGGACACGTAAACATAACAAATACGATATAAAAGCACAATCATCAACTTAAACTAAGAAAAAAAAAACCAATTATACTTAAAAACTAAATAAACCTATTGTATGTGACTTGATATTGCATCCAACGTATTACCTTTCGGGTCGAGGTGTTTGTGAGATCGAAGAGTATCTCATTGCTTCTGATGCCCACCACATAACAAATAACAAAAAAAAAATGCCTTATATTTCTTACAAAAACTTAAAATACATGTATTTTTTTTTTACTCTTAGTTTAACATTTAAAATTAAAATCATTCATATATTTATTTACTTTCTTAAGTGTGTAAGAACCCCTCTTTATCGAGGTGAAGGCCTCCTCAAGAGATTTCCATGTTTCTCTGTTCTTTGCTATCTCCATCCACTGTTTGCCAGCGACTTGTATGATATCATCTGCCCATCTGACAGCTGGTCTGTCTCTCTTCCTAATGCCTACATAATAGTCGACACAATTATGTCAGGCTACTTTAATTCGGAAATTGCTCGAGCCCTTGTGATTCCAATTTTCCTCCTCTCAATTCTTGGCCTTCGATATCACTAAAACTTTTGCTTTGTAAGTGTTTGCAGTTATGGGCATTTACCATCGCATCATTTCCGTCATGTCAAAAATGACTGATGTAGAATGACGGTAGTCATCCTTGTGTATGACGTCATAATATAATCATATTGATACATTAGAGCTATTGTGTTGCCATCAGCTTATCTCACGACTTGGAAGAGACAATATTTCAGAGCGAAATTGGAGAGAAAACAAAATATTACTTTCGTTTGAAGATTGATTGAATTGTGTTAAGGGACATGCACACGGTGGCACGGTAAATATTATTTTGTGTTTTGTTGTCTAGTACGAGTATAATGAACCAAGAGTGATTTTTTGTTGTTGTATATGTATCTGTATCAGCCCATACACGTCCCACTGCAGGGCACGGGCCTCCTCTACCATCGAGAGTACGATTGAAACGGGTTAGGGCATATAGTTCACAACGCTTTTTTTAAGTTAAGTTATTCAGGAGTATAAAAATATATGTTTCTCCAAAAAAATATTTTGTTAGTCTTATGGTACATTATGGGCAAACCGGTATACCATATATATCTCCTAGAAGGACAGCCTTTGTGGCACATTTGGTTAGACACCGGCTTTGAATCGAGAGGCCGCGGGTTCGATCCCTGCACCGAGACAAATCTTTGTATAAAATACAAGTATTTGTTTCAGGTCTTGGTGTTTGTGAGACCGAGAAGTCTCTCGTAGTTTCTCATACCCACGACACTTGTGTCGAGACTCGATCTTAGTGATAGGTCAGGACTATGTAATATGTGAATTTTGGGTGTATTTTTTATACTTATTTAATTCTTATGGTATGTGAAGTCCAACGTAATAGACCAGGTGGATAGTGGTCTTAATATATAAGTACTCGCTATTGTCGAGGAGGTCCATGCATGCAATGGGACTTGTAAGGTCTGGATTTTTTTTGCTCATAAATATATCCAGTCATGTGTTTTTCACGATATGTTTTTAAATACATGAAATTAGAAGGACCACAAACATAAAGCTAGGCAGAGATAAAATTCATGCATTAATTTCACTCTTTTGGGTCGAATGATATTAATTAAATGTTGCCGGATTATAATCTCGAAACGGTTGACCCTCATCTGTTTATTTGATTATTCATTTAATAAATTACCATGTGACATAATCCTGTATCATTGACTTAGTAATTATTTTATATTAGCTCGATAAAGTGACTACAATACACAATACATTATAGGCTAGGCCAGCGTGGCCTATATGGCGTAACCCCTCTCAATCGTACTCTCGATTATAGAGGAGATCCGTGCCCTGCAGTGGAATTTATATGGGATACTAGTACAGTACATACACTATAATGCGATGCAATTGCAAACAATTCATAGGCCAGAAAAGGTTTTCTCCAATTGGTCGGAATAATTATGTCGGCTTTATCACATAGGCTTAATCCGAAAAGCGATGTATTTCCTACACTACTATGATGGCTCTTCAATTACCTTAAATATTATGATAAAAATATATATCGTAATTAAAATTACACACATACATAATCACGCCTTTTTCCCTGAAACGGGTAGGCAGAGGTGCTACCAAGAAGTAGGACGCCCACGTCTTATGTCTTCCGACTTCCGTCCCACAATGTGATAGGGGGCGAGTACAGGTATATTATTTATTTAAAAAAATATCGGTATATTATGTAAATCATCGACAGCTATTTCACATGTAAACGAGCCAAAACGTCTCGTATATCTTAATTTGTTTTTCCGCTATTGGTTTTTGCGCTAGCTGCCGAATTGTGGCGGCGTGCCAAACCCCACAAGGTACTATGTCATTGACGGAGAAAACAATAAAAAATATCGTGAGGTGTTGGTTAGCTTGTTTTTTGCTGTCTTTGGAAAATTGCTTTTCATCTATGTTTTTTCTTATTATCTATGAAATAATAAGAAAAAACAATTTTTAATGCCATTGACTATTCAGGTCGGTAAGTTTCTAGGTATGTTTAAATTACTATGTATGTACACATCGATTTAATGAAATAGTGCCTAACATAAATTTGCTGCTGAATACAATCGCCATAAAAAAAATAGGGGTAACCTGTCAGCACTGGACCTTCAGTGGATGCAGAAGATTATGAATTGGACTTCCAATAAAATTATTGTCGACTTCCCTGTGCAGGAAAGCGATAATCGAGGAAGTATTGTTGTCATTTTGCCGTGTTAGTATAAAAGCCCGTGGTGACGTTTGAAGGTAGTGTTTAATATGTCACAAAATTATTACTTAACATCTTATGTCTTAGGATGGAGAGTGCAGTGAAATGCCAAGCATTGCTTTGTTATTGGTGTTGTTTGGTTTTGCTACTGTCCATGAGCAGTCGCGTCGCTTACCGTCGCCTACCTACCTATCGTTTACCATGCGAATGGCATGCTCGTCTCACCATTTATTTGGAATAAAAAATAATAATATTCAAACGCCTTTGTGCCTGAACCTTTACCTCAGTACATCCATCAAGGAGTACAGTGTTTTTGATAGATATAGCGTTTGCCTCGGGCAATTTAATGAGATCGCGCTCGATACTGTCATATTGGAATATAGTGGCAGCCTTTATTTGTGCCGGTCCACCTCCCTTGGAGGCTAGACACTTCTGAAGTGGTTGTATGAATGATTTGTAGGCAAGTTTGTGTTATTTTTTGTATAGTGCACTGGGTTTTAGAATTAAGTTTTTAGGATGTAGTTGGATTGTAACCGTAAAAGATCGCCGGGGAAATTATCAGTGTTATTTTTGTCTAGAATATTTTGTGGATGAAGAGAGAGAGCGAAGGAGACAATATGTAGGTGCATTTTTATTGCGTAAAATATGATTATGTCTCCAAGTAAGAATATTTATATTTTGTCAATTTTGGGTGACATGACTACGTATATTTATCAAACACCAAGTACTCAAATTAAGACTTTCATATTTCTCAATTTAAATGAAATTGTAATCCTATTCAACTCGGCTACGGTTTGTAAGAAACGTCTACGTCGTAGCATGACGTTATATGAATGTGTAAGCTACGAGCTACGATTGCAAAGGACGTTGCATGCACTACGAACTAAAATGCTACGTACCGTAAGCATAGAATTTAATTAAACGTTCTGATAGTGGAACAAGCTTAATGCTCGCACATGACGGTTTTAAACGGTAAATTGTTTCTTCTCGGTGATTTTAGTTCATACTATTAATTGCTATTATTATGACTTACCATTATATTCCAGTGATAATAAGTTGATGTTGTCAGACCAGATTTGGTTAACGTCAATCATATTGGAAAATATTCTAATCGCATCAATCTGTATACGAATGGATAACATAACACCGATGAATATCGATGGTCAATCCATTTAATCATAATTTGTAATTAAGTTTATCTGAAAAGCAACGATGATAAAAGTTATTTTCCCAAATTGAAATCCATTTCAAGGCCATAGACTTTGACAAAAAAAGATAATTTTGGTGTTTCTTCTTCTCAGCGATTAGATAACTATTGGACCATCCGAAGCGGTGATAGTATTGTTGAGTTTTTATCTTTTTCTTTTTCTTTCTGATTGAATAGTTTTTCTATCATGCGACATACAAGAAGATTAAAACTATGAAACTGATAGTTTTATAAAATGGCGCTTAGCCCTCATTACTCCAGTTTGAAAGGGATTTGTTAGCAAAGTAGCAGCGTTTGAAACACACGATTATCTATGAAGAACTAACTCAAACTTCCATAGATTTATAGTTGGGCATTACTCGTAAAAGCGGATCACAAACAAAGTTTTTTGAAATTTCGCACATTTCATCATGTAGGATTAAAACGACGGCGGAAGATGATTAAGTGTCTTTTGTTTTCTGCGTAATACGTACAGATTATGTAAAGTTTGTATTATAGAAAGGATGGCTGAATTGAAACAGATAGTCTGGTTTAGTTCCTGGATTCTACTTCAGCACACCACTGACTATCATATGTAAAGTGTACCCGCAATAAGTTAGCGTGTTTGACTAAAAGGAGAATGCCCATTTTACTATGATACTTGGTATCAGTGCCAAGATTTTTGTCCCTCGATGAAACCTACTTTTTTGTGTAGGGAAAAAAATATATTTTCCATACCATGAAAAGGCATTCTCCTTTATCCTCACTTTCAAAAGAAAAAGAGGCCCGTGCATTGCACACGCTGTTGTAGCGCACTCTCCTCTCTAACTCTGGATCTTCTGTGACCTAGACTGAAAAATCGAAGTGACATGCACAAAAAATATTTCAAAATCCTAGTGGTCCTTTGAGAATCCCTAACCTGTCAACTCAATAAAAATAATCTAAAAGCCAATTTAAGAAGGTTACATAAAATATAATTTTACCACAAGACATATATTTAAAACAAACGGAGTTAAATAGAATGTCAATTTACCCACGAGATAGTCGGAGTATTCATTGCAAAAGTAAATCCAGAGTGCACTGTGTTGTATAAATCTTCATTAAATAACGCTTATCTAGACCCACCGCCGGGTAGCCATATTGTAATTTTAAACCGGGTTAAGAATTATTCCTTCATTTTTATCGGCTAATCGTTTTATTGTCGTTGTGATTTAAATTAACTTTATTTGGATTTAAGAGGTTTTATGTTATCGAGTTAATATACTACCTTGTGGGTTTTATCGGGGTAATTAGAGCGTGAGTTGTGTATCGTGGGGTTGTTGGTTCGATTTTCAGGATGGGAATGTTGTGTGATTTTTGATCTAAAGGCAACGATTTTTCTTGTGTCTTGAAAATTTTGTCGTGATGGTAATGGGCACTCGAAATACATACTTATGTAGGCCAAATCTAGCTTTATGGATTAATATTATACTTCAGATCTTAAGTTTTCGGTATATGTATATAGAGGACATTTGATGCAGGTCAAAATAAGTTACATTGGAAGTCTTTGATTCAGGCCTCTTTTTTATTGTGAAAATCCTGTGGATTTTTTAATTATTATACTTGTATAACACCATCACATAAGTCATACAAGAATTTTGCAAGTTCACCCCTTTACTGAATAATTGATACATCTGCCTAGTGTAGCAAATAACGTCGACAATATCATTATTTGCTCGAGCTGAGTCCATTATGTTGCTAAGTGCATCATACATTGCATTGTACATTACCTCTCCCGTTGACATTATGTGAATAATAGAAGCGATGGATGTTGATGTTGACTAAGTTGTTTTGATATTCGGGCTAAAGGTAATGTTGTCTCTTTAGTCTTAGAATTGGAACTCATCTGGATATGGGATCAATGTCCTAAAATATTTAAATTTATTTGTACAAGATAAATGGCTTTATCATTTACTCTTCAATACAATACAATACAATAATTCTTTATTGCACACCAAATTACAGTATTGAGTTTAAATATATGTTATGTTTGGTAATACAATAAGCGGTCTTATCGCTTAAAGCGATTTCTACAGTGCTTTTGAAAAGTTTTATTTGAATAGGAAAAAAACTATTTTACTAGTACTTAATGCTTTGCAAGGGAAACGATGTTACATGGTTGTGATGCGTTGCAAAAACAATTTTCTTACCATTTTATGACTGGTCTGACGTCATAATTGCTGAACATATTGAACGTCGTCTAAATTACGCCACCGGAGCCACCTTTTTCATTTATAGCATTTAAAAAAGAATATTTGTCATGTGTTATTAAGTAAAGTAGTAGAAATAGTAATCAAATTAAATTACATATATTTGCTACCTTGCTAGCCTATGTTCAACATTGAATTTCTTGTATCTAAATAAATAAATATGTTTCACGGAAAAACATAATTAATGAAAAGGTTCTTAAGAACATTGACATTGTCTTTGAGACTACAGTTCTTTCAAGAACCTCATTAATTTCGACCCATAGAGCCTCCTTTCCAAACGATGGAATATTTTAGACAATAGCCAAACCGATGGTCACTGTATCCAGAGCAATCTGAATAGTTCCTAGTGGAAACGAACCCGAATAACCTTTCTCTAACTGCTAATAGATTCCGCGGCGTATCTCTCTAGTTTTATACTTTCTAACGTTCATTTAGACGTATTTCATTGTAACCGCACAGTTACTGCTTCTTTATTGAAGCAATTTTAGTATTTGATTTAATAACTTGGGTATTGTTACTTATTGCTTTGGCAATGAAAAACGACCTCGAAGGGAACTTGCGTTCTCGAGAGCTCTGCATCGGAATTTGATAGGTAAAATAAATAAATATACCTATCAGTCAAATACATAGTCTTGAGTCTATACTAAGATCTAGTCTTATATTGTAGGTATCAGGAACTACGAGAGACTTTTCGGTCTCACAAACACCCAGGCCCGAAACAAATACCCGTAGATCAAACAAGTATTTCTTTCGGTGCGGGTATCGAACCCGCAGCCTCACGTTTCACAGCCGGCTTCTAACCACACGGGCCACGAAGGCTGTAAAGTCTACTAATTAGGCAAACATTTAGGACTAAAAGGCCGACTTCTGAAAGGGTTGATTCAAGGTGGTGGTAAAAGCACAAGACAAATGATTCTGCATCACGTTGGAAGTGGTAGGATCACACTAAGGTAGCTCAGACTTTTGTGGGAATGGAAATGTTTGGCCGCGGAAGTATTATTGTCGCACAGAAAAAATATTGAAACGCAGGCTTTATTGTTGAGTTTTCTCCGGAGTATGAGATTGCCATACACGGGCAGCGGTTATCACTTACTAACAGATGAGCCGGTAATACGTAGAGTTATGCATAAAATAACAATTCTCCAGTGACTTTTACTACAAAATACGAATAGCTGCAAGATAACTACGTAATCCTAATTCTAAATCTTTCATATTCCGTCTGTGTATGGTACACCAGAACTGCATTAACTCAGATCTAAATGACTGCAAGCTACCGTCGCTCGCGCCATTTTGGGACGCTGTCACCACGGCAGACGGACGTCCCGTCGCGTCGTCGTCCACCGTCCATCAAGTTAAATATTTAACAAATTATTGTCCGCTTTTAGATGTGTTGATGTTATTTTTATTTGGAGGTATAATTTTGTAGAACATGGTTTTATTGCATGTTTTTTGTTTATATTTAGATATTTTGAAAAGCTTTGTTATTGAATGGTGTTTGAAATTAAATTGTGATTAAATGAAAGGTTAAATTGAATTGGGATAAAATACAATACAGGCGCTATCTTTATTTTTAAGCAGAGTAAAATATAGTTTTATATGCCATGGGGAGGTATTTTCAATTTGAAATGTCTATCTTACTTATGCATTAAGGTATAGGCTATGTTCTGTCAGGTCTTAGTGTTTCACCCCAGGTCGGTCCATTGTCGATTTGAAATGGCTTTTGTATTGCCTGGGGGTTTATTTGTACTCAGCTCCGCAGGAGGCACACACATAATATTTTAATAATATCATTCACGTAACACATTGCCGAAAAGAAATGACAATCTATTGTCCCTTTCGCGTAATAATTGACTGGACAAATTAAAAATGGCAGAGTGTCAATCTTAATTTCGCAATTTCACTTCCGCGAATGCAAAAATAGGGCGACGGGAGAGCTCTGGTTTTCATAATTTATGTCCGTATTATGTTTTAATGGGGAAAAATTTTATTGTTATTTGTTATTTGTATCTTTTAAATATCACATTATTTTAGACGGAATGCTTAGTGCCATTTTTTAACCTACTTTAAAAATGGAAGATATAAATTCGTTTGATTTTTTAAATAATATACAACATGTTTTTAACTGAACAGTTACTTGACGATTATTTTAAATATTATTAATGAATTATTTGAATGTATATTTTAATGTAACAATAAAACAATTCACGTATATCTTATTATAATATAAATAAATGATCAGAGGCATTTACTCCAATCTTACATATACCCCATAATGGATAATAAAAGACCCATTTATTATTTTAAATATGAGTTAATCCAAAGTGCTGTTGAAATAAAATCTCCATTATCGACACAACGGCTCAGGAATCCTTGTGATTTGCTATAAATTTTATATCACTTTACCGGTTCGGGGCAGTTTCACCCGGATGCAATCTGCAGTGTGAGGTGCTACCAAAGGCGATATTAGATTTTTACGATACTAATACTTGGTTAATATTTTTAAGAATATTTAATATTTAATCAGTCTAAGGGCCGGCAGCGACTGGATGCGTAAAGCAGCAGACCGGGCTCTGTGGCGTACTTTGGGAGAGGCCTATGTCCAGCAGTGGACTGCAACGGGCTGATGATGATGATGATGATGATAAATCAGTCTAAGGATTAATTGTATCCTTTTAAATATCGACTGCCTCGGTGGCGTAGTTGTATTACGGTACGGCTACAAAGCTGAGGTCTCGGGTTCGAGTCCCGGGTCGGGCAAAGTGGTATTGGATTTTTCTATTCATTATCAGCCCGGAGTCAGGAATTTGTGCCCGATATGGCGATAGGCTCGCCCCCTATCACATCATGGGACGGAACATACAAGGCGAAATGTGGGTGTCCTGGTGGCGCCTCTGCCTACTCCTTCGGGGATAAAGGCGTGAGTTTATGTTTATATGTATATGTAAATATTATAGTTTGACATTACTACGACATCTTTCCATTTCCAGTACCATCACAGAGTATCTACTGATGAGACGATGGTCTTTAAATTCCACATAAATATGCCAACTAGTTTACATACGGCCACAAGGTACAGGGACAAGTGATGTAGCTAATTTTGCATTAAGTCGCTGGAGTCGAGGCCTATATTTACCAATGGACTTCCTATAGCTGAAGAGAGAGGCAAAAAATATGTACAAAATAGATTACAAGTACAAAATATGTTCCTACACCTTCCAAATTGGTGATACCCTCAACAAGGGTGTGGTCAAAAGTACCCTGAACGGACGAGAATGCATGAAGAGATTGATGAAAGTTGATGAAGCGAAAGTAATATGTCAGGATCGAGCAAAGTGGCTATCCATAGTCTCTGCCTACCCCTATAGGATACAGGCGTGACGATTATGTATGTATGTACAAAATATATTTTGAACGTCTAAAAAGAATAACAGGAAAAGCGTCATATGACATCGAACATAATTCATATCGAATGACTGTGTGAGGGCCATTGCGCGACCTTTGCCTCCGTCAGCGGAAGATCTCAATAAATAAAGCAAACGGCCGTAGTCGGGTATCAGATGCACCTGTCGATTTTTCGACGTCGACTCAATGGTGTAAATGTGTGGAGGTAACTTTTATTAACATTGTAGTTTATAATATATATATTTATTATTATATCCAGGCCTTAAATACTTAACGACTGCAGTCGCTGTTTTACTACGGTATGATTGCAAAACTAAGATCTCGGGTTTGAGTTCCGGGTCGGGCAAAAAATATTTGATTTTCTATTCAATATCAGCGCGGAGTCAGGAATGCCCGATATGGAGATAAGCTCGCCCCCTATCACATTGTGGGACGAAAAAACGTGGGTATCCTGGTGGTACCTCTACCTACCCTTTCTGGGAAAAAGGCGTGAGTTTATGTATGTATGTAAATAATGAAGGGGTAGGCAGAATTGATTGCCAATCACAGACGAGTCTATTTCCATCCCGAATGTGATAGTGCCTGAGCCAATTGGCATGCCGGGCACAATTTCCAGTCAGTTCATATAAGTCTTTTAAGCAGAAAATCTCACAAAGAGTGGATTGCCCAACCTGAGATTATGCCACATAAATATTTATCTCGATACAGTGAGCAAATCCGATTCATTAACTACTTAAAAAGCATTGATATAAAACTAATTTTTACGGATTTTTATCGCAGTTTTGGTTTAATTTTTTACAAATTTAACTTTCCGACGTTCGCCCCGCCACCACGAATACTGTAAAGTAATCGAAAATCTGCGATAAAATCAGTAAAAATTCGTTTTATTTTAATGTGTAACATTTCCGTATATCTAAGAAACCATTATACTTAAAAGACCTTTACTGGCTGATTACTGTTTCTACTCCTGTGATGATCGAGATCGAGTTCAAAATCCTTCCACAAGCGATCTAAAACCCGCAACGAATAAAAATTGTGAATATAATCCCTGAGAGTATATATGGCTAACCTACTTTCCTCCACAGGCTTTCAACGCCACTATTTTTCCTTTGTTTTAAAAAATCCACGTCGTCTAATAAAGGTATTTTACTAACTAGAATGCGAGATAAACTCAATGTCCGGAGTATAATAGACTGAACAGGTATTACAGCGGAAACCTTGATGATATTACCGATAGAGCTTACAATGCCTTTGAATAGCTTGAGTTGTAATCGTTAATTAATTATAGTATTTGTGATATGGATATCGTTCAGGAATGTCGGTTGCGCTCACGTATGAAGAAAATCAGAGAAAATTGTAGCCAGAGTAACTACTGGACATATTGAGACTTAACATCTTATGTCTCAGGATGTGAGCACAGTGGAATGCCAAGCAATGCTTTGTAATTTATGGTGTTGTTTGGTTTTCTACTGTCCATGAGCGGTCGTATCGGTTACCGTCAGGTGAATGGCATGCTCGTCTAAACATGCAACGTTATAAAAAAAATGATAGTGTGTGCCTAAGCTTTAAATATTTAAACCAAAGTCAATCTAAATATGAGTGGTATTTATCTTTAAATCACATTACAGAAAAAAGAAGAACCTAGTTTTTTTTAAACATAAAATATTAATTTAGTGAAGTTGTAATCAGAGTATCAAAACCTCATTGTTCAATTAAGTTGGACTGTCTTATTCAACAACTTCTACTTCTAAGAAGTTAAGGTTATGTAGCATGTGACTCATTTTACAGAAACACAAGATCGTCTTAACCAAAAGTCTCACCGAGAAGCAAAGACCTCCCACAACGATTCCCACAGCTCCCCACAATATTTTACAAATATAAAAAACGCCGTGTCCACACAATCGCCTCTCAAAAACAAACAACACGTTATGTGACAATATCTGTAGTGTTAAATCGGAGTGGGGACAGCGAGCGTAATCTACTTCCCTACTCAAAAAATACCTGACGCCGACATTACGATCAGTGGGCTCACTACCCGACTTATTTTATATTAACGATAGGATTTTCGTACTTTTAAGGATTTCTGAGGCGGTAGGGGCGCTTGAGAGGTGCCAGAGTTTCTTTAAAGTTTATTGAAATGCATATAGATACGTATGTCTTAGTTGTTATTGGTTATAGTTTAAATAAAGTTTTTATAACAAAAAAATAATACTCTCCATTACAGTAAAATTATCTAAGAAACTTAGCCAATAAAAAGTTAACCGACGCATCTACACAATCGGCTCACAAGCACAAAAAATAAGCGATGTGACTAAATCTAGCCTAATTGATAGGTAATCTACTTTCCTACTCAGAAAATACCTGACGCCGACTTAATAACGTTCGGTGGGCTCACGACCCGATTTTCTTTATATTAACGATAGGGTTTTCGCGCGTCCTTCAATGTAAGCCTTCAGGATTTCTGAGGTAGAATATTTATATGTCGAAATGTATGGTTAATTTGTGGTGAAATAAAGGTTATTTAGGCTAGGTTTATAAAAAAAAAGGTTTTCTACCAAAACTATTTAGAGTTGTATGAAAAAGTTATTATTATCTTTTACATGTTAGATTTACAAATATTTCGAATTATTGTTTTGCTAAATGTATGTATCTTGGATAACCATAGTAAATAATATTATTATTGATAACAAAACCTGGTGGATGGACGTGGATTTTTGGACTAAAAGGATGCATCAATTAAATTAGAATGCATCAAAGTTGTATTTGTTTTAAGGCCTTTTTTCTTAAGAATTGTATATTTTGAAAAGCATTAATACTGCAGAAGAAATCTTAGGACCCGTCAATATTTTAAGAAGCTAACAGAATGAATTAATAAGCGACTTAGCTAACAAATTAATTACAATTATTACTCAATATTCTTTTAACTAAATACAAACCTGGGTGGAGATGTATCGCGAAAGTAGCTTCGGGGCAAATCATTGATAAAGGGATGAAAGGAAGATTGGTCCTGACTTAATTGTACTGAATATTTCTTTAAATCGAACCTTTTTATTTTTTTTTATCATACTAGCTTGTCACCGTGGCTTTGGGCGGGCAGAAATAATAATTATTATTTTTTAGGATAAAAAACAGTTACACATTATAGTATTTAGTAAAAATAATAAAATACGACAAACATAAATCCGGCAAACAGTACCGTTATCCATGGCACTTATAAAACACAATTTGGCAAGTGAGGGGAGACAAATTTAATTTCAATTTCTGGTGCAAATTATTTTTAAAATGTGTCTGAAACTCTTAATGTTGCGTATCAGGGCGCTACGAAATGCACTAGAAGACACATTGAAAAGGTCAAGGTCGGTAAAATAATCAAAATTATATTTTACAGGAGTAAAATCTAAAGTGAAAACCAAGTTTCTTCGTGATTTTCTCCTTCAACTTTGTAACGCGGGATAGTTTTATAAAAAAAAAGTCAGAAAAGTCGGCGATTTGTTTTCTACGCTCTAACTTCACCGATCGGTCCTAAGTTTTCTTTTAAGTACTTACTAAATAAAGTAACGGCGTCCTCGGTGGCGCAGTTGTACTACGGTACGATATCAACGCCGAGGTCTTGGGTTCGAATCTCAGTCGCGAAAATGATATTGGACTTTTCTGTTCATTACCAGCCCGGAGTCAGGAATTTGTGCGCGATATGGTAACACTATGGCCTACACTTTCTGGGAGAAGGGCGTAAGTTTATGTGCTAAATGAATTAAAAAATTTATAATATTGTGTAAGTCATTCTTATGGGAGGGTTTGTCTATGCGTCACATTTTTATTTTATTTTTTTCTCTCTTTAGCCACATAAAGGCTTCTGCAAAGCGTAGACTTGTTCCAGGGGTTTTCACAACAAACCTGTGGGAAGAGGCCTGTTTCTGGATACAGGTCGCTTCCAGGAAGTCGTTTTTGGATTTGGAGATCGGTCGATTTGGTCCAACAGTGAACAAAAAATTCATTACTACCAAAAATTTTGGCGTATTTTTTTAGATTTATTTCTCTATTTACTTTTATCCTACACCATTGGAATTAGATTTACAAAAACATGAGGATATCATGAAATATTTCTACCATTTTTGTATTTGTCAGCAACATTAATAGAGTTGACATCTGTCACGAGACTATTATCTGTCAAATTGCATTGTTTATTTCGTCGTGTACTAATATGTATTTAAAATTGAATTAATTTGCAAATCATATAATTTCGTTTTGTGGCTAGGTGTTGTGTTTATTCTCTACGGCGTCCCTTGCAGTCAATTGCTTACCTCGATTCAACAATACTATAGCATATAAATAAGTTAAAATGTTTATAATCGTCATGTAAGCAAAAACTACGGGAAATCATTGATGCGCGCCTGAAGCCAACAACTACGAGACACCGATCGTAAAGGCGCAAAGGCTTACATGATCTGTAATGTCTGAATGGATTCATCCTCAATCATTGTTTTATTTTTTCATTATTATGTACGGTAGCTTCATATATTTTTTAAACTAGCGCATGACAAAGTGACTAACTGCATACAGTAAACCTGATATCAAAATAATATACTTTTAAATATTCAAATATGTTTTTCTGTCTTCCTTGATAAGCTTACGTACTTTATAATAATGTATATTCATACTCATCCCAAACTTAAAATATAAGCCAACTATGACATTACGTATTCAGATAGCAGAAAATGGTAGATTTTGTAAAACTTTAAGAGGATAAATCTTAAAAACCCCGTATCCTAGCTCAAGAAGACTATGTTATATTTGAAGGATAAAAAATCCTTATTATTAAATTTTATGTCTCATTTGTCTCCACCATGTTTCCACTACTAGGCCCAATATTCATAGGAAAACGACCGATCTCCTTTAGTCTCCATTATATACCATAAATATGAATACGTGAGATAGTCTCCATTATACCATAATATATATGAATGTTATCGTGAGGGTTACGTATGAATGTATTTTTAGTTTTTATTGCACATCTTAACTATGACAATAACTAAACGTAACAAAATAAAATGTATATAAATCCTTATATACAGGGTATATCAAGACTGCGACCGAAAACGAAGCCGGGTGGTAGTTTTTGTGGTTAAAGACACAATGCAAATAAAAATTTCGCAAAATAAGCGACAGTTTTTTTTTTGCAATTTTTTTAAAATCATTGTTTTTGGGTAGTAAAGACCTAGTTATTGCGAAAATAGTAATTTAAACTATCGTACCATTGCGTCTTAAAAAATAAAAAGGTGTACATCATTATTTTAGGAAAACTATGTATTTATCACCTAAATACGACGATAAGTAAAAAATAACCAAAAAAAAGTTGACGATTTTTTTTGCGAAATTTTTCGTTGCATTGTGTCTAAAGTCACTAATACTACCACCTGGCTTCGTTTTCGGTCGCGGTCTTGATATACCCTGTATATATTTTATCTTGTTTACATAACCACAAGCGATCTACCTGGAACAGGCGCAAATGCGCCACATCTTAAGCGTCCCCATTCCTACTCTAAGGGATGAGAAGAATAACGCGCCGGTTAAAATCTATTTTTCCACAACAATATCTGTCTCCGTATTTATAAGGAAACCGTTTGTCTGGTGCGCCTTCATTATTTCGAAACGGAACTAAGATGGCTTACGGCCCGCCATTCAGGCGCATGTGTGGGTATTTTATAGTATTTTTGTTTCCTGGATTAGATATAGTATGATGGACATATCATTGATGCCTGCCTCGGTGGCGTAGTTGTATTACGGTACGGTTACAAAGCTGAGGTCTGAGGTAGGTAGGTAGGAGGTCTGGTACGGTTACAAGGCGTGAGTTTATGTATCTATCTATATCAGTCCATATACGTCCCACTGCAGGGCACGGGCCTACTCTACAATCGAGAGAATCGATTGAGAGTGGTTAGGCCATATCGTCCACCACGCTGGCCTAGTGCGGGTTGGCGGACTTACATACCGTAGAAATTCTTTTTAAAATCGCTACGGTATGCAGGTTTCCTCACGATGTTTTCCTTCACCGTTTTATGTATGTATGTATGGATATCATTGATATTGGAGCGTAGAGGTAGTAGTGAGGAGCCAAGCATTGTTTTGTAATTCATGGTGTTGTTTGGTTTGCTACTGTTCATGAGCGGTTGTATCGCGTACCATCAGGCGAATGGCATGCTTGTCTCGCCATTCATCGCAATAAAAATATTATTATTTGAGTGACACACTTCCTTTGTATCATGTGGAATAAAAGAAAATTAATTTCACAATACTGATAAAACTCGGTGCAATATTTTTTTAGATTATTGAATTCAAAGATAATTAGTATTCTATCTATCTATATCAGCCCATATACGTCCTACTGCAGGGCACGGGCCTACTCTACAATCGAGAGAATCGATTGAGAGTGGCTAGGCCATATAGTCCACCACGCTGGCCTAGTGCGGGTTGGCGGACTTACATACCGTAGAAATTCTTTAAAATCGCTACGGTATGCAGGTTTCCTCACGATGTTTTCCTTCACCGTTAAAGTGCGTGGTGATTGACTATCAATACACACATAACTCCGAAAAGTCAGAGGTGTGCCCTGGGATTTGAACCCGCGACCACCGTGAACATGTAGGCAGCCGCGTCTGGTCCATTACCAACAGGCCACCACGCACTTAATTAGTATTAAATAAACATAAAAAAAATTAAATTCTAATCCAGAAGGAAAATCTTAAACATTTATGTACTCCTGTAATCTTTATATTACTATGTGTTGAACTAAATATATGCCATAAGTAATCTTAGTTAAAGAGCAATAAATAATTGAAAAAATCCAATTTTATCATACCGTCAGTGAGTGGGCGGCCTTCGGAAAGATTGTTGCCAAGAATACAGCATAGAACGCTTGAGATTTAAAAAAACTAAACGTTTCCCATTTGGACAAAGAATAATAAAGATCAAATATTGTGAGGAGAACTTTTACCATGTTATAACAATGAATGGCAAGTCATTGTGACTTTTTCACTTGGCCCGTATTATTCTTTACAATTTTGCGGCGGTTTTTAACTAATTCTGATGCTTTATATTCAAGACTTTTGTTTCGAGATAAATAGGAGTGAATCTTTATTTATTCTTTTGTTAGGGAAGTTTATTTTGTATTATAAGATGTAAGGATGGCCTAGACCTTCTTGCGTTGTGTAAGCTTGTTGTAGCATTCAAGATGAGCTGAAAAGTTTCACCTTCGAATTGTTTTGAAGACCTAAATTCGAGATCAATCTGTTTTTAGGTTTTACTCGATCACGCTGTATTCAATCTTGGATGTTTAAGTGATGCAGGTGACTAGAAATCAGCTTTGAAACGAGTGATCCCGTCTTCAATTCCCGCAATGAGATAAAACGTATTAGATCGATTTATAATAATTTCTGGTGTGTATATTGAACGTAGAGTGTCTATAAGTTTCTGATACTCATAAAAACCCACGTTATTTTATTTCGAATTAAAACTTCTACGATACAATATCTAACAAATATAAAAGTGACCCATATTAATTCATGTATATTCCGTTTGTAATTCTGTCAAAATTCAGTAAGGTACTTAACAGAGGATTAATGTATGAAGGATTGGTCAACAAATAATTAATTGAGAACGTTGTAATAAACAATCAGTTTTGATATTATCTGATGTCTAGTTTAATAATTTATTAATATCAATCTGTTCGTAATAATATCTAAGTATGTTTGCTACCAAATAGAATTTTGAATCGAAAACGCATATTTATTTATTGAATAATTTTTCACAAATATAAACTCATAAATAATAATAATAAATTATATAGAGTTGTTAACGCTTATATTGATTTATCTTGTTATAACCCATACCAAAGCTCATAATATTATTTATCCATTTAAGCTTCATATACTGAATTGTGAAAAGAATACAAGCTGACTCATTGCCTGAGGTCTACCTTAGCGTGGTAAAGAGATTAAACACAGCAGTTGTATTAAGATTACATAATATAAGCTAAAGTGATATAATTTATAAAATCATATGAAATGTATACATAAAAATATAACTGATACATATTGAGTACATACATATAATACACCCAACAGTCACATTCATATTCCTGATCCTACATTAAGATCGAGCTTTGTGTCGTGAGTATCAGAAACTACGAGAGACTTTTCGGTCTCACCAACACTAAGACCCGAAACAAATACCTGTGGTTCACACAAACATTAGTCTCGGTGCGGGTATCGAACCCGCGGCCTCTCGTTTCACAACCAGCGTCTTATCAACTGTGCCACGGAGGCTACATACTCTAATTTAACTTTAATATTTTGAATATGGTGATATAATATGTACAATTTCAGTTACTAACAACCAAACTATACCATACAAAAGCAATTATAATTTAATGTTAAGTACTGCATTATCGGATTCCGTTTTAAAGTTCCATTGGCGATCCCGTTTCGAAACAGTTCGGTGCATATTTCATATACATTTTACTGGAAACTTCATCCCGACCAATTACGATGAAGTAATGAATTTAATTAAAACTTCAATACGCTAGTTTACTGTTCATATTAATTTAATAGTATTTAGTATTGTATGAGTTTGTAATGTTGAGAATTCTTAAGTACATTGTTAAGATGGTATAGGTTGGGGCTTCGAAAATGAAGTTATGATATTTAAGACGACTTGCACAAGAGGGCTGGCAGCGACTGGATGTATAAAGCTGCAGACCGGGCTCTGTGGCGTACCTTGGGAGAGGCCTATGTCCAGCAGTAGACTGCAAAGGGCTGATGATGATGATGAGGATGATGATTTATGATGCGAGTGCATTTATAGGATTTCATATAGTGTTCTTTTTATATTATAGGGGGAAAACGAGCATACGGTTCACTTGGTCGTAAGGGATCACAGCCGCCCATAAATATCAGCAGCACCAGGGCATGGAGATGCGTCACCAAACTTTACGGTGGGAATAAGCTGATTGTGAGTGACATATGTGTACCCGTTTTGATACTGGTACGACATACCTGATAAAAGTACAGTCAAATAAAGTATTTATCAGCTAAACAGGAAATGCGTTCAGAAAGAAAACCTACAGTGAATCTAAATAAAGTATTTATCAGCTAAATAGGAAATGCGTTCTCAGGCGAAAATAAAAAAAAAGTTATGCAGTTCACTTTCGCGGATCACTGTAGCGATCATTCTGTCGTGTACTGTGGTCGGCATCTGGGTGTATACAAAGTCCCTCGCACCAACTAAAGTTTCAAGATAAAGTAAAATAGCATGAGGAAATCTCTGTATATGCGAGATGTTCGCAAGAAGAGAGTGTGAAATTATAGGCTAACTCTGTTGCCTATTCAGAAGAGTACATGTCAGGTGACAGGTCCTTGCATCATAGCTACAATTCAATCATTATTGGCAATAAATCTTATTTTATACATAAAAGAGAAATAACGGCAAATAAAATACAGGGGTTCTAAAAATCCTTTTTTTAACACTTACGGCAAACAAGAAACTTAATATAGGATGTACAACAGCCTTCAAATAAACGCAAAATAAAATCTCCAATAACCATGTAAATTAACACTTAATTTTCCAAGGCCCCGTACATTCCCAAAATAAGCAAGTGTGTGGACCTTAAGAAATGCTAATACGACACGTCCACCCAATAGGGGTAAAAGGCGGTCGGACAAAACCGAAAATATTGGTTCACGTACGGCCCGGCTCCATACAATGGCGCTGATCGATACCTATCATTTTTCGCAAGTTAAATCTTGTTATAGCGGTCTCAGTGTTGTATTGTATCGGAATCAATTTTGTGGAATTAATTTTGGGCTCCATTTTGGTAGGTCCAAGTGTGTGTTTCTAGGCATTGTTTGCTGTTTGTTTGCTGTAAAAGAAAAAGGCTGTAATAAATTCCTTGTTTCCGAAAAGTTGATATTCTCTGAAGGGTTCAAGTCTAGCTAGTACATCGTCAAATTGTAAGCTAAATTACTTTGAATCGTGGCTGAAAATATACAGGGTATATCAAGACCGCGATCGAAAACGAAGCCAGGAGGTAGTATTAGTGATATCAAACACAATGCAAGTAAAAATTTTGCAAAATAAGCGACGGTTTTTTTTACAATTTTTTAAAAATCATCGTTTTTGAGGGGTAAATTCCTAGTTTTTGCAAAAATAGTAATTTAAACCCTTACGTACCATTGCGTGTTTAAAAATTAAGCGATGTATGTCATTATTTTAGGAAAACTATGTGTAATCACTCAAAGACGACGAAATGTAAAAAAATAACAAAAAAAAATTGACGATTTCTTTTGTAAAATTTTTACTTGCATTGTGTTTGATATCACTAATACTACCTCCTGGCTTCGTTTTCGGTCGCGGTCTTGATATACCCTGTATATGTAAATGTAGGTCAAGGGCAGTCGAAAGAACAAGACTTATGACTAAATCCTTACGGCCTTATCCTTAGTCAGTTTACAAACCTATTTTAGTTATCGATTTTTTGTTTTCTTCGCTCAAACTGAATTCAAAAGTTATTCATTAGTATCAAGGCCTAGTATTTTAGAAAACACAGTCCTTTATAAATATCTTATATAACTGTTAGTCGCAACTCGCAACGCAAGCAATGTGATAAACGGCGAATTCCACTGAGATATTATATACAACGTTAGTTTTTGTATACCATAAAGCCGAAACACCCAAATTAGATTTTGGTATAAAAGATCAGATAAAATAGAAAAATAATAATAAGAATGAAAACTCACGCCGTGACAGGTTACGATAATTATCTAATTTCTTGAATAATGCATGGGAACAAGCGCGCGCCGCGCATCTGCCGCGCCGCGATGCGCCGCGCCGTGGGTTTCGCGCCAACACACGCACACGCACAACACTGGTACTATTTACACTGTTTCGTTTATAAACAACATTTTAACAACACGTCTGCGTTTCCATCAAAGATAATGCTTTGCGAGGGATGTGTGTATTAAGAACAAATTGAAACTCGGCTTAATATTTACCACTTCATTGTTATTACAACAACAACTAAACATACCTAAGTAATTGTTCAAAATGTCCACCCTTTTCCCTAATACATAGCCGAGCCCGCTTACGCATATTGCGGTCTAATTTTGATAGCACAAAAGTGTTCTGTTTTATTGTATTAAAACTTTCAATTTTGTTTTTTTAGTTCATTTTCACTTTGCGGGTTTATAATATCTCACTGCCGCAGATACATTATCACCACAAATCGCGAGACTACGCACCATATCTGTATACTTAACATTGCTGTAAAGTGTAACGAAAAGCCATCGCGAAATCGGTACGTGCGCGGAGTAGTCTAAGCAAAATCACGAAAGATGCGTACGCGCCGAGACTTCCGGGGTCACTAATATTATTAGATCAAACGCACCGCACGCACCGCCGCGCCGTAGTTTGCGGGGCGTGGGGGAGGAATGGTGTCCTTGCATTTGGCATCGGCCGGCTGTGTAAGTACTTTAATAGGTGAACGACCGACACGCGCTGGATTTTTATTAATCAACAAGGTAACCAGCTTGACGGAATTTTAATATGTTTTTGGGATAAAATATAACGTATGTTAACATTTTGTGCAATGGATTGTGTTACTGATTCTCAACAAACTACTTTCGGCTTTGTAGTATACTAAAAATAACCTTGTATATTACTATGACTGCGAAGTTACTGTATGTAGGTAGCTTCCAATAGGTCTATTTGGCTATCCATGGGGAAGGCCTATTTTTTTTTTTTATTTGGGCAACACACAATAACTTTACTTTTATAAACTAGGTAACTATGTTCTACAGTGGACTTCCTGTGGCTGAAGAGAAAGAAAGAGAGAGAGAGAGACTATGACTGCGATTTATTACATTACAGATATTTAGGCACCATTGTATTATTTCTGTTTTTAAAGGTACTCACAAAAAATAAATGAGAGACAAATCATTCACTAAAAAGTAATATTTTTATTGGACCCAATATAATCATATTAACTCGTGCTAGGCTTTCGACACATTTCGATATACTTCAAAGGGCGTGCTATAAAGGTATTTCGACGTACATTATAACATGACGGTTGTATCCCCGCAGGTACGTGTATCTGTATCGAAAGCACGTGCTCTCCCTACGGTACAGCCGTGGCACACCTAGCCTATCAATATATCGGGCACACATCAAATCCCGATGAGACTGTAATGAAATTTTCGAATGGATTATTTTATTTATTTTATTTTATTTTATTATATTTGGGTGGCTCACAGCTATCAATAGCAAACGAACATAATATATATTACAAATTGTATACAAAGGATAGCCAATTACGAGCTACCGCAGATAGGTTTTGAATGTTACAAAATCTTATAATCTTAAAAGTTAGGTAACAAAGCTTACTAACATAACATACTTATATTAAGGATAACAATAACAACAACTAAAAATAGGTATATATAAAAACATATCAAAAAATAAATATAAATATAAAGCTCTTGTAATTTCAAAGCTCGGATTTTAGCATAGAGAAAGAACAATAGTAAAAAAAAAATACAAAAACAATAAAAATAAAGATCAATTAAATTGTAAACTAGGTAGCGAATCGCCATGAAACTCAACAAAAATCTTAGATAATACTTTTCTTGAAAATGAGATGTTGCTAAAAAACAGATCTATGCCTACATCTTTAGGTAGATCATTAAAGGCCTTAGCAGATCGTAGCATAAAGCTATTGGCTCTATAGTTTGTTCGTGCAAGCGGAATGGACAGAATATTCCTTCGTCGCGAATGTCTAAACGAACAATACAAATTCACTTTGGCCAGAAGTTGTGGAGAATCGATCAAGGACTGAGCGATTTTCATTAAAAAAGATATATCGGCAATGTTTCTGCGAACTAACAATGGTAATAGATGGAACCGAACACACCGCTTCTCATACTTGAAATTGGGAATTTTAAACTTAAATCCCAAATATCTTGTAAATTTCTTTTGAATCCTTTCAATTCTATTCGAGTGAATGTTGTAGAAAGGATTCCAAACTTGGCTAGCGTACTCGAGATTACTCCTAACATAGGCACAATACAGTATTTTTAAAGTCTTCATCTGTTTGAAAGAATTTGCACAACGAAAAACGAAACCAAGAGCACGGGTTGCCTTTTTGACTATATGATCTATGTGAAGGCCATAAGATAACTGGTTATCCATTATAACACCCAAGTCACGTGTGAAAGATGTTCTCGATATTGGTTCCCTCATGATACAGTAATCATAATGGAACGGCTGCTTTAAACTTGCTTATAACTTGGATGTCTAATAATTATCTATGTCTACTTACAAGTGCGTACTGGCCTGATGGTAACGGACCAAACCCGGTAATGAATAACAAAGCAATGCTTGGCATTCCACTGCGCTCGCCATCCTGAGACATAATATGTTAAATCTCATTATGTCCAGTAGTTACTCTGGCTACAATGTCCTTCAAACCGGAATACAACAGTTTACACTGCTGTTGAAAAAAGAAAAAGAAAGAAAGAAAGTTGCAGAAACTTCACTATTGAACAAGGATTTCCACAGAGACTTAGGAACGGCCTGCATTTCAGCACCTGCCTGCAACACTGTCGTTATTATTCAACTATTACGTTGACCTATGTATGAACAATTAACATAAAGCTCATATAAACATTCACAAACGTTTGTCCAAGTTAAACACAAACAAAATCAAACAATATTCGATTTTATCGGCGTATTGTTCCACGGAGCACACAATACATAAAGAATAATTCAGTAAGTTTGGACTAACATCGGCAGCATCGTTAATCAAATGACTATTGTGTAGGTCGATGTCTGTCGTCCCATATTGATTATTATTTGATTTTATTAAATTGATTGGAATAATAAATATGCTAACAAGGTTTACAAAAACACAAAAATATTACTTACATACATACATACATAAACTGACGCCTTTTTTCCAGAAGGGGTAGGCAGAGATGGCCACCAGGACACCCACTTTTCGCCTTGTATGTTCCGTCCCATGATGTGGTAGGGGGCGAGCCTATCGCCATATTGGGCACAAATTCCTGACTGCGGGCTGATAATGAATAGAAAAATCCAATATCACTTTGCCCGACGCGGGATTCAAATCCGAGACCTCAGCTTGGTGGTCGTACCGTAGTACAACTACGCCACCGAGGCAGTCAGGTTAAATATTACTTATATACATACAAAACCCACGCCTTTGTCATCGGCCAGAGGTAGCGCTAGTGTCAAAGTTCACAGCGTTGTATCAGACCCAATATAATATGATATGGACTTAGCTTATCGCCATGCTTGGACAAATTTGAGTTCCGTTCAAATCATATTAAGATTTCCAAATCACGTACAGAAATGTAGCCTCCAATCGTAATCTTTTTTTTTTCCTTTTGTCATTTAAACTAGCTAATCTGCTGCTTTTTTCGAGTGGGATATCTTTTCAAGCACCGATTTTTTCATTGCGACTAATAATGACACTAGTATTAATGCAGTCACAGTTGTCACATTACAATTTAATAAAGCTGACGATTATACTGAAATAAACATTGAAGTAGCCTCTTATTCCACGATTATATTCACGCCTAAACCGCCAGGACGCTTGTCATACAATCCACATTTTAATAACGTACCCTCACATCGAAATAATTGTATCAAAATTTCCCGACTCGTGAATAGGCTCGCATTAGCCGCTCTTACAAATTCGCTAATTTAATATTTTATTAACAATTTTGAAATTAATATCACGGAAAGGACGCTGGGCCGGAACGAAATTTAATATGCTACAAAAGATAGTAAATTAGTTCTGTACGCGGTTCGATAATTTTTGAATATCTTTTGTAGCTGTATGAAATCGGTTTGGTTATTTTACAATGCAACGTAACTATTTTTTTTCCTGTCAAAAAATGTTTTTAGAGCTCGTAAAGGGATAAATTTGATTGATTTGGTAAGTACCATTAGGTGTATTGGGGTAATTTTTGGATGTCAGTGTAAAAAATATTTAGGGACTACAAAAAACAATTTCATCAGTACGGTGATGAAAGCATGGTCATCCCATTTAACATCTGACTTCTTAACCAACTAGGGCAGCGGGGCTTTCAAATAATAGATAATAATACCATCGATAATAATATTTTAGAGACGAGTATTTAACAAAATCCCCAGCAATCCCCTTTCCAAAAATTCCATACAATTTTGTAACTGGAATAAAAGCGCTCAAATATATATTTTAAACGCTTATCACGTATGAAATAACTTTAGCGGATTGACCTTTAAATGGAGCGACGCACGGCCCTGGAAGACAACTTATGACGTCACACACACCTGTGCTATCTAGAATCCGAACAGTTGTTAATAACGCATCCTTTAAAGCTTTGACTTCAACTGTTCAGACTTAAGATAGGTACAAACCTAAGTTTATTACGTCTGTGGATGTTAATATTAATATGAGTAAGATGTATGGTTCGCAAAAACCAATTACCTTTTTAAATTAACTGTTTAATTTTATAATTATAAATTAACGATAGTTTTGTAGCAGTCACTGAGCGGATGACTAATAGCTCAGTCCGCCCGATACCACGAAAGCTGTAAAGTAATCAAAACGTCGCGAAGTTAAAAATGTTAAAAATTAAACCATATCCGCGAAAGATCCGTAAAACTTAGTTTGATTTCAATATGATTTAAGAATGTTTAAAATGTACCTTATAGTAGGCACCTATTATTTAGGTATTCAAGTGGGAAAATCTAATTCTTAGAGAATTATCATGTTTTTTGGATTTGAAAAATGCAATGTGAGATATCGTACAGCTTCTAGTATTTCATAGTCCTTAAGGTTTTTGCTTTGAACTGGAGCGAGGTACTGCTCTTTAAGTACGCAAACACTTATGACGTCACACACTCCTGCGCTATCTCGGTTCTAAATATATGTTACTTACATATCCTTGAAATAATAATAATAATTTAATATATTTGACAAAACATAGTTACAAAAAGCATAATGATAAACAAATACAGACTATGATATCACAACGTTAAAAACTAAAACCCTACTTTTGCTGAGCTAGGTAGAATCGGCTTTTGAAAGCTTTGACTTCAACTGTTTTCAGACTTGTGTTATGCCTAAGTTATCTTGCGTCTAGGGTTAGTACTAATTTAAGTGTAATGTACACTTGCCATTATTATATAAGACGGTTTAAGAAGATAGTCAATAATAGCTACCTTCTACCGAAGTATTCAAGTGATTCCGGAAAATAAGGTTCGGAATAAATCATGTCTTTTCATTTTAAATAATATTGTCAGTCGTCAGCCAGCATTTATATACCATTTGTTTCATACTCGTTTGAGTCTTTTATTTGTTTTTTGCTAACTTGTGATGTTTTGGTATAAATACCCTGAGGTTACATGTAACATTAATACAATACACACATATAGCATTCAACAAAACATACTACTTACTGCAAGAAGAGTAACCAAATTTTGCCATTTCTTTTTTCCGAAGCTTTTTTCTTTTAGTTCCCTACCTACGGGGAAGGTGGCAGGATATTTCAGGGACTCCATGCATCGAGTCCACCGCGCGGATAGTTTGTCAGTAGCACTAACATGATGGCATTTGGGTGAGTCCGTAACATTAATATTACTTTTACAAGCGCATACAGACTATAACCTTTGGTAGCCATATTCCACTAGGTAGCTCACTGAACCACATACATACATAAATAGAGATAGAGGTAGGAGGTAGATAGAGGTGCTACCAGCACACCCACATTTCGGTTGTATAGGTATTCCGTCCCACGATGTGATACTAGGCGAGCGTATATCGGGCACAAATTCCTGACTCCTAGCTGATAGTGAATGTAAAAATTCCACCAATAAACACGAAACCTCAGCTTTACTATGTAGAACAACTGCGCCAACGAGGCTGTCACTGAAACATAGTTGTAAATTGGTCATGACTACTCTTTGTATCTTTATGGCCATTGGGCTAAATTCTAACCCCTCTCAATCGTACTTGGTTGTAGACAAGCTCCCAGCAGTGGGCAATTATGGGCTGACACATCACTCGTTGTGACACCGAATAATCGTTGTACAAAAATCCGCTATCGATGTTTCTGACACCAAGTTTAGTATCGAATAAAATCAATCGTCTATAACTGGCCTCACGGCAATCGTTCGGAAAATGGATCAGAACTTTTGACACTAGATTCTTAACACCGTTCCAATAAACCAATTGAAGTGGAACTGTGGAACTAGTTTTATATTATGATACAGATTATGGCATTATGATTGTTAATAGTATTATACTCAATCAATCAATCGTATTTTCAATTGTAGAGGAGGCCCGTGCCCTGCAGTGGGACGTATATGGGCTGATCTATCTATTTCTATATCAGCCCATATACGTCTTACTGCTGGGCACGGGCCTACTCCACAATCGAGATATTCGATTGAGAGTGGTTACGCTATAATATATAGTCCACCACGCTGGCCTAGTGCGGGTTGGTGGACTTACATACCGTAGAAATTCTTTAAAATCGCTACTCTGTGCAGGTTTCCTCACGATGTTTTCCTTCACCGTTAAAGTGCGTGGTGATTGACTATCAATACACACATAACTCCGAAAAGTCAGAGGTGTGCCCTGGGATTTGAACCCGCGACCACCGTGAATATGTAGGCAGCCGCGTCTGGTCCGTTACCAACAGGCCACCACGCACTTTTGTTATGTGTGTATTGTTAGTCAATCACCACGCACTTTAACGGTGAAGGAAAACATCGTGAGGAAACCTGCATACCGTAGCGATTTTAAAGAATTTCTACGGTATGTAAGTCCGCCAACCCGCACTAGGCCAGCGTGGTGGACTATATGGCCTAACCACTCTCAATCGATTCTCTCCATTGTAGAGTAGGCCCGTGCCCTGCAGTGGGACGTATAATGGGCTGATATACATACCACCGTTACCATGTTGGCAGCCGCGTCTGGTCCATTACCAACAGGCCACCACGCACTTCTGCATATGGGCTGATACAGTTACTAGTCTACTAGGCTCGTCTAGTGCCCGTTGATAAAGTTAAAACACCTTAGACATTCTTGGGAGAGCTACCAAGTTAGAGCATTAACACACGATATTTTTCCTTCGCCGTTAAGATGAATTATTTCGAACATATAATGTAACTTTCGAAACTAAAGATGTGCATGCTTGGCAAATTATTTTTGGAGTTCTTATTAATCAGTACAGTCCACTACCAAAGGCTAAACTTCCGATACAAATAATAACAATAATATTCAAATATTGAATTCCCTTACCGCATCTAGTAAAGCCACATCCACACTACCAAGTTTCTTGCCATCGGAGCTCAGTCGGACCGGTACGGCCAACCGGTACAGTCGCGGCGACACCCGCCACAATCGAGTCTTTAGTTTTCGCGCCACGAGTTCTAACTTCCAGTGTACGCGTGATTCTGGTACGAATTTTATTCATTTTGTGTTCAAGTGTTCTAATTTTGAAATTGTGATTTTTTAAAGTGATTTCTTTAAATTTAAAACAGGTTTTATGTCAATTGTATTTAAGGGAGTGTGTTTTGTACTATATCCGTTTTGTGAGGTTTCTTTAATATTTAATGTCTTATGTGGCCGAATAATTTTGTTAAACGTCCCCTCGTATTTTGGATAATTATGACACGGTTGTAAGGATATAATTGGAGGAAATACCGATGAACGTTTCCTTGAAAATGTCTGGGTATTTTTTTTGTTGAGTTATTTAAATTTGGAATTTTGAATATTCATTTATGTAATCAATTGAAGGCCATCAAATATATCTCGGGGGAGGTCTGGGCCAAATCTTAAGTTTTATGTGCCAATTCCATATTACGTTAAAAGGTTGTTTCTTAACCTCTAGAATCCTACGGGAGTCGTTTCGGGAGAGTTCATTCTTTATTTACGCTCTGAGATTAGTTCGGATCCAAACATCTCATTCACAATTTGATATTATACCGCTGGTACGTATTGCACAATTATTTTATTGTGATGTGAGAAATGGAACACATTTTCGTGTCTGTTCAAATTGTTTTTGTTTATTGGTCGAGTACCTTTGAAGCATTTATACGGCTGTATTAGGACTTGAATTAGCTTGTTACAATTTTAAGTATCTGTATTTTATGAATATAGTAATTGTCCTTTGACGCATATAAACGGCTGTATTAGGACTTGAATTAGCTTGTTACAATTTTAAGTATCTTTATTTTATGAATATAGTACTTGTAACACGAATAATGGTAGATTTAAGAAATAATTACAAATGGAAGGTAATAGGATTAAATTAAGTTAAAAGCGTACGTTTTGATGTTTTTCTATGTAAAAAATTGAGGCCAATGTCAATCAAATGTTTGTGTGATCCATTAGTGTATGTTTGGAGTTTGGGTGGTGTGAGGCCAGAGTCTCGTAGTGTCAGATACCCACGACATAAGTTGTATGTCTTTATGTAGATTAAGGACTATGTGTGGGATACGTATATATGTGGACAGTTGAGTCTTTTTCATATTTTTTTTTACATTTATTAAAACGATCGTAACGGATAAGCTAAACCTAATATCACGTTAGATGGAGAATGAATAGTAAAAAGGTGGTCTAAACGATTTGTTGTACGTTTTGTGATTAGGAGTAAAAAAATAAAATACAATATGGAGAGAGAAAACTATCTTTCGAAGCTGTGTGCATTGTAGTCACTTCGTTGTGGCCGAATAAAGAAAAGCTTTTTCCTTTCTTTCTTAAAGGAATCTTTTATAGACTTTAATGGGTGAATGTTTAATGATTTTAAACGCAAGATTGATAGATTGAAGATATGTTATTAAACTATTATAATTAATAATCGTGTTTATTTAATTATTATTTTTTGTGGATTTTTTTCTGAATCTTCTGTAGAAGTTAGTGTATTGTTAGAACAATTTAGACGCGAGATTGGTAATTTTAATATTCATTTTTGTTTTATATTTATTTATAGTATAACTGTATCAGCCCATAAATACGTCCCACTGCAGGACACGAGCCTCCTCTACAATTGAGAGTACGAATTAGAGGGGTTTGTGATGAATCTGATTTCATGTGTTACCTTGATGATAAACATGTTATGGGCGCTCTAGGTAAATTTAGATAAGAAAGGTTAGGAGTTCATTATTCGCGACAAGATAACGAGTCGTGTTATCAAAGAAATATTTGCTATATATTTGAGTGTTGGCGCGAAATGTTTCTCATACCTTCTGACATATTAAACGTCTAATATGATGAATAATTTCCATGCCGCAGTTAGTTACGACGCCGGCTGTGAAATAAGAAGTCTCGCGTATGACTCTTGTACCAGGATAAATGTATATAATATATGTATAATGTAATTACATACATATGTGTGGGCCGCAAATATTTGTTTAACGTCTGGATGTTGGTGAGACCGAAAAGTCTCCCGTAGTTTCTGATACCTACGATACAAGACTTAACTGGGTCACGACTATCTATGTGACTGTTGGATGTATTTATTTATTTATTTGTATTTAACAATGTCTCGGGGGACGAGCGCAGAACAAAGTTTCAGTGTCTAGTAATAATACGTGTTGAATGGTGTTGATCTGTTTATAGACAGGCGTGACGATTTTCATTAGAGTCCATGCTTGTTTCGCTAATTTGTGAAAAAATAAAGAGATTTATTTTTAAAAATCCACCAAATACGTACCAGCAATAGACCAGTGTGGTGGTCTATAGCCATATTTTCTCAGTCTCAAAACACATTCCCAACAGTGGACCATTGAATTACAGGATGTTTTTTATATTATACAAAATCCTAGAATAAATAATGAAACCACCAGACTACCACAAACCAGACGTCAATTAAGTGAATGTCAGAACTAAGCGTTTAATAGAACGTTCTCGATTAATTAATTATTTGTTGACCCCTCGCATACATTAATAATTATCTCTGAAACGTTTTACTGAAATTTGACAGGAGATCAAAAATTTTTTTTATTACGTAATAATGTATTATTTTTGTTTTATCATAGTCGCTATTGAAGTGCTGTGTCAATGTGCAATTTCGGATGGTGTTAAAATGTTGGTTGGTGCTATTTAAAAATACCAAAAAAAATCTGTTGCTTTTATGCGAAATTTTTAGTAACATCGTGTCTGTAACCACTAAAACTACCACCTGGCTTCGTTTTCGGTCGCAGTCCTGATATGCCCGGTAATTCAAGATATTCGGGAAGCTAAATAAATTGTGTTGAAAGAGTAGCCCGCTTACCCATTCAGATGGCACGTTGCCCTCGCCTAATTCCGTAAGCCTTGTCCTGTCGGTTTTACGAGACGCTATTTGCCGCCTGTGTTTATGACAACCTTTGGGCCTCCTTTCGTTTTCAATATTCTAAATTATGTACAGTACTCCCGACGCGGTAGAATGTATTGCCTATTGCTGTTCCATTATTTATAGTGCTGTTAAGTTTGATTATTTTATGTTTGCGGTTTATTTGTACGTGCGTTTGATAGCTGCCTATTCGGTTTAGGGTAAGATGGAGGTTGTAAAGTTGGGTAAGCTATGCTTACCTCATGTGCTTGGGAGACAATCTACCAAGTCACACACTGTTCACACTGCATATACATACGGCCCACTGCAGGGCATGAGCCTTCTCTACAATCGAGAGGTGTTAGGTCATATAGTCTACCACGCTGGCCTAGTGCGGGTTGGCGGACTTTACCATACCATACCATATAAATTTTTGTAAATCGCTATGTTATGCAGGTTTTCTCACGATGTTTTCTTTCATCGCACGTCAGGGGATCTTTCTCTGCGCGTGGTGATTAACTATAATCTATACACACATGACTTCGAAAAGTCAGAGGTGTGCCCTGGAATTTGACTCGCCGTAAACATGTTGGCAGCCGCGTCTGGTCCGTTTACCAACAGGCCACCACGCACTTTTACATTGCTACATTGTTTGGTATATATTACATATTACTGTCAATTAAACTATGTAGTAACAAGTATGTACGAACGGTAATTAATTTATCCTTTTAATTTTGTAGAAGATATCTACAAAAATGCAACCCTGGTTCAAGAGATAAGGCTTCAGTAATGGGATAAATATTGGGCATTCAGGATTCCTGAATCTAGAATTCGATTAAGAAGGGTTAGGCCGTTGGTTTACCACGCTGGCCTATAGGCTTGTATATATTATATGTCCATAATGTCATAAATAGTTTTCGGCAACCTCTTTACATGTTATGTTAGTGAATAAACCCAAGTTTGAAAACTTTCAGTGTTCCTCTAGGATTACTTACAATTTTCCATTGTTATGCTAATATGACAATGGATAGACGGCCAACCGAGATTTTCACGTTATGTAAAAGATGTTTTATGCCATTAGTGTTGGGAGTTGGGTTAGGCTTTGCGTTGTAAATTGATTTTTCGGGGAAATTTTTGAGTGGGTAAGATATGAGAGGAACGCCTTAGGAATTTTCAAAAGTTGAGTTTTTTATTTGGATTTATATAATAAAATTGTTCTGACAGTTTCTATGAATTATTGTGATTTAGTTTGACCAACTTAAGCCAAAAAAAATAGTTAGTAGTATAAAATGTGCTTTACATAAACATCACGCCTTTTTCTCAAAAGGGGTAGGCAAAGGTTCAAGCAGGACACCCACGTTTCGCCGTATTTGTCCGTCCCGCGATGTGACAGGGGACGAGCCTATAGTCTTATCGGGCACAATCTACCTTATCTGCTTTCTCAATAAATATTTTGATTAATGCTCTATCTGCTCTAATTTCAAAGCTACGATCAACATATTTGTAATTAATCTATGTCATATGTTTATTAATATACCCAATTACGTTTTTTCATTAGAAAACTCGTACGAACAGAAATCCCCAAGCTGGGGCTCAAAGGCACTCCACGATGTCTAATGAAGTGTCACAGCGTTGAAGGCAATAAAATAAATGTTTATTCACTTTATTCATAAAAGAGTTCAAATATTAATTACATACACAAGGCTGAAAAAATGACCACAAAATGTCATAAATAATTCAGTGGTTGTACAAAATATGTAGTAAATTAGGCAAAAATATTACCAAAACAGCGGTGGGCCGACATACTGACTAATTGGGGTGGCTGAACTTTATTATGTAAGTTGACTGCTTTTTTTGTCGGACAATTTTGTTTTTGTACTGCTCAATATTAGACATAGTGATAAGTGACTGCCTCGGTGGCGCAGTTGTACTACGGTATGATTGCAAAGCTGAGGTCTCGGGTTCGAATCTCGGGTCGGGAAAAGTGATATTGGATTTTTCGATTCATTATCACTTCGGAGTCAGGAATTTGGGCTCGATATGGCGATAGGCTCGCCCCTCATTACATCGTGGGACGAAACACAAGGCGAAACGTGGGTGTCCTGGTAGCACCTCTGCCTACACCTACTGGGAAAAAGGCGGGAGTTTATGTAAAATACAATTTGTACAGGATCTGTGGCGCAGTTGGTTAGTGGCTGTGAATAAATAGGCTGCGGATTCTATGCAATTATCGAGACAAATATTCATGTATGTGTCACAAGTATTTCTGTCGGGTCTGTGTGTTTGTGAGATCGAAAAGTCTCTTGCTTTTTCTGATACCCACGACAGAAGACTCGTATCTATCTTAGTGTGGCTATAGCTGTGTATCTGACTGTTGGGTTTATTTACTTTAATGTCACAATAGCGTCTGTTATAATATAGAACCTGTGCGCGGTCATATATAAAAAATTCAGAACAGTAAATATTGGAAATTTTACTTACGAATTGTTTAACCGTGTATTACTCACAAGGAATATAGTTGCTAGGGTAAGAATAGGTGATATTTATGTGGTGATATTTCGACTCAATTAAACCATCAGTCCGAATTTTCCTCGCCGAAACTATGCCACCACAAAACTATAATAATTAAAAAATGTTTATTTAATCAAAACCCTAGCGGCTAATTATTATTTTAAATCGCGCCCGGCCGTTTATCTACAGTTTTACGTTGATATTTAAATAATTATAAACATAAACAAAAATTCCAACATTCGTGACGGGTACGCTTGTACACAAAAATGGTTTTGTGTCACGACACAAAGTGAGAGGGGGTGTTGACCTCACTTTTGGGGTAAAGGGGAGAAAGTGAAAAAAACGTTTGTACTAATGCCTTGCGGTGGATTCCGTGCATTTTGTAGCTTTTACGTAAACACTGCAGTGTTAGAAGTTAAAGTCTAGTTAGTTCTAAATTTGTTTATGGTGAGAAGAATGAATCTTCATGAATTAACCTTTACCTAATCTTACATTTCCGTACATTCGATTCCCAGTTTGAAAAATCTGCTTCACTTTAGTATTTCGGTATTCAAAATATCATATGAATTTCTTGCGTTTGGAATTTGTTGCCATATAGTAATAGGGGTCAGACTCCTGTTACATTTTACGAAGGAAATAAGCTGGACGAAAATTGGCTGGTAATAATGTCATCTCTGCGTGCCATTTTGAGGATATTGGCCTGTGTTTGTTGTATATATTATGTAATCGTACATATATCTTTGGTAGTCTCTGTGTTGCGGTTGGTTAGACGCTGAGAGTGAAACGAGAGGCCGCGGGTTCGATCCCCGTACCGAGACAAATGTTGTATTTGTTTCGGGTCTGGGTGTTTGTGAAACAAAAAAGTCTCTCGTTGTTTCTGATTCCCACGACACAAGACCCAATCTTAGTGTAAGGTTAAGAATATGTATGCGTTGGGTGAATTTATTTATTTATGTTTGTACCTTTGTACTTGTTTTAATTCTAGAGTGTGGAACTTTTGTTGACAAAAATACTGAAAATATATACAACAACCATTCAATACAATATTTATGAATTTAGATATAGTTTTATGGTAATTGACGTGGCAGCATTTATTTCCATCAGCGAGCCACACACATTATTCAGCCATCAAAAATATTTTAGTGTTATCTATTTTGCTTTCAAGCCTAATAGCTTAGTTTTTGCATCTACCTCTTGATTTATAATTGTTTTTGTACCTAAATTTTATTTTTATGGAAGGTCATTGTTTGTTCTATATGCTGGTATTGATTTCAATTTCGCCCGTGTGGAAAAGGTTATCGGGGATAAAAAGTACTCTAAATCCTTACTCAATGAATTATAGAGTAACAGTGGAATGCCAAGCATTGCCTTGTAATTCATGGTGTTGTTTGGTTTTGCTACTGTCCATAAGCGGTCATATCGCTTACCATCAGGCGAATGGCATGCTCGTCTCGCCATTCACTGCAATAAAAAAAAGGTGAATCCAATAATAAAAGAATTACTCTATTCGAACTAGTAGTTATTAAGATTAGTGCAATCTAACAAACTCTTGAGCTTTATACATTGGCATAGACTTTCGTGAAGTTAGTGAAAAAAGGCTCTAGTTTTTATGTTGCAGAATAAATAATAAATAAATAATACACCCAACAGTCACATACATAGTCCTGACCCCACACTAAGATCGAGTCTTGTGTCGTGGGTATCAGAAACTACGAGAGACTTTTCGGTCTCACAAACACCCAGACCCGAAACAAATACCTGTGGATCACACAAATATTTGTTTCGGTGCGGGGATCGAACCCGCGGCCTCTCGTTTCACAGGCCGGCGTCTAACCAACTGCGCCACGGAGGCTGTCAAAATTAAATGAAAAGAATGAGTCCTACTTTTGAAATATCCTTTTCTCCCGAGGATATTATAAATGTGAAAGTTTATAAAGATATTTGCATGTGTAAGAACAAAATAAACAAAACCTTCCAACGAATTTTGACCATATTTGGTAAACAGATTGGTTATACCCTTGAATATTAAAAAAAACACTTAAACATATGGTGGATAGGTTACTGGGTAGTAATGCACATAATTGTCAGTTGCTGTTGTAATACATACATTGCGGTATTTTAATAGATTTTATATTTTACGAAACAAAAATATGCATAAAACATGATAGGGTATTTGACTCATTTGTATTGGTCAAAAAGGATCCATATCCAAAATCTAGCAAACAAAGAATTTCGTAAATCCATTCAGAATTAAATAATTTAGAAAAGTTTTAAAACTTGTAGCGAGGGGTAAAAGAAAAGGGATGCAAAACAAAATTAGTGACGTCACTAATCTTAATATGCATTATAGTGTGCGGGTGTGAAAGAGACGGTAAGATGTCCCCACTACGTCCCCACTCTTTCATTTAAAATACTAATATTTGCCTCATGTTACAAGCTACTTTAACACTGTTTTTACAAAAATGTTTTGTTTTAATGGGACTCGTGTTTGGCTGCAAAATAATACAAAAAATCGATGATAGTCAAATACCCAATTGCGAAGTTTTCGCTGGTATAACCTATTGAAATTATTATTATTAAACACCAGACTTTTCGCAAAGCTACGACAATGTAATTTCATACCTCAATTGGCCCACGGTTCTAATGCATAAATCGCTGTATGGTAATTACCGTTATCAATAATTAAAATATTCGAGTTGACAACCGACATGGTCCGTTTCATGAATATTCAGTTTTAATTACACTCGCGTTCACTTTATAAGCTCGTGTCTGGTTTAAAAACATAGTTGTAAACTAGCTTAAAACCTTTTTAGGAAAAAGATTGGACAGCATGTATAAAAAATATGTGAAGCCCCTATATTTTATGTAATTTAAATTACTGGTGACACTCTAGGTAATTGTAGGATATTCGTTTTCATCTGGATGGCGACTAAAATTACAATATAAACATAAAAATAAATAAAAGACAAGCAATAACATGAAAGTGGAACAAATATGCTGTTACAATAAAGTAAAGTATGTACTCGTTTAAACTAGTCAAATGTTAAAGGGTTTTATATTTGTTTCACTACAAATTATAGACACACGTACTGTGTATATCATTTATTTACAAACGACCTTAAGTTTGTATGGGCTTCAATGTCTGCCTCGGTGACGCAGTTGTACTACAGTTCTCAGCGTCTCGGGTTCGTATCCTGAGCCGGGCAAAGACATATTCTGTATCAGCCCATATACGTCCCACTGCTGGGCACGGGCCTTCTCTACAATCGAGAGAATCGATTGAGAGTGGTTAGGCCATATAGTCCACCATGCTGGCCTAGTGCGGGTTGGCGGACTTAATACCGTAAACATTCTTTAAAATCGCTACGGTATGCAGGTTTCCTCACGAAACAAAAACATATTTAAAAAAACATAGACAAAGAATATTGAAAAGGCAAAGACATATTATTATTATTATTATTTTTTAAAGAATTTCTACGGTATGTAAGTCCGCCAACCCGCACTAGGCCAGCGTGGTGGACTATATGGCCTAACCACTCTCAATCGATTCTCTCGATTGTAGAGTAGGCCCGTGCCCTGTAGTGGGACGTATATGGGCTGATATAGAAAGACATATTATTACATTTTGCTATTCATTAAGCTTCATTAGCCTGGAATTAGGAATTTGTGCCCAATATGGCGGTATGCTCGACCCCTATTACATCATGGGACGAAACGTTGGGTGTCATGGTTGGGTGGCACCTCTGCCTACCCCTTCTGCGAAATAGGCGTGAGTTTATGTATGTTTGTACAAAAAATATTACAAATAAACGAAATACAAAGTTGTCGAAGCTCACCAGATACTCATCCCAACAAAACGAAGAGTCAAGGTTTTTTGTAGAGGTATTCAAGGCCTGTAATAATGTTGTTTTGTACTGTTAGGCAATAAAATAACCGCTTATCTGAGTTACGGCCTTGCGCCGGTTGATATAGAGCAGGCACGAAATGTAGAATTACGTAAAACCAAGTTTCACAGTTATTTCAAATGTGCTTTGAAGTTGCCAGTCCTATTTCGGGCTGTGCATTGTGAAATTTGCTCAAATGTATTCCCGCGGTGGTCAGTCCAAATTAAGAGTTATTTTTGTGTTTTTAATGCAGGGCGAAATGTGGGTGTCCTAGTGGCGCCTCTGCCTACCCCTTCGGGGATAAAGGCGTGAGTTTATGTATGTATGTATGTATGTATGTTATTTTATACACTGGCGGTGATTGCCAGGTAAAACTTTAATGTACTTGAAAATAATCTAAACAGTGAACACTGTCATTATTATTATTATTTGACATTGAAATATTATAAAGTTATGTACATAAATACTTAAGTTCCCGCTTCACACAACTAAAACTTCGCAGGTACTGTTACTGTCTACTCAATATTCATTATCAAACAATTCCCAAACTACTAACGAAAGTATCAAAAACACATTTCAACACTAATAAAATCACAAATATAATATTCATAGTTATTAGAATTCTCCAACGCAGTGGCGCGGGCGCCTTGCCCGAAGTAGGCCCCAAGTATCACTCGCGCTGGTTTGGCCCGTACGAAACTTAGGATATTATCGTAAACTTTTACTGCCGCTCGTTAGGTCCTATTTAACACTACGTACTGACAGTTTAACATTAGTATTTCTTTATTTTTACGATGTTTTTTCAAAGATTGTATTTTGCAGGAAGGAAAATGATTTTTGATTTTTTTACTGGTGTATTAAATGGTTGTATTACATGCGACGGTAAGTGCACTGTAGTTTTGATCATTATTTTTCTTTATGCTTCATGTTGCAGAATGATTAGGCTTACAATTTTACAAACAGTAACATGCCTCACAACAATACTTTTAACAATAGGCCGTTTAATCCACCATATTAATAATTTAGGACGGCTTGGTTGAGATCACGTATTTTTAATATACATTGCATAAATTCTATATTAAATTATTCTAGTCAATCCAAAGGTTACCTGGAAAAAATCGCAGACAGCGATAAGGCCTCCATTGCATCTATTTCTATATCAGCCCATATACGTCCCACTGCAGGGCACGGGCCTACTCTACAATCGAGAGAATTGATTGAGAGTGGTTAGGCCATATAGTCCACCACGCTGGCCTAGTGCGGGTTGGCAGACTTACATACCGTAGAAATTCTTTAAAATCGCTACGGTATGCAGGTTTCCTCACGATGTTTTCCTTCACCGTTAAAGTGCGTGGTGATTGACTATCAATGCACACATAACTCCGAAAAGTCAGAGGTGTGCCCTGGGATTTGAACCCGCGACCACCGTGAACATGTAGGCAGCCGCGTCTGGTCCGTTACCAACAGGCCACCACGCACTTTTTCACTCCATTGCATACTTTATCCATATCTTTATTGTTAATGTATTTTATCTGTTTTAATGTTTGTTTTTAAATGTTGGTTTACAATAAAATATATAAAAAAAATACAAGATATTGAGTCATTTTCACTATGCTTTCTTTTAACATAAAATTATATAATCAACTACGGATATATTAAACATAACTTCCTAAATTTCGCATTGTCTAACATGGTTGCCAGAAAACTCCAGAAATCGCAAATATTTTCAGTTATCGAATTTTATTAATACTAACTTGCTGATGTGACTCCACTGCACTAGTGCAATGCTGTGCAAAGAGACTAGAAACATACAGTATACAGATGTTAGTATAACACAGGTATACGTTGAAAGAAAGGCCTTCGATGGCTGGAAAATTGTTTCACAGCTAAATGTTGCGGCAAAAAATTACACAAAGCCACAAATAAAATTACTGTACTTACTATACCGATAAAAACCATTTGCCACAACGCTGACATAAAGCCATAAACAGACTTGAGTACTAATTAAAATAGTGCTACAGGCGTGTCCCATAATTAATAACGGTTCATTTGAAAAAAGTCTGTAGGGTCAGTTAGGGGGAAGGGGAGTGTGAGAAGGGGAGAAGGGGGGTATTGCACGCGTCAGCTGTCGGAACAATTAACAGAATACATTATAATAAAGCGGGACAAAGGGCCGCACGTCACGCACTCAGTGACACACGTGGTAGAACGAACAATGTTAAAAAATAAGGTGAATGACATGGCTTAAGTATGGTGTCTTGGTGTTTTTTATAATTGACGGCTTAGGTTGTAATTGTGTTGGAAAAAAAAAATTATATGCTAGCTACTTGTTGAAGTATCTCAATATAAAAATGTTATGTACGCTCCAAGTCGAAAAAAATACACGGACAAAATTAATGTTGCGACTTAAAATTAAGCCAGTGAAGGTTTCATCATTGCCTATAGTAAATATTCATTTTAAATACTTCTTTGCCCAGTTTACAATCACTTGAAATTTTTAGCTTTAATAAAATAGCTGAATTTTATTTGAATTTCATAAAGCATTAGTTATGTAAATAATTTTAAGTAATGATTTGAGTGGTTACTTTAGAATTAAATTACACTAAGTAGGACCACAGGGCTTGAGCTTCTTCAAATAGCCCAGTACTTTTAATACAGTTAATTCTAACCATCGAAATAAAAACATTATTTACAACCAAATGCAAATATCCAAAAACCCAGTAATCATTAGCTGCAAAATCCTTCAATATGAACGCAACTGCCAACTTTGCAATATACACGCAACAGTCACATACATAGTCCTGACCCTACACTAAGATCGAGTCTTGTGTCGTGGGTATCAGGAACAACGAGAGGTTTATCGGTCTTACAAACACCCAGACCCGAAACAAATACTTGTGGTTCTCACAAACATTTGTCTCGGTTCGGGGATCGAACCCGTGGCCTCTTGTTTCAAAGGCTGCGTCTAACCAACTGCGCAACGGAGGCTGTATATAGCTGCTACGGTAGCAAATTTGTTTAACTTTAAAGCTTTAAGAAAAAGTTAATATGCTCGTACGATTTGACGGCAATTGTCTTGAAGGCAGTAAGGTCGTCTTGCCATCAACTTGATCTACCGTGTCTCTACTTGTTCGGGAATCCGTTCTGTGACTTACGTCAAAATATGTTTGGCTTTCGACAGACTTGACCAACACAGTCCCACTTGAATATTGTTGCCACCAGAGCAAAGATAAATTTTAACTTTTGTAGAACAAAAGGCTGACAATTTGTAGTGAGATAACTTGGGCGATGGTAGCCATCAGCTGTCACCTAGGTTCCCTTGAAAAAAGGTTATATAAAGTAAATCTTGTAAGAAAATAATTTACTCGCAATGGAACTGAGAGCGGAGCAATGAAACTGGATGGAAGTTTAATTGCTTTAGACAATTAACGAGTAAAGTAGAAGCAAAGACTAACTGTTCTTTTCTCAATATATTTTTAGTGGAGTTTTTAAAACATTTTATGTGTTTTTGTTTGGAACTAAAGCGATAAATGTTGAAAACACTTAATAAGATGGCATTAATCCATCTAGATTTTGAGTTCAGTCCACATCAACAACCCATTATTTCGCGTACTAACTATTTTATATTTAAACCCAATGTGACCGCCTTCGACTATATTGCTTTCCCGTCCCGTCCCGTTTTATTCCGTTCTGTCTCGTCTCTTTCTGTGCCATGACGAAAAGGAAGCAATCCTGTCCTCTCCTGTTGATTCGAGTTTGAAAGAGTAGCAAATATGTAAATTTAAATTCCTCATTCATCCTACAGAATTGTAAAAAATATTTCGGGATAAAAAGTTATCTAGGTGATATGTCTATGTCTATCTATGTGTTAATCCAGAGTGTCAGCTATCGCTATACCAAATTTCATCAAAATCGGTCCAGCCGTTTTTTTGCGTGAAAGAGCAACACACATCCATATATACAAACTTTCACATTTATAATATTAGTAAAGAGATAATATCAGGTTAAAATATAGGTCCTGTTCCATGACACGGCTCTTAATCTTTAGTCCACATCGTTAAAGATTAGTTGTCTCCACATATTTTTAATTCTTATAAAGATTTTTCAACGATAGCTAAATATGTGTTTCTAAACTTTATATGAATAGTAACGGCATAAGAGAATTTACCGCTATAGTGAGTTGTTGTTGTATCAGCCTAAATACGTCCCATTACTGGGCACGGGCCTACTCTACAATCGTAAAATCAATTGAAAGTGGTTAGGTCATACAGGGTATATCAAGCCTGCGACCGAAAACGAAGCCAGGTGGTAGTATTAGTGACTTCAGACACAATGCAAGTAAAAATTTCGCAAAAAAAATCGACAACTTTTTTTTTGTAATTTTTTACTTATCGTCGTATTTGGGTGATAAATACATAGTTTTCCTAAAATAATGATGCAGACCTCTTTATTTTTCAACACACAATGGTATGTAAGGGTTTAAATTATTATTTTCGCAAGAACTAGGTTTTTTCCACCCAAACAAGATGATTTTTAAAAAAATTCTATAAAAATATCTGTCGCTGTTTTGGTTAAATTTTTATTTGCATCGTGTCTGTAACCACTAAAACTACCACCTGGCTTCGTTTTCGGTCGCGGTCTTGAGATACCCTGTATAGTCCACCACGCGGGTTGGCGGACTTACATACCGTAGAAATTCTTTAAAATCGCTTCTGTATGCAGATTTCCTCACGATGTTTTCCTTCACCGTTAAAGTGAGTATCTAAGTAAAGCTTGTATATTTTTTTATTAAAAACTAACATCCCTCTTACCACCCCTATTAACCCCTCTCCTGTTCACCACACTAGGCGGTAAACACGCTATGCGTTGTAATATTTCATTCACACATTACGGGGGCCAAACGTTTTGAGGGTTATACGCACGACTTTTTGCTGCTGCTTTTTATACCCAACGCTTTTACCTTTTATTATGATTATTTTTAACGATAGATTTATGATTATTTTTAACCTTTCTTACGCTGTTTTGCACAACGGGAATTGCTTTATTAAATGTATCCTCAGGGATCTTCCGGCCCCTGTACTAAGAACAGTAAATCGAAATGATTTGAGTTGATCCTCATAATCTTGGTTTATTTTATCATGGATAATGTTGTTTTGTATACATATACATATTTATACGGAAAAAAGTACGGATATATGTTTGCAGGTTTCGGAATAAGGTTATTTTATTTGTTATAGAGGATAAGTTACAAATTGCGGATTACTAAAAAACATATTGTTTGGATTCAATAAAACAAAAACTTACATTTATTTCAATTTATCTTATGGCACAAATACTTTAATGGAATTTTAATGTTATAATCGGGTCATCGTTTTCACTTTTTATTCCAAATTATTTTCGATCATACATAATATTCCTAAGGAAGCTCCAAGTCCCTCTAAATACAGTAATAAAAAGAGAAACAAAGTAAATAAACAGAGTAAATAGACAAAACAATGTTATAAGATATTATATTAGTAACATGATTCACTTCTTCCGACAACAGTTTTATTATATTTGAATGTTACCAAATAGAACTAAGCTAATAAAATATATTTGTTAACATTGGTAGTACTGGCATCGTAATTACACCCTTATACCAATAGCCATACTGTCCTGTCATTATCTGTTACAGATTGAAAGCTTAATTAAATGTTATTAGTTTTCTAGCGGAGAGCGCTCGGTGATGGTGGATTTTCACTTTTATTAAACCATGGTTTTATTCGTTTATTAGCTGAAATGAAGGTTTCGGTTTCCAGATTGGTGAATGCCTTTTGTGGGTTGGGAGAGTGATTTCATTATCATTATCCACTGTTGGGTCCCATTGTTGGGTATAAGCCTCTCTTATAATTTGTTACATTTCTCTGTCTTTTGTCAGTTGAATCCAGGCTCAGCCTGTGACTATAACAATGTCATGGGTCCATGTTGCCGCTTGATATTCATGAAAACACACGTGCCTATACAAAAACATATGAAACAATATTTTTGTCCATCGATAGAGAGTCTCATTATTCAAGATACAAGATGTTACAAAGCCATGTGAGACTTCTCGCGAGGTGTCAAATTATACCTAATTTGTATCATTTATTAAATTCAAAAGCAAACAACATAAAACAACTTACAGTATCATAACTCAGCCACATTATAAATGCACAGATAATTAGCCCCAGCACCCATACCGTGTAAAAAACGTATATTTGTCAAGCCACTACGGTAACTTTTTACGCGCCCCAGAGCCATAGTATAAATCAACTGCCAACCCCAAACTAAAAGGTTATTTTTAAGTAATTAAATGCCCCGATGCAGTTATCGGTGACTGACAAACACGTTACATAAAAGGTTCTATTAATTTTAATTAACTTTCAGCTATGTGCTTAATTAAAACTGATAGTTGGCGGCCGTGTGTGCTGGTCAAATTTAATATGTAGGCGAATACTTTTAGAGTATTTTTGGGTGATTTATTTAATGGGTAGTACTGTGTATGTTATGAGTATATACGCATATACTAGTAGGTAGGCTACATGCAGGTAGGTATGGTAGGCTGTCCGTGAAATGGTTGTTGAGTTTTAGGTATTTTGTTTCCGATAAGTAACGTGTCACGAAAATCAAACTATTAGGTACATAATGATTATCATCAACCTTAGCCACAACAAGTGTACTGCCAAACATTGGCTTCGCTTAAGGATTGAAAAAAATAAAACTATTTTTACGGATTTTATCGCGGATTTGGTTTAAATTTACATTTTTTTACTTTTCAGATTACTTTATAGTTTTCGTTGTCAATGGACGGGAAATTAACATTCGCGTTAATCTAAGAAACCATTATTCTTTTACGTATTTCCACAAAAGCACGTCGGTAATAATATTAAGCCGCAAGCTCCAAGATCGGCCAAAATATAAGCATCAGCTTAAAAAGTATACATATGAGCTGATAGGCTTACAATCAAAGATATCAAAGAAATTGCAAAATGGAGGAAATAACGCAGGAAGATGAGTCCCCGTATGATAAATATAGAACGTAATACATTGTTATCTATAAATACCTGCTAAATACCATGTTTGGTAACCGATACAAGCTATAAGCGTTTCTAAGTTATGGTCTACAAATTAATGGTTTACATCAATTGATATAATTTCTACCTCCATCTGTATTCTGTATCCGCCCATATACGACCCACTGCAGAGCACAGGCTTCCTCTACGATTGAGAAAGGTTAGGCCATATAGTCTACCACGCTGGCCTAGTGCGGGTTGCCACGGTATTCAGGTTTCCTCATGTGGTTAGCCTATCACCAACAACCCACGACGCAATTTTTAAAATGACTATTGGTATAAACAATATACAGGGTATATCAAGACCGCGACCGAAAACGAAGCCAGGAGGTAGTATTTGTGATATCAAACACAATGCAAGTAAAAATTTTACAAAAAAATCGTCAATTTTTTTTTGTTATTTTTTACATATCGTCGTATTTAAGTGATTAAACATAGTTTTTCTAAAATAATGACGTACATCGCTTAATTTTTAAACACGCAATGGTACGTAAGGGTTTAAATTACTATTTTTGCAAAAACTAGGTATTTATCCCTCAAAAACGATGATTTTTAAAAATTTGTATAAAAAAAATCCGTCGCTTATTTTGCAAAATTTTTAGTTGCATTGTGTCTGTAGCTGCTAAAACTACCACCTGGCTTCGTTTTCGGTCGCGGTCTTGATATACCCTGTATATTTTAATATACACCCATAAAATATCTACCTAACGTACACTAAAGTGATAGGTACTTTCGTATAATCAATATGTCTCTGTTCTATTAGGGTGCTTGCACTACAAGTCCTTGAGACCAATGGCATGAACATTCTAATTAATTAATCGATCCACGCGACATATTGGGCGCCTCAATTTAATTATTTAATGGAATACTTACCGTATTTGGTTATACTATGGAGCTACAGGGTACTTCTATAATTTGTTTCTGTTGTATATATTTACTTTATGATCTAATAAAACAGTTTTTTTGTAAATTAAGTTAGGAAAAAATAATTTAATTATTTTATAAAATTAATTTACTACTTACATTTGTTTTTAATGTTGAGAAAATATAATAATAGAAGTATATTATTAATCAAATGATGAAATCCACTTACTATGATCGAGATAATTGAAAACCCATTTTTCATGTAATCAAATATTATTAGAGTGGTAAAATTTTCTAATGGATGTAAATACAAATAAACATTGTACTCTAAATCTTACTTAAATTAAATGTTTACTTGTACAATATGCTTTTAAAATAAATTCACTTTCTCCCTTAGAACTGGTGATGAGTGAGTGAGAGTCTATTTAAACCCCATTGGTCGTTGGTTCGAGTTTAGTGCACACAACTTTGGGTTGTCAGTTATGTATTTCAGGTCAAGTTAACTTGATGTTACTTAAAGTCTATGAGCAATGTACAGTCTAATTAGTCTAGTAACACCCTATTAAGGTTGGGAACCGCGAGGGTCTGGGTTCAAATCCTAGGTCGAGCAATCCACGTTGAGTGTTAAGGTTTGCATTATCACATAATATATGTTTTCCAGAAGTTTGTGCCCGGCGTGCCGATAGATTTGTCTTTTATGAAATTAGTGACGGAAATCATATGGGCAAGCTGTGGAAAGATCTAGTACATACTTTACCTACGCATTTAAGTATGTATATATTATAGGCGTGAAATTATTCACATTTTAATATTCTAACACACCTGAGCCAAAGTTGGCAACGAATTCGTCCGGCTAAGTGGACAAGTCTACAAAGAAGCCAACGATACAAATACCAAGGGAAAATTATTTGAATTATATATGAGACGTAATGTCCCAAATGACTGTGCATACGTAAAAAGTAAATATTTTGGTGTTTTCTGTAATTTAGAATGTTTTACAGATAATATGTGGTTATTTACTACGTATTTCATATGGATTTTTCTATTCATTATCGGCCCAGAGTCAGGAATTTGACCGATATGGCTATAGGCTCGCCTCCATCACATCGTTGGACGAAACACACAAAGCGAAATGTTAATAGTCCTCTTAGCACCTTTGCCTATCCCATCTGGGATAAAGGCGTGATGTTTATTATTATTTTTGAAATAAATATACACACCCAACAGTCACATACATAGTTCTGACCCCACATTAAAATCAATTAAGTCTTGTGTCGCAGGTATCAGAACTACGAGATACTTTTCGGTCTCACAAAACGCCCAGACCCGAAAGAAATATTTGTGGGCCGCACAAACATTTCTCTTGGTGCGTGGATCGAACCCGCGGCCTCTTGTTTCACAGCCGGTGTCTAACCAACTGCGCTACGGAGGCTGTCAAATATTTATGTATGTAGTACGTATCTTTTTAGGAAGGCGACAATTATTGGGCATATAATTGTGTGTATTATTTTGCTTCATTATCGAAATATCACACATAATGGGAAGCAGGAGCATTCGATTAATTTCTGGGAATCTATATACATATATTCACGCCTATTTCCCATTGGGGTTGGCAGGTTTTAGAGCGTGAGGTGCTACTGATATATTATTACTGACAGCCTCCGCGGCGCAGTCGGTTAGAAGCCGCCTGTGAAACGAGAGGCCGCGGGTTCGATCCCCGCACCGAAAGAAATGTTTGTGCGGCCCACAAATATTTCTTTCGGGTCTGGGTATTTGTGAGGCCGAAAAGTCTCTCGCAGTTCTAATACCTGCGACACAAGACTTAATTGATCTTTATGTGGGGTCAGGACTATGTACGTGACTGTTGGGTGTATTTATTTATTTATTATTTATTTAAATAGTATGTTTCTCTCCCCCAAGCGGCTGTGTGTAAGCGCTGTTGCCGGTTTGTAAGACATTGTAGGTAATTACTAGGCAATAAACTACCCGAAACTTTATGTCTATAAGTATTTAATAATGATTACTTTTCTATATTACGCTTACTATAAGACTATCGATCCTTTCGTCTTGTAATTTTGACTACAATCAAAGGGGTTCACGTAACAGACGATCAGTGTTGTGAATGTAGTGACAGTTGAAGAAATTACGGAGGAATATACTTTATATATGTATTTTTCTTTTTACATAACTTCATATGCCCACCAATGAATGGATACTAATTATAATCAGCGAACTACGAGTATAAGATGTTTCTCCAAAACTTTCTGCATCTTGCATAAAAAATATACCGACGTCTCATAACTAAGCAAAGGTTTACAGCAAAGAAAGATCCATTTCATAAATTTATGAAAAAGTCACATATCCGATAGGAATGACTCAAAAGATTCGTTCAGATGTGACGTTTGCAATTCATTTTGCGAATCCGAAAAATCTACTCCACGGATGCAATCGCAGCGTAGATGGAGGGTTAGAAATGTCAAGCATTTTTCTTTTAGTGCACCCTCGTCGAAGATATCGCTGTCATTTATATTGGAAAGGATTTACTTACATCTAGATGTATATGCCCTGATGGTTGCGTCGGTTTACATAGGTACATAAATAATCTCAGAGTTCCTTCCTAGAAGGGGTAAGGAGAGGCGCCATACAATGATGTGGTAGGAGGCGAGCCTATCGCCATATCGGGCACAAATTCCTGACTCCGGCTGATAATGAATAGAAAAATCCAATATCACTCTGCCTGACCCGCGATTCGAACCCGAGACCTCAGCTTTGTAATGGTACCGTAGTGCAACTACGCCACTGACGCAGTCGAGGCGTCGGTTTACTATAGTACAGGAATTTGTGACTGATATGGTGATAGGCTCGCCACCTATCATGTCGTTGGACGGAACACACAAGGGGACACGTGGGTGACCTGGTTACTACCAGGAAAACCCCTGCCTACCCCTTCTAGGAAGGAGGCGTGAATTTATGGATGTTATGTACATATATGTCTTTTTGAGTACCAAGAATGGCATGACAAGCAGGTCTTTTTCTTAATGGTAAAGGCAACGTTTTCTTCTATAAACGAGAATAAACGAAAGTTATCTTTATTAAGCACTGGGTGTTCATCTTCTGTATGTCCCATAGTTATTAGCTCCAATGTCCTTCAAATCGGAACGTAACAATGTTTGAATTCGCGTGCTTTCAAAAGTAGACCAAGAAGTGGTACAGACGTATTTTAATGGGCTCTTGCATGCGAGCGCTTAGCTATTAAGCATAACAGCTTCCACAACGGCTTTAAAAGGCCAAACAGCAAGGCTACGGGTTAAACCTCAGACCAGGACGAATGTTTGTGTGATTAACAACTCAATCAGTTCTGAAAGTCGTAAATTTGAAATTTCTGTCATAGTTTATGAAACACACGACTCGAGACTTGTTACTTAATGTAAACTATAAAGTCAAAACTATATGTGTCTGTTGGGTGTACTTATCATTATTAATGCGCCGTAAAAATACGACATACCAAAAAAGATTCACCTGCATTGTGACATCACTTTGTCTTTCCAAAAGACGTGAAGGTAAACACAAAATTGTAGCCGTTTATATCAATGCATATAGCAGAGCTAGCGTCGATATCAAAGACATCAAAGGCGGCGAGGCGATTGAAACACGCTTCGCCATGAAAGTGTGAACACTGTCTATTTTCAGGGATCAAACGGGAAAATGCACTGCCTTTTCAGACAGTTGATGTAAGCTCTCGATACTTTTGTCTATTGCTAGTGTTTCGCTCATTTTGTCAGATTTATGTTTTGGTACGGAAATGTGAGTACGATGCACCTGAGAAGAGTAGTACAGAATAAATAGAATATATGAGATAACTGTATCTTGCCTGCTTGTATATAAGCTAATCAACGGGCCGCTTCCAACATGTCGATGTGGAGATTATTGGGGAAGGACTATGTTCAGCAGTGGCCTTTTTGTGGCTGAAGAGAGAGATAGAAAATCTAAGCCGGCTGCATGCAAGCTGATTACAGAATACGACACATTTGCGTTGGTCTCTATGACGGGTTTTTTTTTATCTTGTATGGTGGTATCCATTCGAACTGAAATTAATATCTTAAAATCAGTTTTCTCATTCACGGGACGAAATACAATAGCAAACCTATTATTTCGCTTTATTTTTTTATGAGGTCACTACATCATAGAAAAATAAAGCGAAGATACCACTGTATATTCCTGGTCGATATGACACATTGTAGCTTTAACGACCTACGGCATGACTCCAAGTTAGATTTCGATGACATTGTTGCAGGCGGAGATTTGATTTTCTGAAAGGTCAGTTTCGATCACCACCGACGCAGTATTTGCATGGCCTACGGATATTTATTCCACCTTTGAGACTGCATGTGCAATTTGTGCCCGAAAACAAGCAAACGTTTATCTCCATAGTAAATTCGGGTCCGTATTATTCATGTGCTATTGTCATAAACTTTGAATATCCTATTGATCTCAGTAGTATTAAATTCTGACTATTGTTGCACTTATTTATGGACTAACTAGACATTCAGATTCTGGTAGTGACCAGGCGAGCGATCTGCTTATCCCATCTTACATATATTAAAAAAACTGCTGCTGGTACAATAATTTCGTATCAGCTTCCAATAACGCTTACATCAAAGATTATCTAAATCAAACTTTACCAATAACAAAAGTTCCAGTTCCAAAGTATATAACATTAGCACAAAATATGACAGTGAACAAAATGGCGCAACATTAAAGCCGCGATTAAGCCCATTAGTTCAATGACATGTGAACATTCTCACGTTTCCACTAGACAGTGGGGAGACAGATAAAATAAATGAATACAGAGAGTTTGAAACGATTTAACAAATTTTACGAGTAAAGTTTCGTAATGAGGTTGAGTGAGCCGGTACCTAGAACGGTAGGTATTCTGGACATGAGTTATTGTGCGCGGTTTGGTAGACTTTCTTGTGATGACGTCGACTCGAACTGAGTTATGAAGTTCGGATATTTTGTTATTGATGAAGGCTGGGTTCTTGGGGAAGTTGTTAAGAGAAGTGATTTTTCTTAGGTTATGGTTTAAGTCTTAATAGTATTGGAGATAGGGCTGTACGAATGTTGTATAGTGCATTAAGTTTCCAATTACATTTTGTACAGTTCAATGGGAAAATTATATAATAGCGCATGAAGAAGGAATTTATCAATCATTTTTAGACGAGTAATCATGATTGTCATTTATATATCATCCATCAGCCACTATATAGCCACGATTTTCCAGTAAATAATCATGTGCTTTGTTGTTAGTATCAGAACATATGGAAGACTTTTTGAAGTCCTAACAGTTAGACCTGAGATAAAATTAGTTAAAATCACAAAAATATGTATCGGTGCGGAAATTTAACTTGCAGCCTCTTATTCTATAAAAATCTTCTGAAGATTATACACTACGAAGGCTGTTTACGACATTTACTAAATTCTCGATAATTTTATTTGTAAATTATGTCTAGAGTAGACATAAAAGGATCCAGAATAGGCTCCTCCAAGCATATGTTTAACCGAGCGTACTAACTCTCCCTCAAAGTTTCACTAATTATATTACTAACAACTTTAAAACATCCATCGGATTATAGGCAAGCCAGGGGTATAATATTTCAGACAAATATATTATAATAATTGTATAGACGAGTTAATAAAGGTATAGGAAGTCGCTGGATGCTAGCTGTTCCTGTGATGACGTAATGCTATGGTAGTGATCACATCTCGGTTCTATTCATAATAAGCAAACAAATAGAACACCGAATAAGTCAGATAATGACATCATAAAAAAGGCGCTCTAAATAAACACATTTAACTATTCGTAATAATGACAGTGGAGCGGGAATGGTAATTATGTTTTCTAAATTACGTCCCTAATTCAGGTGAACTCATAATTCTCGGCTTTGTGAAACACGGGTGGGCGTACCTTTGGGACTGGGGTGTCATTTTAAAATGTAAATATTATAAAAAAGACGGCATTAATTTCATAACTAGATACCGGAAAAAAAGACCCGTGTAATTGTGTTCAATATTAGAATAGTTGGTATGTCATTTATAATAATAAGGAATCGTCTAGAAAGGTACCATTGCTTTGTCTATTTTTGTCTTTAAGCTGTGTGGAAACACTGTTGTATTTCAATACGAATGACATGTTACCTAGAGTAATTACTGGACTTCGGAAATTATCGTTTGCCAGTACACAAAATAACAGGTCTGTTTGAAATCAGAATTACAGCAATTAAAGCAATACCGTCATTGACAGTTCTAAAATTAGCTGTGAAAGAATTAGAACCTTTGTTCCGATAATATTACTCCGGCTATCACGTCAGCTGTTCTATATTTTTCATTAACCATTTATCCACTCTCAATTTCCAATCTAAGCGATGTAGTTGGAAACTAGCAATTAGTCAATTATCATTATTGAATTTAAACCGGCCGCACACAAATTGAAATTCACCGTCGGTCCACTAATGAAGCTATTGTAGTACGTACGTAACCGTTTTTACTGTGCAATTAAGTCGAAAATCCGTTTCGTGTGCGGTTAGTTTAATCAGTTCCCAATATGCCGACGACACTTGAACGCTACCTATGATGTCAGCGAGACCACACACTTGATCGTATTCCGTTGATTTTAGCTGCTAGCTGGCATATTCGGTGGAAGTGAAATGCGTTATGTATAGTATGTGTAGTAACTTAGATTAATGATCTCCAAACTTTTTGTTTCGTAATCCTATTGCCCGTATATTTTCGTTTTGGAAAAAATTCCCTTCCTTAACTTACATAGTTCTTTTAGACAGTTATCAGTCGAGTTTGATGTTCATAACTTTGACTATCAATGGTCTACAAGAACTGAGATTGTAAATTATATGGTAGTCAAAAATACTCATAAGGTAAACATCGAACCACTTATTACTGTCTGCATTTTATTATTTAAAATGTTGTAAGGATTACAATGAATTGAGCGTTTCTTTACACTAATAATGAATCAAGTTTATCACATTCTAAATTAAATTACTGCTAAGAACTAGCACCTCTTATACAACTTGTAAGTTTCTTATCCTTTGGCTTATGTAAGTCTTTCTAGAACACTGGAAAACATCGGTGACCAATAAGAGAACTTTTTACAGTATTGTTCCTAAGTCTTGGATAGTGTTTAGATCATTTCCTGTCCAGCCAATTACATTCTGTCGCATTGCTTGTATGCTTTGTCGAAGCAGCTGTTGTTATTTCAGTTTTAAGCTTGTCGCAAGTCGGATTGGCGATGTCAGATAATGGATTAGAAATAACTTTTAAATTTAATTTCATTGGGATTTGTCTTCTTGCAGAAACTAGTAGCTTTCTTTCTCCCCTTTGCAGGTCTGAGGTCTTGAAAAACTTATTTTCCTGACTAGTATATCAATTTGGGAGATTAATTCGTTTATTGGTTATAAGGGATATAGAATAAAAGCACAGATAAATTCTATAATTCAAGAAAGAGATTTACATATTGTTCTGAAACAATATATTGATGATGGACTAATTTGTCAAGAATGCAAAAAAATAGTAAATCTTTAAAAGTGAAAATGCTTCATCGAAGTTTTAAAATGTGTTCTAGAACATTTTAATACAATTTGTATCATTTGTGTGGTGTTCAATGAATAATCATGTTCACCGCCTTTCACGAAAGTTAAACCTGATGATCAATCATCTATCTCCCCAACATAAAGGTTTATGTAATCAATACATGACTGTTCTGTGTTATGCGATCGAAATAACCTTCGGATTTTCTTTCAATTGATTGCTACCGTAATGTACTGTATCAGCTCATATACGTCACACTGCAAGGCACGGGCCTCCTCTACAATCGAAAGTACAATTGAGAGAGGTTAGGCCATATAGTCCACCACATAACTATCATGTTGTAGTTTAACAGCATCGTGTTTCTACTGTTTGTTTATTATTTAAGCTTTATTTATTTATTGTACGCCGCGATTCCCCGCAGTCGTGTATCCACGCGGAACTTTTTTTAAACACAAATCCTACGTTACGTCACAAACGGCGCATGCCAAAGGCTACAATTTCTGGATTGGTTGCACACTAAAACGTTGCAAACAAAATAAACTAACTTGTAGATTTATACCCTATATCTAAACTATATTGTAGCTTTGGGGGTAATGGGTATGTGTAGTTTTGGCTATCTGAATGGCAGTCTAGTTTCCGTCAAATGAAATGACGCCATATAGCGTAAATTCTACATAAAAAATAAGCAGACTAAAATAGTTATCATTTTAACTACATGTACTAAAATCTATAATACCTAAATACGACCAGCAGTCAGCCTTTTGCTATATATACATCGATATCAATTCTAAAACAATATTTGTTGGTCATAAAATCTTTGTCTGGGGTACAGTAATCAAAACTTTCACTCTTTGTGTCCTAGGCGACCGTGTATACAGCCATACCTACAAAATGTCGCAAAAGTTATTTCATATCTTTACGTATATTTCTTATATATTATTAGATTTGTCCAATAGAAACTACATATTGTAGTCGAACATCAGTGGACTTCTTGTGTCGGAAAAATATAGCTACGGCAAAGAATATGCTTTAACGGCCTTATTCGTAGACAGATTTAAAACCTATTTTAGTCATCGAATGTTTTGTCCTTTTCGAACCACTTTTGAATTCAGTTTGAGCGCAGAAAACAAAACTTGCGATAACTAAAATGGGTTGAAAACTGTCTATGAATTAGGTAAGTGTGTAAGGACTAACAGAAGCTCAACAGTAGTTAAAGAGCCTTCACTGTGACCTTATTATTCAGTCACACAAATCCACTGCTGTAGAGGCCGTTCTCATAATTTATTAGGACAATTATATTTTGCATTTTCAAGTACATTTATTTCTTCTGATAATTTTATTTATTTATTTGAACAGTGGTGGTTACAAATTTACTTACACTATAAGAACACAAAAAATATTTTTAAATTGTAATACCTTTTAAGGTCACAAGAAACATAACATAACCACAAACAATGAAACATTCTTAAATACATAATATAAAAATATAATATTAACAGAAATCAAGGTGTCACAATCAAAAATCTTCGACAAAATTACTCGCAGTTTTACTTCTCCATGTATCATAAAACTTATTAAACTCAAGTGCAAAGAACGGCGTAACTTTCCCAATTCTGTACCGATTCGAGTTCCCGCTGTTAATGTGATTGCAAATTACGCGGATAGTGTTTAATGAAGTTCGTGTGTGATCAGATTAGTTGCTTCTTTTGGCACGTGACGTTGAGAAGGGCTAGTTGGGGTGTTGATCGGTAAAGATTTATTTGGAGAAACGGGGTAATTTTCTTGGGCATGTTGGGTTTTTTATTGCGTTGAATGAGACGAGCATGCCATTCGCCTGGTGGTAAGCGATACGACCGCTTATGAACAGTAGAAACCAAACACCATGAATTAAAAAAACTGCTTGGCACTCCATTGCGCTTGTCATCCTGAGACATAAGATTTTAGGTCTCGTAATGTCTGGTAGTTACTTTGGTACAATGTCCTTCAAACAGAAACAACAGTGCATTTACATTGCTGTTTGGCGGGAGAAATAAACATTGCGGTGGTACCTACCCAGGTGGCCTCTCACATATAAATAAATACAAATACACCCAACAGTAACATACATAGTCCTGACCCCACACTAAGATCGAGTCTTGTGTCGTGGGTATCAGGAACTACGAGAGACTTTTCGGTCTCACAAACACCCAGACCCGAAACAAATACCTGTGGATCACACAAATATTTGTTTCGGTGCGGGGATCGAACCCGCGGCGTCTCGTTTCTCAGGCGGCGTCAAACCAACTGCGCCACGGAGGCTGTCAATGGGAATATGGGAGACCTACCACCAATATTAGAGGAGGAGAAAGAAGTTAAGCATTTAAAAATTAAGTTAAATAATTATTAAGACGTGGTGATCAAACCTAGGGCCTCACGTTTTATATTCCATGAAATAACTTTCTAGACAATTTATTATATAGTAGCATGACAAAGTAGCTACAAAGCAGTGAATTATATGTCCAGTGGAATCAAATAAAGATTGGCCACTGGCGAGTTTAGATACTCATTAGGCCAAATTAGTTCGGTGGAATGGATTTCCAATATGGTATTCATTTTGGAATATAATGGAGATTTCCCTGCACCATTGAAATAAGCGACTATTCATTTTGAGTACACATGTAACTTCATAAGTGAACGTACTTTCAGGTCCACCCTCCAAGTACGTTCCAAACTCTGATTTGTTAGTCCATACTGCCAAGTAGACTCACCCAATTTAATATATAATTTATACACAATATTTATACATACATACATACATAAACTCACGCCCTTATTCCAGAAGGGGTAGGCAGAGGCGCCATCATGACACCAACATTCCGCATTATATGTTCCGCCCCATGATGTGATAGGGGCGAGTCTATCGCCATATCAGGCACAAATTCCTAACTCCGGGGTGATAATGAATAGAAAAACCCAATATCACTTTGCTCGACCCGGGATTCGAACCCGAGACCTCAGCTTTGTTGTCGTACCGTAGTACAACTACGCCACCGAGGGAGTCATAAAATCTTTATACATCGCCAAATACCACAAGACACCAAGTAGTAGCCGCTGGTGCAGATTTTAGCCTCCTCCGCTCGGTTCAAAGGCAAAGATACTTTAATTAAGATCGGCCTCCGGATCGAACTTAATTTGTTCTGTGATTTATTGGAGAACTAAATTAGTGAATTCTTATTCTTAATCCAATTATAAGTTGGCCGTGTCAAAGGAATACCGAGCGTTGGAGCGTCACCGTAAATTCTCTAGCTAGGGGAGCTATCACGAATGTATATATAATTTAGTAGTAATATTCATTACGTGTGAATGGTGATAGTTATTTTTAGAATTAGCCAGCTTTTAATACACGTATGTTTTTTGTTAAGTAGGATGCAAAAGTTTACGGGCTGTTTGTGATAAGTAATCGGCGCTGCCCATGAACTCATAATATGAGAGGAGAAAGACGCTAGGATGTCCCAGTGGCGCCTCTGCCTACCCCTTAGGGGATAAAGGCGTGACTTTATGTATGTATGTATGTATTTCCATTGTAGCTACTCTACCATTTCATTGTAAAAACAATCTGCCAGAGATAAATACAAAATTCATTCCTCGATTTGCACACACAAACTAAATGACCAACAAAAACCACTGCTGGTAACTCATTCCGCAATTTCCATCTTCCATTATATCTAGCACTGAATTTGTTGAACTTCCACAATGACGTAATGAGTACATCCATTATTCGACCACACAATGAAATATAAAAATCCTTGCGTCCACAATATAAATACTATTCACAAAGTTTGTATGTATGACAATGAATATAACACTGTGAAGTTGTGTCGGCGTGTTGTTCTAAAACGAAATGTGTCATATCAACTATTTTCAACTGGGTCGGGTGGGGTCAGATTTATTGGGTCATTCGAGATTTTATATCGGTATTAGTGAGTCCAAATGATCCAGATTATGAATTATTTCTTTGATAGTATTTTGTTTTTCGTAATATTGTGAATTTAATATAAACTTGAGACTAAATGGATGTGTCGATGTCGTTGTGCAGATCTTGGGGGAGGCCTATTTTCAGCAGTGGACTTTCTGTGGCTGAATAGATATAGAGTGACAGTATTAGTCTACTCTTCTTTCAAATTGTTTTTTTTTTAATTTAAGGTAACTTTACTATGTGTTTAAAGTATTATTACGCAATACCAGTAAACGTTTTGTTTTTTACTTCTCAAGGAAAATTGTGATCGATCTTTATAGGTACTTTAAGGAGACGAGATAAACCATGGTGGAATTTTATTGGCTGGAAATGTTGGTGTTCTTAATGTAAAATTATCTAAGCCGGAATTATTTTATCACTTTGCCAATCAAGAGAGCTACAAGGACTCACCTTACCGAATAAAACACCTTAATAAAGCCCTTACTCTAATTTATGTATTTTTAGTGAACAATCTTTCTTTCTTCTTCTTCAGTCTATGTATCCACCCAATGCTGAGTGTAAGCCTATTCCAATGCACGCCAGGTTGTTCTGTCCTGGGCAATCTTTCTTTAAACATTGTTAATTTATTACGGTTTTCTCTAAGTCTTACAGGGGCGAATGTGTAGTCTAATTTATCATGTAGATTATAATACCCAAAACTGCCCCCAACATGGCTTTACCATACCCAAAACATGTCTCGTCACACGAGCTTATGACATCTCACACTAGCCGTATAATCTACAAACAAAGAATACGTAATAAGTACCTAATCTCTCTTGTTTATCGACTTCCCACCCTTATAAGCCACGTGTCATAAAATATTACACCTGCACTCCACATCCTTTTTGAGCCTTAATACCCTCAGCTTAGGGTTTAAACTTGAATGTGTAATGTAATTGCGAGGTGCGGTCAGCAAGCCAGCGGAGGGTGAAAATTATTTTAGCGCAATTAATTAATTAAATAGCGTAAAATTTAATTCATAGTTTATTTTAAACTCCACTTAAGTAAGGTTTCGGTTAATTACAGCGATTAATTTGTTTATTTATTTAAAACGAATGTTTAATTATAATAATTTATAATTGACGAAGCCGATGTTATAAATTATTTTACGTGGATAATTGACTTAAAATTACAGGTGATTGGAAAAATAGCCAGTAATTATCAAAGATTTTCGAACGTTTGAAATTCGTTTCATTATTAATTTATTTTTTATGTATTCGTTAATTTATTTTATTTGATTATTCTCAAATGGTATAACTTAATCATACTCACGGCTTCATGTAGTATTTTTTTTTTCACTTCTCGTCATACTTTTCGTATATATAATAAAATCTTTAAATATCTTAGGAAGCGCAGTTTCAAATCAAGTGCAGAAAAGGATCCATGACCGCTGAAATCCAATAAGATTTTAATACACTTTTTTCTTATAGTATTATCAATACCCTTAATTGTGCCGCACAGTGAATGCACTACATAATATGATCTCTCTGTCATCGATATAATTTTATTGGTGTCTAATCGTCATCAGTTGTACATGGACTTCTATCCAATGTATAATACGATTAAGGCGGCCTAATTATCATCACGCTGTCCTATTGCGAGTTACTGAACATCACATTCACATTTCTTGTAAATAAGTTTGAAGCTTTCCCCACAACATTTTCATCGTTAAAGTGTGTGACAATAGACCCATTCTACCCCACAATATTCCCGCTGTCAACGTGACCGCGTCCTGTCCGGCCGTAGATATAAATTTATTAAGCGATGGCCCCTTAGTCCCCTGTTACACACTCCGCTAGTCAAAAGGATGTTTTCACGTAGGCTCCCGTGCACAATGCACATCCTTAATTATCTGATACGCTTCCGATAGTTTACAACTGGATGCGACATATTGAGGTCTTTGGTATTAATTTAGGGAGGCTGGTTTTAATAGGACCTAAAACTGGTCAAGCTGTAACCCCGGAGGAATCTTTGATAATTTGTCAGCTTTTAAGAAAATGTAGGCGTTTATACTAATCGTTAAATTTAGGTATCGGTCTGATTATAATTTCCGATTGGTCTGACGACTTTCATTTATTAAAATCTATGTTCTAGAGTTGAAATAAGCTATCATGAGTTGCTAGGTATACAGGAAAAATATTTGAGTGGTTCAGCTAAATCTTAGAAAACTGATTTGTAGGTTTCTGAACGGAATAGGATGATTGATGGAGAAGGAAGGTTCTTGGCTCGATGCTGGTTTCCTTAACGGGATGAAACGTGAAGAAAACCATCAAGCTTGTCATATTGGTTTCATTGAATAAATGCTATGAATAAATGGTACAGTCTTTTAGCCAGCCAGTCCAATGTAAATAGTACAGTCTCATTCAAACTGCAGGAGATAGGTAACAGCTTCTATGATGCCCCCAATATTTATCACGTATATTAATGTTTTATGAAACACTCCCAAATAAGTCCAAGAAAAAATATTAAAATCACAATCCTCGAAACACAACCACACGTAATCTTTACCTTGGTTTTTATTGGCTTCTGCTTAGCGTCAAGCACGCCACGTCCAGTTCTCAATTGTTCCGTGTTAATTGTAAGGTATAAACATGTCGTCTTTAATGCGCAGGGGCGTTTTCATTAGGGGGTCAACCCCTCGACTCTGTTTCTAATTACTTAGCTGTATTAGTATTATCGGGGCTATTGTTGAAGGGAAGTGTTGAACTGTTTATTGTCACACGAGGTTTATTTTTAAGAAGGTTGAAATAACGTTTTAAGATGCCTGAAATTGTTATTTATTTGTTTCTTATAAATTCATAATTTATAAACAAATACAATTCTATTATAAAACAACTATCATAACAATTTACTTGATGCCAATATATTTACATACATACATAAATTCACGTCTTTAACCCCGAAGGGGTAGGCAGCGGCGCCACCAGGACACCCACATATATTTAATTAAATTAAAATCCACAGCCAATTGTTTCTGCAACATAAGTTTAAATTACGTTGTGTGACATTCCTACTTAACTGTGAAATAACCACAAGTAGTAGTTGTATGCAGTATATTAAATACAGTAAATTGTAGTCAAATTAAGTTGAATCAAATGCAGTATACTTTACCAGGCCAGTAAATACCCATAAACACGCTTACCAAAATCACCGTCATAAAAATTATGCCCACAACCTGAATCCGGGCCTGCTGCGTAAATATGTCGCGGGTTTCGTCCCGGCATTAACTCATAAAGCGCTCGAGTTCCGGATACTTTGTAATAGGGGTCATGGGCCCTAACTAAATGAAATTTAATAGTGACCATTACGGCCCACGGAGTTTACTACAACTTTTCGACTTAATTGATCCTTAGTTAGAATTGGTCCGTATTTTATCGTGGAAATGCCTTGTACGGATTTATCGGAGTCGTAAAGATATTACGTTTGCTTGTTAGTGCTTTTTTGTTAATTATTAACGTATCACGTTTAACACGTCAAGTGAGGGAATAATTACTTAATTTTTGAGGCGAATTTCTTGATTGAGTAGCTTGCTTTGTGTTTCTAAAAGAGCGTAAGCAACAATTGTTAGTTTGTTGTTATGCTTTTTTGGAATTGCGACGTGTTTAAAAGATGTGTAATTTAAATTGTAAAAGTTCTTACTTTTTTTGGAAAACTCTTTTATATAGATTTATTGTAGTCGTAAAGATATGACGTTTGCTTGTTAACGTTTTTGTGTTAATTATTAACATTTCAAGTTTAACACGTCAAGTATAGGGCAATAGCTTAATTATTTTAAGCTAATTCTTTAATTGGATGTGTATTAAACGGTGAATATTTGAAACATATTTTCTTTTATTGCTTTAAATTAACGAAAATGTTTCCATGACACTGATAAAAAAAATGATATTCGTGGTTAAATGAGGGTCCGATAATGCTCAATGGCGTCACGAGCACGAGGAGCTACGTTATAAACTCCTATAACATGCCTGCTCAACGTATCACAAGACTCAAGCGTGCTGAATATTGAAAGCAAAATCATCCTCATTTTACTGCTGGTAGATATCTCATATGTAAGAAGCCGCTTGGATAGGTACCACCGCAATGTCTATATCTCCCGTCAAACAACAGTGTAAATGCACTGTTGTGTTCGGGTTTGAAGGACATTGTAGCTAGAGTAACTACTAGAAATATTGAAACTTATGTCTCAGGATGGTGAGCGCAGTGTAATGCCAAGCATTGCTTTGTAATTCATGGTGTTGTTTGGTTTTGCTACTGTCAATGAGCGATCGTTTCGCTTACCCACAGGCGAATGACATGCTCGTCTCGCCATTTATGGCAATAAAAAAAAAACATGGGAAAATTGAATCCACAAGCAATAAGAACGTCAAGAAAAATACAGTTGTATAAAATTAGCCACACTTAACTAAGCGGCTGTCACTAATCTTAGGTTTAATAACCGGCCTCTTAGTTAATCTATTACGAAACGACTCAATGTCTCTAATTGAGTTTTATTGCGAGGAGCAGGATGCAGGCGAGACTAAAACGTTAATAAAACGATATTTGAAGTTTTAATTTGTAGTTATTAAGTTTAATTTTGACAAGCGTGTATGGTGCATTCACCCTAATCAAAGGGTACACATCTTTATTTCTGTCACCAATTTTCATTATTACCGTTACAATGTCCTAGTGATTGGGCAGAACTAGAACAGAAATAATTAAAGCTTTATTATTGCTACAGCTCATTGAATGTAATATTCTCATTTTTCATGACAGACAAAATAAATTTCAGATGGGATTTAGGAGCAATAGTGTGGTTCAATATACCAATGTTAATTCAATTTATTAATATGCTAACATAAGACAAATAGGTACATTTTATACGCCAATCTCCAACTCAAAGTCTAAATCTATTTAGGGATCACAAAACTTTCCCTAAAATGCAATTAGTTTAATTAAGCACTCCCTTAATTAGATTAAGACTTAAGAGACTCAATCGACAAGTTCGCTAATGCAAGAAACAAATGGTAATAAATTAGACAAAGAACACTGAAAGAACGTACTTCTTTTGTTACAGATACTATCTCCGATGTGAACGCGACCGAAGATGGACCTTAAATACTTCATCTTGATGATTGCTTTTGCTACCGTCGAAATAAATGTCACCGAGAGCCGACAGAATGATAAGCGACGATGGAAAAACGACAAAAGCGTCTACTCGCATTACGTCAATATTTGCGATATACAAGACAGAGGATCCAAAGTCCATTGCTACTGTGAAAGCATCAAAATTAAAACAGCAACCAAAGCCGACTGCTGGGTTTTTAATGGAGGCATAGCTGAAGACGATCCCTTCTGGTCCAACTTCTACTCTCAACCTAAAATCGAAAAGCTGACATTCAATGTGCGAGCTGACGGCGGACTGACGTACGTCCCCGCCAAAGTTATCGTCAGGCTCGACCGCCTCCAATACTTAAACATACAATACGCAAATATATACAGCATACCATCATTCGCCTTCACAAACTCGTCGACGCTGCGGGAAATAACTTTGCCTAAGAACAAAATAGCGAAACTGGAAAAGATGTCGTTCGCTCATCTGATAATGCTGTCAAACGTCAGCTTAGTGGAAAATCAGATATCGGAATTGAAACGGGACGTTTTCTACGTCCTGCCCAATTTGCAGCGTTTGTATCTATCGAAGAACACACTGAGCGTGCTCCACGACGGCTGTTTCAAACATCTCAACAATCTAATTAGGCTGGATTTGGACAACAATCTGTTGACAGTTGTCATCCGAGAGAACTTCCAAGGGCTATCAAATCTCATCACGTTGGATATGAGAAACAATAAATTGAGGATGATCGGGGACCTCGCGTTCGCGGAACTTTGGAGTCTTCAGGAACTTTACCTGGACGGAAATGAAATAGAGCTTATAGACGAGAGAGGTTTGGGCGGATTGACTCAGTTGCGGAAACTTTCGCTGGCCGATAATAAGTTGGTGACATTAGACGAAGGTATATTGGATGACGTTCAAAAGTTGAATGTGTTGGACTTGAGGAACAACAACTTGGAAACGCTGAAACAGGAGGCGGTGCAAAATGTTTGGGAAAATATGAAGTCGAATTACGCCATAATCTCTCTTGACGGTGAGTCGGATTCTGATAACTTTGTTTCATAATTTATCTGTGTTTGTTCAGTTCCCAATTTCTTCTGTTATTAATTTACGGGGGAGGCTTACAAGTTTTATTGCTCTCACATCGTTCGTAACGAAGTCTTGTTTAAAGTTTCCGCGACATGAACTCATTAAATATAATAATTCTTCCTGCTTTATCATGCTCGCGTAAATCACTTTGCGTTATTGGTAAGAGTTATGGCATTTATGTCATTTTTAAATTTATGTGCTTAAGTTGTGTCTTAATTTTATTTTCTTCATTCTTATAATACTTTAGAAATCTCGATTGTTTGCTTGTTTGGTAAATATTGAAATGTTACGCAATTAAAATTACACATCGTATTAATGCTCCGATATTCCTAAGCACACGAACACATTATTCAGTAAAAACAAGATGCAAATTTCAGCAAAACTAAATCCGGAGGCACCACTATCAATCTCCCACTTGGTTCTAAATCGAAAAGCATTTGTACAAGCAACGTTACTTAACAGTTCAACTTTAAATAAGTTCTGTCGCGAAAGGCGCCCGATTTGCAACCACACGACATCTGTCACCGAAGTTAATTAAACACCACCACATGACTTGCTCCAGTGGATTAATTAAATTGTTATGTTGATCAGTCGGTTTGTTTGCCGTCGCATATGTTTGTAAGAATTTTATACAGGTAATTAGTAAGCTGTAATGTAATTTCACACTGATTATAAAGCAATAACTTATTTATAAGTTGATTTATTTTGTATTTCATAAAGTGGCCGACAGTCTTGTTGGTCGGATTAAGAATTCAGACATTAAACTGGTAAATAAGATAATGAGATTTAAAAACCTACTCACGTAATATTGGAGGAATTGAATGTAAAATGAACTTAGTATTGAAACATATAAAATCAAATGTAGACAATAACGATGATACAAAATATAATTGTCTTGATAACAAAATAATTGAGTATGGGAATTTTGATGTTAATGTATTAAATATGCCACAACGGTAATTTTCCACCTCTATCCAATTAGTAGCCTCCTATTTATAACAAATGACAAAACAACAATTACAAAACAGTTAAATTAATCTATTAATAATATAAATTACAACATCAATCATTCGATACATTAACAAACAATCCGAATGGCAAACAATTCACAAATTTCAGGTCACCTTGTCAAACTTAAAATTGCTCTCATCAAAATTGCCAATCTTGTAATTATTATTTTGGTTGTCCAAACCATCGACAGAGACTTTACCGAGCAATCCATAGTTGGTAATGAAGTTAAGAGTAATTTAGCAGCGTCCGACCAGACTATATTAGTAGTAGACAACAATAATTCAGTTTGTAATATACAACGGCCGGCGTGACATTTTAATGGTACCTATATTTTGCGGCTGGGAGATGTTGTTTTAAACAACGCTGGTACACTTGCATTGTTGGTTATGATTTAACACAAATTTCCCGCACCGCTTTTCTGTTACATTTCGAATTTCCGTTTCGGTTTTAGATTCGTGCAGTTTTTCGGTCACGTCTAGATATTCGGTTACTTTATTGCTTCCATTACGCCAGGATTTATTTACGTGTCTGCTTTAAGCATTGTTTTGGCGAACCTGAGTTTCAAATTAGTTTCCGTGGTTTTCAATTGGCTGGATTTTATTAAGTTTTTGGTGTTGCTTGTTAGATGGAACGAGGTTTATAACGTTGCACTTATATAGCTTCGTATATGTATAGTTGTACTTCCTTTGCTTTTTATTGTGATGGAAATGCTGATCAGATATAATTTAGATTGCAGATTAACGTTTAGATGCAGATCCACTCGTGATAATATCTTTGTCAAAGAGTTAGGAGGATAACATTGTAGTTAATATTTTATCTTTGAAATAATTTGCTTCTTCATTCTGATCTTTACTGAGTTAGTCTATGATATGAAATTGATATGTAATTTAAAGAATATGGAACTGTTATTTTGAATAATTATTGACCATTTTATTTTTGTCACTGTCAGCTTGTTGAATATTTAATTGTAAAAAAAATATATATTTTTATAATCATACTTGTATGCCAATTGAGGCGGAGCATAGAGCACTTAATTTAATATTATTCCAACTATGTAATACCTATGTATCACAAGTAAATAAATGATTGATTGATTGATAGCTCTAGTTTAGATAATTTACCAATCTACTAGGAACGTATTATTATATATTCTTAGAACTTGCTAATGAGTTAATTTGACCCAAGATGTATTACGCAGAATATTAAAGCAAGGTTAGCGTGAACTAATTTCGATTCAGTGATCGTGTTTTGGTTCAAAGTTCCGTCTACACAGTAATTATACCAACAGCCCTCCATGCATATAGTGTTGCACAAACACCAATATATTAGCTACATCAATACTTAATGAAATATTATTTACGGCAAGGAAATCTTCTTGTAAATTAAGAGGTAATTGTGAGGTTTCAAAAATAGAAACTATAAATTTGGAACTCATAATGGTTATTTTATTCTTATATTATTTTGAAGAGGTAGTATCCGTTGTGCGATATACAAAGATACGATGAAAGCACTTTAATATGGCCCTGTAATTATTCAATAGATGTATACTGTATACGTATGTAAATCCATTCGCAACTTTCTAATGGTGTTTCCTTTTGAAATTTGCATGACACAAACCAAGTGACAATTTACTTGGTAGTGAGTGGTCTTCGTCCATGATCATACACAATGCCAGAGGAATTTTCAGTGTACCTACTGTTGACCTTTTTTGAAATCATTTATGTAGGTCTAATATTTCAAAAACAAAATTGCTTGCAAAATTGGTTTGGGGACCGAGCTTTGGATATTATAATTCTAAGGATATACATATTGGAAATAGAAATATTACTTATAACAGAAATAAAATAGATTTCTTAATATATTCGGATTTCAATATTGTTTGCATTTTTCAAGTGCTAGTCAGAGGGCTATAACTTACAAGAGAAATATTACTATCTTTCAATTCCAATAATATTATCATTCAATCATGCCCTTTGCTATTGAAAAACCTAAACTATTCTTAACGTTATTTCAATTTCACATCCCCAAGATCTGTTTATACAGACATATTGATTGTATTATACTTCAATATAATTTAGAAAGGGAATCTAATATAACTTCTATGTTCTTTAGAATAACTAATTTATCGGCAGCTATTCAGACTTAAGTAAAATTTATAACAAGGCCTGTTACACGTGCCAATTAAAAGTACCAAAAATAATAACAATCTGTAGACTTTGAGATACTATTTTACTATAAATATCACTAGCCAGATTAATAAACACAATAATTGTAAAACCGAAAGGGAAATTAAAAAATATTTTTAAAGATATACATTGCAAATATTAATTGGATGTTTTTTCACCAGGTAATAAACTGACTTGCGATTGCCGCCTATCCTGGATGCACAAATTGCGAAATGAAACGAAAAGCAGAAGAGTGAAAGCCGCTCTCAGCCGCCTGAGCTGCGTCACAGACGTCAAACTAAAAACCAATCTCGGCACCATCAAAACAGAAAAAACTAACGACAAACCTTTAAGAATCAATCAAGTCGGTAACAGAAAAGTTTTCGACAACGAATACGAAGACGATGACGTCATTGAAGAGAAACAGTACGAAGACACAATGCAAGACCAGGAGAACGATGCTGACGAATCTAAAGTTGAATATCGACGGAGATTACTAGAGATTCCCAGCGAAATGCTGCCGTGCCCTAATCGCTTAGTTTATGAGGCCACTTACTCACCTCCCACCCAAGATGAAGTGAAATATTACAAAGCTTCTTCAAGCGAAATGGCTGAACCTTTAGCCTTTAATTTGATAATACTGTTTGCTGTCGGCATCACGTTGTAGCCCATTCGATTTACGCAGATGTACATAATATATTTCTCAATTGAAGTGATGCGATATTTAAGGATTTTAATAATTTGTGTGCTCATGTTATTTTAGAGGTTAAGGTTTGGCACAAAGATTCAGAATTAGTTGATAGACTCTAACACAATAATCATGAAATTGCAATTTTAGACACAATCTTTTCAAACCACGAGCTAAAGTTAAAGTTAATTTCAGAAAATTTCGCTTCGAACAAAAATCCCTCAATGCTGATTAGTAATCAGAATACTTCGGGTTTTATGTATATTTAAGCAATTTAAACACAAGTAAGATTTAGTTTGTAAAGTAATTATAAATTTCATCTATGTTCTGATCGATTGTCAAAGTTTCATTGTAGCTAATTACATAAGTTATAGGAATTGATAGACTTGGTATTTGGAACCAAAAAATTGCTGTATACACTTCACGTTAACGTAATTCTCAATTTAAACGTTGTAAATAGTATAATTCTTAGAAATATAACTGTTAAATTATTTTCTTTACTAATGTATTAAGATGGCACTTCATTTGTCAGTGGATGGTCTTGTCAAATGTAATTTAACAGTAATGAAGGCTTATTTTACCGTTCTTTTGTTTAGGTTTCCCTCCTATTAGGAAACAATGAGTGAAGTGAGAATTAGGCACGATTTCAATCAGTAAAAGGAAAATTGATGTAACAGTGTTGTAAAAGTATTCTGACAGGGTCTTCTTTATTGGATTGGGTTTTAGCAAATTACGGGTAATGAATGGATTCTTTATTAGGGACATATTTCTTTCCTTGTTACCTTTCATTCCATACTTGCTAGATGATTACAGATAATAAGTACTTCATAATGGAAGGCATCTAGAAGACAGCTCCAATTCCGTGTTTCAGATAGATTGTTCGTAATATGTTTACTGATTTCATAAGTAAATAGTCGCAAGTGGTCTTTTAAATTAAGCATTAAACGCAATGCAGCAGGTAGACTCGTGTCAAATAGCGAGAAATATCTAAGGCTTATTAATATTCTATCTGGACAGAACTATACTTACTATCACGGGCAGTATACTAGAATTAATGAAACATAATGACAAGACCTCCAACCTCGTATTTTGTACCGTCGACGCAGTAGATGTAGCTTTAATTAAACTATTCGTATCTATATTAATTTTACAAGACTGTTTCACGTAGATTTTAAGCTTCGGTACATTAATTTCATAGTTAAATTTATTCATAACGAAACACCGATTTACATACCAAAGATTATTTTGAAAACACGAAGTTTCGAATTTGTTTCTACTGAGGATCCCAACGTTGTTTTACGATACACAAATTGTATATAAACAAGGTAAAATTATTGCTATTCAATTCGGAGTGTGAAAACAATAAATTGATACTTTTCCAAAATGTTGGCGTTTCATTTGTTATTCAAATTAATGGTGGTTGTTTTGGTTTGTGGAGCGCTTGAACGGCTTAGTAATCGCCTATCTGTGATTTTAACTGAAATTTTCTGGGTTCGAGTCCTAGGTTAGATGGAATTTGTGAAAGTTTATAACTTAAATCACTATACCTGAGAGATTTTTTTTTAAGAAAAATATACTGGAAGTCGTATAATAATTACTGCAATCTGTATTATTAAGAACATGTTCTAAACTCACAGATATGGAAGAAGAGGATGTGAGAAACATTTCGATCAAATTATTTTAAAAGGACTGGAAGGCCTAAATTGGCTGTAAAACTGTAGTAGGCTGCAGATTATTCAGACACTATCAAGTAAACAAAATATAACTTGTGATTAGTCGCACACTAACACGTGATAATTAAAACAAAGTAAAAACACGAAAAGGGGAGAAACATTCCCGCAGAATCCTGCAAGATATAATCAAGGAAACAAAACCACTGCTACGATATTCAACGAATAAAACTAATTAGCGGGTGTCCGAACCCCCAAAGCCTATTATTTCCGCATACAGAACCCGCCAAAATATTCACGTATTCAGTGAGTAATATTCCACTACGTAATTAAGCGCTTTAAAGCCAAGTTGCCAAAGGAAAACCAATTTCTATGGATGGTGTAATGTGGCCCGACGCAGCTGATACTTATATAAACTAAATAGCTAAAATGTCCAGTGGTCTCGTTGGCGTTGTCTTTTGAATGTCCACACAGACAAAACATGACTTGAAATTAGTTTAATAGCTAGCTTTACGTATAGTAATTTTAAATTCATACAATTCCAAGATTGTAGAGTAGGCCTGTGCCCTGCAGTGGGACGTATATGGGCTGATACAGATACAGATACAATTCCAAGATTACACAAAGTCTTGGCTGTTCTCAATCGTACTCTCGATTTTAGAGGAGGCCTGTGCTCTGTAGTGGAACCTGTATGGGCTGATACAGTACAGTCCAGTGGCTGTTCTATGACAATCTCGCGAAATATTAGATTACACAAAACTTTTTGGTCCTACTACACTCAAACCCTACTTAAGTATTTGTGGTGTGTTATGTGGTGAATGGATCTATGACCTCTCGCTTCACAGCCAGCTTTTTATCGAAAAGATTCATTAAGGCTATCGTATATTATAGATTGTTTTATCCAAAAAATACTGACTTGTATCTCAATCTAGCCAAGAAGGGAATGACCTAACTGATTTTCACAACTGTTTCCCTAATATAATATAGCAAATAAAATATATACTTAGTACAAAGATACAAGTTGTTCGTACCAGAACATAACTTTTCAACTAATTAATGAATTCATGTAAGTAGTAAAGCTGTGATGTAATCAGAATGGCGTCTGTATGAATAAGCTGACTTCACTTAAGTTATATAATAACGTAATTGCAGGTAACATCATAGACGAGACGGTAAAAATTACGCTATTTATAAAAGCTTGGTAACAGCTGTAAAAAAATAATAATAATAGTGAAACTAGACTAGACTTATTTTAAAGAGTACCCATGTTTAAGTAGGTCTGTGAATGTGGTAAAAAAATATGATAAAGAACGACCTACCGCAATTTGACAGACCCATGTGTAGTAAGTAGAAAGCCGGCTTTAAAATGAAAGGCTGCGGATTCGATCCAATAAATAAATAAATACACCCAACAGTCACATACATAGTCCTGACCCCACACTAAGATCGAGTCTTGTGTCGTGGGTATCAGAAACTACGAGAGATTATTCGGGCTCAGAAACACTCAAAACCGAAACAAATACTTGTGGTTCACATAAACATTTGCCTCGGTGCGGGGATCGAACCCGCGGCCTCTCGTTGCACAGCTGGCGGCTAACCAACTACGCCACGGAGGCTGTCAAATAGAAATATTTGCTTAGCCTGCAATTAATTGTATCGAATCCGAGTGTTGTAATATATTATCTTGATGTTTCTGATATCCAAGAGACAAGACTTAGAACAGAGTCAGAACTAATATGTGTGATTATTGAGTGCATAAAAAAATCCTGGCAAATATCCAGAATCTGGCATGGTCTCAATAAAGCGATCACTCTTTGAAAATATTTTAACATAATTAAAAACTTTCATCAAATCACAAAAAGTCAGATATTTTAAATTAAATCTATCCACGTCAAGGGACTGGGCTCGATTCATCAACCAATTACGTCTTTCCACCTGGATACAACGAAAAAAATTAAGACAACGCCAAAGAAACGATTCAGTGAGCGGAATACGTAATTATTGCCCCCCCTCAAAGTCCGGGTCGACGATGTAAAAAATGATTTCCTTCCTCCTGACCTCTCGCACAAATGCATTTGACAGTAGAATCTGTAGTTATTGGAGCTTGTCAATAATTCCATTTAATGAGCTATGTAATTGGCTTCGTATTGGAAAATCTAATGCTCTCTCGATTGGTTACAAATTGTGCTGCTTTTTATAGCGTCAGCCCCACTGAAGATGCTGCTTACGTAAGCGAAGCTCGTTTTCGTGGAGCTGTTTTTAAATCATAATTACGTGTACTTTTTCAAAATCAATGGAATGAGGAGATAAGTGATAACGATGGTAAGTAATCATCTTTGCTACTAGGCACTCTCAAATGAATTATCATCTTCAGTCATGGGAAGTTTACTGCTGAACATAAATATTCTACACATATATGTTTCTTTATAGTTACCTTTTGGGAGAGGCTTACATCTAGAGATTTCTTGCAATCTTTATCAGGTCATCTATACACCGTGTAAGTGTACGTCCAACGCCGTTGTCGCCGGAACGTCCTCTTCGGTTCAAAATTTTGTGACCTACCAGTTGCTAAGGAGCTGGGTTATGATTGTTAATTTTGTTTTTTATGGACCATAAAAAAATTAAGATTTAACATTAGAAAAGAGAAGGATATAAGAGATGGAATAGTGAGCTTTTGTTTCAATGCAGCTCTATATTGGGCAATCAATAATATAAAAATAAAAATAAAAAACAATTGATCGATAAATACGAAACATACCTACCTGATGGCCATACTAGTGCCAGCAATGAAAATAAAAACTTATGAAAACACAGACTTTATAAATCAATAATTTTACCAAACCCTATTTCACTGGCTGGTGCTAAAGTCTTAATAAAACGAAGCGAGTTTTATGTACAGTAATAGTGTAAAAACTAATTTATCAGAAAAGGAGATGGTTGGCCAGTTAATTAATTAAAAAGAAGTCAAACGCTCGTTTTCATAAATAAAATGGTATTCATAGTAAATTACTTGCTTCGAATAAAGCTTTCAGTCCCTGTTGGTACCGCTTGGCGTTGGCAGGACTTAAGGCTCGTCAGTTACTTTATGAGAAGCTTAAAATTCTATTACTAGAACTGTCCAATAAACTGCGAACTAATTGATCAAATATAACCAGTTTAATAAAAGCATTAAGCGTTTGAGGGCTTCTATAGCTGTCTATAATTAAGTACCTGTGTCTCATTGCTGAGTCCTTAGAGGGTACGGACTTTAGTCAACCGTCTTGGTTTGTTTATAATTATAGAATACATATTTAAAACTTTTGTCCGGAACACTCATGTTAGTAATTACTGTCCTCATAATATTATTATCCCCGCTTATATTATCACTCGATAACAACTTGTGACTTCGAAAATTAAATGTCTTTTAACTTCTAATTAGTTGATTAATTATTCACTGCTCAGTACATTAACGCATACCTCGCCATCATAATTTTATTGGTAGCAGTTTATTGTTGGACTACTCTAATTAGAAGCCACTGAATGCGATCCTCGGCCAATATTCTCACATTATTTTATTTAACAGGTTTACCAACAATTGCTTACTCTAATTCTTACATCAATATCGTATGGTAACTTAATAATCATTCATTAGAGCAACAATTATTTACAGGCAAACGCCACATGCCAATCAAATGGGAATAGACACCATGAACATCGTAATCTGAACCAATTATCATCATCTATATATATAAAAGAGGAACCTGATTGACTGACTGACTGACTGACCTATCAACGCACAGCCAAAACTACTGGAGCTAGGAACTTGAAATTTTACACAGGGATTCCTATTGTGACGTAGGGTAGCACTAAGAAGGGATTTTAGGAAATTACACCCCTAAGGAGGTGAAAAGGGTTAAAAACTGATGTATGGAAAATCTACACCATTAAAGTTACAATTGTCAAACATGGCACTTTAGTTACTCATCTAGAAACAAGAATAACTGCATACTCTCTTATTAGAATGGGTGAAAATAAGTGTTGGAAGTGTTGTAGAACCGTACTGCAGCGCCGGATCAATCAGAATTGGAAATAAAATGTTGCACATTGTTTTTTGTTAAAGTTTACGTAAAGGTTACAATGGAATAATTAAACACGCAGACGAAGTTGCGGGCAAATGCTAGTTATAATATAAAATCAATATAAATAACAGTACTTTTTTTCTCTTTACAGCCATATTTATACAACATATAACGGCGGACTTGATGCCTAAGGCATTCTCTCCCAGTCAACCTTTGGGTCGTGCAGAGAAATTGAAGTAGGCGCATAAATGTATAACCATATGAAGTGCTCTCCTAAATATACGCTTCAAAAATTGTCCTTCCTATTTGGAGCCAATTTTAGTTTAAACTTTTTCGAAGGCGTAGTTTTACTACGGTGCGATTACAAAACTGAGGTCCCGAGTTCGAACTCCGAGTCGAGCAGTGATATTGGATTTTTCTATTAATTATCAGCCCGGAGTCAGGAATTTGTGCTCGATATGGAGATAGGCTCGCCCCCTATCACCTCGTAGGACGGAACTTACAAGGCGAAATGTGGGTGACTTGGTAGCACGCCGCTTACCCCTTCTGGGAAAAAGGCGTGAGTTTATGTATGTTTGTTTAGTTTAAAGTTATTTATTTTATATTTATATCTTGGTATGCTTTTATGTGCTCATTATCACGGCATCCAAACGGCAGAAAATAGGTGAAACAGAAACTATTTCTGTTGTTCTACACTTACATTTCAAAGCGCTAGGGTCACGACATAAAACGGAATATGTTAACATAGACGCTTGTATAAAGATGGGAGACAGTATTTCTGAGTGCATTTCTGAGTACTAGGATGGGATAGGTTTGTGGAACAAATAAATATGAACTTAGGTTAGGGCGTCTGACGTGAATATTTTGTGTGTAAAATAATTTATTTGGTTTTGTAATGTAGGTTCCTTTTGGTAACAAGTTTGATCCATAGATTCATAAGACATTATCCTAAGGTCGAAGATTTAACAGTACCTAAAAATATGGTAGTAAATATGTCATATTGCTGTTCTTAATATTATGTTCAATATTCATATACCTTACTTGGAATATACGTGTTCTTTTTTATTATTTTGACAGCCTCCGTGGCGCAGTTGGTTAGACGCCGCCTGTGAAACGAGAGGCCGCGGGTTCGATCCCCGCACCGAAACAAATATTTGTGTGATCCACAGCTATTAGTTTCGGGTCTTGGTGTTTGTGAGACCGAAAAGTCTCTCGTAGCTTCTGATACCCACGACACAAGACTCGATCTTAGTGTGGGATCAGGACTATGTATGTGACTGTTGGGTGTATTTATTTATTATTTATTTTATTTATTTATTTATTGCGATGACGAGACGAACATGCCATTCTCCTGATGGTAAGCGATACGACCGCTCATTGACAGTAACAAAACTAAACAACACCATGAATTACAATGTAATGCTTGGCATTCCACTGCGCTCGCCATCCTGAGACATTAGATGTTAAGTCTCATAATGTCCAGTAGGCACTCTAGCTACAATGCCCTTCAAACCGGAACACAACAGTGCATTTATACTGTTGTTTGATGGGGAAAATGGACATTGAAGTGGTACCTAACTAGGCGAACTTTTACATATTATGAGAGACCTACTAGGCTACCAGTAAATATTTGGCTTATCCTTAACCTATTATGTAGTTTTAGAATTATAATTATATTATGTATATAACATAGGCAATTTTAATTTTCCAAGAGAATGCGCAACATGTACCTCATTACTACACTACATATCAGTTATACACATTTTCTTATAGAATGAGGCGAAAATAATTTCAACTAATAATCCTAACCAACATTATAATTGGGAATGTTACTTTATACGCTTATTTCTTTCTTACGCTTTCAAGCGCTAACCACTAAACCCACTGACATAAAATTTCGCATGTAATTTCCTAGAAACAGAAAAGTACATAGGGTATTCTATATTATTAAAAAAATGAAATTTCAAGGAATAGATAAATTTAATGGTTTCTAGGTCAACCGACAATCTGAATTAATGCGACCGAAGCCACGGGCAAAATCGAGTGATGAAATAAATATAAAAAAAAATCCGCATATAAAATAATTAACTTTGTTTATTTCAGCCACAAGACAGCAAACTAACCAAATAAATATTACGAGTGCATTCAAACCTTAACCCTTTATAAAGGTTAGCCGAAGTCAAGGTAAAACCCTCCCGGTTGATTTAACTCGAGGCACGTTTGTTCGGCAAATTGGTCAGAATTCCGGGGTAATGATGATATATTTACGTTATATTTTGTAAACCTTCCGCCATCTTTTTCAGCGACGCACCTTTTAGGGACCGTTTACAAATATGGTATAGAAATTGCTTTTGGAGTAAGAACGTTTTTAGCGCTAAATGTAGGTACTAAAAAAGGGAGAGATTTCAGTACAGAAAGGTATCGAGTATTGTATAAGTGGCATTTTTTGTCTCAGGTTAATTAAATAAATATTTTGTTTTTAAATCGACAAAAAAATATTTAAGTGAATTTGCAGAAATGAAAATTAGACCCAGGAATTAGGGTATACAATCTATACATGCATACACTGTTCAGGCGGCGTAAAATCTAGCAACACTACTAAAACAAACCTTAAGTTCGTTAAAATCAGTAACAAAATAAGTAATAGCGCCATCTGTTGAATATAATTGTAAAAAATAATTGTATAGGTTATTGTTATTGTATCAACGCTACTGTATGTGATACTATGTAAAAATGTTCTATAATAAACTAGTCTGTTTGCAACCGCCATCCAGTTATATTAAAGTATAAATTGAGAAAACTTTCTACGACTTACCATACAAATGAAAAAGACTGTCCTAAATCCTCTGTCCCGAAACTAAATTCTGAAACACTAAGTAATAAAATTACCAGTACAAAGATCACTGAAGCGGCTATATCGCAGAAATGTGAAAGGACTTTTACATTGCGTAATTGATGAATATCGTAATGAGAAGCGATCCAAGCGTGCATTCAATTTACGTCAGTTGGCTGCTTAAGAAAACCGAAAAGAAGGAGGACTTGCGAATGTATTGGACTATGGTTCCGTACATTATGACTGTGATACTTTGTAATCGCTAGATTATATTCATAATGACCTCAATTTTTCGGATATTACTACAATATCGTTCTTTGGTGGTGGCCTGTTGGTAACGGAACATACGCGCCTGCCAACATGTTCACGGTGGTCGCGATTTCAAATCCCAAGGCACACTTCTGACTTTTGGGAGTTATGTGTATATTGATAGTAAATCACCACGCACTTTAACGGTGAAGGAAAACATCGTGAGGAAACCTGCATACCGTAGCGATTTTAAAGAATTTCTACGGTATGTAAGTCCGCCAACCCGCACTAGGCCTTTACCACCCTACTGTAGATGTAAGCTTGTAATCACAAATGAAAATGTAGCCTTCAATTTTTAGATATCATTTGGATTTGTTCCTATACTTATGAGAACTTACTTCTTCGTCAAACATGCTTATATGTTAATAAGAAGATGGAAAACTATATGAGTTCTATTTTGTTTTAAGTGTTACGTTAACCAAGGACAATCGTAACGATTCTCAATTTTCTTGTAATATCTCACAAACCTTATCTGGTCACAAAATACTAGTTACTTAACATAGTATATTGGTCTTTCAGCTATCTATTAACACCAACTTGTTTGCAACTGCTGTTACAGATTTAAAAAAAAATGACCAAGTAAAAAAAGTGGAATTTGTTATAACTGAAATGACTTATGTCCATCATACAGCATATCGGTGTCGATAACATATTTTTTCATTTGTTACTTTCATCACGTGATACTTTCGTCCCCGTCTCCCCTTCTGTATGGGTTCAGTATTCCCATTTTAGGATACGGAAGCCTAAAAAATCGTGTGAAACTTCCAATGCCTTTTTGCGGTGGCGATAAATTTGAATGTTTTGTTTTTGTATTGTTGTTCGATGTATTGTTTAGTCTCTGGGGTTATGGCTGTGAATGATTCATTGCGGGTTCGGTGCGATTTCGGTGCAATGTGGGAATTAATTAGTGAACTGTTGCTAATTTCATTTCACCTAGTAGGGTATTTGGATCCGCTGGGGTAGGAAGGTATGTGGTGGTGGAAAACAAATTAGGCTGATCTAAGGAAGAGTGTTTCGGGTTCAGCCTGTATACATATCCGATGTATTGGCATAATACAGTTCAAGTTATACCAGTCAGTGGATATTCTGCTAGGGTTGCACTGCTACCATCAGTTGCATGGCAGTCTTGTGGTCCCAGTATAAAAAGGTAATAAATAATTAGAGGTACTACTACCACTCGTATTAATTCACTCTTTGGTATCAATTGCCGACAACCGCATATTCGACACGACATAATAACCTTTAAGAAATGAGTGTATTCCCATGTACTAAATGCAATGCATTCCTATACACCATGGTGATGCAGATGCAGATGCTTATGGGCGGTGGTGACCACTCACCATCAAGTAAACCGTATGCTCGTTTGCCTCCTACAAGATAAAAAAAAAACAAACATTCGATCGGATCATGTCGGGAGACATATAATTATATATTCGGACAAAGTGGGGCGCCGGATCTGGCCATCAAAATCTTTAGACTATCAATGAAACAAGCAAAAAGGGTTTTCTAGAAAAAAAAATATTTATAACTAAAAACTCAAATAGAAGTTTCTGTAAATAAATAGTAAATATAAAATGATTCAAAGATATTACTATCTCAATCAAATTAAACCTGAAATTCTCGGGGACATTTTAACAGGCGTAAATATTTTTTTCAATACCAACATAAAAACTACTACAAAGACATAAAGTAGTGGAAATTCAATTAAGTTTTATTAATTTAATAGCTGTATATTAATTTTGAGAGGCGACGCTCGGCCCGCTCTCCCCTTTGTTCGCCTAAGCAGTTGTTAATTAGAAATCGAGAACTATATTTATGAGTTTTGAGTGCATGCTCCACTAGAAGCTACGTTATACAAAAATATATTAGAAGATCAACTATATTATATTTCTCTTGTACTTGCTTTTATTTATTTTTTACACAAATCCGCGAGAATTGTACAGTTTTGCTGTCATCCGTCTTTCGGTTAGTGACATTTTACAGCTGCGACGAAGAAACGGTCTAAGAATCTACCCTAGCAACACAAATTTTCAATTTTTATTTCCTTGGCTATGTCTTTTTTGCTATTCTGTTTACTACTTATATCTCATTCCAGATTATTTTTCAAATGCCGGCCAAACACCTTACTCTGGTAATGCTTGTTCATGAATAAAACTACATTTTGCTGATTCATATGCCACAAGATGTACAGAAAGTTTACGCTAATTATTTTTTTTGTGTTTGGTAATGTCAGGACAAGGATCTTATTAAAGAAACAAATTTGAAAAGTTGCGCGGAACATTAGGAAATGAAAGACATTTAACGACTATATAATATATATTTTTTAATGTAACCTTCTAAGTGATTTTGTATTAAAATACGAAGTGGCGTTAAAGTTGTCAGTTCTGCTGTGATTGAATGCGATATTTCAATGTATAGTGTATTACTACTATACGAGTAGTACACAGGTACATTGACTCACTACTAAAACCTATTACTATAGCATAGCATTGCATTACGACTCAAGGTTTACAAACTCAAAATAATATATTAATTCTAAGAAATTTAGTCGTAGCGTGCAACGTGCAGCGAATGTTTGTTAAGGAAATTCAGGGAACCTTCGAGAAGTATTCATGTAAGGGTGCACTAGTGCCGCCGTTTCGTTTTCAATAGTTACCTAAGCGCTGCGATTGAGCTCAGATTTCACTGAATATTTTTCTCATATATCAACATTTTACTGAATTTACTTTTTAAATATTTTGAATAAAAATTATTTTAATTAGTAGTAGTAAAACCAGACGCTTATGCGTCTGAGGTGTAGCCACTGGTGTCACAATAATGCTACTCTTAGATGGCCGTCCTAAAAGTGATAAAGGGCGAACCTACCCCTATGCCGGGTACAAAATTCATTTCCGGACGAGGAATACACGTGAATTAAAACGGTTGGACCCAGTGGATTGCCTGAACTGAGATTTGAACTTAGAGACTCACGATTTATAGCCCATACATACTGCAACTAAACCTATAAGGTGTCTGTTTTTAAATTGAAATCATTTTTTTATAATAGTAACTAATGTATTTTTTTATGAAGATATCTATTCAAATTCTTCAGCGGAAGTATTTACTAATAAACAATATATCATCTAAAACTCACTTTTAAATTTCCATCAATTATTTGTAGGAACGACTCACCAATTAGTCGCGCTCGATTATAAGACGCAAGGGTCGCCAGATGGCGTCTCTATTAACGATGATATTGGAACAAATGGTAGCGCGGCCGGAGATTTGTTACGTATTAACGTATTTATGAGAAGATTTGCGCTCGCCCCATTTGATGTGAACTATCGCCCTTGCTATTCTCACTTTATTACGAGGTTGGGTGTGATTTAAGCTTTATGTACTATTCTAAGAAAATTAATTATAATACCGCTGTGTTTTACGATAGAATTTAGATTTGTTTTAGTAGTTTTAACTGTGAGATCATCAGAGTAATATGTATTCATATAAAATGAGAATGGTTATAAGCTTTGATGCTGCCTCCAACAGGTTACTGGAAATCATTGGGGGAGACCCATGTTCAGCATTGGACATCCTTTGGCTGATGGATGGATTGTGGATGATGAGCCCGTATTAGGTATATCTGGGGAAGTTTCAGTTAAAGTTGATATTACTACCTTCAAATTTCTCAATGTTCCTACTTGTAACTTGTCATAATTGGGCCCAACAACATCATAGCGAAAACTAAAGTAATATAATATTAATATACTTTCATTTTTATACCTCACCTGACGTACAAGTTCCCAAGCATACATAACTAATTGTATCGGAGTAAGCAGTCTTACAACCACTCATTAAATACCAGCTAGTTCATTAATAAACCTTAATTAGTTGCCGAAGTGTGCTTTAAACTTCATTATGGGCTGTTAAAATGTTGCTTCGTGTAAGGCTTCTATTTGCACTGTTTTGAATGGGTTAAGTTTTATGTCTCATGTGTTTGTATGTACGGCTACACTTACGAGGGTTAGTGCAATGGAACTTTTTAGTCATGTCGTAAAATGATGATTTAGGCGTCATTTTGCAACCATTTAGATTGTATTAAATGATATTTACTGAAATCAGCAGTTTAGTCCACCATTCTAGTTGCTATTAGGCAAGGTTCATAATATACTTAATTTTTTTCATTATTGTCTGTGGAGGTAGATGACTAGTGAACCATGGTTTATATTATTTTCTTTTATACTTTACTGCCTATAATCACTTTAAAGCTTGATAAGAAAGTCAGCCATTTGCTACGCGACTTTCATTTGTTTTTGCATTGTAATGTCATCTCGGTCAATGAGAACGTAAGCTATGAGTTTATATAAAAAAGACTCTATTTATATACGTGTAATTAATATTCTTAATCTAAAATTCGAATCTCGTCACAAAAATAATAAATTACCAGTGCGAAATTCACAAATATTCCGAGAAATTCCCAGAATCATCAGTGTTAGAAATTGCCAGAAGCGTCGAAGGTGATTCGCGGTCGATTATGTATTTTTTAATCTTTTCAAATTTTTATTTGGTGCCCGATTCGGACTCGTGCGAAAATTGTGCTCCGAGCGAACCAAGAGAAAGAAAATTAAGCGAGTGGGCGGCTGTGCTCTGGAGTACAATCGCCGACGGAAATTTTTACGATTTAGAAAATAACAATTCTAGAAAATATAAACATGGAGTGTTGCCGTGTTTCCTTTGTTGTTTTTTATTTGTATATGTCTGCACATTTTTGAATTGTTTGTGAGGTGTTTTTGCTGAAGTTTAAAGTGCAGAAATTATTGAAAAACAATTTTATTGACTACGACTTTGATGGCGAGAAATGGTCAAGTAATAGAAATAATACATTTTTTTTCTATCCCAATACTAAATTGAATGCATTGCGTGTTTATAGCTAGATATTGAATTGTTATAAAATTTCAACTTGAAGGGATTATTCTAATAGTTCTTCAAATGTTGATGTGCACGTTAAATATTTGTAATGGCCTTGCGTGTTATTGGACACAAAAATATTCGGATTGTTTTACAGACATCACAATTATTGATATATTTTCCTGTGAGCTACGATAACAACTCGACAATATCCACTTGAAATCTAGTGCCAAATATCGTAAGTCTACAAATATTAAAAAAGTCATCACTGCTCCCGACTGTACCTAAACTTCTTTATAATATAACGTAATCGAAGCCCAAATTACATTAACGTGAAATGGGATTTACCTTATTGGATTTCCAATAGTAATGACATTTTTTATAAATATTGATTTTGTCGAGATTTCACACGATATTGTAAGGGCCATGTTCACTCGCAATTACTATTCGATTGCTATCGGCTGCAAAATTTAAGTACTTTTTTTATTAGATGTGGAGGTTGTAGCCATTCCTATAACGATTGAACAGAATTGCGGGACTAGAACAGGCTGGGGTAATGCCAGGCCGAATATGTTAATTAATTTCTTATTCGAACTATTTTTAGGAATGTTAAATCAACAATAAAGTTAGCGTAGTGTACTAAAGCTTTGCTTGATTTTCGAAAGAATAAGGTTTTTGATGTCAATGCCCTACCATCAGACAAATATAAATAATTCGATTGATAACTATGTATATATCAGATCGAAGCCATTGACAGAGTTATACCCACAAACAATGAACTTATTAATACTTATAGATTTGTCTAAACCGTTGCGGCCACTACTGTTTTTTTACAATTGTGTAAAAAAACTCCCAAATAAAAAGTCTATCCTTGTTAACCTAAATACAAATTTATTTGAAATATAACTAGGCATTGCATGTTTCAAATATAAAATAACAGCAGTTAATAAATTGGCGAGGTACATTTTATCGGCCCCACTTCCCAGAAGCTTAGGCCCGGCCAATATTAATCCTAGACTAGAAATTCGGCTGAAATATACGTACCAGTTAATTTGGTAGTGTGTTCCCAGTTTCCACCTAAGCTTGTTCTGTACAAGGTGTTTTTGAAATATCGATAGTTCTATCGTTCGTGGTATAGATTGAATATTAAATCGCGTCATAGGAGCGTTCAGTTTTGAGGACATTTATATGATAGATGGTAATTAAATTGTGTAATCTTCATAAAAATCAATATTATTAAATCGCAATTAGTGTGGCTGTATGTGTGAACTATGACTTTGAATTCTTGGTTGGGTAATAAAATCATAAATTAATTAATACAACCAGCAGATACATACATCAACATCACATTAAGACCGAGTCTTTTGTCGTTGGGGTCAGAAACTACGACAGACTTTTCGGTCTTACAATCAACCAGACCCGATATAAATACCTGCGGATCACACAAATATTTGTCACGGTACGGGATCAAACCCGCAGCCTTTCGTTTCACAGCTGGTATCTAACCAACTGCCGTCTGATCTGTCTGAGTTTTGAATTTGGAAAATCTTATGTATGATGTCTCCTAGAACTGTAGACTGATAGGTTTGGGACGAAAATAAGGGCTGCAAAATGTGAGTACCACTAATGTCGCTTCTGCCTACCCCTTAGGGGAGATACTGGCATGATCCTATTTATGGTAATGTACGACTTTATAACAAATGAAATATTTCCATCTTCGTTACTTTCCATTATTTTTGGGATTTAGACTCAAGCTCAGTAATTGATCCTAACTGAATAGTTTATTAGAATAAATAAATGCCAGTGTTAATCTTAATGTCATTCACATCTGATGTGAGAATTTAACAAGATTAACTTTTATGATTATAAAATGTATTATTTTTGTTTGCACGATATTGACTTAAATACTTTTGGTGGTAATAGCAGTGCAATTTTAATAGAGTATCGTTTGAAATGACTATGACGGCTGCTCAAAAATAGATATAAAGCGGCCTAACTCGAAACACAAAACCTTTGCATTGTTCGCTTCGACAGACTTTTTACCATCATGCCTATGGGTTCCTGTCTGGCTGTCGTCATGTCTTTCATCGAACGTAAAATGCATTGGTAAAGTTGTTACTTCTAGTAAGTCTTCTATGAGACAATGGATACCATGGATATCGAACGTAAAATGCATCGGTAAAGTTGTTACTTCTAGTTAGTCTTCTATGAGACAATGGATACCATGGATATCGAACGAAAAATGCATCGGTAAAGTTGTTACTTCTAGTTAGTCTTCTATGAGACAGTGGATACCATGGATATCGAACGTAAATGCATCGGTAATGTTGTTACTTCTAGTAAGTCTTCTATGAGACAATGGATAGTCTGGTGGGGCGAGCAAAATTTTTTTTGATATCTCATGAAAAATGACTATTGTGGTATTCACATCCAAATAACTGAAGAATCATAGATTTATTTTTGGTTTTTGGGTAAGGATACAACGAAATGGTATACAAAAACTATTCAACTACTATTAAAATCACTTCATACAACAGCAATAAATTGAATGAACCGTATTATTAAGTTTTACAATTTGAGATTGTTTCTAGTGTTTTTCCACTGTGGGACAGAAACGCATGAGTTAACACGCCAACCGACAATTAAGCATGTTTTGTGACTTGCCTGCGAACCGATCATTACACGTTTAGAAAAATCACGCTCTTTGTACAGTTTTACTTTTGTGAGCGTGTTTTTAATGTGATTCTATTTTGAAATGAGACCATTGAAGTTTAAACAAACTGTGTATTGAAATATTTTGCGATTTGCTTTCACGATAACTGCAATTTTTCTGGACTGCTGTGTTCTTTTATATTACTATTGAGAATATGATGGCGCCATTTTCAATAATAAGCAGTATTGTAAAAATGTATTTCTGTTTTAGAATTTTAGCTGACAAATACCTACAACCTCTATCTTTCTTCCTAATTGCCTTCCTTCATCTCCCATCTAAAGCTGGTAATGGATATTGTTTCTACAAAACTCCAGGTCGTATAATTTATTGGCAAAGATTTATTTTTAACTATCCGCGGTGCAGAGGAAGACACACTCGTACTAAATTTGATTATAAGACTTCCCGAGTTTATTCAAGCCACAATTCCACTCGCCGATGTTTACACAACATATAATTTCAAGCAATTTCTCCGTCTCGCTATTTTAAAATCTTATTAATAGTAAGGCGTATAATTCAGCATTACTTACTAGAGTGTTTAATTGCATCCACATTAGTAGTACATATAAAAATGTTCATTTCATGACTATAGAGGTAATTGATGTGGGCCATTCGCCAACACGGAACCTCGCATGATCGCCGTTCGTAAGTCCTTTTCCAGTTTTAACTTTGTGATATGCAGTACATATTAGTGAGTTAATTAAGAATGAAGCGGTAATTTTATGTTTTAATTATTTATTTATTTATATTCTTTATTGTACACAAAAATGTAACAACAGATATATATAGACAACAAAACAACAAAGTACAAATGGCGGTCTTATCGCACTAAGGCAATCTCTACCAGACAACCATTGGATGGATTTATGAGAGGGAGAAAGAAAGGGCAGTGTATGATAAAGGCAATAAAAGCTCAAATAAATAATACTATTTATACATAAATTTACAAAAACTAAAAAAATTATTTTCGGTTGAGAAAGTAAAAATAATAGTAAACTGGGAAAGATGGGTCGAAGTTTTGTTATTATCGCAGGCCGAGTGCGACTGACAAAAGACAAATAAAAGTGGCATAATATGAGAAGTCTATACCCAGCAGTGGGACCCTACGGGCTGTGGATGAATGAATAAATGAATAGTAAACTTATTACAATTCATTTGAAGAAGTTTCGAAAAGTTCTCTATTTTCTTGGCGTAAATGTTATGCACCTATCATACTCCGACGATACGTTGGTCGAGTTAGTAAACTGAATTCCCTTGACCATTGCCCTGGTAAATACTGCCAACCCAGTTCAGTTTCCTGGAAAATTTAATAGATCGTTTGAAACTCCAATGGGATTAGCCTAGAGTCGATCATAAAATTACGATATCTGTTTAGTATTAAGGTACAAATAAATAAAATAAATACACACCCAACCGTCACATTCATAGTCCTGACCCAACATTAAGATCAATTAAGTCTTGTGTCGTACGTATCGTATAGAATTTCCCGTCTCACAAACACCCAGACCTGGGACAAATATTTGTGGACCTCACAAACATTTATCTCGGTGCGGGGGTCGAACCCGCGGCCTCTCGTTTCACATCCAGCGTCTAACCAACTGCGCCACGGAGACTGTCAAAGTTTTTAAACATCTGTACAAGTTTTTCAACATTATTTTTAAAAATCTCCTACTTATTCTCAGAAATTGACTCATCATAAAATAAAATACTCTCGTCCGAAAAATATTTAAAAATACAGTTCATTTCAAAAACGTCGTAAGCACCTTTTAAACAAGTCCATAATTTACTCACAAAGCACTTTTTGCTGTTTATGCACTATGGAGTGTCTCGACGAGAGCTGAGCGAAGCAAGATGCACGGGTCGATACAAATTGAATATTTAAGGGAAGTGTAGTATACTGTTTTCACTTACAGGGTCATTGTTTAGACTGGCTACAAAAGTGAGGTCAAACGCTGAATGCCACCACGCAAATGGTGTGATATAAGAATATAAGTAGATGCGGTAAATATATTTATGGATTTGAAGGATCGTAATTGTAAATAGGTGAAAAACTTAATGGAAACTTAGTGAAGTGACGTGTGAAATTTACAAGCTGAGAGATCGCCAATCTCAAACGCCATCAGACCAAAGGTATTAAAATATTTCCAACAGCCACACAGATAGTCCCGACCCATTTTAAGATTCCAATCCTTCATAATTTATAGCAGATGTAACTAAATTTATCCTAATAAAAGCTAATTCACCCACACACTCGCCGATTGCTTAGTGAGTTTCTTTAAATAAATACATCTTTAAAAAAAAGTAATAAATACGAAGATTATAAATCTACATACATACATAAACTCACGCCTTTTTCCCAGAAGGGGTAGGCAGAGGTGCTACCAGGACACCCACATTTTGCCTTGTATGTTCCGTCCCACGATATGATAGGGGCGAGCCTAAATCTAATGGTTTGTTAATGAAACGCAACGAACATATCAAGTCCATAATGTAATTTTCTTGTTTCCGCGTGAATCTACAGTGGTGTCCAGTGTTTGAATAATTAATAAGCAGTGTAGACAACGAGCGTTTCGATTTAGCCGTCGGAATACAAGGTGTGTCAGATATTCACGAAATACGCGTTGATATTCTATGTATACGGTCTGACTGTCGTGTCTTTATATGCTTATCGTATGGGGTGTACTGGGGTTAAAGACATTGATCCTAAAAGGGAACACGGGAGATGGTTTTGTTAAACTGTTTTGTTTTTATTTATTCATTCTTAACTGCACATAAAAACGAAAAAAAAATCACTTTAAAATATTACAGATTACTAAAAAAGTACAGATGGCGGTCTTATCGCCTAGGAAATTTCTTATAGACAACCTTAGGATGGATATAAGTAAAGAAAAAGAAAAGAGGGCAGTCTAGAATTTTAAGAAAGAATTTAAAACCAATAAAAAATTAAATGAAGAAGAAAAACAATATATTTATAAGTAACTTATTTATATTAACATATACACAATTTTTCATTCAGAGACGGGTCTAATGGAGTAGTTTGATTAATTATTAGGAATATTATTGGTATCTTGTGTGTCAAATAGCGCAATGTAACGCAAATATACAGTCAGCTGATGAAAGCCATCAACTCCAGGTATGCTGTAAAGAAATAAAAAAAATTGGTGAAAAATTATTTTGTTGGTTTGTTATACTGGGAAGTGAAGTAAAGGCAAAAATTTATTATCTTAGAGTATTATATCTCAGTAAGTATTTATGGCCTAACCACTCTCAATCGATTCTTTCGATTGTAGAGTAGGCCCGTGCCCTGCAGTGGGACGTATATGGGCTGATATAGATAGATAGATAGAAGTATTTATTAGAGGTCTATGTTTAGTAAGAGTCATCATAAAAGTAATAAAAATCTTCATCCACGTAATTTATTTTCAGCCATAAATGGCACTAATAAAAAGAAAAACTTGCAACCCATCTAACGGGTCAAACTTTCCAATATTGGTCCATTAAAAATGACGTCAAACAAAAAAGTCATTTCCCTTCCTCCCAATCTAACATCCCGGCGCGAACTCAGTTAAACTTTACCATTTACCGCTAACGATGTAAAATGTGTAGAAAAATTAAATGTTTTATTCATCGGCAGTTAAATTTTAAGCGATACGATAAAAAATCTATCTTGATTTACGACTTGGGGTGTTTTATGTGTGTTTATGGTAATATCGCTTAATGTGAAGGGTTCCCGCGATGTGATAATAATCAAATATGGATATTTCGGTTCAATCCATACCGGGTTTTGGACTCCAAATATTTGATTAGTAAAGAGTGACATGTGTGGTGCCGTAATATTTTAAATATGTTTTCGGACGACAGTTGCAATAAATGAAATAGGGATAAAGATACTAAATAGGCCACAACATATCGACGGATCCTAGGTATACTGATACAACCAACAAAATGGCAAAAACGGTTTAATCATTAATTGATAAAAAGTAACTTAAACTTTTTATTTTCAACTTCAACAACGTTTTAAATCTTTTTTTATTGCGATGATTGGCGAGACGAGCATGCCATTCGCCTGATGGGAAGCAATAACCGGTCATGGACAGTGGCAAAACCATGAATAACAAAGCAATGCTTGGCCTTCCTCTGTGCTCGCCATCCTGAGATATAAGATGTTGTCTCATTTTGTCCAGTAGTTACTCTGGTTACAATGTCCTTTAAACCGGAACACAACAGTGTATTAATACTGCTGTTTGGCGGTAGAAATAGATATTGCGGTGGTACCTACTCGGACGGCCTCTCACACACGAGATACCTACCAGTCGGTTATATTAATACCTCAATGATTTATATTATTGTTTTCATCTCTTATCTGTAAAACACTAATAACTCCCTATTATCTATAAAAATGTATCCCGGATTATATCTCATTATAACACGAATATGCAAACGTAGAAAACAGTAATCAGTACACGCGAACAAAGCGCCTCGCTAATTGGGTAATACTTTAAAGGATATCTCCACCGGCCCATTAATGGTTGCAATTGCATTCCCGACTAAGAAACCTGTCCAACTTTGTTTTTGGATATTATTAGGAAAGTTCCGCTTTGCTCTGCATATGCACGTCATTTGTATGCATGCGAGATTTGCTTATTTTCGTGGCGTTTAATGGTTAGTTAATTTGGCCTTTGTTTATATTTGGTTATTTGCCTTTTTATAAAGAGGATTATTTTTTATATGATGAGAAATTGTGCTAACAAAAGCTTGTTATTTGCTGGTGGTTGAAAATTCGTTGATATTGGGTTTTTCCATCCACTATCAGATTGGAGTCAGGACTTTGCGCCCAATATGGCGATAGTCCGATGGGACGGAACATAGAAGGCGAAATGTGGGTGTCCTGGTGGCGCCTCTGCCTACCCCTTTTGGGATGAAGGCATGAGTTTCCAATATCACTTTCCCGATCGAGGATTCAAACCTGAGACATTAGAAGTAATAATATATACTCTAGAAGTAATAATAATATATATTATACTCGGACTTATATATTTAAGTTTTGACTATTAAAACATCCTGAAATTCAAACACGTCAACATACGTCATTCTACACAAAGCGTGCGTATGCTGCAAGCTGGAATAATAGCTACACACAGACCCGTCGGACGCGATCCATTTCACCACACGAGACTATCAGTTGTGATCCTAATTTTATTATAATCTGCTGGTTTTGGCCACGGGCCGCTAGAGGGCATATCTGTTCTTATTCTCGCCATACATTAGCAGTTTCGCCCGTCAGGCATGACTGTCATACTGACGGAAATATTGGGGAATATATGCGTGAATAATGGCTAAAATGGTTTTAAAGTTCTTTATGTTGTACATTAAAAGATTTGTACTGGAATATTGTACATTCTATGGTACATTCAGATACATGGAACATACCAGTTGTATAGATTTACAATATAATGTATATCGGGTATATCAAGACCGCGACCAGATTGGTATACAATATACCAATACATACAGTTACGAAGGATAGTAAATCATGGCATACATTACAGTAAAAGCAGGTCATTCACCCGTCACATCACTCAGCTGTTTCTTATCATTTGGAAGAAAAAAAATATCTCTTTTTTTGTTAAATATGTTCCTGCATGTCTTATATTAATTCCATCTCCTTCTATTCTCTTTGTTAATATATTGATAAATATTATTAAAATAGATATTTTTCCTTCTCCAAGGTTACTTATTTTCTTATCCTAAGCACTAATTGTTATGTAAAATAGTGTTTTTAAATTATCTAGGTTAAGGAAAGATTTCAATAAAGAATTTATTATATTATTATAAAAATGATTTAATTATTTCCTTCTCGAGTTGCTTTGTTGCTTTGTATTAATTGCACGCAGTTTTTTTCTGCAGTAAATAATATAATTATATAATTTATAACCGTTATCCGTTACAAGTACACGGTAAACGCTACGTAGATAGGGGATGTTCTTAAAGCGTCTCACGCATCATTGATGCCACGGAAAAAACAGCCATGAGGTAGTCTTATACAAACTGTGGGTTCAGTAGATCAATTTTATTTACTTTGCTATAGAATTCCCACTTGAGGTGACCTTCGTGGCACAGATGATTAAAAAATTCGGCTGAAACGAGATCGCGGATTAGATTCTCGTACCGAGGCAAATGTTCGTGTGTCCCACAATAGATTTTTCCTGGAGGTGGTGTTGTGAGACTAAAAAATAGACGTTTTTTATATTTAAATAACAAGAGTTGATTCCCATTGTAAAATCTGAATAGTAGATTTAAATGTAAGGTACATATTTAATAAAAAAATTATCTAGACGACAAGCAATCTAGAACTAGTTCCTATTAAAAAATCAAATATATTCTCTGGTATTGAAGTTTACAACTCCACAGTGTACAAGTTTAGAAAATAAATTGCCACCGTCAGGTTTCCACGCAAACAATTTAAACTCGCTTGGCACGATACATAGAAAATCATTATACCTATATAATTATGCAAATTGCTCAAAGACATTTTAACAAGGCCGATACACATCAGAGGGAATCCGAAAATTCCACGCAACATAGGCATCGTTATTCCTTTGTATGTCATAGAACCGGTAAAATTGAAATTAATATTTTAAAATGTAAGTTTTGTGCTTGTTATTGCATTCTATGTGCTATGTAATAACACCAAAAATGTGTATGTAATAAAACTAATTAAATAGGCTGTCGTTAGAAAACCTAAATCGTGAAGTAAATAAGGGTACTTACTACAAAATAATAAAATCTACAAAATAATAAATGTCAAGCCTTACTTTGTAATTCATGGTGTTGTTTGGTTTTGCTAGTCAATGAGCGGTCTCATCGCTTACCATCAGGCGAATGGCATGCTCGTCTCGCCATTCATCGCAATAAAAAAGAACGTTTTTTACACACAGTACACTGAAAGACAAAATACATTATAATAAATAAATAAATACACCCAACAGTCACATACATAGTCCTGACCCCACACTAAGATCAAGTCTTGTGTCGTGGGTATCAGAAGCTACGAGAGACTTTTCGGTCTCACAAACACCCAGACCCGAAACAAATACCTGTGGATCACACAAATATTTGTTTCGGTGCGGGGATCGAACCCGCGGCCTCTCGTTGCACAGGCGGCGTCTAACCAACTGCGCCACGGAGGCTGTCAACATTATACAACAATACATAAACAACACGGTACCCTAAAAATCCAGCATCCTTCGATACTAATTCAATTTTCCAGCCCACTGCCTACAGTTAACGAGCAGTACCTCATTTAGCGTGCTCGATATGTTTTTATTAGTGCCCCTGTTTCCGGCTGTTGTTTAACGAGTTACTGGATTCATGACACTTCAGAAACTGTTAGTGTTTTTTTTTCTATTACAGAGGTGTGGGTTTTGAGTGTTGTATTCAATACCTTGTTGGATGTTTGAGGATTGCATGGAACGGTGTCAATTTTTAGTTTATATTGTCTTTTTCTTCTGTCACAGCCCACTGTTGAATTCCTTCCCTAAATAATTTCATAAGCAGTAAGCAAATCACTTGACATCCCTATATCTCTTATTTACAAGAGTACCAATATTTTATATTTCCATGTAAAAATAAAAAATTACGTCACAACTGCATCTCACGAAACAGCTTGTAATGCAGGTCACACATTGAATAAATAATTAAAATATCCTTTGAATACTATCAGTAAATCAACTATATAACATTTCCTCTTGGATATTTTGCGGTGGATTAAATATCTGAGCAAAACGAGACCGAAATATTTCAACGAATATTTTAAATCCATTATTCAGATTAATTTGTGTTCGGCATACATTTTTAAGCGGAATCATTATAATTGAATATATAGGTATATTTCGCGTGAAATGGGGTAATTACCGTTTATTATTATCTACTAGTATTAGCGCTCTGTTCATTTCTAGGAATAGGTTTTTTAAAGAATTGGCAAACCAATAGTCGGATTAATCTTGGTAAATGAATTTAAATAATGGAAAAGGCGTATCGTCTTTGTTCACAAAATCATTGACTTTCTGACACTCTTATTGACTGTAGAAATATCTCGTCACGTTACATTCAGATATAGGAAATGCATTGATGAATATATACGTACGTCTTTCCATTAGGTTTCCATAGTAACCTCTTAGAGGCGACCTACATCTAGCTCGTTCTTGCAATTATAAGAAACGCTACAGTAAAATTCTTACTCCGTATTATTGTACAATAGGTCCTTGAGTATTACTTTATTGCGAATATGAATTGATATAACAATAATTTATCACCACTTGTTTTTCTGGTATTTTAGCACTTTTTCAATGAAGTATACACAGCTTTTTTATTTATAATCCTTTATTTTGCAGGAAATAATAAATAAAAAAGTGTAATTTTAAAAATACTTGGGATTCATTATTGCAAACACCATTACCATTGCGGAGTAAAAATAAAATACCATTCGAAATAATATTAATATAAAAAATATATGTTTAAAAGCTTTTCGTGAATGAAATTCATTTAACAATTCAACCATTTTTACTTGACACAAAGATGGAACTACGAAGAATTTCTGTTACGCTCTGAATTATTAGTGCCGTACATGGTTTAAATTTATATGATGTAGCGTGATATATTTAGCACAGATGTACCGAACCTGAATATATTTTTGAAATGGAGTTTAATGTAATTTTGATACAGCTGATATGAAAACAGCTGAAACTTTTTTATTATTACATTACTTTGGCAGAACAGTGCATACCGATTCCGAGTTCTTGGCGACTTTACTTAACTCAGCCGTAAAAAATATCTTACCCAATATTATTAATCAATCATTATCACAAATTATATAATGACCTGCTCTGAATTCAACTAAGCTGCGACTCCTGTATCACCACTGTATTTATAAACTTATTTTAAAAAGAGCAATGCTAGAGTTTCTTGCCCGTTCTTCTCTGGTGAAAACAGCCTTGTGAACCGGGGGTAGTGAAAAATGATAAAGTGACTGAATCTGAATAATGTATGACATTTTATGGGTTCAGTAAATATTTTCATTTCATTTCATTATATAATAAAAATCACTGGAATTGTGCTGCTTCTAACAGGTCCCGAAAGCAAAGTCTTTCTTCTATTCTATTCTTATGTTTCTAGTATTTGAAGTTAAGGATGATGGTGAGTACTTAACTATCACGACAATGGTGGATCGTATTCGAGTCAGAGACTTGCGAATTTGAATTTTCTGGAAATTACAATATGAGAAAGTCACTTCGAAATATCATACGCTAACTTCCATACACAATTAAAGTGTTAGGAGGGATTTTTGGAAAACTTAAAGTTCTAGTGGCGTTGATATCCAATGAAAAAGGCGACAGTGAAATTTGGTGGTTAGGTCTTAGAAAAAAGTATAGCTTTGTTATCGAAAATCGATCAAATCAAATCAAATACTTTTATTGTGGATATAGGTTTACATATGCTGTTACATTTTGTTCATATTGGTTGGCGCAGTGTTTACAAATTTTCTATCTTAAATAGGTTCAGCCTCCGCACAGATAAATATTTTCACCGTCTACGTACTTATATTTTTACAGCACTAAATATTTGTCTTTTTGCGAACGTACGAAAAATAAAAGAAGACAAAGATCTGTTACTACACAGAACGACATTTCTTCACCTAATAAAGAACTTATACCTTCAGAACAATATTCTGAGAATTTCCAGACTTTATTCTGAGAAATGTTTTACTACGTAAATTATGAGATCAACGTACTATCGAATATGTAAATGTCCATATTAATATAGCGAAAAATAAACTGGTAATATTTGCAGCGGTGCAGACGTGAAAATAAAAAACTTCATGCCTGAGCGTTGTATGCTTAATATCTTTGTTTACAATAAATTTTAGGGTACAGTGTTATGTATATTGTGAACAAGAATCCCTTGATTCAGTAGTAGTAGGAGTATATATTTATTTATTTTATTTACACTTTATACAATTGATGTATATAGGTGGACTTAATGCCTGAGGCATTTTCTATTAGCCGAATCTAGGGTGATGCAGAGATGTTATGAGGTAGGTGCGTAAATAATAAAACATAGATCGTGGTATACTTACAATAAATAAATAATGGGATGGGATGGGATAGAATTCAGGGCATATGAGAAAGGATATAAGAGGTCAGGATGGCATACCTCGATTTATGAATTAAATGCTATATTCTATTATCTACCATAAATGTTATACAGAACCCAGCATTACTTCGCATCATCAGCTTATGAAACTTTTTCCACGTACGATACACACGTCGGGAGCAAATATGAATAACACTTTACTCTTAGAATGTTCGCGCGGCGTTGCTCTCTGTACCTATAAACGTGATATTCTATACACAATTTGTTTTATATTATCACGTTTGAGTCATCAGGGGGTAGGTAAATGTATGTATATTTCATTATGACTAGCCTTCGTGGCTCAGTTGGTTAGACGCCGGCTGTGAAACGATAGGCCGCGGGTTTGATCCCCGCACCGAAACAAGTATATGTGTGATCCACGGGTATTTGTTTCGGGTCGCGGTGTTTGCGAGACCGAAAAGTCTCTCGTAGTTTCTGATATCTACGACTAAACACACTACCACACAAGACTTAATTGATCTTGATATGGGGTCAGTGCCCCTAGCCGGAACATTTTGAAGTATCGTATAGTAATACTCGTATAGTATCGTAAACGTTTCCTGCTGTCAAATTTTAGTTCCAAATACGCTCACAATGGCGCTGTTTAAATTCCCATACAAAATTTTACTATTACTATTCTATTACGATACTGCAAAATGTTCCTATGTATGTGACTGTTTGGTGTACTTACTTACTTATTTAACTTCTGGTGCAAGGTACGAGTAATTAATTACCAACATCCATACGCCTCTGAAAAATGAAAGGTGTGCTCTGGAATTTAAACCACCATCGGCCGTCACGCACTAAGCACGGCTCAGCATGGCTCTACCACCTGAATTTTCAACATTTTCCCCTCATTTTCAACATGGTTCAATCAATATGCATTGAACACCGTGACGCATCCTTATTCCGCGCGCGCCAATCCGCCAGGCTCGGGTCAAGACATTTTTTACGCCACGCGTGCGTGAACCTTATTCCGACAACGCTCGCCTTGATTCCAGATTTCGATTACACCGTTGTCTTAACAAATATTGGTTTGGGTGTCTTTTCGGTGTTGTGGTCTAGTAGATGTGATTGAGGTAGTAATTTTGACTTTTTGAAAACAATTGTGTGGGTTTTTATTCGATACTATGATTGCTTTGGTATAGCTATTTAAACAAGTTAAAAAGTTGTTAATGAATTTTCTGCCTTGGTTTGATCAGATCGTAGAAAAGTACAGTATAGACAGCCGCCGTAGCGCAGTTAGACGCCGGCTGTGAAGCAAGAAGCCGCGGGTTCGATCCCCGCACCGAATATATTTATTTCGGATCTGGGTGTTTGTGAGACCGTAAAGTCTCTCGTAGTTTCTGATACCCACGACACAAGACACGATCTTAGTGTGGGGTCAGGACTATGTATGTGACTGTGTATGTATTTAATATAGGATATTCTTTCACCGCATTGGGGATGTAGAGGACATTCATTTTGTTTGCTTGATCACGACTGTCTGTTTGGCTGTCGGTTTTATTAATACTTATAAATAAAACTTTTCTAATATACCAGTGGTGCAAACCAAGTTTTTGCCAATGCATGCACTATCCAACTTTGTCGTTTAACTAAAGTGATGGCACTTCCAACTACCGCGAGTTGCAAGTCGGTCGTAATTAATGGCAGTCGTAATTATTTCGATGCTTAAAATTCTTGCTGTATTTTATGTTACCGCAAACGTCCGCGAGGAGCAACTGTTCACGAAATATACGGACAGAATATTCCACGTGAAAGATATATGGCAATACCATTGTGCATTGGGATACTCTTTTGCCAATCTGTAGGTACTTTTTATGATAATCTGTAAAATCTATAAAAAATTGTAATAGTGCCATCTGTTGTTTTAATTGTTACACTCTATTGTTTAGTAGAATCCAAGCTATTGTATGTAAAATCTTGAATGTTCTAGAATAAATCAATCTGTTTGCAACTGCCATGCAGTTTTATTCATCGACAGCCTCCGTGGCGCAGTTGGTTAGACGCCGGCTGTGAAACGAGAGGCCGCGGGTTCGATCCCCGCACCGAGACAAATGTTTCTGAGAACCACAAATCTGTTTGTTTCGGGTCTGGTTGTTTGTGAGTCCAAAAAGTCTCTCATAGTTCTTAATACCCACAACACAAGATTCGATTGTATGGCGTCAGGACTATGTGTGTCTGTTGGGTGTATTTATTTATTTATTTATTTATTTATTATTATTAAAAGTCAAATCATGATATATATTTATGTTTTTTAAAGAATAGAAAAACTAACGAATGAAGCTATCTTGTGGTAAGTTTTGCCTATGAATCCACAATACCAGAGATCATTGGTGCAGTGCTGGCGTTTAAAGAAAGTGTAAATTACATTTACAAATAAACTGTAACGTGTAATTTATATGGCCTTTTATTAATTATATTATGCTTTACTGGATACAATGATTGCTTAAATTTCAAAGAATAATGTATAACAGTGTTATATGCCTTTAAGCAACTAGCATTTTTTCCAAGCACACCTTATGATAGACAGAAATCACATACAATAGAACATATCAATTGCAGCGGATAGATAAAAAGGCGTGGAACACGAACCGCCTCCTTGGTAATACACGTAAAAACTGGTTGAAAAGTTTGGTTAATGTTCTGGCCCACAGCCAAGATAGATACGACGATGAATGGTATAGTGCGCTCGGTATGTGCTTTGCGGAATTCTTTAAATGCCTCTTGTTTCGTGAACTCTTGAAACGTTGGAGCCTTGAAGAAGTACTGGAGTCGAAAGCGTAAATATTGCCCTATTTGAAAGGAAATAACGTATGCTTACGACTGCCTCGGTGGCGTAGTTGTACTACGGTACGATTACAAAATTAAGGTTTCGGGTTCGAATCCCGTGTCAACCAACTAAAGTACCAACTAAAGTAAGTTTTTAAATATAAGTATAAGAGTGGAAGGAACCCGCTTGATGTAGGACGCCATGATAATTATTCAGAGATATTCAGCAGTGGACTTCCTGTGGCTGAAATTATTGCTATGATTTATAGGCTTTTAATATGGTTGGTCTTGAAAGTATGAACAATTCCTCCATCATTATTCATTATTATGAATTATAAGTCAACTACAAAACAATATTACTATAAGTTTTATAATACAGCCAAGTAATGTGCGATCTCAAGTCCTCTCTCACACCGAACTAATTTACCCGGCTATCCATCACTCATAAATTATTTTAAACTAATTACGTGTCAAAGCATTAGATCCGAGATTACGCTACGGTGTAACAGCTGCTGTTTTAAGGGTATTTCACACTTGATACAAGCGCCGCTCGTGCGACTGACGCGTGCCAGTCTTCGTTCAGAAATAGTGTTACAAAATATTTACATAGGCTTCGGAGAAATATTTTGAGCCTTATGTACACAGGCGATGCTTTGGGCATGAGAAATTTGTTTAAAGTGGTGACGAAAATGTGTAAAGAATAAGCTGAAATGTATGAAAGTAGAGATTGTGTTTTCGGGTTCCTTTTACCCGACACTTATGTATGTAAAATACAATATGTTTGAGAATGATTTCGTAAATGTATGAACCCAGAAATGCTAATAGAGAAAAAAAAACATAGTTTAAAAAAAGAAGCTTATGTTTTTCTTTGGTGATTATTACTTCTTTGGAAATAAATTATGTTCATTTTTAGTAAGTAAAACTAGATAGAAGCCGCTAAATAGATTTAAAAAAAGCCACTAAACAAAGAAACATGACCTGAACAAAATGGCATGAAAACAGCAATAATAATATCATTGCGAAGTATCAACCGATAAACATAATATTATACCAGCGAGAATGCCATGTAAAAATACAAGACAATATTTTACGTTACGTCTCATGTAAGAAAGGGAATAAATATTGAGATGACGACTGATAGGAAGCAATGGAAGAGAAAAATATGTCTTGCCAGACCCATTTAGATATGAAAGTAAGGGCGGGAGACAAGGCCGCTTGGTATATAAACATTTCTTTATAATTTTACATAGGTACAGCTCAATTTGTTATTAGTTTATTGGAAAATAGATAGTAAGTACTTTTTTATACATATTTATGAATCACGAATAGGGCTTTCATATGATGTTAGTTCTCATTAATGGTAATTTACGAAAGTATGTTTTTTGTCACGCAGCAATTGTTGGGGATTAATATTGTAATTAATGTCTTAATACTTGCTTAAGTATTATAATCTTTATTGAGATTTCTTAAAGTAAGCGGTGAGAGACCGGACTCTCAACGTCTTTGTCGGCAGGCCGTTTTACCTTGTACATGGCCATAAACACTAAAATTAACAGGAATTCAAGTGTAAATCATAATAATTCTTATTTTAATGTCGCTTCTTGTGTAAACCCATAAATCATTCACAGAAGAGCTGAGAATTCTTCTGCATTCGTGAGTTCGATTGTAATAGCTAATAGTGTACTTCGGTGACCTATTGCCGGTTGGCATACGTCCTCGCTCATTTTGTCTCTTTCTCCTTCCTATCACGGAGGGTCCCCTGTAAAACAAAGGTCTCCCCAAAGATCTCCACATCATCCTGTAGATAGCGACTAGTGAGGAATTCCTTACTTAGGTCATCATCTTGCAGGTGTGCATTCCTAAAATAATATAAATAACATACATACATAAACTCACGCCTTTTTCCCAGAAGGGGTAGGCAGAGGTGCTACCAGGAGATCCATAATTGGCCTTGTATGTTCCGTCCCATGATGTGATAGGAGGCGAGCCTATCGCCATATCGCCTATCGATAATATAAATAACGTATCAAATTAATTATAAAATATATGATTATTTTATTAGCCGGTTAAAACTGTCCGTCCGGCGATTCCGTTTAATTATTTCTAGTGAAGATTTATGTGCCGTTAAGTGTCAACGTCAATACAACCGGCGACGGTGTGGAAAATAACTCGCAATTTATTCCGAGCCGGCGCGGCGTCGGCCGACGTATTCTGGCAGTAGGCGCCTCTGTACTATAGCTATTGTTTATAGACATAGGAATATCATAAAGGTTTTTTGTTAGAGTATTATAGAACGGAAATCTGAAACAAAATCTTTGCGTATAGTTCATGACCGTGGTCTTCCAGTAGGAGATGGAAGATAGTGGGATTGCGTAAGAGTGAAAGAGGGGGAAGAAATATACCGGTAAGTGTAGGACTCTTTTTGTGTTTTTGTCGTATCCATTCTAGGATAATACATCTAAAAGTTTTTTTATTCTGGTCTGGAAATATAACAGATAATAATGTTTCCATTTACGATTGTGATGTCTGTACTAAACGACCTCAAATGCAGTTCACACTCTACGGACTACTCTGATATTAAGATTATCAGATCCTATAATACAAATAACCTACATTGATAGATGTCTTTTGATTGCTCCCTGAACGTGAGTCATGCGTTCGACACCTGCATGGGTCACTGGAGATTGGTATATGTGCTGCAAACCGATCGAATACGAATGCTATCAATAACTATGAATCCTAAAGTCATAGATGATTCCGAAATATCCAGAGACAAAACAAAAAGCGACGCATTTCCGTTGACTATTGTGACGTAAATACACAGTACTAACCGGTTTTTTTTTTGACTGCGTCGGTGGCGTAGTTGTACTATGGTATGAATGCAAAGCTGAGGTCTCAGGTTCGAATTTCAGGTTAAGTGATTTTTCTATTCATTATTATCAGTCCGGAGTCAGTAATTTGAGCCCGATATAGCGATAGGCTTGCCCCATATCACATCGTAGAACGGAAAATACAAGGCGAAACGTGGATGTCCAGGTTGCACCTCTGCCTACCCCTTCTGGAAAAAGGCGTGAGTTTATGTATGTACATTTTCCAATGAAAAAGCCAAACAATATAAAATTCAAACTAAAATATCAAACACCATTTGTTGATAAGATAAAAACGTGTGTGCTTAGCATGACACGTATGAAACGTAGACGGCAGGGGACTGTCGTGATGAATAATAGAACATGTCGACTCCCCGCCGAAAGGTGGGCCACGGATATATGATTTATAATTCCTATAGTCTGTAAATATTTGCTAAGCTGTCCTTTGCTTGTTTTCCTTAAAAAGTATTTGTCCGCTTACTGGATCAAAGTAGTCGAAATTTATTGTTTTAGCCTAAGGTCTCTATCAGTATTGTAACAAATTTTATGTATTCAAAATATATGTTTTGTATGGAAATACGTATAACTAGTTTACTCTTTGTGACCTTCGTATTAGAAACGAAAAGGGTCCCTTCTATCCCAAAGCACCCAATACTGAAACAACTATTTATAGACACACAAACTTCAACTGTGACGGCGGGATATCGAACCCTCGGCTTCTAATTTTATACTTGACTTCTGCACTACACTTTGTAAGGTAATAAATCAATCTAGGCTTTAATTTCTTATTTAAGCGAAATTATTTATCAGCATGAACTCATTATAAATAAATAAATACACCCAACAGTCACATGCATAGTCCTGACCCCACACAAAGATCGAGTCTTGTGTCGTGAGTATCAGAAACTACGAGAGATTTTTCGGTCTCACAAACACCCAGACCCGGAACAAATACCTGTGGATCACACAAACATTTGTTCCGGTGCGGGGATCAAACCCGCGGCTTCTCGTTTCACAGCCGGCGTCTAACCAACTGCGCCACGGAGGCTGTCAAATATTTATTATAAAAGTATCATCATCATCATCATCAGCCCGTTGCAGTCCACTGCTGGACATAGGCCTCTCCCAAGGTACGCCACAGAGCCCGGTTTGCTGCTTTACGCATCCAGTCGCTGCCGGCCCTCTTGTGCAAGTCGTCCCGCCATCTGGCCAGAGGACGTCCCACGCTACGTTTTCTATAAAAGTATAGTGTGGTTATCTATTTAATCATTTCTCCATTTCATGGGTCCAGGAATGGTAATTTGTGCCTGGAATTATGATATACTCGCTCTAAAGAGAGCTCTCTATGTTAAAACATATCTTGAAAAAGAATAGTCTCGGCGAACTGTAGCTGGTTCAACTACACTTTGGAAATATAGTCATAAGGTTTTAAGGATGACGCAAATTAATAACCGGACCAGTAGATGGTAAGAAGTAACATCGCCCATGAACACGCATAACACTGGAGGTACTATCGGTGCATCACCAACCTTTGAGAAAAGTGTAGGCACATTTCTGTATAAATATGTAATTTGTTGGAGAATACATAAACCTGCAGTATTCTGCTCTTTGTATTTGGATTCTGGGTCAATATTTGCAATAATAAATTGCTGCGTCAATACAGCTGACTGCAGATACTTGTCTTGGATGTGTATTTATTTTTGAAAGTTATTGAAGAGTTACATAATGTGTTAGAGTTACAAATTTTGTTAACATTGAAGTAAATTGGCACCCTATTGATCCCTTGATTATGTCATTCATAAATTGACAAATATCATGTATTATACAACAGACTGCAGTTCAAATAAAATCTCGGATTAAAAATAACACAAGAGAAAATTAGAGAGAATACGTACAATAATCTCCTTTTTTGTAAGTAAAATAAAAATGAAAGTGTTCGCTTCAATAATTTGATCCCACAGATACGATATAGAATTATAATTACAGAATAGGGCCACAGGTGCAACGAACAACCTATATTGTAAAATGCTGGACGGAGCAACTTTTGTATTGACGTATATATTTTTAATTTTTATTAAACTTCAACACCAACCAGGTTTCCTCAGTTTTCCGGTTCGATTTTTTTGAAAGTAAGTAAGTTTTTCCGGAGTTTTATTTACGGAAATTTATTTGATACCCTCCAATCGATTGTTTACGACTTAGTAACTGAATTCTTGGGTAATGAACGATTATAATTATTTAATAATGGTACAGTTTAAAATGAAAGGTTGCTGTAGAAATACTAGGTCTATGTTCTACAGTAAATTACTGTGACTAGTGATGATGATAATAATGGTAGTAATGAAATTTGTCAATTTCCAAAGTCTACCTCTTTGATGAATGATAGATAATATGTTGTTTACTTCAAACCTATGAATATATATTTTTAAAGACAAATGCATATAATTAGCCCACCGTTGTTATTTATCATTGGTTTAGTATGCGATCAATGAAATTACATACATACATACATAAACTCACGCGTTTATCCCCGAAGGGGTAGGCAGAGGCGCCACTGGGACACCCACATTTCACCTTGCATGTTCCGTCCCACTATCTGATAGGGGGTGAGCCTATCGCCATATCGGGCACAAATTTCTGACTCCGGGCTGATAATGAATAGAAAAATCCAATATCACTTTGCCCGACCCGGGACTCGAACCTGAGACCTCAGCTTTGTAACCGTACCGTAATACAACTACGCCACCGAGGCAGTCAAATTTATGAAATTATCATTTCAGAAATCAATTATTTAATGGATGGTCTGGTAAAATACTTTATCCATTCAGATTGCAGTGGTAGGTACAACCTACGCCTTTTTTGGTTACTGAAGACCGATCGAAATTAGTGATAACAAGGCAAAAGAAATCAGTTGGAAGAACGACTCAAAAATATAGGCTATAGGATCGGATTCATTAAATAAGTAATTAATAGAAGACTAAAAATATTCACAGTATAATTCCGAATAGAATAATTCATTACTGCTTCGACTGGTGGTTTTCTTGCTCTGTTTTCTAACATTGCATAAAATAGAAGAGTGCTTAAGGAGATCGGTCGTTTTCCTATGAATATTGGGCCTAGTAGTGGAAACGTGGTGGAGACAAATGAGACATAGAATTAAATAATAAGGATTTTTTATCCTTCCAATATAACATAGTCTTCTTGAGCTAGGATACGTGGTTTTTAAGATTTATCCTCTTAAAGTTTTACAAAATCTACCATTTTCTGCTATCTGAATACGTAATATCATAGTTGGCTTATATTTTAAGTTTGGGATGAGTATGAATATACATTATTATAAAGTACGTAAGCTTATCAAGGAAGACAGAAAAACACATTTGAATATTTAAAAGTATATTATTTTGATATCAGGTTTATTGTATGTAGTTAGTCACTTTGTCATGCGCTAGTTTAAAAATATCTGAAGCTACCGTACACAATAATGAAAAAATAAAACAATGATTGAGGATGAATTCATTCAGACATTACAGATCATGTAAGCCTTCGCGCCTTTACGATCGGTGTCTCGTAGTTGTTGGCTTCAGGCGCGCATCAATGATTTCCCGTAGTTTTTGCTTACATGACGATTATAAACATTTTAACTTATTTATATGCTATAGTATTGTTGGATCGAGGCAAGCAATTGACTGCAAGGGACGCCGTAGAGAATAAACAGAACACCCAGCCACAAAACGAAATTATATGATTTTCAAATTAATTCAATTTTAAATACACATTAGTACACGACGAAATAAACAATGCAATTTGACAGATAATAGTCTCGTGACAGATGTCAACTCTATGAATGTTGCTGACAAATACAAAAATGGTAGAATTATTTCATGATATCCTCATTTTTTTGTAAATCTAATTCCAATGGTGTAGGATAAAAGTAAATAGAGAAATAAATCTAAAAAAATACGCCAAATTTTTTGGTAATAATGAATTTCTTGTCCACAGTTGGACCAAATCGACCGATCTCCTTTAATACTGATGTTTGTGGTAACTTGTTGTTTCCATACAGCTTTGTAATTGATTGGTTGTTTTTAACCATGTTATTTGTGTTTACCATGTTGATAGAATAGATGTTAATATGAAACACAAGCTTAGCAAATTCGACCTTAATACACCGACACAGTGGGTCAATTGTAGAGTAAATACAAGTAGGTGTACTAAGGTCATCTCTCATTGCATCTCTCAACGGTTTATAAATTTGGCTGTCGATTATTGTAATTGGAGGAAATTGTAAGTTTTTATTTTCTCCCGCGTACAGATTATTTTTGACGGGGAAACCGTCTTTGCAATATTTTTTATTAATGCTCCGCTCCTTTTGGTCATAGCATGATGTTGTATAGCCTTCTTCGTCAAATGGGCTAACCAAATCCAAAAGAACTTTTTAATTCGAACCAGTAGATTTTGAGATTAACGCGTTCAAACAAACAAAATATTTGTGTCTTGTAATGTTTATTATTAGTGTATTGTAATTAAACATTGTATAATTTTAATTAGTTATTATCTTTTTGAATTTCTATTTCTTCTTTAATATATTTTTTTATTAATTGACCAAAAAAAATTTTTTGGAAACTTTTCATACGATATTCAGGAAAAATGACGCAATTGTAATAAAACACCTCGATTTTCCATGTTTTTCTAGTTACAATCCAGAGCACGATGTTCGCATTCGCTATTACTTATGTAAATTCGCTTTTAGCAGAAAAACACGCCTATTGTATTTTACAGGAAATCCAACCTCAAACCTCAATATCGGGACACGAGACTGACTGATCTTGTAGACCCTGGGTTCAGTACGTGTATTTAAATATGGTTTTAGTATCAAAAAAATATGATATTGATATTGTATTGGATGTAATTTTATTTTTCTTTTAGATAATAATATTTTTTTTATCACCACTGTCAAATAGACATATCTATGAACAGTGGGGTCCTTGGTTGGATTTTTTGTACGGACACTCCATTTTATGAGACGATTCAGAAATATCATGTGAATCCAAGACCCCGGCTCCCGCCAATCACATCTTGCGAAGAAATTACCTTGTCATGTGAGTGCCATTACAGTGTTTTCTGCCGCTCCCTTCGATTTCACAGACATGAGTGCTTCTTCTTCTTCTTCTTCTTTTAAAGGTTGTATGGCTCCATCGGCATTCGATGATTTTGCCAATGTCAAAGTAGGGCAAGAAAGAGGAATAAAAATGGCGTGGTGACATGAGTGCTTAAGTTAAAAAAAAATAATCACACCAACAATCCACCCACCGTACCCTAAGCGCACCAAACAAGGCGCGTACAAATCATTTTTCACACAATCAGCGCACGCTGGCGAATTTTACTATACGGTAAAAATACATGACAGTTAACAAATCGATACCGTGGCCGCGGTGTACGTGTTGACAATGCCCGGTTTAATTAATCATTCGATCGTTAAAACGATTTAGCACACTGCAATTATATGGCGTGAAGTTTAATGACGTGGCAGAACGGGAAATTAGTTGAGGAATTATTTTTTGTAATGTGGGAAAATGTGTAGTAATGGGGAGGGTTGAGGGTATAGTACCATACTAGGTTATTGAAAATTGGATGACTTTACATATCATAGTAATTATTTTAAAATTACCTATGGTATTCAGCTTTAGTGTTACTATGATTTTTGTAGTAAAGTGCATTGAAATTAATAATACGTGCATTTAAAACTGGGACCATCTTGGCATTTGACGTGCATTTTATTACTAACAAGCCACTACGAATTTAATTAATGATGCTGACATAAACCTACTTGTAAACTAGGTACCTAAGCTAATTATGTTGCCTACTAGTTAAGTAGGCCGACATGCAAACTATAAAAAATAAAAGCCCACAAGTGATTTAAGACAAGATAGTTTCGCGAAAGTTTCAGCTAAATCACCTCGTTAATCAACCGTTTAAGCGTGGCTTTAACTATAGTTTGAAATTACACCAAGTTTGATCCACTCGCGACGGGCGGAAGGCCTTACTACGGCTTTTTATGGCCCTAAGGCTCAAATTAAAACTAGCCAAGAGCGTCTTTATAAAATTTCTTATTTCAACTTTGGAGAAAATTAAAATTACGAAGGCTTAAGTAAAATTTTGTTGCAAATAACACCGAGCCAACTCGTAATGGAAATGTTAAAAAGTTGTGTATGGTCACTGAGAACGACGGCAAAAAGACAAATACGAAAAATAGCGCTCAATTAATTAAAAAAATTGCATAATATGAAAAAGATCTATACTCAGCAGTGGGACTCTACAGGCTATGGATGATAGATGAAATATAATCGAACTCAAGAAGTCATGTACCTCTGTCACTAAACTAACAAGTGCACGTGTACTTAATAACAAATCAGATACAGATGCCGTGGTCTAAACACGTCAATATTAAGGGCGCGAGAGCGTTGCATAAATCATCCCGAACAAACACAACAAACAAAAACTGCTCCATACACCGTCATGTTTGTATAGAGGTGTAACGTTTGTAGTGAATCAAGTCAAGGTTATTAATTAGCAGATTTGTTTTTATAGTATATTTGAATATGTTCAAAAAGCAAGTATCTAATAGAAAACTGACCGTGGAAGTGAATTACACCTGATGAATCGGAAGTTTTTTCTGACCCTTGACAAAGGAGGTCTAAAGAAGTAAAAGCTATAAGGGATCTGCTAATCCCACTGAATAATGGAATGGTTAAGTATGAAGAATTGAGATATTATTATTAAATAGTACAACATTAACATAAATTAACTGTAATGATGGTTAATGTACAATGTAATTTGACTTTGTCAGAATCCCACACGTCGTTAATTAAAAATAATTATTTCCAATGTATTAGATTGAGGAAACAACCTGATTTAGTGTTCATACAGTTTCGAAATAATTTAATAATGGCCACTGTTGAAGTGATTGTAATATAAAATAACTCGGTTGAGAACCCATATATTTTTAATTAATAGGTAACTTCGAGTTAAAAGATTATCTCATGCACGTCAAACTGACATTTTCTTTCTATTTTATCTAACCTATTTGCAAGAAATTATGTGCGATTTGTACGCTATTTTTTGCTTTTAATACATACGTGTAGTTTGACTGTTATATTATATCTATTCAGCGACAGGAAGTCCACTGCTGAACATAGGCCTCCCCCAGGATCTCCACACCGACCTGTTGGAAGCGGCCTGCAATTTTTTTTTTTTTTTTTTTCTCTCGGGGAAAATCCCTTTACGGACCATCCCACCCCCGAAGGGGCGAGGGTGTGTCGGACTCACCGGCGCCTTCCGAGCCCAGCGAAGATGTTGTGCCGCCCGTGGATGTGGACGGGCGGCCGCTGGGTCGGGTCCCTACCGTTAATCTACGCGCCGAAATACCGACTAAAAACCCCGCGTCGGCCACCATCGGTGCACTTCAGAGACGGCCCCGGGATACCGTTGATACAGAGCGCGCCGGGACCGCCTCTATGTGCACTGCCGCTGAAGCGACGCGGCATGAGACGCGTGTTGCGTCACGTCTCGGGGGCCGCCAAGGCAGGGACGGCGGCCCCGCGTGGCCTCTCCGGCGCCGGGTTAGGTGACATCCCGGCGCCTCCTTCGTCTTCTGTGGCGGCGAGCGGGATCGGTCTGCTCCCGATCCCGCTCGGCGCTCTCCTTCTGCGACATGACGCGTTCGCAGAAGGAGAGCATGGCTCGCCACGACCTCCTACTGCCGACCATGGCGGCGACCACGGCCGGCAGCGAGAGGTCTCTTCCTACGACCGCTATGAGAGCGCTGCGCTCTTCGTCCCAGGCTGGGCACTCCTCCAGCGTGTGCTGGGCCGTGTCCTCACGGCAGTTGCCACAATGGTGGCACACGGCGGACTCCTCCGCTCCGGCTACGCGACACAGGTACGCACCGAAGCAACCGTGCCCGGTGAGCACCTGCGTCAGCCGGTTTGTCGGCGCGCCGTGGCGCCTGTCCATCCACTGGTCGAGGACAGGTCGCACTGCCGCGACGGTCCTCACGCCAGCACTCGGGCTCTCCAGCCTGGAACGCCACTCCTCCACGGCGGTCCTGCGGAGGGAGGCCAACATGGCCTCGACCTCACGGGGGACCAACCTCTGCCCACGCCCGGACGCCTCCTCTCGCCGGAAGAAAGCCGACGAGAGGGTCTTTGTGTCCAGCACCCAGGGCAGAGTTCCCGCCAATACGCAGGCCGCCTCGTGCGAGACCGTGCGGTAGCCCCTGATTATTCGCTGCGCCACCATGCGCTGCGGACGATGCAGCAGGCGGACGCAACGATCGCCCAGGGACTCGGCCCAAACGGGACACCCGTAGAGGGCCATGGACCGCACGACTCCAGCATACAAGTTTCGGCAAGGGATGCCAGGACCATCAGTGTTGGGCAGCAGGCGCCCCAGTGCGCCCGCCGCCCTCACCAGCTTCGGCGACAACTCCTCGAAGTGCGCACGGAAATCCCATCGACTGTCGAGGACGAGACCGAGGTATTTCATCCTCGACTCGACGGGAATCCGCACGCCCTCCACCGTGATGTGGGCCCCAGGCGGAGGCCCACACCGAGGACCGTGGAAACACACGGCCTCGGTCTTGTTGAGGGCCACCGTGAGGCCCAGTCGCCGAATCCTGCCCACCACCAGTCCGGTACCGAACGAGGCGAGCAGGGCGGACCTCTGGAATGTCCTGGCCGTCGCTGTCACCAACGTGTCGTCCGCGTAGCAGACGACAGCGACGCCCCGAAGGTTGGTACCACGGAGCACCCAGTCATAGCCGATGTTCCACAGGAGCGGGCCGAGAACCGACCCCTGCGGAACACCGCACGACACCGCTCTGCGATGCCACCCGTTGGCGCCCGGATACACCACGCACCTGTCAGACAAGTACGCGTGCACCAGACGCCGGAGATAGGGCGGCACCTCGTGGTACCGCAGTGCTTCTTCGATGCAGGCCCAGGGCATGGTGTTGAACGCGTTGGCGATGTCGAGAGACACCGCCACCACGACCCTACCCCGGGACACCGCACGCTCCGCTTGTGCCTTGACCCGCAGAATTGCGTGGACCGTCGACCGGCCCCGCCGGAACCCGAACTGGCAGTCCGCCAAGTCCGGGCCCGCGTCCTCCAAATGCTCGACGAGGCGCGCGTGAACTACGCGCTCAAAGAGCTTGCACACCTCGTCGAGCAACACGATGGGCCGGTAGGCCGACGATCTTTAACTGAATTATAACGTTCAAACAATATTTTGAATTCCGATACAAGGGCTTCGCGTGTGTTACGAGTTGATTCATCACAAATTAGTCGACTAAGACGATGGTATAGATGATGAAGGAGGTTTTGAACCCGCAATAAAGTCGTCTTATCCAGGGAGGAGTCCAAATAAGCCTTAACTTTGGTGATGACGTCACCAGCTCCTCTCAAGTCATCAGTAAATGAAAGTGGGCTATCCAGAATATCCTCAGATGGAAAAAGTGGGCCTAGTTTCGAAATCTGTTTCCTCAGTTCCTGAACAGTAGCAGCAGGTGTAGTGCCTCTAATTTGTACTTCATACTCTAATTCCGATTTTTGCAAAGATAAAAATTTAACAGGATAAGCCATGTTAATAAAAAAAGAAATAAAATGCACCACAATAAGGAAGCTGTTGAACAAGGTATAATAAAACTAATCTACACCGTTCTGTTACAAAAAAAAAAAAAAAAAGCAAATACGTTACGGTTGTAAAACAACTACATTAACTAAAAAAAATAAAAATAAGCAAAAGAAAAAAATTGCAACTAATGTGCATTTGACAGTCTCAATAATGTTAACATTGAGCGGCAATAATTGAAAAATGCTAATAACCGCCAAAAGCACCTTAGTTACCGGCAACCAAAAAAAATAAAATATAACGTTCACAAAAAAAAAACACAACACAACTACTATACGAAGCAAAAACCAGACTCCAGTAGAACCACGTAAAAGGCGCCAGTGTGACGTTTGCAAAAAAAATACTTAATGAAAGGAAAAAAACCACGTCCACAAAAAAAAATATATTAAAAAATTATACAGGGGGTAGGATCTCTGCCGTCTGGATTTTTGCCACGCTTGGTACCGTCCTTGGGAGGATGTTCAAGCGTCCCGGATCTTGCAGGAGGGCACGGCAGCCAAGGTGTTGTTCTGCTGGTGGGGGTCTTGCACAATTGGGTGACACAGCAACCGATGTGGAGGTCTGGGGCTCGACGTTGGCGGTAATCCGTCGACTGACCAGCCGGATTCGACAAGACCACTTAAATGGTAATGTTGCAGGCCTTTTCAGATGCTCTCCATTGACTTAATGGGCCCTTTGCCCACCACCCGTAAACCGTTATATTTTAGTAGTCACGTGCTGTTTTTCAAAATTTTGCCTTATATTTCCCTTACGCTCTGCTACCTCTCAAACTGTCACGAAATTGTTGGAGGACTCAGTGTTCCTGGTGCATGGAGTGCCTCAAACAATAATTTTAGATAACGGTAGTCAGTTTATCAGTAGAATCACGGAATCTCTTTTTAAACAATATAATATTCCGAATATTTTCTTTACGCCTAAGTATACCCCACAAGTAAACACCGTTGAACGTTACAACAGAACCATCATCACATGTCTGTCAACATTTGTAGAGGACGACCATCGTTCCTGGGATGTTTTCATTCCCAAAGTTCAGTTCGCAATCAATAGTTCAGTGAGTGAAGCAACTGGCTACACTCCCTCATTTCTAGTGTTTGGAAGAGAGTTGGTGACTTGCGGCACGCACTATACTGATACTGAACTAGGCGATGAAATTTTATTCCTTCCTCGCGACATTTATGCGGAAAACTTAGGATGTCATAGGGAAATATTTAACGATGTTCAAGTAAAGCTTTGGCGTGCTCACGCAAAGAATTCTACACACTACAACCTCCGTCGAAAATCTGTAGAATTTAAGGTCGGAGACATCGTTTTCAAACGTGCGTATGTCCTAAGTGATAAAGATAAGCACTTTAGTAAAAAGCTAGCTCCCAAGTTCATTAAATGTAAGATTACTGAAAAAAAGTCACCTCTAGTATATGTTTTGTCGGATATGTCAGGTAAAAGTTTGGGAACATGGCATATAAAGGATTTGAAGTTAATAGGTTCTAACATAGTGTAAAAACAGGTTTAATCATCGAGTTCTTCTTGGCATTGCTCCCCTAGTCATAATTTTCACCCTCATAACTTAAAAGTGTAGTACGGGTCACTAATTTTGAAATTGGTTACCTCGGAAATGTAAGTAGGACGACAGTTTACTGTACTGTAGTAACTGCCGTTGTTTGATTGCGCGAAGAATGAAAGATTGAATTTTGAATGAGCAAGTGCTATCACGGAGACTAGAAGTGCGGATTTTATTTTTAGGAAATAAAATCCTTCAGTGGCAGTGGGGGTAGTGTAAAGTTGTACTCAAATACATCAAAATATTTATTTTATTTAGCCTTAATAACAATTTTCCTGGTCAAGCAATTCTTCTATTCTACAAACTTATATATTAATAACTAGTTCTTCACGTAAATATAATATTAATTTTAAAACTACAACCAACGTTACGCTCGGCAGTGCGCCGGCGCGGGCGCTGTACTGATCGGAGTACCGTTACATTATACGTCATCGATGCGACATGACGAAGCAATTGGCGTGTGCGCCGGCCCCGGTCAGTCACCTTCCAATCGTCCTCCGTAACGGACTATTACACAAGTTTGCGTTCACGTATTACGCGTGTCGTCTTACGCGCTTGTGTTTCGTACTTATTAAAAAGTTTAAATTGTACGCTAAAATTATTTTACCTACGGTAAACCTCCACATAGTTTGGAATACATATAATTATATTGCACCCCGATGGGTAAGTGTTGAACAAGGTATTTGAAATGTAACTGCCAATTATATTGCTCATTGGTTTGTCCATTGTTCATCATATCATCATACTTTTCAAAGGAGAAGGGGCGAACATGTATGAACTCCAGCCTACTGGCCAATAACGACGAGCGATATGTCATTGGAAAGGTCTTTTCAGATGCTACAACTTCTTCTATGACAACAAAACCCAAATCGCTGTATTTAAAAAAATATAGCTACTTAAAGACAGCCCGAAAATCACACGAAAGCGCCCCGGCATGGTGAGTAATAATAACAAGCGATACGTCGTTGGAAAGGTCTTTTAAAATGCTACAACTTCTTCTACGACGACACTTCTCAAATCGGAGTGTGAAAAAAAATATCGCTGCGTAAAGGTAGCGCAAGGATGAAAACATGTATATGGACTCATAGCCTATTGTCCAATAACGACGAGCGATATGTCATTCGAAAGCTCTGTTTGTTTTCTACAACTTCTTCTTTGGCAAGAAAACCCGATTAGCTGTATTAAAAAAGATATTTCGACATAAAGATATCGCGAGGGCCATATGTATGGACTCCAGCCTATTGGCCAATAACGACGAGCGATATGTCATTGGAAAGACCTTTTCAGATGCTACAACTTCTTCTATGACAACAAAACCCAAATCGCTGTATTAAAAAATATACATAGATAAATAACTACTTCATATCTTTATATATTTAAATAATAGTTTATTTATTTATCAAAAGTACATAAACATGGTAGGTACTTATACAAACTAGGAATAAAAATATTATTTACATTATTAGCTTATACGACTATCTCGGCACTAAACGAAGCTTGTCGCAAAAATAAGTCAAGCCTAAAACATACATACATAAACTCACGCCTTTTTCCCAGGAGGGATAGGCAGAGGTGCTACCAGGACACCGACGTTTCGCCTTTTGTTCTGTTCCGATGTGATAGGGGGCGAGGCTAACACCAATATCGGGCACAAATTCCTGACTCCATACTGATAATTAATAGAAAAATCCATTATCAATTTGCTGACCCGGGATTTGAACTCGAGACCTCCGCTTTGCAACCATACCGTCATACAATTGCGCTACCGAGGCAGTCCATACCTACATAATATCCTTATATTATTTGTTTCTCTATTTTAAATTGTGTTTGTTTTTTATAACATCCCTCCAGATTGGATTATTAAACGCATTGCCAATAATCAACGCCACTGGCAAATGTAGAAATACCGGTAAAAAAAAAGTTTTACTTATTATTTTAAAATAAACTCTATAATGTCGCGCAACACTCCTTAGACAACTTCTGACCAATAGCTGGAATGAATTTTTATGGTATTTTATCATATCACAAAACTAAAACAGGACTCATTTCACATACAATAGCAGTATGTTGAAAATTCTTGTCTTGCGTAAATAATTGACAATTACATTTTAAAACGGTGGACGTTATTACAGATGCAGTAAATGCATATTTTTGGATTGTGATACAGCGCAATTTGCTGAATCTTGCAAGATATCGAACGATAAACACAGTGAGAGATTTATTGGATCGCTCGTCGTTATTAGACAATAGGCTATGAGACATACATATGGCCCTCGCGAATACAGCTTATCGGGATTTCTTGCCAAAGAAGAAGATGCTGTAGAAAACGAAGAGAGTTTTCGAATGACATATCGCTCGTCGTTATTGGCCAGTAGGCTGGAGTCCATACATATGGCCCTCGCGATATCTTTATGTCGAAATATCTTTTTTAATACAGCTAATCGGGTTTTCTTGCCAAAGAAGAAGTTGTAGAAAACAAACAGAGCTTTCGAATGACATATCGCTCGTCGTTATTGGACAATAGGCTATGAGTCCATATACATGTTTTCATCCTTGCGCTACCTTTACGCAGCGATATTTTTTTTCACACTCCGATTTGAGAAGTGTCGTCGTAGAAGAAGTTGTAGCATTTTAAAAGACCTTTCCAACGACGTATCGCTTGTTATTATTGCTCACCATGCCGGGGCGCTTTCGTGTGATTTTCGGGCTGTCTTTAAGTAGCTATATTTTTTTAAATACAGCGATTTGGGTTTTGTTGTCATAGAAGAAGTTGTAGCATCTGAAAAGACCTTTCCAATGACATATCGCTCGTCGTTATTGGCCAGTAGGCTGGAGTCCATACATATGGCCCTCGCGATATCTTTATGTCGAAATATCTTTTTTAATACAGCTAATCGGATTTTCTTGCCAAAGAAGAAGTTGTAGAAAACCAACAGAGCTTTCGAATGACATATCGCTCGTCGTTATTGGACAATAGGCTATGAGTCCATATACATGTTTTCATCCTTGCGCTACCTTTACGCAGCGATATTTTTTTTCACACTCCGATTTGAGAAGTGTCGTCGTAGAAGAAGTTGTAGCATTTTAAAAGACCTTTCCAACGACGTATCGCTTGTAGTGGCGAAGGCTCCATGGAAGCCAATTCCCGCCGGGTTCCCTTTTGTAATTTATCATTACACTATAAACAAGCAATATATTCAAACTTATTTATTTAATATCAAAACTCAATTATTATTTTTTACATTCAACGACATCTGTCGGCCAGATACGTAAATATTACTAGGAAGCGGCACGGTAAGCCCTTTTTACATTGCGACGCGCTGCGACCTCTGGCGAATTCCTGTAAAATTGTTCGGCTTATTCAATAACACTAGCGCGGCCCGTGCGCCGCCGCCCGCCGCCGCCCCGCCGCCACCGCGCCGCCGCCGCGCCGCCCCTTACGCATTGTATAGTATGCAACAAACCACGCAAAATTGTACCTTAAATTTATAGTGATTTAAGGTTCAATTTACGTTAAAAAAGCAAGAAATAAGCCGGAGCTTCTCCGGCATTTCGTGTGTACTTACGTATAGATATTACTTATTATAATAGCGAAATGCGGAGTCTAATGTATTTATAAGTGTTGTATTTACATTTTTACAATATATTCATGGTTCATGCAATTAGTTTTAAATGTTTTTAATTACAAACTGTGTAATATTAATATTATGGTTTTAATGGAAATTACTAATCGTTAGGAGCGTACTAATATGTTTAGATTGTCGATTTTACAAATAAAGTTAGTGTTTAGATTTTAGGACGTGCTCGACCCTCGCCTGATTAATACATTGTCTTACTATTGTTACAACTGATTAATGCGGGGCTACCGTACTTGTTAACATTGAGTCTAGGTTTTTATTTCTTTTATATTAATCTTATATTCACGTGCGGTTTAGAAATATACTTTTTTATTTTTCTCATTATGTAAGCATGGTTTAGTTTTTATTTCATGGACATTGTAAATATTGTATAAGTACATAGGTAACGAAAATATTAAAATTTAATTGACGGCCGCAATAGGCAGATGCCACAATATCACTTACCAAATGAAACCCAATAATTTGGTTTGGTGAGTAAGATTCTCGGAGAAATAATTTGCTGGTGGGAGGATATTTGCAAAGGTCCGAATATAAGGACACACGTGCATAAATGTGTCGCGTTTTGCGTTCATTCTGTGAAACATCACACAGTAAATTTGATCTCTATTCGGACTGCACTACGCTTACTATCAGTCGCATTGTAGTCATTTCGTAATCCCTTAACCCTACTAATATTATAAATGTGAATGTAAGTTTGTTTGTTACGCTTTAACGCAAAACCACTCAACCGATCATCATGAAACTTTGTAGACATATTCTTGGAGGTATAAGAAGTAACATAGGCTACTTTTTATCCCGAAAAGTTTAGTGTTTCCGTGGGATGAAGAAGGAATTCCGATATATTTGCTACTTTTTCATAAGTACTCAAAAAGATGGGATGGGACCGGATTCCATTCCATTAGTGAGAATGAGACGGGGCGGGCGGGATATAACGGGATGGGACGGGACGGGATGGTAGATTTCAAATAAAATTAACCACGCAGACGAAGTTTGCGGGCAGAAGCTAGTAACAGGATAAAGAAAATAAACATATTTTGTGACTTGAGCTTCGGCTTCCCTTTTAAAAAATGTCACCCTTCGCCACTGATCGCTTGTTATTATTGCTCACCATGCCGGGGCGCTTTCGTGTGATTTTCGGGCTGTCTTTAAGTAGCTATATTTTTTTAAATACAGCGATTTGGGTTTTGTTGTCATAGAAGAAGTTGTAGCATCTGAAAAGACCTTTCCAATGACATATCGCTCGTCGTTATTGGCCAGTAGGCTGGAGTCCATACATATGGCCCTCGCGATATCTTTATGTCGAAATATCTTTTTTAATACAGCTAATCGGATTTTCTTGCCAAAGAAGAAGTTGTAGAAAACCAACAGAGCTTTCGAATGACATATCGCTCGTCGTTATTGGACAATAGACTATGAGTCCATATACATGTTTTCATCCTTGCGCTACCTTTACGCAGCGATATTTTTTTTCACACTCCGATTTGAGAAGTGTCGTCGTAGAAGAAGTTGTAGCATTTTAAAAGACCTTTCCAACGACGTATCGCTTGTTATTATTGCTCACCATGCTGGGGCGCTTTCGTGTGATTTTCGGGCTGTTTTTAAGTAGCTATATTTTTTTAAATACAGCGATTTGGGTTTTGTTGTCATAGAAGAAGTTGTAGCATCTGAAAAGACCTTTCCAATGACATATCGCTCGTCGTTATTGGCCAGTAGGCTGGGATGCGCCTTCTCCTTTTGTGCTTTATTAGAATAGTATTGTAGATGTTTATTGTTTCTAGTATTTTAAATTAACGTAAATTTGTTATTAAGAAGCTGATATCTTTTTTTGCTGTTACCTACCTACTCTCATTTTTTTTTATTAGTACGCTTGTATCTTCTTCATCACTATTATATTGGCCATTAGCTTATTATTGCTTGTAGTGTAATAACCGTTCTGATGCTTAGTATAAACACCGCACCAACTGCTTACGGGTCCCGTCTGTAAGGACTTGGTTTGGGTTCGATTCCGGTCTAAGCACCTACATGATTTCCTGTGGACGTATTTTACAGGGTGCAACATTACCATTTAAGTGGTCTTGTCGAATCCGGCTGGTCAGTCGACGGATTACCGCCAACGTCGAGCCCCAGACCTCCACATCGGTTGCTGTGTCACCCAATTGTGCAAGACCCCCACCAGCAGAACAACACCTTGGCTGCCGTGCCCTCCTGCAAGATCCGGGACGCTTGAACATCCTCCCAAGGACGGTACCAAGCGTGGCAAAAATCCAGACGGCAGAGATCCTACCCCCTGTATAATTTTTTAATATATTTTTTTTTGTGGACGTGGTTTTTTTCCTTTCATTAAGTATTTTTTTTGCAAACGTCACAGTCTGCGGGTCGCCCCTCCTTGCGGAGCAGGACAAGCTTGCCCGTCTTCCACAGCGACGGGAAGATGCCCTGCTCAAGGCACGCGGAGAAAAGGCCGCGGAGCCTCGTACCCAGCGACTCGACGGCCAGCACCCAGACACGACCGGGAACCCCGTCGAGCCCCGGGGCCGAGTTCTTGCTCCGCAGCCGAAGCACTGCCGCCTCTAGCTCTTGCGGCGAAACCTCCGGGATATCCCTTGCCGAAACCAACGACGATGACGCCGGTGGACGTGGCGCCATCGGTGGAGGAGTGAACTCCTCGGTGGCCGGAAACAAGGCCGCGACGACGTCCTCCAAAAGTTCGGTCCGGAGACTCTGTGTCAGTGGGGGCGCCCATGGGCGGAGTTTTCTCAACGCCACACGATACGGACGCCCCCATGGATCTCTGTCCAGAGACCTCCGGAACTCAATGTTCGCCGCGGCCTTCGCTTGCGCGATGGCCACCCGCAGCGCTCTCTTCGCCTCTCTGTGGAGGTCGAGAAGGTGCCGCCCTTGCTCGTCGTCGCCGGGTCTACGTGTCCGACGACGACGGTGCCTGGCGAGTCGGCGGCGCGTGACCTGACAGGACGCACGCAGCTCAGTGAGCTCGGCCGACCACCAGTACACCTGGCGTTTCGCTGGGAGGCGGGTGACCCGGGGCATGGCCGCGTCGCAGACTCGCGACATCGCCACCCCGAACCATTCCGCCTCTTGCTCTACCCGCACCTGCCCATCCGATGTGGGGAGCCACGCCTGAATAATGGCGGCTTCCTTCGCGGCCTCCACATCGAGGCGCTTCGCGGCCCAACGTCGGCCGCCCGTGAATCGAGCAGTCGGACCACCTCCGGACTGATGGGTGGAGACCTGGGAGGTCGAGACGCTGTACCGAATGTAGAGATGATCGGACAGCGTCTCTTCCTCGACCAAAACCCTCCAGTCCCGAACACGGCGGGCAAGGGCCGGGGTGGCGAACGTCACGTCCACCACCGAACCGCCGTTGTGCCGCACGCACGTGTTCTCCGACCCCCGATTCAGGACGACCAACCCGATGGAGATCGCCCATTCCTCCAGGGCCTCGCCCCGCGCGTCGGTCACCGACGAACCCCAAGCCAAGGATTTGGCGTTGAAGTCGCCGGCTACAAGCACGGGGCGAGGCTGGCTGTCAAGCTGCACCAGGGCCCCCAGGCGCGCGAGAAAGCTCTCGAATTCCGCCTGGGACCTGTTGGGAGAGAAATATACTCCTACTACCCACACCCCTCCCACCAAGACCGCCACGCATCCCGCACCCTTCGCTACTTTTTCGAAGGGCGGAGAGCCGGCGGCGCCCCGGGTGATGACGGCCACCGAGCCATCAAGGTCCCCTGCCCAGTCGTCGCGGGCAGGGACAGAGTATGGCTCGGCGACCACAGCCACGTGGATCGACCACTGTGCCAGAGACTGGACAAGCATGTCCTGTGCTCCTTTACAGTGGTTAATGTTCGCCTGGAGGAAGTTAAGCGCCATTTATGTATGGGCGATCTCCATCGTCTCGGGGCGGGACGGTTGCGGCCGCGTCGCAACCTCGGCTCCCACACCGCGTTGAGAACGGTGCGGGACCGAGGAGGCAGCGCAGGCCTTGCCGCCCACCCGGTGGTCCGCGGGTTTGCCAGCATCCGCGCAGATTGCGCAGTGCGGGTCCGCGGAACACTCCCGGGCCTTATGGCCCGATTGACCGCAGCGGTAGCAGAGCCCGCTACGGTCGCACTCGCCGGTGCATTGAACCCGCACATGCCCCTTACAGAGGCAGCGGAAGCAGCGAAGGGGCCGGGCCTCGAGCAGCCGCACTGCCGCCGCCACCCAGCCCACCAGGACACGCCCCGCCTTCACAATTTTCTCCGCTGCCTTCGCTGGGCAGCGGAGCCACACCGCACCCAGGCCCGAACGCTCGTCTCGAATCTCCCCGACCTTAACGTCGTCGGGGGAGCATTCGCCGAGACGGGCGATGGCCGCTGCGACTGTCTCGGAGGTGGCTGAAGCGTCCAACCCCGAGACGCGCAGTTCCGCAGTCTTCACGGGCCGGGAGACGCGAACGTCCTCCTCCGACCCGCGAAGGACCTCCCTCATTTTGGTACTGAGGGAGTCGGCCTTCGCCTCCGACTCAGGCCCGGGCACCTCAAAGAGGTACGCCCCGGTGGCTATCCGCCTTGACTTAAGCCCGGCTGCGATGCCAAGGCTGGCCAGGTCCACCTTCGTCTGGACCTCACGCAGGACTTGTGCGTACGTCACTCCCCGCTTCAACGCCTCCGGCGTCACCGTGAGCGTCACGGCGGCCTTTCGCGGGAGGCGGAGCTGGGGAGCAGCCCTGCGTGGGGCCTGGACCGGCTGTTGGGCCGCCCGGGACTTCTTCTTGCCCCTCTTTGCCACCACAGTCCACGGAGTCTCCGTGGATGTGGCGGGTTGAAGGGGCTGGTGTGGCGTCTGCGACCGAGGCGGGGCGCGCTTCCGGTTGCCTCGCTTGCGCCCGCGGGACTCCCGAGAGGCGACTGGCGGCGGAGCCAACGGGGCTGCGGTCGGTCGGGTTGCTGGTGCCGCCGCAGGGGCAGCTGGTGCGGGGCGGCCAGCGGCCGCAGGGGCAGCCTTCTGTTTCCCCGTTCTTAGAGCCGGCCATGAGGCGGCCGGTATCCCCGCGACGGGTGGCTGCGACCTAGGGGCTGCCTTGGCCCTAGCCCGGTCGGCAGCCAGCGGAGGGCGGAGAATCGGCTCCGGAGGCAGCCGCATGGCGATCGCCTCAAGTTTGGCGTCTACTTTCGCCATGTGCACCTCCAGCAGCTGCCTTAGGACGTCCGCCCCTGGAGCGCCGGATGCCATCTCCGCCGCAGGCTGCCGCTGCGACCCGACCGTCGCCATCAGGTCTTCTAGCATGCTGCCCTGCGTGGTGAGGGCCGCCTCCAACGCCGTGACTTTCTGGCGGAGATCGCGGTTCTCCGCCTCCACCCTGGCGAGCTCCGCAGAGGACGGCTCTTGCGCCAACGCCAGCAGCTCCGACACGCTCTCATTTATGTCCCGAACATAAGTGCCCTTAAGGTGCCGGGACGTGCGAGAGACGTGCTGGAGCCGCTTAGCCATCCGCATGAGGGCCTCACTGCGGGTGACCGGCGGCGCCTCCTTTGGAGTCGGCTTTGTCCAAGGATGCGCCACCTTGGCCTTCCGCAGATCGGCCTCATCCGCCTCCATCGCCTCGGCCTCTGCGATGCGCTCCTTTTCAAGGGCAGCCTCATAAGCCACCTGCGCCCTGCCGACGGCGTCATCATCTTCGCCGTTGCTCCAGGCTGGAGCCGGGGGCCTCTGCTTCTGCTTCTTGGTGGCAGCACGGGAGTCCGTTTCCGCCGTACTGCCACCATCGCTAGCCCTCGGCCGCTTTTCCGCAGGGCGCGGCCTGCGCGGCCTATTGCGGCTTTTCTTCGCATGCGAAGAGTCGCTGCTCATCCCAGACTCCGAATCGAAGTCACGGGATGGCGCGTTCCTCTCCGCAGCCTCTCCTGTTGCTGAAGGTGCCCGACTGGACGCTTGAGATGCGTCCGAGCCTGGCAACCTCTCCACTACCACCGTACAAGATTTTGTTGTGTTTTTTTGGGTAATATAGGTATCCATTGTATTCCCACGAGTATGGGGGAAAGGAAGGTCCGCCCAGGCAGTGCCCCCTGTACCTGGGTAAGCCTAGCGTAACCCGCCAGAGGGTCGGCCGGTACTCTGGCGGGGGTCGCACTAGAGACTGAACTGCCCATCAGCCATGCATCCCTTCGCGGTGCGCCGCCGCTTGGGATTCGGGGTACTTTTTATAGAGGCATCCTCCCTCGCGGTCCGGGCGGTTAAGCCAAGACCCTCGGTCCGGCAGGAGTGCGAGACATGACCACAAACCTCACAACCGGATTACGATATACGACGGCGACCGTGGGAGGGACACTCCCACAGCCCGCCCGGCGGCGGGGTAAGCGCACACCGGGCCCGCCGAGACCTCCGGGACAGAACCGGAGGGTGGCCCAGAGATGGGCCCCACCTAAAAACGACAGATGGAGGCGGCCGCGACAAAAGACAGCGACCGCCAAACCCCCTGCCCTCCCCGTCGGATATTCGCCGTCGGCCATGGTAGTTGCAAATCGCAACTACGATGACCCACGTTGCCCAGGGTGCACCACTTGGAGGTTCCCGACATAGTACCCCAAGCGGCCTGCATCCAGCGACTTCCTACAACCTTATATTTATATTATCTATAATTAAAAGTTATCCTTATAAGCAAGTCAAGCAGACCAGTCCACACAAGCAGCACTCGTTCACGAGTATGACGCATGTGCCAGCCATCGGCTTTCTCAACCATGTTACAGGGAAGTGACCAACCCGGCACACAACGCCGCCGCAAGCACAGACGTTTTAGCGAGCATGGCGTACTCAAATTGCTTACAAACCATGAGCATCCGGTCTCGTCTCGTCATGCGTGATGATAAGGTATGTTATAATATTAGGAAAGACTGACTAGGAAAAACGAGTCTCAAAGAATAAGTGAAGATAAATAATTATATTACCAGTGTAAAAAAATAACACATGCAAGCTTACACTATAATGATCATTGTCCAAGCGAATGCAATCTGAACTCAGTCGGAATCCCACACGCTGTTAATTAATGAGTATTTCCCAATTATAAACGAGTATGAATATATACCCGCACTTGAACTGCGGTAATGAGGTACTTATGTTCTTCCCTTACATAATTTATTACCCCTTGATAAATTATTCGGAGCGAAGTCTCCATACGGTGACATATTCCGGTATCGATCGACATTCGACATCTCATGCTTTCGGTTAATATCGTGCGATGTTATGGATTCATTTTGGTTGTTAGGATTCATTTTACTCATAGTGGTTATTTAATGTATATCAGACTACGCTGATCTCTTTTGCATCAGAATCGTTTTGATATAAATGATTTAAAAATAAAATTATGCATTTCGTTTTGTACTTAGCTGTTAGCTGTAAGCATTGTGTCGGAAGTGTTTGAAGTTTGCACTTATTCAGTTATTAGTAGAAGCAACCATTAGGAAAGATGGTATGATTTTTTTTCTACAACAAGCGTCCATTAAATCATTCTATTTTTTTTCGGCATTCCCTGCCATATTTTACAGTAGGCCTAGATACTTTGGAATTAATGATTCGACTTTTATTTACACCTGTATTCCCGAGTAGATAGCCATAGAGGTGTCAATAATGGCACCAACAGTTAGCCGATATTGTTTTCGTTCTATGTGTGTTGTAATGCCGGTCACAACTCCCAATACTAAAACTTTCAATGGTACAATTTAAATCGAAAAGTCACATTAAGCGATATCCCACCCTAAAGACGGAACTCAGGATATCATGTTTCAAAACCCACACTCGTATATTGACCGATGGGGCGAAATTTTTAATAATAAACCATAAAATATCGCATGACTACGTAATAAGCGCACATTCTTAAAAGTATGTGAACACACGTAATCTAATTTGTGATGTAATTACCACGTTATTCATTGCCACACATAATACAAGTATTAATAATTAAAACCATTATTGGGACAGCTGGAAACGTGAGGCGTATGAGAAATCGCTGCCAATTCGATTACCTTTGTAATTAGTATTGATAAATATTATTGTGAGATGAAATTGTTTGGGAAATTATTTTGAGGTCGAGAGTAATTAAAAGTATTGATGGTGAGAAATACTGGAGCTATGCTATTCATAGTAGAGACTTCTTTATTGCAGTGAATGGCGAGACAAGCATGCCATTCGCCTGATGGTAAGCGGTACGACCGCTCAAGGACAGGAGCAAAACCAAACAACACTATGAATTACAAAGCAATGCTTGGTATTCCACTACGCTCGCCATCCCGAGACATAAGATGTTGAGTCTCATTATGTCAAGTAATTACTCTGGCTAAAATATCCATCAAACCGGAATACAACATTGCATTTACTCTGCTATTTGGCGGGAGAAATAGACATTGCGGAGGTACCTACCCAGGCGGGCGTCTTACATTTGAGAAACCTACCACCACACACAAATCTGATTTAGTAATAGTATATTGTATAATAATATTATGGCCTCGGATGTCCACCTAAAAGCTAAAAAGATGACATAACTAACTTTGCAGAAAGTCTTGGGGTGCATACCGCTTCGAACAGGTTGCTATGAAAATCCTTGGAGGAGACCTATATTCAGGAGAGAGAGAAGGAACTGGAGGGAGAGAGACTGTATGTTTTCGGTGATATTACAACTGGCCAGAAGTTTGTACTATTATGTTGGTAAGCATCAAGTATATTATTTTAAAAGTTAACCATCTTACAATTAGTAGGTGGCTTGACTTGGAAATTGTTCCACAGTTGTACTTGTTACACTGGTAATAGAAAAGAAAGGCACGTACAAAAATCAATCAGTGAAAGTAAAAAAACGAATCTAAAAAATATTTTTATAATAATTTGACAGCGACAATAAGAGCCACTTTGAAATAATTCTTACGATTCAAACAGCTTTTATAAAATATCTGTTTTATAGAGATAAAAACATCGTCGACGTCGGCTTAAAGAGAAATGGCGGCAAGTCCGATTTGTCAGTTTACAAGAGAGCAAAATATTCTTAGAGCAAATTCTTTATGGAACAGAAATATTTTCCAATCGTTCTATTGACGAGGTTTGTTCTTTTCATATTAAATAAAAAATTGTTTGTACTATTAATTTAATGGTTGTATTAAAGGGTTTATGGAACGAGAAATAATTACAGTTCGTTTTGTTGACGCAAGAGGACTATTAGGCGCCGGTCAAAATATATAACTATGCCTGCTTGATTGTATCTAGATACTAAGGATTTACCCTATATACTGGTGGTAGATCTCTCATATGTGAGAGGCCGCCTGGGTGGGTATCACCGCAATGTCTATTTCACCCGCCTAAAGCAGAATAAATGCACCGTTGTGTTTTGGTTTGAAGGACATTTTAGCCAGAGTAACTACTGGACATATTGAGACTTAACATCCTATGTCACAGGATGACGAGCGCAGTGGAATGACAAGCAATGATTTGTAATTCATGGTGTTTGGTTTTCTACCGGCCATAAGTGATCGTATCGCTTACCATCAGGCGAATAGCATGCTCGTCTAGCTACTCATCGCAATACAAAAAAACTCTTCACGTTTACATGGGCAAGTATGATGTGTCCTTAATCACTATGAACGGTGGTCACTATCTGTGTAGATACGAACAACCCACCACAATTTTTTCATATAAAAAGTTGCGGCAACCCGCTTTTACCTACGTAGGTCATCAAGGGCCTCACTACACACAAGTCAAATAACATTTAAAAAGCGAAATTTAAATTCAACATTTAATTTTGAACACTCCGTTTCTCTTCTTTAATATATTTTTACACAAATAAACGCTCGGCGTTTTTACAAATTAAATATGAGTTTACCGCGCGCGGTGTTTTAGTTTTAAATTAAGCCTGTGTAATTTGCGTGGCAAGTAATAGTTTTCCGCGGGCAATCTATGAGCATTACGCCTTAATGACATCGTGCACTCCACCTTATCGAGTGGACGGCGATTTAAAATTTACCGCCTTCAGGGAATACGAAAGAGATTGCTATAAATTATATGAGACTTAGTTGCAATTTTAAAAGTGAGTTGACGATGGTTGAAAGGATTTGATATTTTTTAGCATTCAGCACTGGTCATAGCCTCGCTAAGGCTTGGAAATTTATCAGGCTGCAAACCTAGAGGTCGCCCGTTCGGGAACGGCCATGGACCAATGATATGCAAGTAAGTACAGACATACATACATAAACTTACGCCTTTATCCCAGAAGGAGTAGGCAGAGGCGCCACTAGGACACCCACATTTCAATTTCATGCAAGTAAGTATTTAGAGTTTATTTTTGTTTCCTTTAATTCTGAAACGAAACATATAGTTCGGCAATTTTATTCCGTATTAAGATGGAGGACGAACCTATCACTATACCGTAAATGCCCACAGAAATCTTTAATAAAATATTAGGTAGTAAACTATTCATAGTGTACAAATTTATTCATGACTTCAAATTCATACGTCCCAAATAAAATTACATAAAAGCTCATCAACCCTACCGGATTACGTAAAATATAACAACACGGTCGGCAAGGCCCCAACAATTACTCCACGACCAACACATAAATGATCCGAATCAAAACGCGAACGACAGCTGTTAACCCTTCCACTATCGCGAGCAATAACAATTTGCGTACATATCGCTGGCGGCCTCTTGGACCCCACTTGCGAACTTAGCCGGTTCGGCCCGGGAATTAGCCGAATTTAATACGCCTCAATGTAGACCCGTCATATGTGACTTGCTGTTTTATTAGGGTTGCCACACGTTTGGTATTGGGTGTACTCGCATATTTAAATACTTTAAATATACCGTAAGGAATAGCAGATTACTTTTCTGCTTACTTTTCATACCATAAAGGGACGGCCATGTAACAGATGGTATGTGGCTTGCAATCGAAATAGAGCAGAGGTGATAGGTAGGTGTGTTAGTTTTGAGACCATTATGCTTCTGGTCAGAACTGAATACACTTAAACACGAATTAGGATGCACATGCATGGATGAGTTATTCGCCACTATGGTACATCATGGTAACCTCTATCATATTTTGCATTCCGGCGATCTCACTGAACAAAGGAAACGCAACAGGAAGCCTTTAACTTCACGTCATTTCTGTGAGACAATATCCTGATTTCACCCAAATCACAGCGTCCCTACAAAACCCGACCGTCTGTAGATCGTTAACATGTGCACGAGGCTAATCTGTTGTTCTCCGACCTTTTGATTTAATAACTTTATGTGGAAACTTAGCTATGTCGTATTTAATTAAATGTTTCCTTTACAATTATTTACAACATCGAAGCCGGCTTTGATAACGTAGTTTTTAGCTCCGGGCCACTCGGCGAAACTTGGCCTGTTGTTTATGAAATTCCGCCACAATATTTGGCTGTACATTTTACGTGGAACTGATCTTGTTCAATTTAATTTCCATTTATTTACGATTGTATTTTTGGAGGATGTTTTAGTATTATTTATAAATTGGCATTTTAGAATTAATATAAATAGAATATTGTTGTTTTATTTATTGGTCATAAAGGGCAAAGAGCCCACGCTTTTAATTGTAATAGATGGAGTTATTTTTGTCGTATTGAGTTGTTTTAAGCAATCTCAAAGTGCCTATTTTATTTATTATCCACCCAAGTAACATTTAAGCGGAAAAATATTATATTTACCAGCGCATTACCAGCTATAAGCTTAAAAAATGTTGTACAAGAGTGTAAAAATATGTTTAGGACTGGACTAAAGTATAACTGTACAACTGTATACAGTATAGCTGATTAACGGCTGTATAGAGCCTAAATTTTTACCTTTAGCTTTTAAATAGCATTGGAAAACGCTAAAATACAGACCGCGGCGTAAAAAACTGCGTTCAGCAACTTTATACGACAATAACTGTATATTGCTCTCAAATTATACTTTTGTATAACCTACTTCTGTACAAGAGCATTAAATATTGTTATAGCCTGAATATTGGAGTAAAATTACTCTGTTGTTCAGCCTTCAAGTTAAGCTTGATAATAGCTGTACAACGGAAATCTAGGATACTCTTACCAAGCAATTCCCTTTATAATAGTGTAATACAATTCTATCTCATGTAGAAGAGTTTAGATTTACTCCTTTTTAAAGCCAAATGCGATTGGCGTACATTTTTCCCTTTTTACAGTTTTTCGTGTTTTAGAAGATTAAAGTTATTATTATAGTGTTGGCATACACAATTATCCAGCTTATAGATTATTTTGAAACTAATATAGCCTTAAAATAAATTAAAATAAATTTTGTAATGTAATTATTTATTTTTATTTTATTATAATAATTAATGTTTTTATGTTGAAATTGTGACGTGTAAATTATTTTATTAATAAAGATATGATATGATATGATATGAAAATATTTGGAACACTTTCGATAAAACAATCCGATTCCTTGCTCACCGCCTTACGGGCCTTGGTTTTTGGTCATAATGAGGTTTTCTATATTTTCAACTGAACCCTAATTAACTGTATAAATGAATATGAATAAGACTTTAAGGCAGCTTCTACAGTACTTAAATAGTAATGTACAGACAATGTTACTCTTTAGGCTGAGATGCGTTCTTAAATAACGACTCTGTTATGCAAAAAGCTGCATTAAGGGGTACTAGAAGAGCAAGAGCTGTATAAACTAAGGACGCCATTTTATCATAACCTATAAATTGCTTTCCAATTTTACGAGATATTTTTTTGTTTGTTTTTGAAATTTCAGTACAAATTTACAAAGGATTTTAACTGTATAGTGCACACAATTACGTTTACTATCAATAGAACAGTCCGGGTTACTCTTAAAACTGCTTTCAGATATGATCACATATTTGTTGTTACAGAAAAAATGTATGTATATCCTTTATTTCGAAGGGGCGTGAGTTTTGAGCTTTAAATAGTATACATATTCACATAAAAATATCAGTCGCAAGCATAATAACAACGATAAACAGGAAAGAGTACTTAATACCACTTAGTTATCAAATATTTTTTTCACTTATACTTCACATATGGTCTCTGCCTTGGCACATAGTAAATTAAGAAATAAAATGGAGAATGGAAATGGAGAAACGAACACAATTATAATATATTTATTCTTCTATTAAGATTTTCACAAGCCTGATTCTGTATAAAAGAATAAAAAGGAAAATTAGAGAATGGAAGCTGTATAAAAGTATCTAAATAGTATCTTAGCCAGCCAAATAGTACAGCTATTATGCAGCTGTTATACAGCAAAATCTACACTTAAAGCTGTATAATTTTGGGGCCCATTTCAGAGTTATAAGGGCTGTATAGCTTGCTATACAGTCTTTATACAGCAACGTTTAACAGCCTGTAGAAAACAAATAGTCTATAATACAGCTTTTATACAGTTCAAAATGTTACTTGGGCACGGATGAACAGTGGTCTTTCATCTTTAAAAAGTGCCCTTAAATTCTAAAATGTAATTGAGAACCATCTTTTTTCTGAAGTCGGTTAATAAAGACGAGACGTTTTTATACGCTCCACCCTAACAAATATAACACGCCATCTGACGAGAGATCTCAATAAATCTGAAATTAATTTTCTTCATTCAACCAAACACAAAACATAACACCTATGTGTATATACAAACATGGTCGTGTACGGCAGTGGTTTTTATGTTAATGTGACGGACCGGCGCCTGTGTGTTTGTTCGGGATGATTTATGCAACGCTCTCGCGCCCTCGATATTGACGTGTTTAGACCACGTCACCCGTGTCTGATTTGTTATTAAGTGCACGTGCACTTGTAAGTTTAGTGAGCTATCCATGATTTACAAGTTGCACTGGCTCTGTTTGTCTACTTATAATTTTATTTTTACATCTGATTTTTATTAGCCCGTCTCAATCGTACTTTTGATTGTAGAGTAGGTCCGTGCCCAGAAGTGCTCGTATGGGCTGATACTATACTGGAATGTATCTAAAATCTTGATAAAAAGTACTGAATACTGAATATTTACTTTGCGGTACAACTAATATTACACACATAGCGACAAATATTCCCATGATGAAGTGGGTGGGTTTTTAAAGAACAGGCATTGGATCGACCCGTACCAAAGAAGATAATCTGTAGGCCAAACTTTTTGTTGAGTTTGAGGTTGTAGCGACGGATTGAAGTCCACTGCCAAAACGGATAAATAAGTAAAAAGTGTTGCAAAAGGTACTTGTAACTGGGTTCTGTATCTGTATCAGTCCATATATGTCCCACTGCAGGACACGGGCACTCCTCTACAATCGAGAGTACGATAAAGAGGAGTTAGGCCATGGAGTCCTCCATCCTCCACACTGGCGTAGTGTGTGTTGGCAATTGCAACTGGTTACAAGGGAGTCAAAAAAAAAAAAAATTTTTTAATGAAAAATGAGTAATGCTTATTAACAAAATCCAATTCCTCCGGCCGTGTTTTAAATATTCGAGTGACTTTCGACATATTGATAATTTAATAATGTTGATAATTTATTCAAATTTACACCTTAGTGGTTTGGGTTACAGTTGAAATTGGTTCTTGGAGTTACAAAATTATTTTAAGTTTCTTTTTTTTATACTTTAATGTGTGCTTTTGTATTTTGACCGTATTTTCAACTGTGGTATTCAGTCATATTTATTAGTAAAAACATTTAATACACTCGACTTTACACGTATGTAGCCGGCTGAATAGTTTTGTGGAACAAAAAATAAATTTCTCTCGCTTTGCTACAGTGGTAAGTGAACAATTACAGTTTTTTTTGTAGCATGAAGCTATACATATTAAGTGTCGCCTATCATCAGATACATTATGGTAGCTGGTTACATTATAAAAACACTGACCGAATCAAATAATATTAACGATAAAAATCTATTTTTAAAAATCAAGTATTCTATTTTTAAATTTAAAATTGCAACGAGTTTGCGTGAGTCGCCGCCGCGCGTGCAATGTCGCTGTAATCGCCGCTTACACCTACTAATATAACACTTTAGCCGCCCGCGTGTAATTCCACTGAAAATATAGCCTGCATCGTAATTAGATTTTGTTATGAATTTACACGTGACATTTGTTTATTGTATATAATTTTGTTTAAGCGGATACCCGGGTTTTTTGTAATAAACCCGGTTTGGTATAGTACAGTGTAATGTTTTAAATTTAGTAATGGAACACTGGTGTTTAATAATCTGTTTATTATCCATAAAGCGGAAATAATCTATAGTTTGTAATAAATGTGATTCATGATCAAATTTACCGACCATTATACTTTTGAATTTAATTATTATTGACGTAAGTTGATTATTAATTTGTGTTATTTAATATATTTTACACTAAGTGGCTCCTAGAAAAAAAATTAAGGTTTGTTAAAGCGAACAAGTAAATACAGACAAAAGTCAAATATTTCAATTTTTACGGTAGGTACGGTTTTTCCATCTGTTAAAAAAAAATAACTGCCTTTCCACAAGCATGGAACGGACCAATTTCTGCATTTTTAAAGTATAATTTTACCATATTTTAATCAGTTATAATTCGAATATCCGTCGACTACCATTTTCATTAAGAAAACACATGAAAAACACTTGAGACGGCAAATAAATCTGCTTAGAAACAAGGTCCGTCTAATAATATGGGACTTAAAGCTCTTACTGAGAAATTCGGAGAAACAAAAGAAATGTATTATCAATAATGAGTGTCTTTTATAAAAAATATTATTCTCAAACATATAATAATGCTACAAGATCCAAATATCTTATTTTGAAGTATACTTTATGATAATTAATATTAAATTAACATAATATGTTTACAAAAAAAAATTAGCTCAGAATCTCACATATAAATATACACATAGCTATTCGTGGGATGTTAAAGTTTGGACAAACTTTAACGTCCCAATCTGCGCTTTTGAGTAAAATTTTTAACAAAACCAGTATTGGACAATAAACACGCTACTTTAATTTATATGTAATTGTTATATAAACGATAAATTAATTACACATAATTTATAATAACATAAATCATAAAAAAACGGGTTCATTAAACGTTTCAAACATCTATTCACAGTAGTCTTAAATAAGCCAATAATTATCAAAAATATAAGTTTATTGTGTATTAACACGTTTAAGCAAATGTCTTTTGAGCATTTTTTATTAGAATACTATACCTACAAAAAGCCCATCTATCAATCAGATTACTCAGTACACAATCACCTGCGAGAACCGTACGTTTCACTGCATCCCACAACGTCACCGCAAGACGGAAGCGCATAAAGCATGCAATATCAGCGAGAAAGGGTGTTGTTTGTCCCGTGTCTATAAGATTGATGTGTGGCCGACGTCGGCACATAATTGGAGAGACGGCCAACCGCAAATTCATAAATCAACGGCAACCAGCCGTCTCCGCTGAAAGCGCTTTTAGCGGCTGAATGTTCGATAGCGCCATTTGGAAGTCTAGAATAATATCAATCTTCGCTGCCGTAATATTGATAGAGCGTATTAATGGCACGGTGCTGATGTGTTCACAATAGTGTTGCTATTTCGTGTCGAGTTTAAATATATGTGAAAGTTTGTATTTAAAATAGCGAAATAGTTGTAATGTTGTTATGTATATGGTATCTGTTTACTCAATCTCACCAAAACTGTAAATTATATAAGCTAGTAACATATGGATACGCTGTGGATACGTAGATTTACCTAAAGCATTCTATGCATCAATATATCAGAATAAACAATGTACGATTGTCTATTTTCCCAAGTAAAGAAAACATAAAGTAAACATTATTGTATTTGTATCGACTGCTTCGATGGCGTAGTTGAATTCTAGTACGGTTACAAAGCTGATGTCTCGGGTTCGAGTCCCGGGTCGGGCAAAGTGATATTGGATTTTTCTATTCATTATCAGGCTGGAGTCAGGAATTTGTGCCCGATATGGCGATAGGCTCACCCCCTATCACATCGTAGGACGGAAAATAAAAGGCGAAATGTGGGTGTCCTGGTGGCGCCTCTGCCTACCCCTTCGGGGAAAAAGGCGTGAGTTTATGTATGCATGTGTATTGGTATTTATAACTTAATATACTTTTAGCATAAACTACTTCCATATGTTTTAAGATAACGAGCTAAAGAGACTGACTGGTCTTTGTATAATTATTAACCACCTTCTATTTTAATTCAATCGTTCTTAAATTTTATTAACTCTCGATTATGCAATTTTATTTTTCCTCCACTGACCTACTTATTATATTTCATAGTCTATCTCATCTTAAACCTTACTTGCATTGTCTGGTAACATTGAGCTGCTGTAATGTCAGAGCTGCCGGATATTTTACGTGCTGCTCGTTTTTAGCACGAAAAATATTTACCGCAAAAATTGACGTCAGGTAGGTGGTCGTTCATAAAGTAAGATAGTAAATCTACGACAGGTGAAAAGGCATTGTTGCACAAAGACTAGGTAATACGAGTATGTATGTAAGGAAGGCAAAATAAAAATATTTAGCTAATGGTACTGTAGTGGAATCATTGATTTCATATGTTGATCAACTAATGTATTTCTTATAAACACAAAAATAATTGCGAATTATGTTTTAGCTTAATTAACACATTAAATAAAACTAATTTTATTCATTTTGTCGTGGATTTAATTTTTATTTTAACATCCGAATGTCTGGTTCGCCACGTGACGATTAAAGTTGCAAAGTCTTCAAAACGACGAGACAAATTTTGTAAAATGAGTTCACAAAAAACAACTCACTTAAAGTATTACGAGTAGAACGCCCCTTCCTAAATGAACCACAAAACACGTACAGTAAATAAGACAATAAGTAGTGAACAGTATCGTTACTGTTCCCACGAGCCGTCAGCGTTTCAAATCCCTTACGTGCATGTTTTGTAACGAACTGTTTTCTTCGAGAACCCTTCAAACTTTCCAGCCTCAATCAACCTGACGACGTGGACGCTTAGATACCCAACCATATCCGCTACTAGTTGTGAAGTTATAGGGTCACAGTAAAGGATAGACAGAAATACAAGTCATTGTTCTTAAAAAAAGATTTTCTAAGTTAGATGTGTATGTTTGTTCGCGAATATCTTTAAGAGTACGTCCAGTAGTTGGGTGCTATTTTTGCTCATCGATGGAACTAATTTCTTAGAAGGCTTTTATGGTTAAGATAGGATAAGGATATTATTAAAATGTGTAAAGTTATTAACAAACTCTTGGATGTAAAAAAATACTGAAAAATATTAGGAAAGAGTTTATTTAGTTAATAATTTGTCCGTGATAAGTGACTTTAACTATATATCTATGGCAAGTTTTCAAAAACTAGTTTCAAGTTGTTTGTAGAATATCCATTACTGTCAACCTTTTACGGATTCTAAAGGCTTAGTGAATGAGTTGGCTTAGCGCTTTCGGCGTTTTAGTGGGAATAAAAGTTAGTTGAAAATCCGGAGTTCTCCAGGAGTATATTCTAGAATGTTTAGGTGTATAAATAGTACTGAATGATGTATTGAAGTAGTTAAAATCGATATTTATCCGGAATCATCTTAGCCTAACTAAAACGTACGAGTCTTGGGTCGTGGATGTTAGTACCTACAAATCTTACAAAACTTACACCACGAGCAATTATTTGTCGTCGCAAACATTTATACACGTATCGAGCCAGCTGCCTGCAAATTCACATCCGGCTCCCTTCCGATTTTCAACGAAACCTGTCTGAATATTAAGTTAAGTTAATTAGTATTAAATTTTCAGCGGACGTCAAATTATGAGTCCAGTCCAGTTCCATTTTTTAATCCTGGGTCCTTTCATCGTAGCTATTAAATGAACCGATATAATAATGTCCAATGGCATGTAAAGGCATAATTTAATTATCGCCAACAGATGCTCTAACTAAATTGTATCGTATTGGAAAAATAAAAAATAATATTTTATTCTGTGCATTTGCATCTTTGAATTTTAGTAGGCCAACATAATTACAATAATATCTTTCTAAGATCATAACAACGTCTATCTTCATTGCTCATCTCTCGCCAGTCAATGGCATCAGGAGAATTAATTTATACCTGATTAAAAATAGCTTTGTATTAGAGCAATGCAAATATTAAGCTACAGTATAAACACACAGGTATAAAAAAAATGTGTGTGTGTATTAGTGTACACACGTAAGAAGTGAAACTTCTTTATGATATCATTTTTCGAAAAATGATCTACTATTTACAAATTTTTCAGAATTGGTAAAATAAAGCTAAATTAAATAAAGTTTGAGCAAAAGGCTTTTATTATCATAGACAAGGATACAAATAATACAATTATTTCACCTTATTGCTACTTAGATTATGATAGCTTTTCATTAATTATAATAGAATTATTACTATTATTGTTATCGTAATACTTTCAAATATGAAGCTTTAAATAAATAAATATGGCACGTATCAGAAAAATGTGACTTAGAAATAAAGATGGCGCGTAACATAAAAACGTTACAATTTTTTGACATTGCTATAAAATTTCTCCCATACGTCGATAAAGAAGTTTCACTTCAAAAAGATGGCGCGTAACGGAAGAATGTGACGCGTAACGAAAAAATGTTACACTAAATTTTTTTCCAACCCCGATAAAGAAGTTTCACTTCAAAAATTCCAAACAATGTAAAATTTAAACAAAGTGTACTACTGTCGTCACTACTGCTGTATAGTCGGTTAAACTTCATTTTATCGAAACAAGACTAACAATTAGTCTGTGATTTCACGCCTTAGGCTAAGGTGTTTTATTGCGCTCACACCCGAAAGTTCCTAACATTAAACAACCATTTTACCCTCGACACTAAAGAAAAAAATGCCACACGAAAGTCGACTTTATTACTTCACTATTAAAGTTCAAACGAAAATTATTTTTTTCCTCTTTAGTAACATTTATGGTGGTCGTATAAATATCTCTTTCCGGGAGATTCTTTATCGTGTCCGGGAGTGTTCCGGTGCTGATGTAAAAATAATTGTACGGGACCTTCTTTTTATGGGTTCCGTCGGTGGGATAAACGTAAAGCTGGATTTTAGAAGTGGATTTAAATTTTTTTATTGCTCAAATAACGAGATCTCGCTTACGCTGATATAAATGTTCTGCCCTTTTATTTTTAATTTCGTAGTCACTTGAATAAATGTGTAATTTGAAAATGAAAATCTGTATGCAGATGCGAGTAAGCGAGGGCAGGGGCGTGCGCTCCTTGTAGGCAGAAATGCACTGCTTTACTTGCTATTCACAGATATTTTAATAAAACGTTCGTACGTTTTAGATGACTTTAATTAATAGTAAATAAATGAATAAACAAAATATAATAACTTAAAAACGCCTAATATTTTATAAATAGCAATAGCGCTGCAAAATAATGTACCTAATCAACCAAGTCATGCCGCCGCGTCCCGCAGGAGATTTGTTCGTATGTGTGTAATAATTTTTGTGTCCGTGCACAGTTCGCAAACGCACACACCCATGAATATCGAAAGCATCGAAAGCATCGAAAGCCGCGACTCCTGCGGCAGGCTACGGAAGTTCGGCAGTTGTCGGGAGTAATCGGAAATGTTCGTTGCGTATAATCCGAGTAAAAATAATAGACGGACATCTAATAAATCACGTGTGCACATTGTGCATTTTTGTTTGGTAAGGTTTTATTTGTTTAAATAGCAGAAATGTTTTGTGTTTCGCGGTGGCCATTTTGCTTTTTTCATGTGATAAGCATTGTTTACTATTTTGTTTGCGCCAGTATATTTATATTTTTCTTAAAATAATTTTCTACTTAACATTTGAAAGTGTACACATTTAACAGTTTATTACTGAGTTTCTATAATAATTGTGATTTGCTTTTACTAGTGCGTTTGTTGATTTTTAAAAAATGTTATTTGATTGTGAGGTTTGGGTTGAAACTGTGTGTTTATTAAAAATAACAAGTTCGCACAATTGTCATTCAGTGAAAAGATTCAAATTGTGACTAAAGGTAGGTGTGTACCCGAGTTAGGTACTACAATTATACCAGCAAAAAGGGAATGCAACTCGAAAGTTTCGTGTTGAAAGTTATGAAACGTATAACTATTATTTTACTTATTAGAATTTCTTCCGCCGCGACGATCGATTGCTGTTTTGTCTGCGTTGCCGTAGAAGATGTACATGAATAGTAGTACATCTAAGACTTGTTCTTTTGGAATAGTTTCCGACTTAGAGATCCGTCGCGTGGCTGTGGCTATGCTAAAAATCTATAAAAAAAAAGTTTTTGTGACCGATTATCCGCCGCATACCCAGTGTCATAATCCTGTGCACGCCGCTGAGCGAGGGCATAACATATCGCTCGAAATATTAAAAAGCGTTTTTATCACTGAGGTTGAAGTAAATACATCAATTTGTCGCTGCATATTTTTTGTGAGAAAATATTTTGCACATGAAAATATGTGCTACACAAAGAGAACACTGTATTAATATGTGCATCACCTGTACATTTTTTTATATTTTCTGTATCCAATTACCTTTACAACTCACATTTTAACACAGATCGCTAAACAAGTCCTTAAGAAATTTCTATTTTGAGCTGTAGACTTTTTATGGCTGATCACAAAACAAATGCAACAAGGCAAAAAATACCCTACAATTCATTAACAAACAGTAAAAATACAGACCCATAAGCAGTTTAACTGAACGCGTCAATTATGTGGCGGATTGAGCCGGGCCACTGCAGTTACCAACATCTGACGTCACGACGCGGTATAGGATCAAGTTGCAATATGCCAAAACCATAAATTGCTTATCACCTGTTATACATTTATTTTTTAAACGGCTTACGATATAATAATCAATATTTTTATAAATATAAGCTTAATACTGAATACATGAATAATACTACAAATAGCTTAAAATAACTAAACAATGAAAATACAGACCAATAAGCACGTTAAATCGACGCGTCAATTATGTGGTGGATCGAGCCGGGGCACTGCAGTTACCAACATCTGACGTCATACCCGACGCGGTATAGAGATCAAGTTGCAACTTGTCAGAACTATTTCAGGAACTCTATTGCGGGAATCTCATCTGTAATCCGGCTGCTGGTTATTTAATATTGAATTTATTTTCGGATAATGCAGGTTTGTAGGATGCCGTTTGAAGTCTATTGTGCTGTCGTTTTAGTATTGGGCTATGATAGGCAGGTAATGACGCATTCAGGAGTAACATGACATGATGCAGACATTTTTATTAATGATTTTTTTTAAATTGATAAATGGTTGAAAATGTAAATTCAGTATTTCTAGATCGAGCAAAGTGGTAATCTATAGTCTTATTATCGTCCACCGTCAATGGAATAACAAGATCGATATAAAGAGTTATTTTCTATGGGTATTAAGTACCAAATCTTAACACATTGATAATGGGTGAAATTGGTGAAAAATGGGTGAAATTTTGTATAAATTGACAGTATGTAATTACAATAAAAGCTGCGACGTAGCCGCAACACTCTGACAATGAGTGCTAATTGTGTAGTGTCAGCTACAATTCAAATACCACTGTACTATGCTCTGAATTTATCAAAAAATCCAGTTACTACCCAGCGTAAAGCAGGTTCATGGTATCTAGTTGGAAAATACGTACTACGTTACAGCAACGATAAATTATTAGCTACGCTGTGCGCGCTTACTACGCATTCCGCTGCGTCTGCTACGCTTATTGTCGGATACAAATGCTACGTGCTACGAGAACGCTACGCGAGCTACTACGTAATATTGAAGTGTGAACTGAATTTGCCTTTTGAAGTGTAGTAAATCTTTTTCCTGTACTTTTTCTTATTCTAAACATACCTAGGTTTGATGAATTTTTATTATCTCATTTGTTTTATGGATTTAATAAGGTCTTGATCTTTTGGAACAGCTCTGTCTTAGTTTATCATTCTGTCCTAATGAATATGTGTTGTTGAACTTTACATACATTCAATACTATGGTAAAGATATCTTCGTAAGTTCTCAATATTTACATTGACGGTAAAAGCAACCATTAGTTAAGTAAAAGAAAAGCTACATTCATATATTCTATCTTTTTCCTTCGCTTTCAACGAGACTATCTTTCATTTCAATTTCAGTGTAGTCATTATGACGTTAAGGACACTACGACATCACGTTCTTCAACTAGAGTCTGTACTTGTTGAGCACAAACATTGACATCTGCATCTCAGACTAAGAATATATTTGTTAAAAGCTCCTAAGTTATTACTTTACTTGAATCCATTTAGTAATTACCATTTGTCATTAGCAGGTGTGCATTGCATGTACTTAAATAACTGAGAAGATTATTATGGTTATAAATTGTGTTTCTATATTAACATTTTTTTAATATTTTGTGCTAAATAAAGGAATCGTAAGCACTAAAAATGATCCAGTGCCTTATTTGATCTTAATGGTCACAGTCATGTATGAAAATTTGCAAATCTAAAGAATATAAGCGCATTGGTGATCTTTGTTGTACTAGATATGTTAAAATGAGGAAGGAGTAAATTACGAAAATTTAGGGATAATCAGTAACAACATTTATTAGGAAAAACGTAGGAGGCATTGGGACAATGCCCAAAACCTCCCTCTTACCTTGTCATAAATCGGGAAAATTAAAATAAATGTCATATTTTATTAAAAATCAAAACACTTTGCTCAAAAACAATCTAGCGGTCGATCTAAATTTAAAATGCGCCATTCAGGGCCCTATTATGTGGTTCGATCGATTTGCAATAATTGACCTAATCCAGACAGACGGGGTCGGAATGGCCGTTTCGTTGTTAATGTTACGAGATACGGGAATTTATACATAACAAAACGATTAGGAGGACGAGATTTTAGTAATGTAGCTTTGTGAATTAAAAAGTTTTAATTAGTCTGTGATGTCCTGTTTTCATTTTCCGGGGTGGGCCATAATTTTGATTAGATCATCGATATGGAAAAAAATATCATATCATAAAAGGGTTAATGATAGGCAAGTACTGGCTGAGGGCACGAAGAAGAAGAATAAAAAAGAGCTTTCAATTAAAGATATTTTAAATGAATATTTTCGTTATGGCGAAGTAGTGTGGTTAAATATCTCTTAAAATGACCCTTTTTTATTTTTTTTGTCAATCGAAGCTTTTGCTTATATTCAAATTAGTGATATCAATCCCATATTACGGGATAAAGAAAATAGTAGTGTACAAGCAGAAACTCAATTCCGTCTAAACTCTAAAGATTACTTTTTAAATGGAATAGGTAAGCCAACATGCAGCAAGCTCGCTCGGCACTAAACGATCACTTTTGCATATAATTTCTTCTGCAAATGGGTATTTCATTTTTGTAGGTTCGTTTAAATAAGTTCTATACATAATAATAGGTAAAATATAAATATCGTCAACACACTTAACATAGGTCATTAAATTTTGGTCGTACATTTTTATATAAGTGAATGTGAAAGTATTTTTTAAAATGCAATTTTCATCATAAGAAGTGATGTGATGTTTTAGAGCTCAGATCAATTCTCGTGAAATATTAATGATTAGCAATTTACTTCTTATATCTGAAAATGACGATGATGAAATTACTGATCAGGCGACTGAAATATTCCTAATAAAATGTAATCCCACCTGGGAAACAACTCGTATTACAATAAAATACTAAACATTTCCCAAACAATAAACAAAACTAGTTTTCAACAAGGTAAATTAAATTAGCATTCAACATTTTTGTAAGCCGAGCACGTCTCGCGGCGTTTTATTAGATATTCGACTAGACCCTCCATCCGGCGACAGATGTTGTGATCCATTATAGAAGCCTCCGCATACTGCTGATGGAAATTCCCACACTAGGACATTACGGCCATTAGTATTTTCTGGGCTGAAATTACTTCCCAAGTACAAGTCATTTGTCAGGAGATAAAACTGTCTTGTGTGGAGGGATGTTATTGGTAAAAATGTTTGGGAATTTGAGAGTGATTGAAGTATTAAGGTAGCTTGATTTTGAATGTTTCCTATGGCTTGCTGAAGTAACTTAAAAGGATTATGATAATAAAAGGAAATGAACTTGGAAACAAAGGAATGGTGATAATGATGAAGTAGAATTCTTTATAACCCTGGCTTGATTGCATCGTATACACAAAAAAAAATGGAAATTACGTTTAATTTTTCTATGTATCATTTGGCAATGAAACAATATATCGGCATGGTAGTAAATATAGCATTAATGTAATGTAATGTTATGTTATGTTATGTTATGCAATGTAATGTAATGTAATGTAAAGCAGTAAAATTGTAAAGCAGTAAAATTATTGCTTTATTTTGATTTGAGCGCCACATTTTTCAGGAATGAAATCATTAGGATCTAATTCTCTACAATACAAAGAACGAATATAACATACAAATAATTATCACTTCCAACCAGCAAGATACATTATCAAACGGGTCCACTTCCATATTTCCATTAATCCAACGCGCGGTTTAACCAGTCGTAAAAACGGACGCATCAGGCGTGCGATGTGTTGCGTCATAAATCGCACCCATTGTACAGTGCTTATGATAAATGTACACCAATAGGGACAATAGACTATACCTCTTTGTATGCTTGATTAATGATAAAAAGTCCAATCGCTCCCATTAAAGGCAATAAAAAAAAACGTCACCGGCAGATTTTTATTTGATAAACAATGTACTTGGTTTGTTTATTTTACTGCTTCCTGAAGGTTGTTTGAATAAATACAAATGGAAATATACCCAAATAGTAATATATATTCCTGACACGATGATAAAATATCATGTCTTGCGCCATGGATGTTAAAAGCTACAAGAGACTGTTGGGTCCCACTTGTCTTGGTGCAGATTTAGAACCCGAGGCCTTTTGTTTTACAATCGCATTCTTAACTAATTTTAAACTCAAAACATCAAAGTTTACACTTTCAAGATAAGCTTCCTAAAGCATCAATTTACTAATATTCCAATTTATCGGTATATTTCCCTCCACTATCCATAAAAACATATCAGCTTAAAATCTAGGTAATGGTTCACATGACATCTTTAAAAATATTTGCACCAAATGCCGTCATGTGTCTTAGTTCATCGGGATTAGACTTCTCAGCATACATCAATATTCTCTCTCTCTTCAGCCCCTGCTGATCCTAGGTTTTTCTCAAAGATCTAAAGATACTTGTTAGGAAGCGATCTGTAATCTGTGGTTTTTTACAACCAGCAGTGCGATTCTGTAAAAACCAAAACTCGAATCGAATCTCATTTCCGAACTCACTCTCACTTCGACAGTCACTTTAAGTGAGAAGGTTTTGGTATTCTGTAACATCGTTCAAGGTCGCGTGAAGTGAGGTGAGTATCGAAATGTTGTGTGAGATCTTCCATAGCGCTAGTGTCGACCTTTTGAAGTTACGGTTTTCAATCCACGCTACCGATTGAATTTTTGTCGTTATTCTTGCACGAATAAATCTATTTCATGGTTTTTCATGATAAATATGTGTTGCATAATCACATTAATATGATTAAAAAAATAATAAACAATAAATAAAGGAAAAAAAAATAGAGTTAGGCTGAACGCGATATGCCTTTGCCACACTCAAACATGCTTTTAAAACTAGAAACGTAACGTCATTCGTCGGCGCGACGAAATTTAAAACTTCAAAACAAAGTGTATTAAAAGATATTTTGTGAAGTGTTGTTATTTAATTCAAAGTATATTTAAAACAGTGATTATTATGGAGTGAGTAATGTATAATTACATTGTATTGGTGTGGTGTACGTCATAAAGAAAGAAATTATATGCATATATTGTTGTTTTAGATCAATTGATCGCGTTTCCCATCCTACGTTAAACCAAGTTGAAGCTTTGGTACAGTATTTAGAAGAGAAACCCCATTTGGCTAAAGGGTTTCTCAGAAATCAAAGTGCCAAAGCTCAAGCTCACAAGGAATGGGAACTCATTGCTTTGAAATTAAATAGCATTGGAGGCACTATAAAAAATGCGAAGAAGTGGATAAAGGTATGTCAACATTTTTTGTTCATTTGCACACCACTTAACGCTTAGCCATTGCATGTGGGGACGATCCTTTTATGACGCTGAGCGATTTTGCTTTTTTTTAGTATTGGGCGGACAAAAAAAGCGCAGTAAAAAAAAAATGTGCTACGAGAGCTGCTGCGAGACGTAGGACTGGTGGTGGAATGGAGGTGGTGCCTGTTTTGAGTGAGGTTGAAGAGAGGATTGTAGCACTAATGGGTGGTGATGGATTTGCTACTGGCGATGCACATTTACAAATTCAGGTTTTTGATGTAAATACTCTACATTTCCATCATCTTTAAAAATATGCTAACATATAGTATATAGTTAAAAGTTACCGTAATGTTACAGGAGACACCACCTAATTTACCTACTAGCCCTTCAATTTTAATTGAAAATATTATTGACCAGCCAAGACCGAGCACAAGCCAAAACTATGTCTACCAAAGCCCACATCAAGTAGCAGTTGATATGGTAAGAAAAATAAATAGTAATTTACTTTATTACAAATAATTTATATGAAACAATCTTAAAACTGGATAACATAGAAGCAACTCAGTTCACATGAAGGCTGAGAGAGAGACTTCATTACAATGTATTGGAATGTTATTTATTAAATTGATGGTCACCATGAAAACTATTGAAACTGTAACTACTTTACAGTTTCCTTCGAAATGTTTGAAATATAATAAATAAGAAAGAATTGACTCAGCTAAATAGAATATAAATGTTTTTGCGCTCAAATGTTACTATGCAATTAAGTCAGTGATAAATTTTATAATCTTTTGTGAACTACGAATTCATTCTATCATTCTTAGGAAATGTATGTCGAAATATAATTTTGCTTTCAGGAGGCAAACACTGTAAATACATCCCGAAGACACAGTGGTACATATCAGCCACCAATCAATCATCCATACCCTCCACCGACCACTGCATTCCAGACCTCAGCCCCAAGAGAGGTATTATAGTAATATTTATATTTTAATGAGAATCCTTTTGTTATTAATTTATTAGTGAAAATTATAATCATACATAATTTATTTTAGCAGTCTCCAATAGCTACCTCGAGCCCTAGAATTGTTGAGGAAGGGAACGCTACACCACCACATACCATTGCCAGTGCAGTTTCAAGTATGTGTGATACTACATGGATTTTATTATATCATCATGCAAAATTTGAGTATTTATACAAATTTATTATTTCAGCTCCAAGACGACGAAGAGTGCGCCTAAGGCGGTCACCTCCCGCCCAGCGACGTTCACAGTTTCACACTATTCTTGAGAAGTTTTTAAGCTTGGAAGAGCAGAGAGTGAGACTTGAACGTCGCATGGTAACCGTTCTGGAACGCAACTCTGAAACTGAGACGTTAATGGCACAGGCGAATATTGCTCTTGGAGATGGACTTAAGGCATTGGCAGATGCAATAAAAAAAAATTAAACAATACTGTTGATTTATTTTTGTCAGATACACACTGTAACCTACTCTTTAACTATAATTTATACTTCATAAAAATACGTATGTGATCTTAATATTATTCTATGGTAAGTAATAATGTTTATGAACAATAATTTTCATCATTATTTTTATTTATTTATTAAATCGACCATTGGTGGGCTACCGATAAAATTACTTTAGTTACACGTTAGGTAACAAGCTTTTATAGGTGCATATAGCTTTACAATTTATGATATAAAAACAAAAGCACAACTTAATCTAAAACAAAACTTAGTGCTAAATAAAAAACAAATTAAACTAGACTAATAACAACTATAGCATAAAATGGTAAAATATTTGAACAATGTAACATAGTTAAAATTACAATATTTTGTCGGAAACTTATATTTTATAATTAAAAAAAATTTATCTATATATAATATTATTATTTCTATATGTAGTTAAATAATTTAACAATATATATATCTATATATATCTATATATCAGCCCATATACGTCCCACTGCAGGGCACGGGCCTACTCTACAATCGAGAGAATCGATTGAGAGTGGTTAGGCCATATAGTCCACCACGCTGGCCTAGTGCGGGTTGGCGGACTTACATACCGTAGAAATTCCTTAAAATCGCTATGGTATGCAGGTTTCCTCACGATGTTTTCCTTCACCGTTAAAGTGCGTGGTGATTGACTATCAATACACACATAACTCCGAAAAGTCAGAGGTGTGCCCTGGGATTTGAACCCGCGACCACCGTGAACATGTAGGCGGCCGCGTCTGGTCCGTTACCAACAGGCCACCACGCACTACGCAATTTAACAATGATAATTATTAATGTGCAAATATACCACAATTTTCACAGGTTACAAATATCCAAATCCAAACTTAAATGCGAGTGAACTATAATAATAATATAAACTCTATAAATACATATAAATTAGGTTCTACTTAGCCATAAACTATTTATTAAATTCATTCTAGACCTGCGACCGGTTTCCAGCTCCAAATCTTGTGTATCTGCTTGTGCAAATAGTAACCTTTCATTCAACACAGTATCATCTCCATGTATTGGAGAAGGTAATCCCGCACGATTACAAATGTTGTGGAGTACACAACACGCAACTACTATCTTAGCGACAGTGTCAGGATGGTAATGTAATACTCTATGTGCTAGGAGACACCGAAAACGCCCTTTCAATAGTCCTATTGTTCGTTCTACTGAATTTCTGCCTGTAGCATGTAGTTTATTGTAATAACCTTCCGGGGTATCACCAGATGCGCCCGCGACTGGAGTCATTAAATAAGAGCGCTGAGGATAACCGGCATCTCCTAAAAGCATTAAAAAGTTTATAGTTATATTATCTTTACATAAGACAGTCATAATCCAGGCTGTAGCCATCTTATTTTGCCTATTTATTCATATTAGATTATAGGTGTAAATATTTTATTAAAGGCCCCTGCTGTATGAGACAGGTCCAATGATTAACTATATTTAATTGGCTATTTATTTACTTATAAGGGTTATATTAGTTGGGCAAAATGAGAAATGTAAAAGATGTATTTCAGCCGTGCGACAGTTTAGTGCGTTGTTATGCGCCGTAACAAACAAGTTAATATTTATACTTGCCTAATAAATACACCACTTCACCCGAATTGGTCAAGTTTTGTAAGTGGTCCCTAATGACTGAGTGGTTAAATACGAAACTATCGTGCGTTGCTCCGCCATATGACGCATCTACGTGTATTATATTAAGATCTGCATCATTAATCTGCAAAATAAAAACATATTCATCATAGTACTTATATATTGCGATTGGAACAATGAAATTGATAATGCATGTAAAAAACTTACCAACATAACATTCCGAGCGTGGAACCCCTTGCGGCAAAAATACCTTTCTTCATTATCACGCGGTCTCACCATAGCGACGAAAGTGCCATCAATACACCCGATCACCCCGGGAATACGAAATTTTTCATAAAATCTGTAACTTATAAATTTTTTATTACGTACGTTTAGCAATTATAAAATTTAAAAAGGAAATTTAATACCCACTTACCGCTCGGCCAATAATTGTCTTTCTGAACGATTTTGTGGAAATCTTATATACTTTTTTACAATACTAGGGTGATTCATCGCTTGTACTATCTCTTTAACGCACCGGGATACGCAAGTTTGTGATATGTATGTTTCTACATTTTTTCCTAATATTCTTTGATAGCTCCCACTTGCAAGGAATGCTAATGTGCAGAGAATCTAAAAAAATATAAGGAAATAGTAAAAATTATAGCGGTATCCTCCATCAACAAATATTTGAAAAAAAGTGCTCAAGTACCTTGCATCTTGTTGAAAGCGCTCGACTAGGTCGCTTAGTTGGTACTAGTAAAGGGCGTAATTGATTCTCTAAATCTTGAATTAAGTCTTCCGAAAGTCTATAGATGTTAATAAAATCATCGCTGCGACTAGTAAGGGGCAAATTTCTTATAATTTGAGCTTGACGACGATTGTTTCTTACTTCTAATTCGTAGGCTTCTTTAAGAATACTTAATAAAATAAATGATCGAGCCATCTACAAACAAAAAATATATTAACTGCAGTAACTTTCGACAGCCTCCGTGGCGCAGTTGGTTTGACGCCGCCTGCGAAACGAGAGGCCGCGGGTTCGATCCCCGCACCGAAACAAATATTTGTGTGATCCACAGGTATTTGTTTCGGGTCTGGGTGTTTGTGAGACCGAAAAGTCTCTCGTAGCTTCTGATACCCACGACACAAGACTCGATCTTAGTGTGGGGTCAGGACTATGTATGTGACTGTTGGGTGTATTTATTTATTTATTTATTTATAACTAAGTAAAAGTACAGTGAATCATATTTATAAAGGTAATAATCGACATTTCGAACTTACCTTGATAACAAATACTTTTGTAGCCCTTTTTTTACTTATGAAATCACAATTTATTTTCTTTTCACTCACAAACTCGCACACAAAATAGTAACTTATGATTTGACATAAAGGATCGAGGTGAGATTCGAAGTGAACATCGAAATCTTTGTTTCAGAATACCAATCAACGTCAAATAACTAAGATCTCACCTAAAAATAGTTCACTTCACTTGAGTTCTCACCTTATGGCGCTAGTGTAGATTTCATACAAGTTACAGAATGCCAAATGAGTTTTCACTGCGGATTCAGAAGTGAGTTCGGTCGTGAGTTGTTACAGAATAGCACGGCTGAGCAAAGTTGTCTGTCCACCTTATTGAATGACGTAATATCATTACTACTAATATACATAGAGAGGTGAAAATACCCATACAATTCCAAAATCCAGTTAATCGGCCAACCGACATCTTCAACAATATTTGCACCAAATGCGATGCCGTCGTGTGTCATAATTCATCGGGATTAGGCTCCCCACCACGCATCAATATTCACGGAGCGGGAATGGCCTTAATTACTCCATTACGTGGTCGGCTGGCAGGCCTATCATTGCTCATGGTTTATTAACCACCGTATCTTTGATATGGATGCTGAGTGATCCTTACGCTGGACTGGTTGGGAGATGACCTTGTTATGTTTAATTATTGCTGTGTTAAGGTAGACTGCCTCTGTGGCGTAGGTGTACTCAGGTACGATTACAAAGCTGAGGTCTCGGCTTCGAATCCCGGGTAGGGTAGAGTGATATTGCAATTTTCTATTCATTATCAGCGCGGAGTCAGAAATTTGTGCCCGATATGGCGATGGGCTCGCCCCCAATCACGTCGTGGGATACAAAGTGACATGTTGGTGTCCCGGTGACTCGTCTGCCTACCCCTTCTGAGATAAAGGAGTAAGTTTATGTGTGTTATGATAGAGTTCATGTAAGAGTAAAACGTATTATTAGGTAACATATTTTATTTGCAATTTTTTAATAATTGTTTGTGTGAACTGAATTTTTTTTTTAATATAAACATAAGTAGTTAGCTGTACTGAGTTTAATCGTGGGAAAGAAGCAGTGACTGAGATAATATTATGAGCTAATAAACATTGAGCTCATAATAAGATTTTTTTAGGCTAAAACGAGCTAACCAATACTAAATAAAATATTTATTTCCCTCATGTATCGTATGTCAGAGATACGAGTACTAAATAAAATAAACAGATATTTTACTCCAATATTGGTGGACACACTTATACAAGACAAACAGTATTGTTGGCACATAAAAATCGTAAAGGTAAGCAATAATACGAGCTGAAAAAGGGGTCGGCGACGGAATAAAGTCGAACTGGAAAGCAAATAAATCAGTTGGCGTGCGCGGAATCACGTCCGATCTAACGCAGCTTGTTAACGCGAGTAAACTTGTTCCGTTCACTCACTACTCGTATGGGGCGCGCTCGGCGGATTCATGTGCGGTGTTTAGTTTGACAGACAATTATTATGCAATTACGAGTATACAGGGTTAATCCAGACTGCGACAGTAAACGAAGCTAGGTGGTATGAGTGATTTCAGACACAAAGCAACTAAAAATTTTGCAAAAAAAATTTTTTTCAAGACGCAATGGTACGCAAGGGTTTAAATGACTATTTTCGCAAAACTTAGTATTTACCACCCAAACACGATGATATTTAAAAAGTTAATTTTGTTGCATTGTGTCTGTAACCACTAAAACTACTACCTGGCTTCGTTTTCGGTCGCAGTCTTGATGTATCCGGTATAGTCGAGGAAAAATATGTTTTATACTGGGTTGAGAATGTGACTATGTTTTATCTTGTGGTAAATCATGTGGTGGTATTTAGAACATCCATCCGTCCATCCATCCATCAGCCAAAGGAAGTCCACCGCTGAAGATAGACCTCTCCCAATGATTTAAACGGTGACCTGGAAATTATGAGAAAAAAAATTAAAATTTATGGGCGGGGGACTGATGGCCGATTGGGCCAAAAAGTTCTCGAATGGAGGCCACGTAACTTAAAATACAGCGTAGGACGTTCACCAACAAGGTGGTCACATATATCTATATTATTTTTAGCCAGTTGAAACAATTATGACGGGCTGGACTTGGGTCCTTGGAACTTGGATCCGGATATACTTTGCCGAATCCTTAACTGCAAATAACAATATTTAACGACACGACTCTTAAGACTGTAAAGTACTGTCTGAGAACGAAACAAAAATTACAAAATAATAATTGAAACTAAAATAATATTATAATAAAGCTGAAATTTAATTAATAAAATCTATAAAAAATAACAGCAACTTATAACAAAAGAAGGAAATGAGTATTACCTATTACTTCATTCCATCACCGAATGAACAATAAAACGTTTCAGATACAAATAATTTCAGTTTTAAAAAATCACGAACAAAATAAAATATCCGAACAGCCCAAGGCTGAAAGAATTGCGGTTAACAAGAACCGTCGATTTTGTAAACATTCAAAGACTCTTTTAATCTCGCTGAAAAAATGCTACTTTACGATAAAAGGGTTGGCAAAGCGCCACTATTGTGAAACAAGCTCTCAATTTACGTCAGTAGTCGAGCAGAAGGATCAGAAACTGTGAGTAATTTTAGTCTCCTTTAAGTTTTTCTCATCATATTTTACAAAAATATTAATATTGCTTATAAAGACTCGGTAATACAGTTTTAAAAGTTAGCTGTATGCTTTAGCAATCTTTGATGTAAAAAAAATGTTTCCTGCCGGTGTACTTGTACCGTATTCATTGTAATTTGTAACGTGTGGTTCTGAGTAAAGTTATATTAATAGAAATCTTGTTTAATCATTGAAATCCAATTTGAATGGCATTCGATAAGTGGAATGCCATCCGAATACTATGGGCAACAAAAAATATCTCTTGCTAACTAACACAATATTATGCATTATTTATTACATTAATAATTATTCTGCTTCTGCATACTACTATGGAGCACCCTAGATTAAAGAAAGCATTTATTTGTAGTATGAGATAAGGATATATACCCTCGTCGTTCCGTATTGGTCGGTAAGGAAAATGTCGTGAAAAACCAGCATGCTTGTCAAGTATACTCTATTGGAATATCAGAGATTGAAGTCCACGATGTCACACTAAGTCACTTTGGTGGACTAGTTCAGTCTCGTACTTTAGTATTGTACCCGACAACCGAAAGCATAATGTCAATTCGTCCTAATATGTAACAGTAGTCCTTGATTTGTTTTTTACTCTAGACATTTACTAAATATATTTTTCTTGGTTTGGTTTACGTGTGTGTAATAACATAAGTGTTGTGTACTCCTTTAAGTGGTTTATGCATCAGAATGTAACTATAGTAAAGAATGTCTTAGTTGTGATAATGTATATACCGTTGGAGAACCTCAATTTAATAAAATAAAATAAAATAATGTCCGATATAAATAGATACAAATCTCAAGATAGACACGTAAGAGGCTGACATACTATTATCACGTGACTATATCGATAATGTCGACTATCGGGTCGAAACTATAGAACATTGAGAACATCTACAGAAGCTCTGGCTTGGATGCCGAGTCAAAGGTTAAAAGCAGGAGCGGTAAAATCGGAGGCGGTATTTATCTATGCAAAGGATCTTCACTGCTCGTGACTCGGTCTAACGCTTCACAGTTATGGGGATTTACTTTTTATATTATATATTTTACACATTAATAGAAAAATAAACAGAGACATAATTTTAATAAAAAGAGAAATGCACTTACTGAAATTTCGCTACAAAGGTTCCTGGGCAGGAGAATTATTTAAAATAAGCAAAAGGGAGCAGGGTTGATTAAATAAATCGTGATCATGTACGTAACATACAAATAGTAATTTTCAACTTAATATAATTTTATTATTGCCATACATTTTCGTTAAAATGACTAGATTGATAAAATTCAATGATAAGGAAGCTAAATAATGATACGTCTAAATTAGCCAACAACTGGCGACTGACCATTGCCACACGTCATTTCCACTATTATTTCCCGTCATTTCCACAATTATTGGCTTGTGAAATAAAACACAGCACCTAAGTTCCACGAATGGTGTTTACCCCGGGCGCGTTATAATCGGAAAACTCTATTTGTTTTGTGATTGCGAATTTGATTAGTAAATGTTTTAAGCAATATATTAAATGCAATGGAGACAGAAAATGTGCCAAGTGTTCTTCCTGGTTCTTTGACAAATAAGATCATTAGCCTGTGAATACTATTGCAAATATTCTAGTACGAACATCATTTGGGTTTTGATATTTTTTCCCACTGATACGTAGTTTTCGTTGCACTTTAGTATATGGGTGGGTTCTGGGTTCGATTTCGATTTTGGTGGTGATTTTTTGCTATTATACAGGGTATATCAAGACCGCGACCGAAAACGAAGCCAGGTAGTATTAGTGACTTCAGACATATTGCAATGAAAAATTTCGCAAAAAAAATCGTCAACTTTTTTAAATTCGTCGTATTTGGGTGATAAATACATGGTTTTCCTAAAATAATGATGTACATTTTTTTATTTTTTAAGACGCAATGGTACGATAGGGTTTTAAATTACTATTTTCGCAATAACTAGGTATTTACTACCCAAAAACAATGATTTTCAAAAAATTGCAAAAAAAAATCTGTTGCTTATTTTGCGAAATTTTTATTTGCATTGTGTCTGTAACCACTAAAACTACCACCCGGCTTCGTTTTCGGTCGCAGTCTTGATATACCCTGTATATTGCATGAATAAATTTTGTCGTAATTAATTGGTATCCAATCCTGATTTATTAGAAGAAAGTATATTTTAAAAATACATTTCTAATTTCGGTTCAGGTGGTACTATGCTACAGATATAATATCTACGTTCTAATATTAATAACATATCTATTCTAGAGACTTTTCCACTCTCACACCCGCCACTGCAATTCCTATAAGCCAGGATCAACAGTGGCACGCATTTTAATGACACCGAGCATTGAAGCTCAGCGAGTCTCCGGGAATGTCTAGTCTTTAACCCGCAACGAAATCAATCTCAAAGTTATATTAATAGAAGGGGTTGCAGATAAATTGTTGTAACATATCTATTAAACTCAGTCTATTACATAGATACACACATACATAAAGTCAAGCCTCAGTCTATTAGTAATGTAATTCTCCATTTCACTACGGCAAGAGAAATCGGTCACTGCGCCAACGGCTTTAATGGACAAATATATTAATCTTAAGTTCAGTGCAACATGTTAATGATTTTCTACGATTTCTCAACATAACTGGTAAGAAATACAGAAAACTTAGATTGCACAAAAAATTTAGAAGCAAATTGATGGTGAACATTTTCGTATTCTGTTAATTCGTCCTAATATGTAACAGTAGTCGTTGATTTGTTTTTGATTCTAGATATTTACTAAACATATTTTTCTTGGTTTCGTTTACGTGTGTGTAATAACATAAGTGTTGTGTACTCCTTTAAGTGGTTTATGGATCAGAATGTAACTATAGTAAAGAATGTTTTAGTTGTGATAATGTATATACCGTTGGAGAACCTCAATGTAATAAAATAAAAAAAAAAAAAACAAAACATTCTGTATACACTCTTTTCGTATATACCGGGTATATCAAGACCGCGACCGAAAACGAAGCCGGGTGGTAGTTTTAGTGGCTATAGACACAATGCAACAAAAAAATTCACAAAATAAGCGATAGATAATTTTTTACAATTTTTTAAAAATCATAGTTGTTAGGTGGTAAATCCTTAGTTTCTGTGAAAATAGTAATTTAAACCCTTACGTATCATTGCGTCTTTAAAAATAAAAAGGTGTACATCATTATTTTGGAAAAAATATGTTTTTATCACCCAAATACGACGATAAGTAAAAAAATTACCAAAAAAAATGACGATTTATTTTGCGGAATTTTTAGTTGCATTGTGTCTGAAGTCACTAATACTACCACCTGGCTTAGTTTTCGGTCGCAGTCTTGATATACCCTGTATTCTTTATAATCTCTTTACCGTACTGTGGTCTTGAGCTGATGTTTGTTATAAATAAATAAATAAATACACCCAACAGTCACTTAAATAGTCCTGACCCCACACTAAGATCGAGTCTTGTGTCGTGGGTATCAGAAGCTACGAGAGACTTTTCGGTCTCACAAACACCCAGACCCGAAACAAATACCTGTGGATCACACAAATATTTGTTTCGGTGCGGGGATCGAACCCGCGGCCTCTCGTTTCACACGGCGTCTAACCAACTACGCCACGGAGGCTGTCTGTTGTTTTACTTAACTACATTTAAGCGGGACTTGCGTAGTTAAGTGCAACATAATATTTAAGTGGCGTTTGAGTATTCGGGAGTAAAACATATTATATATTTTTTAAATACCTTGTAAAAAGACTATAAACTATCATTGATGATTTATTTGAACCAAGAAATATTAAAATGTATTACTCGACCTGATATTGAACACAGGACCTCAAGATTTATATCACATCAATGCTACTTACTATTGAGGAAACCTTCAAACACCAATTGGAATCAAACAATGAAATTTTTTATCACCATCCGATTTTTGAATGTGTCCACGAAAATCAATCGGGGTTTTGGTAATAAATAAAACCTTTCTTGGGACCGCCGTAATCTCACACGCGGTAAGGCGGCTATAAAAAAGTCAAAGTTGGACCGTGTATTACAATTTATCCCCTTAACTTTGTAGTGGACGTTATCGCTGTTTTAAAACATTCGCACACACTTTTATTTTTGTTGCGCTTGTTGTTTTAGCTGCGTCGTAAAAAATTAAATGAATAATCAATAAATACATCTTCATTATCGTGACCCCCAACTGAGAAAAGTAAATGATTCAATAAACACAGACCCTATATTAAGACCAATCAATCCATTACAAACTACGAGGAGTGGAAGTAGTAGCCACGCTGTTTTCAGTCATGACTCAGCATGAATGGGCAAGCTCGTCCGGAGCGGTACCTCTGTCTCACAGAAATCGACATCAAAGACGCAATGACTTAATGTGTGATCAGGACTATTTACATATGTAACTTGAGTTGGTTAGACGCAGGTTGAGAAACGAGAGGTTGTGGGTTCGATCCCTGGACTGACACAAAATACTTGTGGCTCACATCATTTATCTCGTTGCGGGGATCGAACCCGCGGCCTCTCGTTTCACAGCCGGCTTTTGACTAACTGTGCCACGGCGGCTGATATTGTGTCTTGCCAGTATAAAAGTCTTGAGTTCAGCATGCGAGTCGCAGCCCTATACTAAAAATACATTATTTTGTTGCCTAAATTCATTTTTGAAGTTAGTACATTAAGTTACTTCAAAGCGTAAAATAGCAATTTCGGCACCAATGTTTTTCTATTTTGAATTTCTAAACCTACTCTAATCTATTTTAGGCTTGTAAGATACAAGGCTTACAGTCTAGAAAGAAAATTAATATCATAAAAGCAAGGAAAAAGTTTGTTTACATCAATTACTTCAGACGTTAGATTGATGGGCTTCGCTTTAATAACTAATAATGGATCTTGATCAATTTCTGTTTTATCGGCGCTTTTATTGTTAACATGTTTAGTCGTTTGACTGTCTAGGTATGTACTTATCAAACTAAATAAAATATGATTGTATTTATTCGTTTTATTTTATTTACTGGCGGTGAAGTTCGAACACGAATGCACATGTAGGAACTTATGTACATCAATACGTCTGTAGCGGTTTGCGAGCGTGAACCAATATCAATTTTCGTGCTTATATTTTTATAGAGTTTCGCCTAGTACATGCTTGCATTTGAAGGGCCTCTAAAACACGTGTATAATTAATGTCATTCTGAAGTTTTAATCAAGAGCGGGGATTCGGCTGGGAAAATTTCAACAGATCTGAAGTATTTTGACAGCCTCCGTGGCGCAGTTGGTTAGACGCCGGCTGTGAAAAGAGAGGCCGAGGGTTCGATCCCCGCACCGAGACAAATGTTTGTGTGAACCACAAGTATTTGTTTCGGGTCTGGGTGTTTGTGAGACCGAAAAGTCTCTCGTAGTTCCTGATACCCACAACACAAGACTCGATCTTAGTGTGGGGTCAGGACTATGTATGTGACTGTTGGGTGTATTTATTTATTTATTTTATGGGAAGCACAACTTCATTAGTAAAAATGTTTTCACTTTAGCCTAGCAGTTGGCTTTTGCTTTCGAATAGACTGAGGTTCTATCTCCGCGGTGATTATTATGATTTGTAATATCTAAAATATGTATGTCAACCTCTGTGGCGGAGTTAGTAAGACGCCGGCTATGAAAAGAGAGGACGTGGGTTCGATCCCCGATACAATTAATGTTTGTGAGGCCCACAAGTATTAATATCGAGTCTGGGTATGTGTGAGACCGAAAAGTCTCTGGTAGTTTTTAATACCCACAACACATGACTTAATTGATCTTAATGTGGTGTCTGGACTATGTATGTGACTATTCCGTGTATTTATAATATTCATTTATTTGTATGGATTTGATTTGAGTTTGGCTGTTTGCGTATTATTATTATTGCAATGAATGGCGAGACGATCTTGCCAGTAGTAAAACCAAACTACACCATTAATTATATTACACCATATTGGCATTCCACTGCGCTTGCCATCCTGAGACATAAGATGATATGTATAATGATTTTTAATTCCTTGGTAACTAGGCTGTATGATATCCACGCCCCTCTACGACCTGTCAAATTAAAGCACCTCCCTGCTCCATGGCTCACAGATGACATCAGGTGCTTGATGCGCAAAAAAGCAGCGGCTAAAAACAAGCACAAACGTAATCCAACAGAATTAACCAAAGCTGAATACATAAGCGTACGGAATCGCTGCAACAGGGTGTGTAGGGATGCTTATCGTCGTCATATTCACGAATCTGTCGATGAGGAAGATCCAGCCAAAGTCTGGAAATTCCTCAGAAGTTTGGGAATTGGTAAATCTCAACACAGCTCATCATCTAATAATCTTGACATTAATGGTCTGAATAATCATTTTCTTCCTGTTCTTGTATTGACATATCAATCAAGAACGAAACTATAAACTGTCTCAATTCCTTACCAATTCCTGATTACGCTCCCTTTGTTCTTAAAAGATTTACCGCTTGTGATGTTAAGAAAAGCATTCTATCCGTGACATCGAATGCAGTTGGTGTAGATGGCATTAGCCGCAATATGCTAGTGCCAATTCTAGATTTCATTCTGCCTTCGATTTGTCATATCCTCAACTACTCCATTCTCAATGGAGTTTTCCCTTCCTATTGGAAAGACGCGCTAATAATACCTCTTCCTAAAAAAGCCAATCCCGAATTATTTTCTGAGTACCGACCTATTTCCATCCTTCCCTTCCTCTCCAAAGTGCTGGAGCGTCTTGTCCACTCACAACTAAGTTCCTTCTTATCCAACAATTTCCTTTTAAACCCTTTTCAATCCGGTTTTCGTCCAGGACACAGTACAGTGACTGCTTTAGTCAATGTTACTGACGATATTCGTCTTGGAATGGAAAAAGGGCACCTCACGGTTTTGACGTTACTGGATTTCAGTAACGCCTTCAATACTGTTGACTTTGAAATCCTTCTAGCCTTGCTCCGCTCTATTAACATATCTCCAACGGTAATCAATTGGTTTCACAGTTATCTGTTCGGTCGCCGGCAGCGGGTTCGTCTCAACGACGACTTTTCGTCATGGAGTAATACCGAAGCTGGTGTACCACAAGGCGGCGTTTTATCTCCTTTACTTTTTGCTATTTTCATTAATTCTATAACTCAAAGTGTATCTTCTTCTTACCACCTGTATGCAGACGATCTCCAAATTTACAATCAGGCTTCCTTGTTGAAACTAAGTGACGCAATTGGTATAATTAATTCAGACTTGGTTAAAATATCTGAGTGGGGAAATCGCTATGGGCTCAAAGTAAATCCTGCAAAATCTCAGGCCATTATCATAGGTAGTTCACGTCTCATTGGTAAAATTGATTGGCCAATTCTTTCCCCAGTGGTTTTTAATGGTACTGTCGTACCATTTAGTACAACTGTAAAAAACCTTGGAGTAATCTTCGATCAGACTTTGTCATGGGGCCCACAGCTAGCAGCCACGAGCCGTAAGGTGTTTGCGTCAGCCGCTAATTTAAAAAGACTCCGTAACTTCCTGCCCATTGCCACTAAAATTATGCTTGCACAGTCTCTACTTCATCCTGTACTAGATTACGCTGACGTCTGCTATCTCGACCTAACTCAAGTCCAATTCGATAAACTTGAGCGGCTTCAAAATTTTTGTATACGATTTATATTTGGTTTGCGCAAATATGATCACATATCTGCTTTTCGCACTAAGCTCAAGTGGCTCCCTATTCGCTTCCGCCGGAATACACATATTCTTTGTTTTCTCTATAATGTGTTATTTAATCCTAGTTCTCCCACTTATCTTAAGGAACGTTTTGATTTCCTCCACAATTCTCATTCCCGCGCTCTGAGATCGTCAGAGAATCTAAAATTGAAGACACCTCGTCATGAAAGTGTTTTCTTTGACGGATCTTTTACCGTCCAGGCCGTTCGCCTGTGGAACACACTTCCCTTGGCAATTCGGCAAGCGCCTTCGCTTAACGCCTTTAGAAATAGGGTGAAGAATCATTTTCTTTCTAAATTATCTTAAGTGTAATTTTTAATTTGTTTTATTTAAATTCTTTGTTTGTTTTTGTTTTATGTTTTGCGCTTCATTGTTTAAATTTAGTATATAATTGTTATAGTATATTTAGTATATAATGTTTTAATATAATATTATATTTCATATATTTATTTATTTAATTTCCTTGTACTAAGGTAGTATTATGTTGCCGTTATAAGTTACGCACACACTTTTTAATTCTACTTTTTCATACAAATGCCCACTTTTATTTATTTCTTGTCGTACGATCCATTCTATCGTTTTTGGTTGTCTGGAAGAGATCGCTTATAGCGATAAGACCGCCAATTGTACCCTTTTTTTTTTAAGATATATATTTTTATGCGTCTCTGTACTTTGTGGTGTTCAATAAAGTGTTGTGTATCTGTATCTGTATAAACTTAAGATTTAGGAGAAATCCCCATAGGTAATTTTATAAAAATAAGCAGTATTATTGAAAATATAAGCTAAAATATAATTTGTCTAAAAATAAGTAACTTTTATAGGGATATTTCGATCTATGCTAGTAGGTAGATACTTAGTTAAATTATGCACTGTCGTCAAACGCCCACAGAAGGTCAGATGCGAAGTGGGTTGTTGCAATTCATCGAAATTGAGTGTAGGATGCTTCATTATATTAGGTATATTTATCGTTGCAGAAACTTCTGGAAATAAAATTATAAAATTTAGCTTTTGATCGGGTTTATTGCGAATTTATTTTTAGGTACAGCTTGAGTAGGTAAGAAGCTTGCATGATGATGTCGGTCGGCGTGAGAGACCTATCACATCGTGGGACGGATCATACAAGGCGAAATGTGTGTGCATCTCTGCCTACCCGTTCTGGGAAAAAGGCGTGAGTCTATGAAAATGTTCTTTACAAAGAAGTCTGCAAATATTGTAGTGTATTACGCGGGTCACTTAGCGATTCCTGCGGTGAGTCAGCTTCTTTTGCGTGGCATGTCAACACCGGAAACAATTCATTATGTCGAACTATGTCGCTCGTGTGGTTAAAGCCCGTAGCACATTGCGGAGGATAATGTGGCTGCGATTTCTTTTTATTATATTTTTTGCACTGATATATTTCATGTAAAGAAGAATATTTTTATGAAATAGTGCGTAAATTAGTAGATGAATTAAACATTCAGTGCTACTCAGTTATAATAGAAGAAAAACAGAGTAGACCGGCTTGTTTTTGTCAATTGGAGGAAGTTTTTTTTCGATCGTATTACCCTAAAGTATAAAAGGAAAAATATTTGCCTCATTTTTTATAGAAAAGTAGGAAATCAGAGAGTGACAATACAACATTAGTGCATTACTCCACTTCAAGGAAAATACATTTAATTTTCTTCAAAATCCTTAACTTGCATGGTTCATCGCATTATATACAGTTATTAAAATTCTTTCAAGTATAAACGCCGCCTTACCTCAGCTATACGAAGTTCCAATTTCTAGGTCATATTAATACTGGCCTGCTTGCATTTAATTTGTCGCCATTGTTATTACAATTTGTTATAATTAAGTGGGGAAAGCTTTTTTTCCCTTATTACTTTGAGTGACTGCTTAGTTATTGCATAGATACGGAGCAGGGAAAAATAAGAAGGAAAATTGTTATTTATGGAAATTTCTGTTCTGATTTTATTTACAGGTGAATAAATGGTTCCATTTTAGTAGTTTTAGGTTGTAATATATTTTTACTTAATATTGTTTTACGTATAAAGAATATCCGAAATTGATCCAGAAATATATTATTTTACTAGCATTTACTTGATCCGAAAAAAATACCATTAAAAAATACCTTTTTAATTTACACAAGGTTCGAATTGAACCCAAGTCCACACCAATCCAAACCTATTCATGTTGCCTCACACCAATGCGGTGGAAATTGTTCTGTAGTGACAATTATTATTAACATTTTAATCAATCATTCTATTTTAAAGTTGCGAATAAACAGCTATGGCAATCAAGCGCTTTAATCAAAGCGCTTACAGTGATAAAGCCGTAACTGCACTACAAACGGCAGTGGTCGCGAGTGTTCAATATTGACAATAAAGCGGTTCCAGCACTGTATCTGCTGTTAACAGCAGCGACCGCAACCGCACTGTTATCTTCATACCGCGCGTGTTGCGGCCATGCGGTGATCATTCGTTTATTTGACTACATTATACTTTGAGTATACTGAGTTAAGTATAATCGCTATGTATGTGGATCGTCATGATCCAGGGTCCGTTATCAGGTTGGGTAATTTTTGTGTTTATCTGAAAAGTATGCTGAGTTCAGTATAATGGCAACGGGATGTTTATTATAAAGTATGGGGTTCGATTTTCAGGTCGGGTTATCTATTTGGTATAACCAACATAAAAAAAGAAGAGATTCAATTCAACTATATGTTTTTTTTATGTTTGTTACTTCATATCTTTGTACTGGGTGACCCGATTTTCATTATTCTTTCTTTAATTGAAAGCTACTTTTTCTATTTGGAACACAATATTATGATGCTTTGGGAAAAACGAATACCAATGTCTAAATAAAAAAACAACAACAAATTTGAGCTTCAGTTTTTGCGTTAGTTTGGTGAGTAAGATTAGCAGCCTCCGTGGCGCAGTTGCTTTGACGCCGCCTGTGAAACGAGAGGCCGCGGGTTCGATCCCCGCACCGAAAAAAATATTTGTGTGATCCACAGGTATTTGTTTCGGGTCTGGGTGTTTGTGAGACCGAAAAGTCTCTCGTAGCTTCTGATACCCACGACACAAGACTCGATCTTAGTGTGGGGTCAGGACTATGTATGTGACTGTTGGGTGTATTTATTTATTTATTATTTATTTATAGTAGTACAAATTATTAAGTAGTATATTCATATTCGAGCGTGTAGCGACCACTGTAAAATCTGTTGTGGAAAACCACGCAACAGTGTCGGATCCCGGATTTATTCTGAGTTCGGGAAGGGTGCCATTTCAAAGGCCAGCAGGAAATAATCATCTTGATAGGCTTAGCAAGACATGTACTTTGTAATAGCTGTATAAAAAATCTTCTCTTGGTTATTAATTATTTTCAAACTCTTAAAGTAATAACTGAAAGGCGGATTATCTTCGGACTAATCTTAAAAACGCTTCGGTGACGAGCCACAGTTTTGAGGTCAACAAATTTTATTTTTCCCTCACAGCGAGCACTTTCAACTTTTCTAAGAAATAAAATTAATTTGCGAAACCTTGCAGTAACATTAATAAATTATATTTTACCTTAATGTTGTGCCTATTTGTACTTACATTTAATCCAAAGTGAGTTTTGTAGGAATAATGTTTTTTACGTTTAAATGGGTTTATGTACATAATTGATTTATTGCTTTTATAAATTTATGACCTTAGGAATAACACTAGAAAGAAGTCGTTGGATATAGGCCACTTTAAACAGATTGATGTGAAGTTCTGTGGGAAAGGCCTATGTTCAGCAGTGGACAACCTTTTTGCGGTAAGATATATACGAAAGAAAGAAAGCGTATTGGAAATAATATTACGGGACGATGGACCTGTGGAGAGAGGAGAGGGTGTAGGTAATACTTTAAATTGCACGAATGTCAGGTTGAGAAATCTACTCATTTGAAGCGTAAAGCCTGTCCAAACACAAGGATAACCTAAAAATACTAAGCACTTCATGGCACTGCACTGCATTTTAAGACATAATGTTAAGACTTAACTCCAATAATCACAGGCTAGCCATATTATTCTAACCGGTTCATACACTCGCTTGGCGACGGAAATAGAGAAAGCGGTGGATTCTAACCAGACAGGTTTTTGGAAATGAGGTTGGCCCTAACGCCTACTTGGTTGTTTAGTATTATATTTTATAATGTAAACACATACAATATACTTTCTAATCTATTATATGGAAGAAACAAAATATAAGCTGAAATAGTGTAAGAAGCAAAGACAACATTTCAAGAATTGCTATTGCAGCCAGCAAGCTGCTTATGAATTTCTAAACAGTTTTCAATGTATTGCTTTGCCGCCCAAGAGCTACTTTAATATTAATCATTTTTGTAAACGATTTGGATTCTATCTACGTCTAATAAAGTTATTAATATATTTAAAATGACCATTTAAATTATAAGAATAATTTTGCTTATTTTATTATTTTAGTTTTATTGTAATGTTTTATATTCGGGTATGGTTGTTTGTGAGACCGAAAAGTCTCTCGTAGTTCCTGATACCCACGCCACAAGACTCGATCTTAGTGTGAGGTCAGGACTATGTATGTGACTTTTGGGTGTTATTTATTTATTTATAATCTCATTTGCTCTCATTAATCTCCATTATATTTTATATAATTTATAGACCTAAAAAATGGCGGTATTATTTGCTTACACTTATTTCATTTCTTGGATGTAGTTTAAAGTTACACAACGAACAAGTGTAAGAGCGTTGCTTCAATCCAACCGTGTGATACCACGCATTCTCCTCGTAAAATTGCTTGTAGAGCATCTAGAAATATCCTTAAAAATACAGACATGCAAAAGAACAGCAAACATGAACCAATATCTCAGTAAGGAGCCGCTCGTAAACAACAAAATCTATCGCGATAAAATTCATCAAACTACAAGCGAGTTGCCGCTCATTTTCTGCACTACATTATTCTGTGTACGTTCATAAAGTATCCCAAGTTTCGTACTGTTCGCACGACGAAAATTTCGTCGGAATTTTCAAGATATCGCACAATGTAATATAAATCTTATTTTTAAGATGGTAGAGTGTTTCTTAGATTGATCGGTTCGGTCGAGTCCCCTTGATCGATGCAACGTTGCATTTACCCGTAGCGTACCCAATTTGGTTGATTTTGTTCGAGGCGGGCCGGGACGGGAGCGTGGACTCAACTTCCCTCATCCGTTATAATTGCCTGTCTAGTGTTACATGCGAAATATATTATAAACTGGTTCTTTGACCGAGATTTTCTCTACTTGGACGACAGTGTTATCTGGAAAAATCGTTTAGTATTATTATGTTAATATTTGGGATGTTGCTGCGTTTGAATATGCAGTTTGCTGTAACAAGATTTATCCACTTGTACAAAAATACTATATTTTATATCATTAGATATTGGGTTAGTGGCACCGTGGTTCAGCCGAGAAGCCGTCGCCGTGAAGTCCTGCGTTGGACTTCTATCCGGAAATCCAATTTGTGTGAACTAAAAAGTTTCCTTCGAGAACATTTCAGCTCCATCAGCCATAGGGTTTTCGGGATGAAATTGCTCTGTCGACTTCTACGTCACCTTGCTAACCTATTATTATGTGTCGTAGTTAGATACAAAAATACATAAGTTGTAGGTTCGTTTCCTTAAACCCATTTGAACTGGTTTCGATCAGGCGTGAAAAATTGTGTAAAAGATGCAGATTTCTTTCTGGTACCTATACTATGTGGATTGTAGAGCAATTGCCAATGGATGCATAGCAGTTTCTTTGTCATACCCAATAAACGTATAGGTTACGTTCATAAAATAGTTTTAGTCTATTTAGTTATGTGAATTTCAACCATCACTGCTTGCGTATATATGATTTTATTTTTATTTTAAATTTAAGTTACACTGAACATTTTCCAACACAAATACAGCGGAGTGTACACACGTCACTGACTTTATTCAAACTAAGCTTTTTGTTATACTTTTACAAAGCAGTATAACAAAATGAAATAAAATTCTGCAACTTCCATTGTGAAATGGCCATTATTTTTCTTTGTTTAAATTCGTATGTTTTATTTCTATTGTCGTTCGTTGTCGTCGAACTTTTACCTGGTGGTGTTGGACAGATAATGTGTGTACTTTATTTAAAAATATAAAAAAGTTGAGAACATTATTTTTTAAGCCATAGCCTTGTTGAGAGCAGAGGTTTCAAACCCAAGGGAATTAAAGTAACCATATTTTTTAAAGTTACATGATTATTCCTATTTAATTGGTAGTTTTTTAATATGTGTGGCTTAGCCAGATCTACAAGAATTTTAAAGATATGATAAAAGTCTATGAACATTCACTCTACCAGCAGAATAGTTATTTGAAATTGCCCAAATAGGGACAAACTATAAAATATACCTACCATTTTTTTAACTGCGATAGAATGTAGTTTTAACAAGTTAAAAACATGTTAAAACTTTTTCATACCTTTCTCTATGTGATACACCAACGGAAAAGTTAAACCAAACCGGTTATTTTCGTTTCACCCGTCACTTCACGCCGTATTAAGTGTTATTAAAAGTATCACCGACCGGTTATGAGAAAACCGCCCTTTGAATACGAAATTCCGAAGGATGGAGCGAACAGGGCATTTCCCTCCAAAGCATAATTTATGGTGAACTTTATAGCACCTATAAAATGCTTCAATGGATACCGCGTTAATGAAAAAAATCAAGTGAAAAATTCATATTTTTATTCGACATTTTACGACCTTTTAGTTGGCTTTTCACGTTATTTACGATATATAAAGGTGATTTATATAATTAATTTTACTTTACGACGTATCTAGAAATATGAATAAACAACATTAATTTCCGTTTTTTTAGATGTCATTTTGATAAGCGATAAGGCTTTTATGACTTTACTAAATTCTAATTATTACGTTTATTACCACTAAAGAAATATTATTATTGAAATATGTTTCTGTAAATAAAACATTTAATGCTTATTGGACGCAATACACCATCCAAGTCTAAACTAGCATAGTGCAATCGACCAGCGTGTTGGATTGTTCTAACCTTCTAGATTGTTCTAATTATTTAGATTATAATTCATTAGTATTATCACAATTGTAACTAGATTTCCTAGTATTTAAATTATTTTAAGTTTAATTACTAAGAAAAACTAATATAAAATCCATACCATATCTAGTAATACTTAAGAGAAACTACTCAAACTCCAGCCGACTTCGCCATCGTCCAATCGCACTTTGCAATCGCATTTTGCCCAGACCCCGTTCCATAAACCAGATTCTTGATCGAAGACCTTGAAGACTCCGAAGCTCATTCCACTAAACCATTACTATATGCATTAAGTATACTCGGATGTAAGCAATGTTATGCAATTCCCAATCGATATTTGGCAACGTTAGTTCCGTCTGAATCTTGTATAAATTCTAAAACCAGTAAGCAGCAAACTTTAAATGATACTCGATCTTGCGGAATTCTATTTTTATATTTTGTGAATTTTCTCAATTGAATGGGATTATTATTAGGAATAGTCTTTTAATGGTTCTTTGGTAATGTTTATTTTAAGGTTATTATATTGCCGATTGTGCTCGTTTAAGTATTGTGTTCCTGAAATGAAAAAAATGAAAAAAATATGAATGAAAAATATAATTATCAAAGCAGCATTTTGACAAGACCCCATAAAACGAGTCACCGAGATAAATATTGATATTAGGAATTACAAGACACTTTATAGTCTTATTATACTGGGATTTGGGCCCGCGGCCTCTTGTCTTATAACCGGCGCCTTGACTGCACCATGAAATATGTACAAATATTACACGCACGAAATACTCACGAATGACATTAATTTTATTTAGTAACAACAACAGTAAAAAGCAGTGACATTTATCCACACCATGCAGACAAATGAAATATTTCTCTTGATCTAGATATTTGCGCTACAGTGACAATTTGAAAGATTAAATTATTTTTTTTTTGACTGCCTCGGTGGCGTAGTTGTATTACGGTACGGTTACAAAGCTGAGGTCTCGGGTTCGAGTCCCGGGTCGGGCAAAGTGATATTGGATTTTTCTATTCATATCAGCCCGGAGTCAGGAATTTGTGCCCGATATGGCGATAGGCCCGCCCCCTATCACATCATGGGACGAAACATACAAGGCGAAATGTGGGTGTCCTGGTGACGCCTCTGCCTACCCCTTCGGGGATAAAGGCGTGAGTTTATGTATGTATGTATGTAAATTATTTTTATCCACACTAAAATCTGAGCCTACCAATGGAGTTCTAATTCGAGCTGACCATTTCTCTCTCGCATGCAAACTGACGTTGATAAATACGACGCCATTCAGATAGATATTCCGAATCGGCCATGATAGTCTCATTATAATGGGTAAGCATTACTTTGTATAGTTTAATTCCCATTGAAATAATAATTGAATGTGAAGTTTAATGAAAATTGTCTGCTTTAATCTGGTCATTTTGTTTTGTAGTTGCCATTTTTTATAGATTACCATTAATAGATTGCAGTATTGGTCACCAAATGGTACGTAACTTAATGTAATTTTCCTATGAGTTGGTGGTATTAAACAAATTTAATTAATTGCCTCGGTGGCGTAGTTTTATTACGGTACGGCTACAAAGCTGAGGTCTCGGGTTCGAGTCGCGGGTCGGGCAAAGTGATATTGGATTTTTCAATTAATTGTCAGCCCGGATTCAGGAATTTTTAATATATTATTTTATTGCCATGAGTGGCGAGACGCGCATGCCATTCGCCTGATGGTAAGCGATACGACCGCTCATGGACAGTAGAAAACCAAACAACACCATGAATTACAAAGCATTGCTTGGCATTCCACTGCGCTCGCCATTCTGAGTCATAAGATGTTAAGTCTCAATATGTCCAGTAGTTACTCTGGCTACAACGTCCTTCAAACTTAATTATAATAAATATTTAAAAAACCTATAAATATTTGTTGGCTGGTAAAACCACCGGCTGAAATACGCTGGAAGTGTTATAATTTGTACTCGCGACACGGCCGAAGTGGCGCGTCAATTACCTTAATGACGTTCAGCGGCCGATGCAAATTCCTGAATAATTTAATAGAAAATTTAATTTCAATACTGTTGACAGTATGAACCGCGACGTTATCGCTCTAGTAAAAAACTAAATGCCAACTTATAATTTATATTGTTAGTATCAGTATCAGCCCATATACGTCGCACTGCTGGGCACGAGCCTACTCTACAATCGAGAAAATCGATTGAGAGTGGTTAGGCTATATTGTCCACCACGCTGGCCTAGTGCGGGTTGGCGGACTTACATACCGTAGAAAAACTTTTTTTTAAAAATCGCTTGGGTATGCAGGTTTCCTCACGATGTTTTCCTTCACCGTTAAAGTGCGTGGTGATTGACTATCAATACACACATAACTCCGAAAAGTCAGAGGTGTGCCCTGGGATTTGTAGGCAGCCGCGTCTGGTCCATTACCAATAGGCCACCACGCAATTTATGTTATGAACATAATTTCTTCCGGGTGTTTGATTTTGTATTAATTTATCCTCAGTTTTACTGCAAAAATTAAGTTATTCTTCATTAAAATGATTATGTAGGGGGACTTTTAAACAGGTTAGTTTACGAGATAATTTAAATATGTTATACGTGGGTTGAAACTTGGTGAATGTAGATTCCATGCTTCAAGAGAATGATGCATCTCATATTCATAATATGTATCTCAGTCAAAAATTTATTTATTTTTTGATACTCATGGTAAGTCCAGTGCAATACAATTGGAGTGTCTAATTTTTATTTGTAATGACGATTGAAATATAAGCAATAGATTTTATATCAACATATATAACTAACACGCCTTTTTCCAGAAGGGGTAGGCAGAGGCGTTACCAGGACACCCACGTTTAGCCTTGTGTGTTCCGTTCCACGAAGTGGTACGGTGCAAGCCTATCGCCATATCGGACATAACTTTTTGAATCCGGGCTGATAATTATTAAAAAATCCATATATCACTTGGCCCGATTCAGGATTCGATCCCGAGACCTCAGCGTTGTAATCGTACCGTAGTATAACTACCCAGGCAGTCAATTTTTTTTTGATAATTGTGTATTTATAAAAAAAAAAAAATCGAAACGCGGATGAAATCGCGATATCAGCTAGTATCGTAACACTGAAGTTAGCAAACAGCTTTGCATATAAATTGATTCCATTAATATTTTATACAAACCTGGTAATATGTATACAAATTGCTATCTATAAGTTGTATGTAATAAAAGTTTGAGTTTATACAGTAATTATATTATAATCAACTTATTATGTAATCATATTTGACTATAATTATTCCTTCGTAGGAAAACTTGAATACTTGAGAATTATTTACAAGAATTTAAAGTTATGAATTTTAAATGAGGTCTGCTTGGTAGACTATAACTAAATAAATTATATAAAATTTCACCGTAATAGTTGTTGTAATATATTAATTGTATTTGAATAAATTACTGCTTGACTGACTGCCTCGGTGGCGTAGTTGTACTACAGTACGACTACAAAGCTGAGGTCTCGGGTTCGAATCCCGGGTCGGGCAAAGTGAGGCAAGTATTAGGTTTTCATATTCATTTTCAGCCCGGAGTCAGGAATTTGTGCCTGATATGGCGATAGGCTCACCCCCTATCACATTATGGGACGGAACATACAAGGCGAAATGTGGGTGTCCTGGTGGCGCCTCTGCCTACCCCTTCTGGGATAAAGGCGTGAGTTTTTGTATGTATGTATGTCAATTACTGCTTCAATTTCACCGTATAATTAATGCATAACCCAACATGTCGTCATTTTATACGTAGGCCACCACTAAACCAAGAGTGAGCAACACAAAGTTTGAAATGCATAGTTTGGTTTGTATAGAATAGGTTCAGCTAAGACAACCAGTTTCAGAAATGCCTTTACTGCTTGGATGAACAATGACTAATACTATTAAACTAAGTACAGTCTATGAACATCAAACACGGAGTTTAGCTTTTATGCAATCATTAGCTTGTCGCATTACTCAGATTTTTCGGTCATGCCACGCGGCGAAATAACTACTCCACAGAGCGTCTAATCTTTAAGGGCAGAGTAGACGGAAATAGACCTCGCAGCAATGACCAATGAAGTGGACTGACCAAATTAAAACTGCAATTGTAGGCCCTGTAAACAAATGCATCCGATGGTCGTCTAACAGAGACTGATGGAGCAAGATCGTGCGGCGAGCAACATCACAGTCAGAGAATAAATCGCTACGGTATGCAGGTTTCCTCACGATGTTTTCCTTCACGTTAAAATGCGTGGTGATTGACTCACATAACTCCGAAAAGTCAGAGGTGTGCCCTGGGATTTGAACCCGCGACCACCGCGAACATGTAGGCAGCCGCGTCTGGTCCGTTACCAACAGGCCACCACGCACAATCACACCAATTTCACTTTGGTACTAAATAAGGTTCTATTTCATTTATTTCCTACTTTTATCGTTCAAGCCTTATCCTACAAGTACTCTTTAGACTCTCCCCTCTTTTACTTTTCTTATGTCCATCCCAAGGTAGTCAGTAAGAGATTGCCTCAAGCGATACCAATGCCATTTGTTAAATATTCCTACAGTTGTTAAGATTTATTTTGTGTACTAAAAAGCATAAAATAAAAAAAATATCAATAAATAAAATGACTGTCTCGGTGGTGCAGTTGTACTATGCTATGAAAGCAAAGCAGAGGTCCTGGGTTCAAATCCCGAGTCGGACGGAGTGATATTGTTTTTGTCAATTCATAATAAGCTCGCCCTCTATCACATCGTGCAACATACAAGACAAAATGTGGGTGTCTTGTGGCAACTATGTCTTCCCCTTCTGGGAAAAGGGCGTGAGTTTATGTATTTATGTATAAAATGAATAAATATGGTCAACTACAATTTATATAGTGTACAATGTACATAAATTAGCACTAACGTTAATTCTCCTAAATTTCTAAATTAGAACAATAACACACACAGCTCTCGCAACGCTAACTTCTTTGACGAGTACTCCCAAACATACAAACTTTTGTTTATTATAAAAATTGTAAACTTAAACTACTTAGAATAGGCTTTGAATTAATGCAGACTAATTATATTATGTATTAAGTTCTTTCGAAAGTTGCACTAAGTACTAATTCGGGCATTAAAATTAATTATATGCGTCTGAAAAGCAAAGTCTCAAAAGCCTTTTTGCTCTTGAAAGATTAGGCCAGAGTGATTTTCAGACTATTTTGAATATATAAAATCAGCTGTGTAAGTCTTTTGTTTGAAAGTTTATAGGACAATTATACAGGACTGTATCTAAGACGGGGTATGTAGACGCTATTCATATAATGTTATAAACAATAAAAAGTAAATACACCCAACAGTCACATACATAGTCCTGACCCTACATTGATTGATCAAATAAGATTGATAAATTAAGTCTTGTGTCGTGGCTATCAGAAAATACGAGAGACTTTTCGGTTTCACAAACACACAGATCCGAAACAAATACTTGTTGTTCAGACAAACATTTGTCTCGGTGCGGGCATCGAACCCGCAGTTTCTCGTTTTACAGTTGGCGTCTAACTGACTGCGCCATCGAGGCTGTCATGTTATAACAGCATTCTTAGTATGTAGTGGACTAATGTCCACTGAGTAAAAGTTTAAGTGTCTTTTTTGTAGCTCAAGGCGATCAAATACAAAACACGATGCGATAGATGTTACAGAAATGGGAGCGAAATATGTAGGAGTAATACATGTTGCTTCAAACGTACAGATATTATTGCTTCAATGTAAATAAAATCGCAGCATTTGTAATTCTGCTAAATATCAACTTACGTACTGTCATACTGACCTACTTTGGTATGTCGTTAGGTTTATTTATTTACGAGTATTCTTTATATACAATACAGTGTAAAGGCGGAATTTATGCGTGAGGCATTCTCTATCAGTCGACAGTGTACATCCTATATACTACTACTAAAGATCTTCACAAGAATTTTTAAATACCTTCAAACACACGTAAACATGTACTAGGATTAAAGCCAAACTGGTCCCGTTTTTATACATTGTCACTATCAAAAAGTTCCTAACAAAACAGGGCTATTGTTATTATTATAAAATATATAGGACTAGCTTCTGCCCGCAAACTTCGTCTGCGTGGTTAACTTTATTTGAAATCTCCCATCCCGTCCCGGCCCGTCCCGTTATATCCCGCCCGCCCCGACTCATTCTCACTAATGGAATGTAATCCAGTCCCATCCAATCCTTTTGAGTATAAAAAAGTAGCACATATATCAGAATTCCTTCTTCATCCCACGGGAACACTAAACTTTTCAGGATAAAAAGTAGCCTATATTACTTCTAATATCTCCAAGAATATGAGTAGAAAGTTTCATGATGATCGGTCGAGTAGTATTCGCGTGAAAGCGTAACAAACAAATTTCCATTCACATTTATAATATTAGTAGGGATGGACCTACTAAAAGTAGCAGTATTTTTTTGGGTGTATACCGCCTCCCCAAGTCACAATGTGAATCCTTGGTGGATGCCTTTGTTCAGCAACAGTCCTCTCGCAGCTTTAGATGATATTTAAATTGCAAGAAAAATCCCGAGCCCAACACCTGTTACTCAGCGGACCAACTCGACTTTACCAAGTGAACCGAATACTCTTCTATAACAAACGAATTGTTCAAAGATTACGCAGTCTGAGCATGCATCATGAAAATCCCTTCCGAGCGGCAGACGACACCGGCGCGCCTTGCATTGCCAAATAAATTTCACCTTTTCTTATTCACTTTGCTGAAACGCTTCGAGTCACATCTGGTATAAACGGCGCGTTGCTGCTCTTTTTATGAGGCTCAAAGTATTTTTTAGGTAAATAAACTCACATCTTTTTCCCGGAAGGGGTAAGCAGAGGCGCCACCGGGACACCTACTTTTCACCTTGCATGTTCCATCCCACGACGTGATAGGGGGCGAGCCTATCGCCATACACCATGTTTGGCACAATTTTCTGTCTCCGGGCTGTTAATGAATAGAAATATCCAATATCAATTTTTTTGGGGAATATATTCCTGCTGTAACATGGTAGTTGACACTACGGGTATAATGTTGTGGTTTTCAGAACGTACGAACTTTTGATCCCACGACATTTTAAAGTGAAGTAATAGAGTCTTGTTATAGGTAGTTAAAAGTATAGTAAGAATGGGTCGGTTCGACCAAGGTGATGTGACTTATGAAAAATCAAGGTGAAATCAAGATCAAATCAAATTCAACAGCAATTGAATTTCGTTCGGTCATTGAGGTATGCGAATTTTCATAGTCGTATGATGGTAGCTATCTGGACGATTAAAATACCTACACACAATATTAATAAAGGCTATTTTTGCCCAACAGCAGTGCCAAAATGTTATACAAGATATTAATTACATTAATAAACATTTACGAGGCAAATTGAAATATTATACCAGGCCGTCGTTATTTGTCTAGGCGTGTTTGCGTTGGTCTGAGCAAGACGATCCGTTGGGTTCTACCTGCTATTTTCTTATCCCTGTCATTTTCTTATTTGGCCATTTCAATTTCATTAAATTTTAAGATCTGTTGGGAGTTGGTTTTAAAATGGCTAATATAGGATTTTATTTTTTAATTTATCAGAGTGTATTTTATCAAAGTGTAAAATCTTTGGGAGTTGATATATTTTATTAATTATAAAATACTCTTGTCTTTATAGTATTAAGGTTCACCTTATCCAAATCTACCATACTTTAGTATGATAACAGTGAATCGTAGTTTCCACTCAGAGATCAGAAAAGTTTGTGTTTTCAGTTTGATTATAATAAGTCAAGCCTGTCTTGTTAACACCTCAGTGAATTGGCTTCCCTCGTTATGAATACCAAACACAACTTCAAAACTAAGATTACTAACCAAAACCCTGACCGCTCTTCAAAACATTAAGACCTTTGTACACAATAGCCAAAAATTAACACTAAAATAATAAAACAAACAGCGGAATAACATTAAATCCTTATATCTCACATTCACACACAATGAGACACCGCGAGCGAAGAAAAGCAAATCCCATCCGAAAACAATGTAACAATGGTGGAGGATTATTTAATTCCCTCTATTAAAGTGGTCCGGATGTAGTTACCAGTTATTATCCGCTGATTTCGGCGTCTTGGAAACAATGGCCCTTTGAAAGGCCTCCTTGAGTGACAAATGGGAGGTACACTTCCTTAATCCTGGGATGTTTGTGTTTAGATGTGTGCGGGATGTAAGGGTGGGTAGTTTGTCGAACTTGTAGTTTAGTGTATTTTATAGTGCCATATAAAAAACCTGGTAACAGTAGAAACGGTTTCCAAAAGTCAGTGGAATACCCGCGGTTTAAGATAATAATAATTTACCTAAATAAATTCAACAAAAAAAAATTTGAAATAGTCACGTAGCTAGGAGACTGGACCGTTAAACAGTAGTTTATACCTAGTGGGCCATAGTGAATCTTGCAAGTGTACTGCGTTTCGAGATCTAGCAGCGAAGATATGGTTCCGTTTAGTGTACTTACCACTAAATATCACCTAGCATCATTTTATTGTACCAATCAAAAAATGCCACTTCACGTCATCCCTATCTGCAGTCACATACGGGCTTTCAATTACTACCGCTCAAATTCCAAACTTCGATATTTGTTCGTCGCACCACACTCCCGTGTGTCTAGCCTGAATACGTTAGTCCCACATGAGCTCGAAGGCCTACGGGTTACCGCAGACACGTCGCTGACGCGGACTTACATCGACTCGTTCATTTACTTAGCGTAATTAACTGGCATGGAAACTAAGTTCATATTCATGTCGTTACTAGGCCGGTGGGTAGAATTTCTAGTAATATTTGTCATTACAAAAATACATACATAATATTATAAAAAAATCACATACTTATTTAAATCTTGGCCACTGACAGGCAACCTACTTCTAGTTGGACTTAAGCGTTTTGAATAAATGTGATAGTTTCTACCAAGAAATATGGCTCTTTATATCGTTACCACCATTTTCAGCTACAAAACGTCTTCTACCCAGCTCAGGTCTATCCTAATATTTTTTGCTCCTATTCTGCAATAACATACATACATAAACTCACGCCTTTTTTCCAGAAGGGGTACGCAGAAATGCTAGCAGGACACCCACATTTCGCCTTTCATGTTCGGTCCAACGATGTGATAGCGGGCAAGCCTTTCGCTATATCAGGCACAAATTTCTGACTCCGGGCTGATAATGATTAGAAAAATCCAATATCACTTTTCACCGACACGGGAATCGAGTCCGAGACCTCAGATTTGTAATCGTACCTTAGTACAACTACGCCACCGAGGCAGTATTCTGAAATATCAAATATTATTTTACTCCTTCCGAAGCCTGGATCAATAGGCACAATACTCAAGACTGGTAGCTATAGGGCACAAATAAGGGCTGTTCACGCACCTTGTTTGTCCGATCGGCAAATATTTGCAAACAGTCTGGGAGCTAGGATCGAGATTCCCTCATAAATACCGATGCCTACGACAAACGGGACTCTTTTGTAATATAAGACAACATAATATTGTAATTTATTAATTTGATTAAAATAAATTCGTTATTTTTTCTATATGCCTTCTATTAATTAATCAATGTAAGACGGAGTTTGGTTTGATTTTACTTTATTTTTAAATAAATGTATGAACAACCTTTTTGGCGTAGTTGGTAAAAGCGCCGGCTGTAAATAAAAGGCCTTGGACTTGATCCCCGCATCGTCAAACTATGTGGGGTCTATAAGTATTCGTTGCGGGTTTGTGTGTAGATTGACTAATTAATAGTGTCACATAATTTTAGATGGCCACGTGAGCTATGTGTGTGACTGTTGGTATGTGTATTTATTATTCCTATTACAAATACAGTATTTAGAGAACGGTTCACGAATATTTAATGCAGGGAAATCTATTCACCTACAAAATTACTCTTGTTAATATTCTATTTTCCCTGAAATATAACTGAAACAATTATATTTAAAGTTTTCTCTAATAAATAACATGAGAAGTACTCGCACTAAAGCTCATTAAATTCAGTGCGCTCTAAAGTGCAGGAAAACTATTTAAAGTATTATTATACGTAGAGCTTCGTAGCCATTTCGTAGCACTGCTCCGAAACGCTACGTATGAGTTACACAGCTACGAGAGTTGATCCCACATTTTACTCAATGGGCATCGTACATAAATGCTTCGAACCGTGAAGTCGTGAGTTCGATTACTAGGCCGACCAATCCACTTTGTGAAAGTTTTGGGCTGGATTTGAGGACCAAAATTTAGTCGGAAATCGGAATGGGTTCGGCTGTATTTGTGTTGACTATCACGATAGATTTATTTCTACTACACAATAAAATCGAAATGTTATAGTCGCGTTTATTTGTGTGTATATCCTCACTAAATCGAATACTGCTTTATTAGCTGTTTACGCATTAAGCGGCGGCTAAATAATTAATTTTGGTGAATCATTCGCCAAATCCTTCAGGTTCACTCTCGGAGCATTTTAATTTTGAATATGACTTCTATAAATTTTTCGGAGTTTTTGTGAGCGTATAATTTATCTTCATGAATTGCATCCTAACACCTAAGAATACCAAACATGCGGCAATATGCTCTTAAACAAAATATTTTTTAGTCTTGCTTATATTTTAAAACATTCAAACCAAAAATTTTATACACTTCACCCACAATAATTGCCAGTAAGCAAACAATAAAGCATCCTGGACTAAACTTTATGACATTCAAGCTTCACAATAGAGAAAAAGATTCTCACAACACTATTTAGGCTGTTACCACGCCGCAAACAGGGGAAGTTCTTGATGCATTGCACTAAAAGTAAAAGAAAAGTTCCCAGCGAGAGCTCAAAAGAGGAGCGAAAACAAGTTTACTTCCTATTCTGGAACAAATGACGTCACTGCACTGCACTCCAGAGAAACATTGAGCGGAATGTTGCGCTATAGACTGACAAATTCCGGCGTGATCCTTCTTTGGGAAGGTAATGTATATTTTGCGGTGTATATAGAGCGGGGGAGGCTGAGGTTTGCAATTTAGAAAGTTCTTTATGGGACGATGCGGAGGGATAACCTAACCGGGAAAAAATGTCCGTAACGTAAGATTAATTATTATTATTTATGTATAGTCTTTGTGTAATGTACCTATGTATATGTGTATAGTCTATGTGACGACTGTAATTTTTTTTTAATTAATAAAATAAATAAACCCGAATAATTATTTTCTTTATACCTCGAATAGAACTTAAATGATAATATTTTTATAATAACGGACTTCGTTCCTATCCGGTGTCCCACGACACCACACGGTTTTTATTTTATTATTTCGATGAATGGTGAGACGAGCGTGCCATGAATGCAGCAATGCCAAAAGGTTGAAGGTCTTTGTACTGAAATGTGTGACAATAGACCTGACGTCAAGCGCATTGTGAGCCAAATAAAGTGTCCATTAGAACCACTACATAGTGGTTACTGTCTGAGGTGATGGATATATGCTACTACCAGCTTTTGGGTCATCGTTAACTTCAAACGAAACGCTACTTCATAGCAGTTTTGTGTAACAATGGTTCCTCTCCAGCCTTACAATAAATCTCTACCATTTACAAAGTTGTTGTTATGCACTAAAATGAGCGATTCCCATAAGAGGGTCGCGGATGATGTTGCCAATCTATACTCTTGCCACAAACAACAGAATTTTCACCCCGTTTGAAAAACTTAATGCGGTTAATGAATGACTCTTCTAAGTGTTGAAATTTCGTTGTTTTTGATGGAACTTCTTCGTGAAGTGAAAAAGAAGTGTTCCGTAACTTAATCCTTGTCTACGTATTGCTGCAGTCTGTAAAAATAACAGCATAGAATTTAGACGATCGATTTGCTTCACTCTTTAATCATTGCTAGTTTTTTCCAGGTATAACTATAAAAAATAATCGATCAAGTAAATATTTCGTTTACAAACATATGAAGAGTGTATCTACCCAGTGACATCATTAATTAGGTATAATAGTTGTCTGACACTTTTAATAAAAATTGTATAAGTCTAATAGTTTTTAGCAAATAAATATAAACAAGAGTAATAATAGAATATAACAACAGTATGACAATATGGATGCATTTTTAAAACCACCGTAACAATTGCCACAGCACTAACTGTAGTAATAAAAAAATGGCGTACTATTATTTATAACGGGAAAAAATTGCAGCCCGCACCAACTTATGCATTGGTTTTGGTGTTCCGTAGGAATATTAGTCTTATACATCTGTGCTAAATTTAAAAGTGGATTTGATCCAGTACCGAGACAATTTTTTGTGATAATCTATAATAGATATATTATTCTATTATCCGTTTTGTAAAAGTGAAAAGGCTCATAGATACTTCTGAGGTATTCCATAACGATCTTAATAATGTTATTTGAATATTCTATAATACTTATATTTATTCGTATACCTTTATAATTTAAATTATACCGAAAATATTTACCATCAATTGAAACTCAAAAAGCAAACGGTTTCGTTTATTTTGTACGCCAATTTACTGGTTGCCAATTTGCGTTAAAAGTATTGGGCATAAGGGTTTTGGCAAACATTTGCCCAGTCAATAAGTAATGGTTAAATATTTACTGGACTTAAATTAAATGTCATTCATAAAGATAGCGAAGTTGAAAATAGGCTGATGACGGACAACGTCGTCATCAGTGCTAATAGCTGCCAGCCTGCCTACCAAGCGTGGCGAGTATTAGCATAACACCTCAATATGATGCTAGAATACGTTGAAAAAAAAAAAACAAATATGACCTGGCGACCTTCAAAAAAATGAGCTTAAAGGACCTTAAAAGCCGGCAATGCATTTCCATGCCCTATGGTGTTGCAGATGTTCATGGCAGCGGTGGTCACTTACCATCAGGAGAACAGTTTGCTAGTTTCCCCCTATAAAACAAAAAAAAAAACACTGTGTTTGGCAGTGAACTTCTTGAGGATAATGATGAATTTAACCCTTAACTGGATGTGTTCGAATATTATTTTGGAAAGTTTTCGGGCCCATGACTATAGGGGCTACAGATAAGAGTTATTTCTTATGCTTAGTCTTATTCCTCACTTATTGGGAATTAGGAACGTGGCATTTTATCTGGGTCGTAAAAACTTCTTTTTTATTTACGATATCGAGATATAAAAAACAGAAAATATTTTTCCTACACCATTTAAGAGAACTACAAGCATGGATACACGTCACTTTGAAAAATCAGTAAGTCTTTATAATCTGGTTGAGAGTTGAGACTTGGAACCTGCTACCTCCAGTTTACCAGGTCAATCCTTTCCCTACTGAACCTACCTACCATGTTACTATAACTCACTTTTCACGCTTTCTCCGCAGTTAATTCCCTCAATAAACGTACCAGAGCGCCGGTCCAGGCAAACATTTGTTCTGACCAGGTTATCGTCTCGTTTGCAATATTGTGTCTACAGTATAGGAGATTTGGGAGCAGAAATGGATTGTGTATCAATTAACAATGCTTTTTTTTGTCAGTCTATGTGTATTTCACACACGTTTGTTTCATAGATTTGTTTTTCTTGGCTGAGTATTAGGATTTTTGGTTTTAACGATAACATTTCTGCATTAGATCATTAATTTTGCTATTTTGTAAAATATTTGTGGTCTAAAACTTTATCTCTTATTAAGTTCTAAATATATTTTTTTGCAAGTCACTTTGGAATTTCATTAGGAGGGCACAAGCCAGCACAAGTTCAGCAAACGCCTTTTTCTGGCTGAAAATGATGATAAAATGAGCCTGGCTACTTACTTTAAAAATTACTTAGCAATATGAAACAGAATCTGCTACAAATACGATTTTATTCAGAATTTTCCACATCCAAAAGCGAAAAAATAGATTAACTAATTTATATTTATACGAAAAGTACATCTGGAAATTCAGCTTTTGAAAATACACCGGCAAATGTCTAGAGAACAATACAATTCAATGTAAGTTTTGAACAAAACTGGGCAGGAAAAATGCGAGTGTGATGGTACCCAGCGGAACCCAGCTCGGCTCTCGCTCGCCGCCAATTTATTTACCAGTTATTGCCCACCATAAATTCATATTTACGACGCCTAATGCAGGCTTGCATGGTCAACTGCGACTGCATCTATTCCGATACCATCTCTCCTAATAAATATTCCACGATGAGGACATTTTACTGCTGTTTTTTTTACTGGAAATGATCGATCGCTAGATGTGTATTGACTTTAATATTCGAAGATAAGGATTTTGTAGGACTTTATAGTGTATTTATTTATCCATTATTGCACAATACAAAAAACAATTACAATGAAGAAATAACAAAAAGAAATCTTCCAGGTATTAGGCAACCATCAGATGAATATAAAAACAGGATTAAACGAAAGTTTAGTTGACATTTACAGATTTATTATTAAATATTTCAATATATTTGAAATATAATTGGTTTAAAACTCATTTTAATAACGGACGTGACAATGATTTTTGCACCGAGAGCAATCACCTTTGATTTTAAGATTTGGCTAACACAGCAGTAGTTAATTAAAAGTCTTGGGTGGCATAAAAATCTCACCCGACTTTTAGATAAAAAAAAACCTTTAAGTTGTTACTGTAAATGCATTAAAGTTTCAAAAACATTCATGCTCTATGAAAGTTTAGAGGACACAAAGGTTAACAATATAATAGAAGCTAGAAAAATAGTGATATTTATTACTATTAGTGGCTTTAATTCATCATATAATTTTATGCTTATTAAAACCCTGTACAGGAACAAGCGTATAAAGCTTCTGCTCTAGATTGTTGTCAAATGACATCTTTATAGTCAAATAGATTACGGTGTCCGAGCGTTATGGAAATTCAGACTTCGAACTATCCTGACCAATATACATATTTTAGTCCTATGTGATTGATGCTGGTTTATGGTTAAAAAAATATATGGTAGAGCTTTGATGTAGCCAGTGTCACAAGCCAGTATAGGGCAAACAGTCGAGTGTCGATTCGACAGATTCGTCAGTGTGTCGCTCCTTCTCCTCCTTGCGTCGTATTTCTCAGTATTGAGGGTCGTAACTTTCCTTCTGTATCACTTTCTCTCAGACGAGATTTCTCCAATTGATTCTGTCCCGGGGGAAATATAGCTATAAAAAAATTTATCTGTATCGCTCAAAACTGATGTGAAGTTACAATTTTAGTGCCAAATTTATCGACGAGGTACACTGACGACCTAGCCCACGTGGTGGGAAGGAGCTGGATGAGGATTGTCTTGTCTTTTCTACGGAACTGTCAAATAGAAAGTGGAACGAATTTCTAAGGTAAATAAAAGGAATCTTCAACCTGAATTTATGTCGCCATATTGACTGCAGTCTCTAACCTCTTAAGGCGGCAATGTACTCATCATTTCACAAAAACATTTTTCTTCAGTGATTGGTAAAATTATAAAACTCTTTTACATTCCACTTTTATATCTGAGTTTAAATTTCTCTGCCAGAATATTTTTGACGGCTATAAATATATAATTTCAAATGGACGTTGCTAATTCAAAAAACTTTACGCTATTAATTTGTACAAATGGACGTAGAAAGGTCACGTTATTAGTATAAATGGATTAGTGTCTAAACTTTCAGTTCCCAATTTGTTTTAATGAGAACGAACAAAGTCGACCGTGTTGTCACACGAATTTACTGAAATCAACGGAATTTCGGTTAATCTACTTGTGGCTCAGGTGACCTGTTGGTCCCTTTATCACATTCGATATGAAAATAAACCCAATCAGGGTGAGATTTTGGTCCAGATCTATTTTAGCATGAAAGGGTTGACTTGACCGGAAAGTATTGCTATAATTTAGGGTCTGAAAATAGCGATTACGTCAAGATGTAGTGAGATATAGTAAGTCCATACATACATACATAAACTCACGCCTTTATCGCCCGTTCCGTCCCATGATGTGATAGTGTGCGAGCCTATCGCCATATCGGCTGATAATGAATAGAAAAACCCAATATAAATTTGCCCGGCCCGGGATTCGAACCCGAGACCTCAGTTTCGTAGTCGTACCGTACTTTGTAATCACTTTCTAAGCCACACTTTTTGTAGCCCTTCTTTAAAAAAAAAAGCAATTAAATACGCCTGCATATTTGTGTCGAATAAATTGTGATAATTTTCTGCCACCAGTCGATAGAACATCTGGTAAAAAATACGAATTCTCCCCACAAGTCCGAGCATCGCTGATTGCTGAAACATGAAGTTATTGAATGAGCGCGAGCAGCGTTGCTCGTTTTATAGCCAAGTATACGAGAATTTACAATGTTTGTGTCGCTGTTGATATGTGAATTCGTGGACGCCGTTCGGCCTGCTGTACGTTTATAAGAATAAAATATTGTACATACTAGTTTCTCGTGTTTGGTGTTTTGTAACTAAGCGCATCTTACGAACTATATTGATATTTGATATCCATATCGTAATTGTAATCAACCCTTTTGTGTACTGTTTTATAAATATTTAACAAAAACATTAGTTTATGAAACATTTTTTTTTTCTATTTGTAGGTAAATAGGCTTAACACATGAGAATATTATTCTTTCCTTACGAAGTTTTTCCAGATGAATCATTACTTGTTACCATCACTTCGGAATGCATACGTACAGAAGGTGCGACGAAACTCCCTAAGCGACACAATATATCACTTTCAGGCATTAGATATGCCTTCCATATTGAAATGAGGGGCTCATGGCTTAGCTGTTAGAATACTGAACACATTTTGAATCCAAGTTGGGGTGTAAATACACTTTTACATACATAAACTCACGCCTATGTCCCGTCGGGGTAGGCAGAGACTATAGAGTACTAAGTACTACGGTCCAAACCTCTCGCTTCTTCAACTGTCACTCTTCAAACAGGCCATTATAATTACGTCGGCCGTCGGTAGATGGATAACTCGCTGCTGAGTACTCTGGCCTGCACTTCCCAAACACACTTCAAGTACATCGAAGTCATAATCATAATAAAAATAAAATATATGTCAGTACTAAAATCGTAAAGAATTACTACCAAAACTCGCTAACAGATGAATGTTTCTGAAATCAGCGTTACAAATAGTAGCGGCGAAGGAACGTGCGGGTCGGGAGCCGTGACTCAATTCAGTGGTGAAGCGAATTGCTCTTGCTGAAAACGGCACAACTCAAAACCATTTCAGTTTTGCAGTTGAAAAATTGCGCTGTTTACTTACGTCGTTTTACTCTTGTGCGAGTTACGACTTAAATTGTGGTGGACACTGGTGTTTATGTTTTAGCTTGTTTTTTTTTGTTACAGTTGTAGAGCAAGTGAGTCAATTTATGGTAAGCTATTACGGCTGATTATGAACAGTCTAAATTAACTAAACTATGTAAAAATCAAATAAAAATCACAAAAAATAATATATATAATATATGGTATGAAATTATAATTATTCTACTTAGTATAATAAATAATGCATGAAATAAAATGATTACAAATGATTACAAATATTATAATTAATTTTAAAGGTATAAAATTCTTTCTATTTATTAATGTACAATCAATTTTAATATGTAAAATGATCATTGTATTAAAAAAAATGTATTTTATTAAGGAAATAATAAAGGCTTTATTATTATTATTATTATGAACAGTCACATATAAAGGGGGATTCTTGTACTCCAGATCCAGGCTACCCTGGATCAGCAAAGTGATACAGCAACTGATGGCAGATGGAATAACAGCCCGAAAGAGTATCGATTGGTGACAGAAAGTTATTTTACCTGTTTTAAAATTATTATCAGAATTCTGTATTCAGGGTATATTTAGTAACGGCTAAAGAAAGAACACTCATAACCAACAATAAATTAGATTTCCAGTTGAATAAAAAGAAAAATATGTTAAGAGTGTACCATTTGACGTTCATAACCCTCTGCCTGCTCAACTTGACACCAATTTTATTTAAAAGACCAGATACACTCAATAATCAATGAAAACCCTCAAAAGAAACTAATTAAAAAAATTCAATACGCAACCGCGATTGTACTAAAGATTGACACACAAAGCCGTTCATTCTCTTTGTTAGTTTAGGTTTTATTATTCCTTAAAGCTGCTTCCGACATTCACATCGACGTTGTTTTACAATGCAAATGGGAATACAACCGTATAATGAAAAGAAAACAGACCGGGTTTTGTGTCAAAATAGTTCAAAGGAGAATCACTTTGCGGTGGGATTGTTGCTATTGTCAAGGTATTTAAGTGGGGGTAATGACTTTCAACATTACTTGAATAGCTGTTGGTCTAGTTTTAGCTTGTCTGAAGGAAATCTAGAACAAACTCTTCCTTGTTTTTCCTTTTCGACGCATGTTCTTTTGTTCTCATATAATTTATCCTTAAAGACTGATATCATTATTGTAGTCTTTGTTAAAATTATTATTTATCTTCTTGGAAGGATTGCCATCATAAAAGTGACAAATAATATCAGTGGTAATAAAGGAAGCAGGTAAAATTGTTTGGAAGTGGTCTATCTATATCGGAGAGCAACTCTGTTTCCTGATGAAAGATACCAGTTTACGTCGTGGTTCTGCGCTGGGCAATCACAGAGAAGGGATGAGGCGCTCGCCCTGAGAAACACAGTGTCGCCCGAAAAGTACACGACCGCCACCGAGGGGTTATTAGAAGTGAAGAAACTACTGAGCTAATTTTAAAAGGTTTAGAATGGCAGACGGGAGATCGTAATGTTTGATATTCGTATCCCGCAAGATGGTAAATTAAAGTCATTCGGCGTTTACCCTATGTAATGGTCGCATATGGGCAGGCCGAACGAGAAGATTTAAGAAAATATGAATGTAAATGTTTTTTTCTTTTTATTGACTAAGTAAATACGAAGAAAAACGACGAGGAAAAATAAAATTAACTGCGACAATCCTGAATAATTTATTACCAAGGCAAAATATAACAAAGTTGTTTAATTTACTTCTCAAATTCAATTTAGCTATTCCAAACAATAAACGAAAACGCCCACGGTTTAGATTTCAGTGGATCTCTCGTGAAAACAATATTCTTATTTTTTCACGATGTTTGCTCTATAGTACAGATAACGTATATTTTCGGTGTCTATTCAACGGACATAAATACAAATGGTTGTGAACAAGACATCGTTTTCGGATTTCTCCGTGATAAAATCAAATGTTCTGCTGTGGGGGCAAAATTTTATTTTCGATTTAAGAATTTTCTGTTATGTGCGCGAATGGTACTGGTAAACATTTGATGTTTCTTTTTATTTCAATACTTGGTATATGTAGTTATTATAAATGAGTGGGTTTGTTTGGGAGTGTAACGTACGGCCCAGACGGAGGTTGTGAATCCAATCTTTCTGAACATATATTTTGGAGTTACATAGTAGTTTGATATCGCTTTCCTTATGAGAGGGGACACATGGAAAACTATTGGAAATTGCAAACCTAAGAAGTATCTACAAAAGACCTAATATCAGTAAAGTCTATTAATATTATGGAACTTACATGGGCGAAATAAGATAGATATTTGGTATCGAACTGTTCCTCTGAATCTTCAACACATCATGTGAATACCTCGCCTAGGAAATTCCACTGAAAAAACTTACATAATTCCACAAGAACCAAACAAAATGTACAAAAAGTAACACAAACGTTATTTTGTATACGGATGAAGATGAACTTTTGCAGCAGCAGCCGTTCCTCCCCACAGAGCCATAATTACAGTGAAAATAAAGAAACCGTGTGAAATATCGCAACATGAGGCTGCGTTATGAGATTTATAACCTTTTTCTACGTCTACCAACATGCGACGTACTTCTCAATTTACTGCAGAATGTAATGAAATTTATTTTTATTGGTGGTTATGGCGCGGTTTTATAAAGTCATCATTGTTTGTGTTATTCACATGTTAAGAAATGTAGGTATGTTGGCGATTTTTTATGATGAGGACTAGATGGTGATATGTTTGATGTGGTGGAGTTATACATACTCCAATTAATAAAGGATGGCATGCTACTATTTTTCATGGTGAAATTCTTATTTTTTTGCACCTTTGGATTACATTAATATCTGATGAACTATTTCATAGTAAAAGTATTTTTGGAAAATCACTATAAATTCCTTAAAGTCTTCTTCGGTCTGTTCTTCAAGACTCGTAAACGCAGAGTTAAAAGTAATCATATTTTTTGTGCTCGATACGTTTCCGGAAAATTGTGCAAAATACATTGTGATTTGTGACTCATCAAAAAATCGGCCTATTGGAAATCGAGAATGGGCTTCAAGAATCACACCCTGTATGCTATCGCTAAGCCATCAGACGTCATAACCTCATTATTTAATGTCTTAACATCTATTAGCAACTCTGTAATTGCATTTTCTTAGTCAGTCAGTATGCACCAAAGTCGGGAATCTAGTTGTCTAGATTGCTATGCACATAAACTCTGGCTTACGTGGACTTGCTTGTGAGACGTCGGTATCTGGAATGTTGGCAAATTTGACTAACAGAGTATTGGTTCGATTAGATATATTGTCGAAGTTTTAGTGTGGTTGGTATTTGCACCGAAGCGAATTGTAAACTTGCATGCGTCTGATTTGAAAGGGGTATTTTATGAATTTACTAAGTGGTTACTTATTTGTACCATTAATGTCGAAGTTGTTTGCAGTGCCTGTGTATTGCAGGTTATTTGGTTTGACTCCTTGTTATGAATATTGATTTTAAGGTCTGAGAAAAATCGAAGATGGTGATCGGCGAGATTTCTTTGTTTCCTTCTAACCTAGGCATAGAATAATAGAATAATCTAACTGTTTATTTCACTTACCAAACGGAATTAAATAGAAAACCTGATACTTTACGTGAATTTTCTATTATATAGTGGCACATGACATACATCATGACAACGCTTAAAAACGACGAAAAATCATTCAAACAAATTCAAAAATGTCCCACTATTCGGTGTGAATAAGTTCCAATGACACTTAAGATCCAGATGCAGGTGTTTCAGTTCGCCAACTATTAACTATGTTGCACCAGCGGTATCGTAAAGTGGTATCAGCAAGCTGGGGTCGCAGAAGGTGCTCGTTTTTCAAACCTGCCCCCATTGTAAAGTTAAGTAACTCTTTATTTATGTTTGTTGTGGAAAGGACAATGCAGTTTTCGTGATAAGGTTTTTATAGAGAATGGTAGGGGCAAAATGAATTATATGATTCATTCATGGGTGTTTGTGAGGCCGAAAAGTAACTTGTAGTTCTTGATACTCAACACAAGATTCCATTTTAGTGTGGGGTCAGGACTATGTATGTGACTGTTGGGTGTATTATTTATTTATATCACTAAGTAGCTGTATGCAGGCCGCTGCAAAAAGGTAGCTATGAATATATTAAATAAATAAATAAAAATTAATCGATTCAAACATAAGATTTTTTAATCAAATTCTATTGAATCCCCAAAATATACGGGCGGACAAAGGTCACTTCTATCTGTTTCTCTTCAGACACAGCAAGTCCACTGCTGAACATATGCCTCTTCCAATGAGCTCAATTGTAACTAAAAACATAATATATTAATTCAGCTAAGCAATAAATATGCCATGATACCTAAAGATAATACGACAAAACAAATAAACATTCTCATCAAAACTCGTCCATCTAAGTAGCTTACTTCCATTTCTAATAAAATGCTTATTTTAATACTGTGTTTCCCGCTGCACACGGGCGGAAATTGCGAATTTTTAAAACTTCTTTCCGAGCTCCGTGACATGTTTAAATTGCATTTTTATGCGGCATTAAACTCGCGGACCTTATTTATTTCGTGACGTGAGTTAATTAAAACATTTCTCTATTAATACTTATTTTATCCTCGCGCGATGTGGAGCATGGTAGAACTTGATGCATGTATTAATTACTGTATTTGTATTATTTCTTTGTAGCTTACTATATCTAATAAGTACTGTGCCCCTAGCCGGAACATTTTGCAGTATCGTAATAGAATAGTTATAGTAAAATTTTGTATGGGAATTTAAACAGCGCCATTGTGAGCGTATTTGGAACTAATATTTGACAGCGGGAAACGTTTACGATACTATACATAATACGAGTATTACTATACGATACTTCAAAATGTTCCGGCTGGGGGCACTGTATTTAACTATTGCTAGTGCCAACGTTGGTCTTTGATAGAACTTGTATATATTATGTAGACTTATGCAATTTTACGTCTTTCTCATTGAAGATAAGCAAGGGTAGATCACCACCATTGTCAACAAAATGTGCAAAACGTCTTTCTGGCCCAAAATGCAACACAAGTATTTGTCTCGGGTCTGGCTGGGTGTTTGTGGACCGAAAAGTCTCTCGTAGCTTGTGATACCCACGACACAAGACTTAATATGGGGTCAGGACTATGTATGTGACTGTTGGGTGTAAAAATGTAAAAGAGTGTAATAATGCAGTTTTCTAGAAACATTATTATAACTAAAGTGGGTTAAAATGTCTAACCTTGTTCTGTAATAGTACAAGTAATTGGTTTTAGTTCAAAAGAAAGAAAAAAGCTAGCTATTACTCTGAACTAGCCTCAATGAAACCTTGAATAAAAACAAATGTGGACATAATGTTGCTTTGTATTTATTACTGGCCTGTTTTAGGGATCCTTGGTCATGATTGTTAACAAATATCAATTAATTATTATTACGGCACAAATAGGGACTGCATGTATTTTAATTTAGTGTCAAAATATTATTCATCATTATTAATTAATGTCATACTATGTAATGGGCGTGTTTGTATAAAACCTTAATACTAAAACCTTTGCGTAGAACGTCAATATTAGAAACCTGCATGTGAAAACTACCGCCATTGAGAAACGCACTTTGCGCCAAAAAGGGAACCGAACGCCTGTGTAGAACGCGCTCATTGTTTTGTATTTGGATTCAATGAAAAGGATATTATAAGAAATATAGTAATTTCAAGACATACCGGCGTTTGATTGCTGATTTTTAACATGATAAGCAAAATATATATTGTCCTTGGTATTTATTCGATACTTCTATGTAAAATATGACGGCTTTCGTAGCGAAGTATGAATGTTTCGGGTCTGGGTGGTTGTGAGACTGAATAGTCGTTCGTATTTTCTATAACCTATAAAATAACTTACGATTGATGTTAATCTGGAGACAGAATTATTATAACCGGTATTGATAGCTTTCTGGCGCAGTTGTGAAACGAGAGGCCACGGGTTCGATCCACGCGTCAAGACAAATAAAGGCCTACAAGTATTTGTCTCGGGTCTGGGTGTTTGTGAGACTGAAAAGTCTGTCGTAGCTTCTGATACCTGCGACACAAGACTTAATTGATCTTAATGTTGGGTCAGGAATATGCATGTGACTGTCGGGATTAATTATTTATTTATAACCGTTGTATGTATAATAATAAGACGATTATACTCAAAGTCATCGTCATGCGTTGTTAAACTATTTCGCAATTTGGTAATTCACAAAAGTACCCTAATGACCTTTGCTATAAATTTAAATCCTATACCAAGCAAGTTGATCGCTCCATTGGGAATTTGAATTAAAACCTTATTTTCTATAGTCCGTATATTCACAATGAATAAAGAGATAATGGGTTAATAATGACATCCATTATTAAGTTAATAATGTATTGTATTAGCTCATAATCGCCCCCTGCCAAATCGGGACTCAACAAAAAGTGGGAGTCAGATGGAGGGGATCTTAGCTAAAGTCTACCACATTGGACGAGTGTGGGTTGATTTTACATCACATACTGTAGATAAACTTGTACAGATCTCTATGTTGTTTGCTCCAGTTACAATTATGCAAGTGCACTTATTTGGAAGTTGAAATCAAGTCCAATACCGCTTACCTTCTTGCATCCTTCATCATCCATCCATCCATCAGCCAAAGGACGTCCACTACTGAACATAGGCCTCTCCCAATGATTTCCACAGTGACCTGTTGAAGGCAGCCTGCATCCAGCGACGTCCCTTGCATCCTTATTCCTTCTCTTTCCCCTATTTTAAGAGGCCGGCAATGCATCTACGATCCAATTTTGGTATAGAAGTTTATAACATGACGTAATTACTTACCATTAGATGGGCCATTTGCACTTTCGCCTGACGAATGCAAAAAAAAGGAACAACATAAGCGACTAGAAATGTCTATATATCTGGATAAGCATACAGGTGTAAAACCGGCCACGATACACGCAAGGGAGCCGCAATGCCGGATCAGCCAGTGTAAATCGAGCTTCTAGTCGTGGTTTTCATCCTTGCTACAAAATGTACAATCACAAAACTCTTCGTAAATATTATTTTTCTAAAGACCGGTGATATATTGTCGGCAATTGATACATTTATATTGTTTTTTGTATTGTGAATATGTTTACATCATAAAGATTCAACATATCTAGGATATAATCATTTCTCGTACTCAATCTAATTGTCACATGCCACAGTAGTCACTTTGTCGTACAATTATAAAAAAAAGCCAGCAGTAGACTAAAAAAAAATATAAGAATTAGTGTATTCTCATCAGTTGATATGTAAAACATTGCCTAAGATTCCAGAACAATAATCCCTAACTAAGCAAAAATTTGAATAAATTAGTCCAGTTTTTTCCTCATAATTGCCTCCTGTATTATATACGTCAACTCACGCTTTTGTACGTAAACTCACGCTTTTATCCCCGAAGGGGTAGGCAAAGGTGCCACTAGGACACCCACATTTCACCTTGCATGTTCCGTCCCACGATGTGGTAGGGTACGAGCCTATCGCCACATCTGGCACAAATTTCTGACTACGGGCTGATAATGAATAGAAAAATCTGATATCACTTTGCCCGACCCGGGATTCGAACCCAAGATGTCACCTTTGTAACCGTACCGTAATACAACTACGCCACCGAGGCAGTCCCCGGAACCTGATACTCCATAATATCTCCCAGATACTACGCTGTCTAGTTTGAACACCGCTGCATTAAAAAAGCTACAGACTATTTAAATATGTGATATTGTGTGACTAGTGTATAAGAAACTTAAGAATCTACTTACAATTTTATTGTATCATCAACACTTTTAGCCACAGAAAATTCATTCTTGAACATTTGCTTTCTGCAAAACATTCTACAGCGACTCAATGGAAGTGGCCTACATCCAGAGAAATCCTATCTGTACCCAACACTGTATTTATATTTTTTTATAAAAAGTATTTTATTTAAATACGGAACTCCTATACTCTAGCGACAAAAAAAACTAATATTTATATTTATTTCCTAAACGTACTGCGCGAGCGAGCTCACAACTTTATGATCCGAATCACGCACACTTGTTTGTGAATGTTTAGTGGTGTTTCGTGAAATACTTTTATAACCTCAAAACCAGCTGTTTTGTAGAAATATAACAACAACAGTTCAGTTACAACTAAATTATTTGGGTGTCGTTGATTTGTTATAATTTATTTGACAACATGGTCTACTTTGTTCGCTGTTCAACAGTAAATATTTCATGGGAAATGAAAGGTTAGACTATTTATTTTAATTAACTACTTATTTTAATTACCGAATTTTGCTACTTTTATTTACATAATTTTATAGAATTGTGTTGTATACCTGAAGTAGTTGCACAAATTATTATTTTCTAGATTTGATTAATTTTTATCAGAGATTTTTACGTTAATAAATTTAAAGAATCACTTTTACAAATAATATGCAAATTCGTGGAGATAATATGTGAATTTCTGTCATGTAAGAATTGTCGAACCTTTGTTATCAACGTAACTTAACCTCAACATTACTACTCCAGTATTATCACTCATTTAAAAGATCGATTACATAAACATATACCTCTCTTGCACTCACTCTCTTCTTTTTCCCTTTTCATCTGTTAGCTTCCCCTTCTGTCGCTATCCAAACAATAATGTACCTTGTACAGTAATGCTGGCATTTAGCCACTTTGCTGTTTTTTTACTACCTTATTGCTGAAAATGCGTAATATATACTCATATTAATTCACTTGTGTCTTAATATCAATCTAACATATTTGCTTTTTCCTCTAGAAATGAATATCAAATAATATTAACTACTGTTTTAACAAACGTTTAATTTAAAAAGTTCTTCACTGAAAATTACCTAAATTGCTTAGTTAATCACGAGTTCAGCAATTCTATTACAACTCCTATTTCAGGATAAATAACTTTCTAAAGAGACTTTTGTTTTCACCTAAGAAGTTATTGCGCGGTCCTGAACTAATTTCGAATTTATATTATTAAGATTCAATTATAATGTTTGTATTTAAATGTTAAAATACTCATTGTGTACCAAAGGAAAAATATATAAAACCTAAAATATGAATAAAAAATATTTTTATGCTATTATATTAAAATTGTTGTAACATTTCTTCTTATTTTTCTGCTACATTAGAAATACTATTTTTGATATATTGCTTTTGATTCTTATTAACGGTTCATCATCATCATCATCATCATCAGCCCTTCTGCGTCCACTGCTGGACATAGGCCTCTCCCATAGCACGCCACTGGGCTCGATCTTCAGCCCATCGTCGCCAACCGCTACCAGCCACCCCACGAATATCGTCGCTCCACCTGGCTGGAGGGCGTCCTACACTACGTTTGCCGAGGCGCGGTCTCCACTCGAGAACACTAATAAAATTATAATTGAACCCAGAACTTTGTGATTTACATCCTATCTAAGCTGCCACTAGACTTATTATAAGGCGATAAACTTGACATGTAATAAAAAAAAATTAAATTACAAGTGATTACCAAAATACCGTCGTTTTTATACAAATGTAAATAATGAAAATAGCAAGTTCGGTTGCGTGCGTATTACCGTGTTTGACAGTGTATACGCCACTGTAAGTGTATTTTAGGTGTTTATGATAAAATATACGAAACATATTTTTATGGAATAGGGGCGAAAAAGCCAACAGGCCAATAGCCGTAAGTAATCACCGTCACCAGTGAATACAACGCCAGTAATCGTCGGTGCGTTGGCAGCTTTATCAACAACTTATTTGGTCATGAATTATTATTAATTCAGTTTCGACTTCTAATTTATAAGTAGGGTCATTATGAACACTTGAGGATTCGCATATTAAAAAATTTGAATGCAACCTAATATTTAAATGGCATTTGAGTATCCGGGCCCACATGTAATAGCAAGACCAATGTCAAGATAGATTTACTTTACAAGTAGTTACTATCTCTATCCGGTGGATACAATTGCGCTTTGCTGGAAAACGGATAAGAATCGGCATCCTGCGATATAAATATTTTAATTACCCAATTAAACTTCGATTAACATCCTTAAATAACTGGAGAAATGTATCATTGCCGACAATTATGTACACAAAGTGCTTAAGGAAAGAATATAAATTCACTTTCGGCCCAATTAAAACGGGGAAGCAACAAACAGAAGTCGTGAGTTCTTGCTAATAAATAGGAGGGCACCTGTTGCTGAATAATTTACTTTATCCCTTATACTAGGGAGATTTTCGGATTTCACTTGGGATTTTTTACTACAAATTTCAAGCTACAAATAATTGCAATAGTTCGGCAGATATTTCCTATGTCGTTGGTAATTATGTCTTAAAATCAGTATCAAAAAGACGATATCAGGAAGACAGCGAAGTGGAGAAGAAAAACGAGGAAAACTGACCCCATCATGTGGGAGTCATAGCTTAGAAGAGAGAGAATCTATATCAAAAACTATGGTAAACTTTGAACCCTGTCCACACCCAAATCCAACAGCACAAAAGTAGTGACTGTCTAGAAATACTTCAGAAGAAAGCTATTTTCAGAGAAAAAACTTCACATAAATCTCACTATTGAAAAATATCGTCTATCCTGATATTAGAGATAAAATATTGATTTGAAGTCCAAATAAATTTTCTCTTTCATACTCAGAATGTGATTTTTGTTTTTTAATTTCTATTTTTAACTTTTAGTCTGAAACGCTGTAATATTGTAAGCGTTAACGTCGATGCTAGAATTTTAATTTCAATCATAGCGATGATAACAGAGCGCAGAAACAAGATTAAAACAGAATGCCGGCTCATAAAAAAGATGTAATGTTTATGAAGCTGTTAGCTACACTAGGCGGCAGAGAAAAATAAATTTATACGCTAAAGTAGCCACGTACGAGCGGGAAAATATTCGCATACGGACGTGACGCAAAACTACAATACTTTTGCTGATAATAAAACATAAAAGTTGGACGCCGCTCAGTTATTTTATATGCCATGAATATGAAATTTATTCAAAACACATTGAGTTTACCAATACGCGTACGTTAAATAAATAATAGTAAACAAATACACCCACACACGTGGTTCGGATCTCTAAAGTAATCACTGTAAATGGTACCATCTTTGTCGTAACTTAGTGCAGTGTGTACTAACTTATTTGGCTTTTTACTTTGCATTTACCAAGGATGTTAATTAATTTGTATATTTTAATAATGAGTAAATGAGTAATCTTGCTTCACAATTTTTAAGACACTTACAACATTTTTAACTTAGTTACTATCACTACCAAATGACTTCATTAAAATGGGAACAGATCTTTTATAATTTCATTTATATTAAGTAACTTAAACTATTTTGTTTTGCTTTGTAAGCGATTGGATAAGTCATGCTCGCTTAAAAGTCTGTGCTTGCGGTGGCGTCGTGTGCCGGGTCGGTCACTTCCCTGTAGCATGGTTGAGGAGGCCGATGGCTGGCACATGCGTCATACTCGTGAACGGGTGCTGCTTGTGTGGACTGGTCTGTCCGATTTGCTTACTTTGTAATTGATAAATAGATTACTTAACGCTTTTATAATTACTTATTGAGTTTGCAAAACAGAGTATACTGATTCTTCGTTATGGGTTACTTCGTTTCGTTTCTCTCAGCCATATTAAATATAAAGTAAACTTATTCGTATTCAAATATATCCTACTTGCAAATCATAACAAGTTATTAATGAACTGCTCTGATTTAAACCAACTTGTAATTTTTGTAATAATCATACATTGTAAACTGGTTTTGAAAAGAGCAACACTAGAGTTTCTTGCCCGTTCTTCTTTAGTGAAAACCGCTTTCCGAACCGGGTGGTAGTTCAAAAAATTACTGAATCTAAACAATGTTGAACATTTTAATGGATTCAATAAATTATTTTCATTTCATTTCATTTATAAAATACATACATCAACTCACACCTTTTCCCCCGAAGGGGTAGGCAGAGGCGCCACCAGGACACCCACATTTCGCCTTGTATGTTCCGTCCCACGATGTGATAGGGGGCGAGCCTATCGCCATATCGGGCACAAATTCCTGATTCCGGACTGGTAATGAATACAAAAATCCAATATCACTTTGCCCGACCCGCGACTCGAACTCGAGACCTCAGCTTTGTTACCGTACCGTAATACGACTACGCCACCGAGGCAGTATATCTTTTATAAAATAGTACTATTAAACGTGCTCCCCACTGTTCGTAATCTCAATGTAGTCGTACCATAAAAATATTCTCTATCAGCGTTGTGCCCAATCCTTAATAGCCTCATATACAACCTACGAAAACCCACGACGTTTCTATGGCAATTACACATAAGAAACTTTAAACACAAGGAAAACACTTAACCAAATTTTACAGAAAAACTTGAACGCCCCAATTTTATATAAATCCTGTTAAAAGATTAGAGAAGTGGGCCTGAAGCCCTCAGCTGCGTCCAATTAGGAGTCGTGCAGAATGGAAGCATCTGTCACTTGAAAACTTAAAAATGTCACTCGCAAAGTATTTGTAAACAGGACTCTTAACGTCATCATCATCATTTATTTTCCTGGGAAATAGTTAAAACATATTTGCTTGGCACTGCAATAATTTGGATTTTTATGGCTTTGTTAAATAAAATAGCAAATAGGATTTGATGACAATGCATCGCCCAAGAACACTAACGCTACTGGATCCACGTAGGTGACATGACATTATTTTGTTTTATAATTATTTGTAAGCTGGTTTTTCATAGTCAATGTAGTCATTTCATTTCATAATTAGCTCCCTTTTTTAATTATTTTCGACGACAATTTATTTATTTTTAAAATCATTTGTACCTATTTAAAAAAAAATATTTCTTTTTTTTACGCTCTCTTTTTTAGTAGTTGACAGTTTTGTCGTGCAGGACTCCCGACAATTAAGAGTTTATTTGCGAGAGCTTAAGCTTAGGCTTTCTCTTTCCCTATATATTATAATCTAGTTGGTAAATTAATCGTGACGCGTGTACCTATACTTATTCATACATTCCTTATATCCTCTTTTGCCATTATTTTTTCTAAGAAAACGAATAACTGTTTACCTTATTTCTATACGATTTATGTACATAATACTGTTTGTCGTCAAATAAAGAAACGATGGTAAAAATACAACGAGGAAAATAAACCTAAGAAGTGGATTATTTAATGTCGTATGTATTAATATTCATGAATACGATTGCTATTTATACTTAGCTAATATAGTGAACTAAAGCTCAAAGTATCCAACATTGGAAAAATAACCTTACAATCCATCTTTAATCTCTATTAATAGCATCGAGGTGTATCGTTTCGACCGGATTTAATCATTGTAAGCTTCGATCAAATATACGTACGTGCATATTTGATTGAAGATTGTATGGCTCAGAACAAAACAACAATCAAAATGAAAATAAATTGTATTTACTCATTACAACGTAGGATATACATTCTCGTAATATATAAACGTATCATAATAATAATACTTTACTCTGCCCACTGTACGGTTTCCTCATCGGGCTATAGTGTTCCATGGTTATTCATATATTATTTATATTCGTCTGAAACACTCGCAGCATACTCTTGAAAACTAAGTTGAAGTAGGTAGACAAAGATCGTAAATGAAAATGAAAGGCGCTGTTAGAGCACCAAAAGATCTAGAATTAATTAAATATAATATAGCCACTAATGTTAATGAAGGAAAACATCGTGAGGAAACCTGCATACCGTAGCGATTTTAAATAATTTCTACGGTATGTAAGTCCGCCAACCTGCACTAGGCCAGCGTGGTTGACTATATGGCCTAACCACTCTCAATCGATTCTCTCGATTGTAGAGTAGGCCCGTGCCCTGCAGTGGGACGTATATGGGCTGATATAGAATGTTAATTAAAAATATTGCAATATATCTTGGCATGACATACATTTTAATATTTATACGACAAAATCATAAACACGAATATATTTAATTGACCAAAAATCCTCCATAGCAACAAGAGGCCTGACAAATGACGTCCAAAAAGTCATTAAACGAATCCGACATTCATTTCGTTTGATTGATGAATGGCGCCCGGCCATCTGATTATTTCTTTTGTAGCGATAAACACAAAATACACGTACAGGTTTGACAAAGAAAAATATTATTTAATGATATATGATCCAATTTGAAATACAGTACTCTTGGCTTTTTCCATAATTATATGCCCATCTCTGAAGAGGTAAATAATGTTCCTCTAGTTCAATTTATAGTATTCCGAGCTTATTATATTCTTAAAGCGAAAAATCCAGACTTTTTCGGTGATCTGGTATGTTGAGCCTAGGTTTGGATGCTGTGTAACCTATTACGACGTGAGTTCATTCGTTCTTAATTATTTCTCTCTTTAAAACAATGAAGAGAAATATATCGAAAATCTGTATATGTGAGAGTTCGTCACAAGAATTCCAAAGGGGAATGAAAATATTTTTGTTAAGAATGTAAACTCAACAATTCTCAGTGACAGCCTCCGTGGCGTAGTTGTTTAGACGCCGGCTGTGAATCGAGAGGCCGCGGGTTCGATCCCCGCAGCGAATATTTGTGTGATCCACTGGTATTTGTTTTGGGTCTGGGTGTTAACGAGACCAAAAAGTCTCATGTAGTTCTCGACTCAACTCACGACTATGTCTTATTTTGGGATCAGCACTATGTATGTGACTATTGGTGTATTTTATTTATTTTACAATATGACAGTGGACTAATGTCTAATTTAATCTTAATCATTAGGGCCTAATTATAAAGTATTATGTTGTTATTATTAAAAAGTCTCTAGTATATTTTTGTCACCCCACTCACGAACCGAGATGGAGTTGTAAACATTTTTAATTCGCATTACAAAGTGTAATATAAAATTTTCACAGCAATCATACCGCCGACACCGCGTGTATTGTCGGATAAATTAAATTAACCCTTATAAAGCTGCAAAATTACACCGGGCAATTAGGTCGAAACGGCCCGGCAATTTAGGGCTAGAATTAAAATATCACAGCGGCGCCGCGGGGCGGACGGTGGATTCTCGTCTCAATTTTTCTCTTTTTAAATTTTAATTATTCCGTATGCCTTTGCGGGTTGACAAAAGAATTTTTAAAGGTGACACAAATGAAAAAAATGTTGACTACTCCCGAAAATGCGACGAGTTAGAGAGTGGAATCTTTTTTAGAGATTGTGCGGTTGTTTGTTATTTTTAAGCCGGTTTGTCTTTGAAATTATTTTTGTGAAGAAATAAATGAAATAAACATTATTTTAATATTTTGCCCAATGCCTAAAGCCGCTGCTATTTTAGGCAACAGGATATTTCAATTTAAAATGATAATTATTTGATTTAGAAAAGCTAAATAGAAACATACCAACAGTTTGTGTTGGTTCTTCAAAACTTCAGCCAACTTCAACCAATTTCTTTTTTCCCGATCCAACAAGATGTTTTATTTCTTGTGTGGCAAATGTTAGACACACTAATGTGAGACACCGTCTCTATATAATAATATAGACGCGAATCAAATATATTTTGTTTTGGTAAAGAAAACGTGTCCACAGCCGACTTGTTGTAATTTGCGTCAGAGCCTTTCCACACAAATGCAAGAAAGTCTGTTTATACCCCTATTATAATTGATTTGTTATTTATATTTGATTTTACAAAGTGAAACCTAGAAAATTTATAACTTTAATGAGAACCGTAAATAAAAATAAAAAAATTTCCTTAGTATGTCGACATACTTTGAAAATTAATGAGTGCTATTCCAAGTTTATCAAAGAGTTCGAAAGTTTTGTTTCACTTGAAGCAAAAAGTTCACTCATAACTTTGTTGTTTTAATAATTAATATTTTTAGCACTGTATTGTTGCTCTGTTGTACTATAAATATCGGCCTGTGGGTGTCGTACCGACCTTAATTTAACCACATAAAGGGTCACGGGTCAACAGTGTGTAAACCTAAAATCATTTAATTGCATTAAACCATCTTATTTTCTTAGTTATGTTCTTAGTTTGAAATTATTGATTTTGGTATTTTAATTCAATAATTTAATAATTAATCTATAGTAATATTATAAAAAGGAAAGATTTGATTGTTTGTTTGCATTGAATTGGCTCCGAAACTACCAAACCAATTTGAAAAATTATATCACTGTTGAGAAGCTACACTATCCCCGGGTTACATAGGCTATATTTTTTTTAAATGGAGATCCTTGCTAAAACCCCATTAATGTAACTCAAGGTGTAAAAAGTTACCTAAATATTCTTTAATTCGCGTGCAACAACTAGGATATTATATTGTTGATGTGGAATGGATTCAAAAACTATCTGCGCCAGGATGAAGCCGGGCAGAACCACTAGTTTTAAAATATTTTGAGTGATGATTGTGATGCAATGCAGCAGCAGAAACAGGAAGGTCAGAGACACTGACATACCCCTTTCGGCCTCCCCCAGGGTACCGAAAGGGGAGCTTAATTGCTTTACCTCTTGGACACAAAAAAAACAGAGTCCACTGCTGAAAACATATCCACGAGTCCTTTGATTTTCAGTCTCCTTTAGTAGTTAGTTCCGAGTAGAGCTGCTCCTGTTTATGGAGGGACGTAATGCTTACTATCAAGTGATTTACTCTTTTCGTCATTTTGGTAAATACCTTTTTTTTCTCATTAAAATGTAGAGTTAGCTAGACTAATGCTAACTTGTTATCCAGACAAGTTGAATGTGCACAAAATCCTTGCGTAAGCCTAGGTCACAGGCTCTCTAAAAACTGGCTTATTTTAGTGAACTTTATATTAGAGTATAAAAAAATGCTAGTTTACAGTGCGTAATTTATGTAGAAACATTTTTAAGGTTTTAAAAGTGGTGTTTTTCTTTTTAAATATGCGGTGTTCGGACCTAGTTCAAAGCAGTTTTAATTAGTGGGAGTTAAACCTTATTTATACCCTGTGGATATTACGTTCGATAAGTTTTTTAATTAAATTAATGTTACGTAAATGTTATAATTAAAAAAATGTATGTTGATCTTTTTAATTTTTATGTTTGCATCGTCGTAGTATGGCTTGGTAATGATTTTTTTTTAGAAAAGGTATCTCTTATTATATTTGGTAATTTATGAAATCACACATCACGTCATTTATGAAATTGATGGTAACATTAAATAACCCGATTGCTTGTTATATATTGCCTTTATCTACAAACATTTTGTCTGATTAAATAAAATATCTTCGTTTATGTGCTAAATTCACATCACATAACACTTCAATGAAGCCGTTGGAAATCATTTCTCTTTCTCCATCAGTGTATTTAGTTTATAGACGATACTAAGATATAATCACAAAACGAAGACCAATTTATTTTTTGAATGATGACGATAAATTACGAAAAAGACAAAAGACTCGCTTATTTATGCTGACCTGCTTTGCCTGACAGCCTCCGTGGCTCAGTTGGTTAGACGCCACCTGTGAAACGTGAGGCCGCGGGTTCGATCTCCGCACCGAAACGAATATTTGTGTGATCCACAGGTATTTGTTTCGGGTCTGGGTGTTTGTGAGACCGAAAAGTCTCTCGTAGTTTCTGATACCCACGAGACAAGACTCGATCTTAGTGTGGGGTCAGAACTATGTATGTGACTGTTGGGTATATTTATTTATTTATTTATTTAAGACTCTTGATACGCATAATAGTTGGCAAACCATCAATGAGCTGCTGGACTATCGATCTATTCAGCCACAGGAAGTCCACTGCTGAACATAGGCCTCCCCCAAGGATCTTCACATCGACCTGATGTTACTGGACTACATGTATGGAAATTTAAAAAGGCAAAGGTGTGACTACCGCTGACAAAAAGAAGCAGTGATAAGGATCAAGAAAAAGTATCATGTTTATCACAAGTTACAAGAAGTCTACTTTTAAAACAAAAACTTTCCCAAAGATTTTCTACAGCGATTTTTTGAAAACAGTCTGCATCGAAGAAAGGTTGGAGTCAATATGATATATCTTTATGTTCTTTGAAAAATATCGAAAGAAAAACTAGATTGGTACTACGATCTCGCTGATTCTTTAGAATATTACGCTGGTGTCCTAAATAAATTTTATTGAATAATCTTTAGGAATCATTTTATTTTCTACTCTACATAAGTAAATATGGCTCAACGATATTATTCCTTGTACCTATCTCACTTGTCAATGTTGTCACTTAGAGAACGAATGTGCAAAAAGCGACAGACGCGTCGCTTCGTACGTGTCCGAGAATGTATTTGATCGTCGTGAATGTTTGAATGGGATATTCAATAGAAAAATTCAAAATAAAGAGTGCAGTACATCTTGCCGAGAATAAAATTATGATACGGAATAAGGTCTCACAGAAAATCGACTTGAAGTAACGGTTTAGCTGTTGCGTTTCGTATGACGAGTAATATTGCCAGAGATCCAAAGGCCAATGGTAATATTAATATCTACCAGGTTAGCAATCACATTATAAGATGTTTAAACCCCCCCCCCCCTCCCCCTCCTCCTTCGTCATAATGACACAAGCAAGTATGTAGTGTTTCAGTTCAGTATGCGTATACTCAGTTTTGAACAGATTGGTATAATCGCTTCGACCAGCGACAGATATCATTAATCGGTATTCAGGCCTTGAATTTTTTCATCATTATTTTTAGCCGTAGGGTGATTGGTAATTCGTATTACTATATCGAAAACTTTTCTTTACTGTCATACTGAAGCAATATTATGATTTTTTCTCCCTAAGAATGCTTAGAAAAATGAGTACCCTTTCTAAAGTCAACAGTGAGATAATTGAGCCTTATTGTTTTAAATCTTGTACTCTGTTTTTGGTGAATTTATTTAGGCATCGCAAGAGTCTTTTATTTTTAAAACCAATTTATTAGAATCGTGATTTGATTTGCTAAAATACGAATATAACTATTTCTTGATGGTATTTTGTGAATACTTTAAAAAAAATTGCAATTACTTCTATTCGCCAGTACATTAATTACAGATCTCATTTCACACATAATTCGACATTATGAATTGAATTGCATTGATACAACACACTGCAAACGACACATTCAATTCAATTCGAATTTTCTTTAATGTAATCTCTGCAAATGTTTCTTTATTTCAAAAAGAAAAACAAAGGCGCATTCACACTGGACGTGGGCAGAACGCGAAACGCCGCGAGTGTACGTGCCGAAACGAGGCGCTTTTGCTCCGGCGACATTGCATGTAAATTCGGCAACCGCGACGCATGTGAACGAGGGCCATTGTTTGAACATCTCTGTGTGAATGGCTCTTTATATTTTTATAACAAATAGTTTTGCGCTCTTTTTAAGTTTTCAGTGTTATTTGGGTTCTGTAGTAGAATCGGGAACTCTCAATCGAAATGTCATGTCAATTGTTGAGGAATTTCGTATTCGCAATAGATTATGTCTCGATACAATTATCGAGACATAATCGTTCGAACGTTTCTGTTTGAATTATCAATACAGTTAAGATGTACGAACATTAAAGTACGGTATCCGAAAACAATTATTATGCTTTTTTTGTGATTAAATAAATAATTTCGGATATCCATGTACGGAATAGAGTTTCAACTACAAAATTAAGTTTGTCTTTATACCTATATTGCTTTATTTAAAAAAATATAATTGTATCATAAAATTAGATTCTAGCCCCCAAAAGTAGCTATGGGGAGTAGATAGGCTGGTTAGTCTTTAATAGTTGGAGTCGTTAGTGCGGAACCCCAGGTACGTAAGTCCTAACCGCTCTTGGCCAGCATTTTTAAAAGTACAAGCGGAACCCAGGTTGCATGAGTTCATCTCGCAGTTGGATGGTTTTGTTATGAATTGAAAAAGAGACTTCAGAGCTAAAACAAAATCGTTGTCAATTCAAAACAATTGTATAGCAATTTCCCAATTAATTGAAGTGATGTAGTTCTAAATCGCCTTAATGGAATGTTCATGTTTGAAGTCTAAAGTTTCTTTAGAAGCGCGGAAAGCAAGTTAATTAATTTTATTTCATTATTAAATATTTTTGTGTTATTTTCCCGTTTGTGATTCTTGTTTTGTCTATATTCTATTTTAGTTATAGGTATGCCAATTTCTGTAAAAAATCATGTGTTCACCAAAAGCAAACAACTCCTTTATCTTTTACATACATTCATAAACTCACGCCTTTTTAGGCGCCACTAGGACACCCACATTTCGCCTTGCATGTTCCGTCCCATGATGTGATAGGAGGCGAGCCTATCGCCATATCGGGCACAAATTCCTGACTCCGGGCTGATAATGAATAGAAAAATCCAATATCACTTTGCCCGACCTGGGATTCGAACCCGAGACCTCAGCTTTGTAACCGTACCGTAATACAACTACGCCACCGAGGCAGTCTTATTATCTTTTAATATTTCTAATTATTACTGCAATGTAGTTAATCTGCATACGCCTTGATATTATTTTTTCTAAATTTCGTTTCTTTCTTCATCTAGATAAAACACAATACGATTCTAAATTCTCCTATTTCTCTTTTTTTTATGAAGCTACAAGTTAATACTAATTAATGTTTCCGACGACTTCCATACGTTAGTCTCATTGCCATTCTTAGTTTGTACCGCTGTTGATTGTGGTGTGGCAGCTGCAGTGGATCTATACGCAAGGTCTTTGGAATGACAATTGCTATGAGTCACCTCAAATTGGCTGATTTGTAACTCGTACTGATTGAGTTTCTTGTACCAATCATTATTTAGAATTGTGATGTGGTCAACATTTTTATAGTAACAGTTGACTATGCTAAAGGAGATTTGAATATCTATTTGAACGAAGAACACATTTATTTGGTTCCAAGTTTTAATGTAAAATAAGTCAATGTCAAATGATAGATGTTGAAATCGTAGTCCGCGATATAAATTCCTAAGTTCAATGCTAAAAGACCCTCAAATTACAATACTCTAAAACACTCAACTTGAAAAACCGAATTAATCATTCTAACTCCAACTTTATCGTCAATCTTTCCTAATTTGCAAAACAGCAGTATTTAGTAACTCAATCATCCCTATTTCCGATTTGTTTTCCAAAAACCGTTCCACGCTTAAGAAACTGTACGGTGAAATTAGGCGGACAACGCTGGTCCGAATTCGTCCGTACAAGGGTCTATCCCAATTAATTCTACCACCTCTCCGGTACGCCCTCGGACAAGTTTTTCGACTGCTGTCCGGCGAAATTTAATCCGCTCCGGCTATTAGGCGGGTGACCTTAATGGTCCTCCGTTCGGGTCGGGATTTATATTGACTTTTTTGATCTGCATTTTAAACGTGGATAAACAACGGACTATGTCTACATGGAAATGTTGTTTGTTAAAATGTATTTTTGATAACATACATACATACATAAACTTATGCCTTTTATCCCCGAAGGGGTAGGCAGAGGCGCCACCAGGACATCCACATTTCGCCTTGTATGTTCCGTCCCACGATGTGATAGGTGGCGAGCCTATATCGGGTACAAATTCCTGACTCTTGACTGATAATGAATAGAAAAATCCAATATCACTTTGCCCGACCCGGGACTCGAACCCGAGACCTCAGCTTTGTAACCGTACTGTAATACAACTACGCCACCGAGGCTGTCAGGCGAGCTTTTGATAACATGTTGTTATAAAAACTGAAGATAAGATATCGTTCCGCATCGTTTTTGTAGTGATGGTGAACAAATGGCACATGGAGGCTTATAAAGGAGTTCATGGTTCTTTTTTCTGCATCATTTAAAACTAGTCAATGGATTGTTTTTGTCACCAGATAATTATTTCTGTAACATCTAAATATTAATGCATGCCTTAAAGATAAAAGCAATGGATGCTGTGCCCAATCACAGTAATGGATGGAAGACTAACTACTATTTGCATTATGAAAATGTGGAATTAATGAAATTTGTGAAATTTTGTTTTAATTCATGAAAGTAAATAATTTGGTGTCAAAAACTTAAAAATCTCTTTTAATATGCATTTTCTTACTATAGCAATTTCACAAATTTTATCGCATTCCTTTCTGATAGATAGTATTTTGAAGCAAATTACTTTTCAAATTATTTTTTAATTTCCTCACAACCTCCGCAACGAACCAATTTGGAGGCGGGACTCTATCAAACGAGAGTGACAGTGGGTGGGACTTTTGAAATCATTGCTTTTAGCTGTCGTGATTGATTTCAAAAGAGCATAAAAGGTAATAGATAAAGAAAACCTATTGAAAAACAACTAAAATTTCGCAAAAAAGAAGTGACAGATTTTTTTGCATTATTTTTAAATAATCTTGTTTGGGTGCTAAATACCTAGTTTTTGCGATAAAAGTTATTTCAACCCTTACGTACCATTGGGTCTAAAAATAAAAAGGCGTACATCATTATTTTCGGAAAACTATGAATTTATCACCCAAATACGACGATAAGTAAAAAATAAAAATATTTTTTTTGCCTAAATTTCGAAGTCACTAACACTACCACCTGGCTTCGTTTACGGCCGAAGTCTTGATATACCCTCTATGTATAAGATTTGTAATAGATGCATTGAAATCAACTATTCAATTCTTAGCTGACATTTTAAAGTATCATTACTTATGAAAACATTGCTCCGTTAATATCCTTGATATGAGCGGCTTAGAAAACTAAATTACTACGATGTCTCTTTGCATGACTTTCTCTTTCTTTTACTCTTCAACCATTCAAATTATCATTGCTTTGATCTATGATGTACACTTTTAATTCAAATGTATTATAATTATTAAGTTAAATAAAGATATTTCAACCAACACTCTTCAACCACAAGAAGTTATTTACTCAATATAGGGCTCCCCTAACAAATGGCTTTGCTAGATATATATTATTAAGAAACCTAAATCATCATTTTGGCATCGTTGTTGGTATTGTGTGATGTCATGCCTAAGTAGCGTCATTCTGTACTGGAATGTATCAGCCCATATACGTCCTACTGCAGGGCATGAGTCTCCTCTACAATCGAGAGTACGATTGGGAGGGGTTAGGTCATACAGTCTACCACGCTGACCTAGTGCGGGTTGGCGGACTTTACATACCATAGAAATTCTTGCAAAACGCTATGGTATGCAGGTTTCGTCTAGCACCTGGACACTTTTATTTATAGGACTAATATATTATGATAACCAGCTATGAAGACCCATAAAATATTATTGGTTTACGGTTAAACCATTCCGCATAATACGATTTCAATATATGAAAATGTATTCCAACATAAACTATATTGCATCAATTCAATTTAATATGGTTTCTATCAAACTGCATTTGATTTACGTTACAGCGATCTATTGATAATACAATGTGAATTTATGATTTTTAGTACCGCAGTCGTATTCGCATAGAAATCTATAACATTAAATGTGAGAGGACTTATAACTGGGGAATTTTGATTAGTTTTATGTTGGGTACTTACACCAATCTGTCCTAATTAACTTGTAAATTAATTAATTATATTCCCGTCAACAGAAAATTGTTTTTTATACTATGTTATAAGGAACAATATGTAAATATAAATAAAAGTCTGTAAAGAAGTAATAGTAAAAAAAATAAACAGGAAAGAAGCTACGATACTCTCATCGAATTTTCAGTAACGATCATAATTAGTGCTTTTATTAGCTTCTCCAGATGTATTGATAAGGGTAACAAAAAGACCAAGGAATGAATTGTAAATATTTTAATGAAATTTCTAAGGTTTATGGTATTAATAATTAAACATTTAAATCTAGATATGCAATGCACTAGACTTATAAATATTATAATAGAAGTTGATTTTATTGCTCATTTATATGCAATCCTCGAAGTGAACATACATACAATTAATTCCTGCAATATTCCCACAGTCAGGATGGCCGAGCGGTCTAAGGCGCTGCGTTCAGGTCGCAGTCCACTTCTGTGGGCGTGGGTTCGAGTCCCACTTCTGACAAGTCACTTTTTGATTTCTGATTTATTGCTAATGCATTTTGGTTCTTAAAGTTTGTATTAGGCATTGTAAATATTTTGGAAATACGAATTTTTTTTTGTTCTAAAGCTTTAAGCTTTAGCGATTTTCCACAAAGTATTTTACACTTAAAGAATTATATTTTCAGTTATATTATAATATTATTCGTTAGTCGATAAACATTCTTAAAAAATATATTAATTAAATTAAAAATATTAGCTCTACATCTCAACTCAAACGCTTTCTTATCCCCGATCCTTCAATTATACCCCAGACGCACCGAAAAACAACAAATTCGAATCAAATTTCAAAACAGCGTTCCGTTGTACGTACGGTTATGAAAACTGGCAGGAAATTGCAATGGGCGTGGTGCTGAATATTGGCGGGCGGTTTCACCGGCATCCAATAATTCGCAGGATGTTGTCTGAGCGTCGGCAAACTGCTTTATGTTGGCCCTGTATGACGCCGGTAAGCGTATTGCGCTGTGATGGAAACCCGCCCTGTATTGGAAGTCAAAACATCGTGGTTTGTTTGAAAGCATGCCTATTGAGGGATCTTTTGATTTTGATGTTTCAGGTGTTTTGTCAGGTATTTGTGAGTTCCATTAGACTGATGGTTTGAATAGACCAAGGTTCTAAAACAGTTGACTGTTTTAGCAAGTCATAAGTGGTAAACTAAGTACTAAGAGAACATGCATCAAGAGAAGGTTGCGTCGATATAAAAGCATACATCAAAGTAGAAGGAAAATTCGGTTTTATTCTGTTATAATATTTTTCATATTATATATTTTTAATAAAAAAGTTATCAATATTCCTTGAAGTAAATGATATTACTTTCCGTAAACAGAAAGCAGTAAAGAAACTTGCAGTTTCTAACCCGTGCCAGCAATTTTCTTTGATAGATTTTATGGTATCCTTTATAATACATTGGATTATAATGAAAAGCGGAATGAAAAATCTTCTTATTTTATCTTTTCTTTCAGGATCTATAATATGGCGTAATATCATACGAAAATGAGTAACGTATAAAATCTCATATTCAGAAATATAATTAATGAAAAATAATATTTGAAAGACCCAAATAATTTAAGTTGAGTAATTTGGGTAGTGTTTTATATTTTGGCTACTGGAAACTCCTAAAAATCAAGGTTCCTTGAAATTAATAAATACTTGGTACAAAAACTACGAGGCTTTTAGAAATCAATGATCGAGATACGACAGCAAATATTATTTCAGTCATAGATACATTTTGTAGTAGTCTAAGGGAGCGACTCTAAAAATAGCGTGTTAAATCAACTGCCAAACAGTCTTTTACGAAAATCAACGGTGTAAATGAGCCTCGGATTACTCCTCCATCCCTAACCAGTCGGCTTCGAAGACAGTATGTGGGTCAATCTCCAAATCGGGCGTATTCGTGTGATCGCTCTGGTGCTTTTCAGTTATTGATATTTAATGGTAATTATGTATTTCATTAAAAAGAATGACATTCAAATAGCACATTTTTACTATTGGCCTTCAATTTACACATATAGTTATTGAGATATTTCAGATCAAAAAAATTGGCGACCAGAGTAATCATAATTGGTGCCAGAGCAATCATAAATGGTGAAATCAGTGAAACAAAATATAAATATATTGATAAAATATTATTTATTTAGCCGTTTTATTTATTCAGTCTTACAAATAAAAAAAAAACGAAATATTTTATATAACATAATTGCTAAAATAACAAATTAACTTAAAATTAAAATATCAACTTTTGGCTTACTTTCATTTATTTGGACTTAATTAAATCACTTCTAGGTTAATGAGACAAAATTAAAAACCTTTTGAAATTCAACCTTTAATACCTACAGTCTTTTATAGTTATAAAATGACTTAGACTCATTAAAATTTAATTTGAAGTATTAAATATTAGTTTTTAAAAAGTAATTAAAGAAAACTAAGGTTTATAAAAAACAAAATAAAATTCTTAAAAATAAACATTTTATAAAATAAAATACCATTCTTTTCAAGATTATCTAAGAGATTTGTAATAATCACATTTTCCTTAACTAAATATTTAGTGGAAAGTAAAGAATTAAATAGAACAACACAAAGTACAATGCAGTTAAGAATATGATCAGATCAGATTGAAATATTGTTTGCAAATTATAATGATACAAATTTTAATACCAAGCAAAAAATAATACAATTTCTATAAGGCTTAGTTGATCAACAAACTAAGAATAGAAGGTTTATTGAAAGCTCAGAAAATTGAAAAGTCATCAGAGTCGGAGTCGGGTAAATCTTCTGCTGCAGCAACCTTTGTCAAGGTGTTATCGTTTTGCAACGAAGATAAAACTACCTCGGAAATACTTGGAGTAATTAAATTTTCATAGTTAATAGATGGAACTTCATCCCAAAAACTGTCCGGCAGGTCCGAGTTGTGTAATGATTGTTGACTTTGATTTGCAGTTATAGTCTGTCTATTATTTAGCATTTGTGGGAGCTGAATTTGCTTCTCTTGATTGTAATTTTTTGAACGCTTAACCAGCAAAGGTCGGCTTGTCTTCCTTGGTGCCCGTGACATGTTTGTCTTTGAGGTACTTTGGTTCGAATCGCTATTAAGTTGGTAAAAGCCTAAGTGTTTGCCGTGCGGACATTGTACAGTCTCTTGTGAGCAGTTGTCTAAATCACAACTTAGTCGCCTCATAGCCAAAACGTTTTTAGTATTTGCTGAAAAATAGATTTATTACGTACAATTAATGCAAAATATCACCGCTCTGGTCTTTTTGGACAGAGCAATCACAGCCATAGCGATCAGAAAAAGTCACAAAATCATAAATATAGCCGAATTTAAAAGCAGTAGAAAGTTGTGATTACGTCTCATAAAAAACATCATAACGATCACTTAATTCACATAAAAAAACACATTCATTAGCTTATTATTTAATTTAAATAACATGCCATAGCAATCGTAAAATTCGAGAACCAAATCCAGAGCAATCATAAACTTACCTTCGTAATGTTGGAGCACAGGAACGTGGCTCACAAATATCCTCCTCGGCGGTTAGACTACTACTGGCATTACCCCGCGGGAGGGGAATAGAGTGTCTATAACGCGTAACCAGGGATGAGCGCGATGTTTTACCTCAGCGCAGAGCGATGAGATAAAATGCCCGGTCACGATTTTAAATTCAAATTGTGGCAAAAGTATTGTTCATATAACTAAAAATATTTTATTACGATGAAGATTAACTATCTGTTATGTAATCTAAATAAGTTGTTTTATATGAACCTTCTCATTAAAAAGTTAAATAATCTTTTTTTCATTCAATCCGGAGTTCGGTCAACCCAGAGCGATCAGGATTTTAGGGTTTAAGATTTTTTTTTAAATATTTATAATAAACTTATTCATAATATTAGCGTTGTATCATGTAGATTAGGCACCGAACTGTATATAAAAAAATATCTTGAAATGGTTTTTCGATTTTAAAAGGGACTTATTCAGCCCGACACGAAAAAAAATGCCTTTGGAGATCGACCCATGTCCACCTTTCATAAGACCATTCCATACTTAATATATCAAAAGACAACAGCCAAACTGTTTCAACATTTTAATACCCTATTGTCTATTACCTTGTCCATTACCTTTGTACGAGCACAATATCAAGTAATCACACAGATCTTAAAAACAAAAGCTATTTCGCCTGACAATACAAAACATTTCCATTACAAAGAAAACATTTTTCTCATTTTCTTGCAGGATACGCCGTGAGTAATTAGGTGACATCCGACAATAAGCCTTGTTCAATAATTAAAGAATTCTTATCAAAAGGTCAATTAGTGTCTCGAGGTAAAATATAAAAGTAATTTAGTGAGACAGTATCGATCCTTCGAACGAGGCCACTTGAATTTACATTGGATGAACAATTATTTTCATCTTGGTCCGATAAATTTATTCGAATCAGTTGATTCTAAAATTGACGATCCGAAAATAGCTGGATATATTCGTTTGTCATTCGGTGAAATTTATATTGTTGATTAAAATAGATTTGAAATTTGTAGGCTTCAAAGTTGTGTTGAAAGCTAGTCTGTGTCTGTGAGGCTAGTTTTAGGTAATTAGGAAAGATATTATTAGATCCAATAATCTTAAGATTGACGATGCGGGAGAGTGAAATGGAAACGAAAAATTAAGCTGGGTTTTTACACCAATCTGAGTAGCAACAGACTTCGAAAAGTGAAATACTCCCCAAGAATAGCCCTCGTCAAAAAATACGCACATATTTATTATGACCTGAGTATCCTTGGTGTGGATATCCGTTGTGATCTTAATCCAAGGAATCACATCGAGGGCGTAATATCTGCCACTTCCCGCAGGGTTGGGGTCCTGAACAAGGTGCGTCGGTTTTTCGCGCCCGGTCAACTCTACCGCTTGTATAAAGCGCAGGTTCGGCCGGGTATGGAATACTGTTCGCACCTCTGGGATGGATCCGCCCAGTACTTACTCGATGCTTTGGATGGATTGCAGCGGCGGGCCATCCGCATTGTGAATGATGCGGATGCGAGTTACGGAGGGATGTCGCCTCTCTAAGCGTGTTCTACCGTCTGTATCATGGCGAATGCTCTGAGGAATTGTTCAATTTAATCCCCTCCTCTCCTTTCCTTAACAGAACCACGCGTGCTGGCTTGCGGAGCCATAGCTTGACTGTTCAATCCATTTCGGCGCGAACCAAAAGGTTCTCTAATTCTTTTTTCTGCCGTACAGTCAAGCTGTGGGACGGTTTGCCATCGCACGTGTTCCCTCCTTCCTATAATCCTGGGTCCTTCCGCCGTAGCGTGAAGAGGCATCTCAGCGGGCCGGCATGATTGTATCGAATGGGATGAGACTACCGTTTGATACCATTCGATACTCTATCTGGACGGCATTAGCACTTACCATCAGGTGCAATGCAGTCACTATGCCGTGCCAGGATAAAAAAAATAAAAAAATAAAAAAATTGGCAGTATTTGTAATTAAAATTCGTACGTGTTTTGTCTCCAATAACAACTGTCTTCTTCCATATGTATATTTTAATTAAACCAGGAAGCTTATTCACCAACTTTCCTATATACACGAGCAAGACTTGACCTCCAACCTTGACAGTAAACAGCGATACCAAGTTGTTAATTCTGAACACGTGGGTGGCTCAAGGTCCGCGTAATGAGGGTGTTTCTGAGAACGCTACTAATTATTCTAGATAGTTGGGAACACTTCAGTTGAGGAAGTTTAGTCCTGAAATGTCTAAAGTTTTGGCACTGATGTGAGATGTATGTTCGGATTTATAATTTCAATATAATGGTTCATATTAACTTTGCCTGCGTCGTTTACGTTATATCGACGGTGATATTATTTTTTAAGTAAATGTGTCTATTTTTTGTCTTTTATTTGTGTATGCTTTTGGACAGAGATAGTTTCAAAAGAATTAATTTCTAGTGTAAGATATGTCTTTAGATTGTTTCTAGTTGCTAATACAAAATATTGATGGTAAATATTCAATCCCTCCGTTTGTATGTTCTAATTTGAATGCCGAATTTCTTATGTAATACACATTTAAAATTAAATAGAGATGGTTTTACAATTCCTTTTTTTTCTTCACACTATCGTACAAGAAGCCAGTCCAATATAGTTTAATCACAACATTGATATTGCACTAAATAAATGTCATTACAAAACGTGATCGCCAAATTTAATCCAACCCACGTCATTCTAATGCAGTTGTTACGCAATTCTACCAACATTATAATACAAGCAATAACAGTCTTTATAACCGCACAGATAATGGGCAGATAATGTTGATAGCCAATAGTTTGGGGAGCTATTGTTTCTTGATGTTGGCAACTGTTCAAGCCAGCTGTAACATTTGACTGCTCAAATAGAACTAAAAAGACGATACATTTAAGCCAAACGTTCGAAATGGTTTTAGTGTTACTTGTGTTCAATTGAACGAAAAATATTTTAAATGTAGAATTCAATTTCATCGAGTGTGAAATTTGTAATTTTTGAATAGCGTTCTGTAACCTGCAGGTTACAACGTTTTATAGAAGTAGAAAGGAATGGATGGAAATATTTACCTTCAAATTAGTTACCTACTATCTCTACTTTTTACGACTACCTAACTTCTTAAGGTTCCGGCAGGAAAGCATTTTTATGGTACAGGTCCGAGGAGCGTACCAGAAGTACGTAGTAAGTATCTACCACCGCCTATCAACACCTGCAGAACTTTAAGATTTTTATTAATTAGTATATTGTTTTCAATTCAATAGCCAAGGAAGAAAGGAATAAAAAACAACTATAAAAATTCTAGTAACCTCACTTGGAGACAGCCATATTTCGACGACCGAAATGATATCCGAATTACCTATAATTAAATATTAAGTACATTGCAGTCACTTTACGTGCTATAAATTAACGCGATACTAATTAAGAAGTGAAACGAAACGTCATACAACATCGCATTGCGTACATCGCACCCCATTTGGCATCAAACAAGCTGTTAGTCGTTACGAGCTATAACCCCAACCGTGCTGCGAGCTATTATGTTCCAAATAAGCATAAAAGTACATTACTCATGAACTATATTGCGGTAGTTCGGTTGATTCGACATTATTGTTTAATAGATGTTTCGCTTGATCGGTCAATAGGATTAATATTGAAGTTTGGTGTAATTTAGTTTTCATATTTTTCTGTCAGTAAATTAATCTAAAACTCGCTTTTATGTGAGAAAGTGGTACATATTGGTAAAGCCTTTCCATACCTACGTTAGTCCTTAGTAACTGTAGTACGTCTCTATCACATCGTAAAATTTGTTTTTTAAATCCCCATTTTCAATTGCTAAATCTGGACAACTTTAGGACTGCAGTTCTACAATCTAGTTAACCGAAATTAGAATGGCTAAATTCAAGTGTGCAACGGCGAATTAATCTAATTGATAACGATCAACGTATTATAGGATTCTGATTAGATGGAAATAATTGAAATACTAATCAAATTAGGTACTTAATCAGTTGATAATTATCTGCTGTACGTATTTATTGATGCAGTAATGTTACGGTAGCTATGTGTACACTTGTTTTCTATTAATTTATGTACAAATGCGTTATGTATATGAAGGTATATGTAGATATACTAGCTTTTAAAATCAAATGGATGGCACCTTAAACAATGCTCAGACGAGAATAAATGAGAATGCCTGAAGAAATTAGTTCGATTCATAGTCTGCCCACACTCATGGGATGCAGGTATGAGGGTTATGTGTGTATAAAAATGTGTGTATATTACATGGAAGGTTATTTAATACATTGTACATGTATACATACTGTATGCATACATACATGAACTCACGCGTTTATCTCAGAGACTCGGGATTCGAGCCCGAGACCTCAGTGTTGTAACCGTACTGTGGCAGTCGAATTAATAAATTGTTATATTTTTTTATATATCTAAAATTAATATGTCAAAGCATGTTTTTTTTAGTCAGCTATATAAGTTCCCAAAACTGGTTGTTCTACCGCGCTACAATGATAGGTAACATACACCTTCCGGCCCAGCCGGTCGGTTCTCCCGTGGCCGGCAACTTGCCCGGGGCCACGGATTTTAGTCGCGTACCACCGCTGCGCACGTTTTTGTGGACAAACCATAAAATATATAACTAGCATAGAATTTTATGGATGTCTTAAATACTAACTTAAAAACATAAATAAAAATGTAACAAACATAGCGGGTTACTTTAAATTAAACAGATACTCATGATAGTTATTCTCAATGAAAAGCCCCGTATAGTCCAGATCACATTTTCCATACGTGTTAATAAATTGGATAAAGTATATCAGTTACACTGTGCTTCATAAGCCAACAGTTAAGTAAATAAATAATAAATAAACCCAACAGTCACATACATAGTCCTGACCCCACACTAAGAACTTGTGTCATAGGTATCAGGCACTACGAGAGACTTTCGGTCTCACAAACACCCAGACCTTCGGTTCTAGGTGCTAGTGAGAACTAACCTGTGAGAATAATTTGTTTCGGTGCGGGGATCGAACTTGCGGCCTCTCGTTTCACTGACAACTGTCAATGTCAAAGTGTCTTATGTGTTCCTTTTGATTACCAAAAACATCGGAAATCAATAGTTATTTGGCACACAAAATTAACTCAATTTTAAAACTGAATTGGAGCTTCTCTCATAGCAAACCTCTCACGATGTGTTCTACGAGTCTTTTAAATGTAAATAAGGCGTTTGAAAAATCTGAAACAAAATACGCTCATCAATTTTCAAGAAGAATTAATTTAGTTCGCGCTTTACCCTTGCATATAAAGCGCTTAAACACAGTCTTACCACTAAACTGCTCCGTCCAATTAGCATTTTAAAACACTGATTTTAGTATTTTTGTTTGTAAAAAGGTTTTCCACTAAACTGGTGTAAAATACACTTTTTATGAAAGCCACGTTGGGTTCATTTGCATAACCACGCGGTTGTTTCGTTCTAAACTAAATCTAAAATTCAGATTTTAATCGTTTTTATCGTGGTGCTATGACGTGAATGATAATCTGTGTGCATCAGGATATACAGAGCTTATGTCTCTTATTCCTTATGTATAAGGAGGTTACAAATTCGGCAATCAGTCTGCCTGAACGAATTGTTATTGCACAACTGATATTTCAAGGCCCTAAGACTGTACTAGCAAAACAAAATAAACACATACCATAGTAAACAAACACATCGGTTTGGCTCTAGCACTTAAAGCATTAGACGATTGAAAAAGAACAAGTAGGTACGTACTTTCAACCACAATAACCAAAACAAGTCCCCATTTTCAATAAATTCTCCCTACATTCATACAGTTCCCCTCGCATCCATCTATAAACGACATCCTTAACGCCTCTGCTATCCTACAAGCCAGTATATTGCATGAAATACGCACATAAACGAAACATATTTGAAAACCCCTCTTAACACTCCCTGTTCGCAATGAGACGACTGTCTGTTAATGTCCTTATGATAGTCTATAAAAAACGCCTTAAACTGTAACACAGGGGAGGTTGGCTATGAAATACGCGATTTGCTCGGTTTTTTTATTGCGATGAATAGCGAGACGATCATGTCATTCGCCTGTTGGTGAGCGATACGGCTGCTTATAGGCAGTAGCAAAACCAAACACCATGAATTACAAAGCAATACTTGGCATTCCATTGCGTTCGCCATACTGAAACGTAAGATGTTAAGTCTCATTATGTCCATTAGTTACTCTGACTACAGTGTCCTTCAAACCGGAACACAACAGTGCATTTACACTTTATTTTTAGTATAAAAAAATTAAGTGGTGAGCAACTTGAAAACGGCAAAGATTGTCGAAATTGATGCATTTGATACTAAAATGTGCCTTCTCGAAATTTTGGAGGCACGTGTATGTTTTAAATGTTTCTCACTCGCTTTAACAATGAATAAAACTGCATACATTTATGAATTTTCTACAGAATTTCAAGAGTATTTGAAGTCCACAAACTCGTACCAGGCCAGTGTGATAAAAAGGTACTTAATGTCTTTCAACAGTTCCGTGTGTAGTAGTTCGACATATTTGGGCTTACATCTTTGTCTCATCAATTAAAAGCAGAATTTTTATTGAGAATCAAAGGTGTCTAACTATTCGTTTTCTTCATGTTTTCTTGTTTGATGATAGCAGCAATATTAAATCAGCCTATAATATAATATGCCTGTGTTTAACACAGTACACTGCTACAATAAAGAGTTCGATTTAGAAGACTAATATTGTTCGGTAAAACCGTAAACTTCGTGGCCACGTGGGTTATGTTTCAAGAATATATTTAAGGCCCACCCATTCATCGCCACTTCTGTTGATTACTTTCAGCTGTACGCCCCAAAGAGGTTTTCACTCAAATTATTATTTTGACGAATAAAAAAATATATAATTCGCCACCACTTAAAACGGTTTTCTTTTTGTTTTCTTGGGTTAGGGCCGCTCGTAATTTCATTAAGTCATAATTGCCCGGCGTTTGAGTGCTTTTGTAATTAAAAATAATGTTTTAGTCACTTGACAGGAATTAAGCCTTATCTCATTCATTGGAAGAAGATAAAAAGGATTAATTATACTTTTTGAAATTTAGAAGTTTTTTTGTTTTTACCATAAATGGTATTTTTTGCTTTTTTTTCGTGATAATTACTTATTCAATTTAGTATTTACCTATATTTCACTCTAAAACCAAAATATAAAGAAACTCTGTTCTTAGCAGTAAATTTTCTTAAGCTGATTATGAAGAATAGTTCGATTTATTTGATCAACTACGGAATGGCGTATAAATGATCCCCATATGTACGACGTTAAGGCAAGCAGGAGACCTGATTTAAAATTCAGACAAATCCATTACTTTAATATTTATAACATTTATGGAAACGTACAATGAATCAAAACTGAGCTAAAACTAGAAACTAATTACCTATATAATTCCACAGATATATAAAATATATAAAGACAACAAAGCACCGATATTTCTTATTTATTTATTCTTTATTGTACACCAGGAAAAAAAACAGATTATAACAAAATTTTACAATAAGTACAATCAGCGGCCTTATTGCACAAGGCAATCTCTTCCAGGCAACCTTAGGATGGACATAGAAGAAAGGAAAGATAAATCTTCTTTATTTATATACAATAGATCGAAATGAGCGAACAAGTCACCTAATGGTAAGTGATCACTGCCATGAACTTCCACAAGATCATGTGTTGCCTGCCCATAAGATGGGGGGGAGAGGGACCAAAAAACGATGGGAAGAGGAAAGCGGTATTAGGTATCCGGCAACCTCACGCACCGAAAGAAACGCGAAAGCAAAGCTGTCACTTCATGTCGATCTCTTACGAGACGGTGGTACCGCTCCAGACGAGCCTGCCCATTCATGCTGAGTCATGAAAATGAAAATGAAAAATGAAAATTGTTTATTAAAAAATAAAGACTTATAGAGACTTAATACTACTTAAAATAATGTGGTACAAAAATATGAGATCCTAATAAGTAGTATTGTCAGGGGTACCCAAACTAGGCATAGCCTGTATCTTGTTGTCATGACTGACAACAGCGTGGCTCCACTCTCTTATTGAACATCTCTTTGTAATAAGATTTGGACATGCTCAAGATACCGTACTTTATAGCTAACGGAATTACTAAAGCCTATTTTACATTACCTAGGTAGTCCTATCATAGGTATCATCTTAACACAGCGTAATTAATTAATTAAATACAGCCGTAATTTAATTAAGTTAAATATTTCTAGTACCAAATTCGAACGGTTTCTGTGTGACTGGATCATTAGTCAAACGTTGTAGTGGATATACATTATACACGCAATTTAATTTAATTACTAATATAATTGGTGGTTTATGTATGATATAATGTATGAACGGTGAAGGAAAACATCGTGAGGAAACCTGCATACCGTAGCGATTTTAAAGAATTTCTACGGTATGTAAGTCCGCCAACCCGCACTTGGCCAGCGTGGTGGACTATATGGCCTAACCACTCTCAATCGATTCTCTCGATTGTAGAGTAGGCCCGTGCCCTGCAGTGGGACGTATATGGGCTGATATAGAATATAGAATAATAATTGTATGTAAGGAAAAAGTCTGACAATTTATACGTTTTTCTGAATTGATTTCCCCAGCTAAGATTTTTACATAACATATTACATAAAATCGCAACTTTTTCCCAGAAGGGGTAGGCAGAGGTGCTACCAGGACATTCACCATTCACATTGTGAGTTTCGTCTCACAATGTGATAGGGGGCGAGCTTATTGCTATATCGAGCACAAATTTCTGACTCCGGGCTTTTAATGAATAGATAAATCATTGTTTACAATACACAAAATAAATTTGGATACAGTTTTGGGACAATTCAATACAAAAAAATATATTAAAAAATATGTAATGTTAAATAATCGAAACTGGTTGTATTACATTGCATTAACCAACACAAGCCTCGCACTTTATCGGCCAGAAAAAAATCAAACTCATAAGTCCAAAGCTATTCATACTTTAGTTTCAGACAGCTTTTATACCGCAAGAGAGGTTCTTAAAGTATTTCGAAAAGATTAATAATGAAAGGCGCCGGCCCCACGCTTTTAAGACTACTTAGTCTGTTTTGGATATAAACTAAAAAAACTCATAAAGTACTTTTTTATTGATACTTAGTGAAACTAGGTGAGTGCAGTTTTTGTTTTTACCCCTTGTGCCTAGTGGCGCACAATTTGAAAAGACTTGCGACGATTGTCACGCTAAATACTATTAATTTGATTTTTAGATTGAAGATTTATTTGTGCACTTAAATTTGATTGATAGATACGTGCTTAATAATGTTAATACGTCTTTCTATATTCCTTATAAACTATTAACATATCGTGTGATTTAATGACTCAATGTATTTAAATGTTACATTAATTTTTATGCTTTACGATTTATCAAAAGATATGCAATAAAATATTTCCCTTAAATTATTAGAATAGGACCGATATTATGAATTAATTCTGCTTGATTATATGTTATCAACCAATTTGATTGCCACAATAACCAAATTATCAAATAATTGATCTCACATCGGTGCTCTCAACTTTCAATACACTTAGCTATTACCGGTATTAAAATTACGATAAAATCATTCCTCCCCTAGATTTAATTCGCATCTGTCGCTTCTTACATTTCGAATGCTTGATTGATTGCCGCGATTAGTTATCGCTTGACCACCGGCCCGGTCGTCATGGCAACCACTCTTTTTCGCATACACCATTTTACAAAGACCCCTGTTTTCGGTACGTCAATTACGTGACCAAATTACTTTTGAGGGTCATTTACTGCTGGGCGAAGCAAATGTATCGGCAAATTTATATTTGCGTTTGTGATGGGTCTTAATTATGTGTTATAAGGTTGGTTTTGGCTTGATTACAGTATCGGATGGTTGTTAAAGAGAGGGTTCTACACGTGTGTTGATTGGCTCAGTTGACAGTTAGGAAGATAAACGATGGCTGTCATTTGTCATTCGTGTGTTCCCTACGTTGACGAGTCCTTCTGCATGCGACCTATTAAATGCACATCATAATGAGTTTCCTATATTGATTGATGAATATTCATTTTTTTGGGATTACATCGGATATTAAATTTTGGATTATGGATGATATATTTTTGCAACAGTTAAATCTCGGATGATGATGTTATTGTGTAGCTGATATTAATCGAGATTATGCCATTTAAGTATCGGTGCTTCATAATATCTACGTTCGTTATATGCTTGGCTTATAAATTTACACTGTTGTTTTCTTTTGTTCGAATTCTTAATTTAAAACTGGTAGAAGAGTTCTATAATAAAAGCTTGTTTCGTGAGTTAATTATTTGCTTATTTATAAAACCATTTATGAAATAAGGCCTTTTCAGTCTGCTCGGTTTTAATTTAATTAGTTTACTTTTATTAAGCAATGTATATTGATAATGTTAGAGCCCTTATTTTTTTAATTTCGTTCACGTTGTAAAGATACATTTCAATGAATAAATATTAAATATTTAAGAATATTTGTAAAGACATTTAATTTTAAAGTAAACGAATACTTCTAATTTGTACGGTTTCGTACATCAAAGTATGTGGTTTCGGCAATTTGTGCTGACTACATTTATTTCAGCGATCAATTTTATACGACTAGTATGCAATATAGAACGTTGGTCTAAACTCACGTCGCGTATTGGAATTACAATAGCTTACAGCCTCCGTGGCGCAATTGGTTTGACGCCGCCTGTGAAACGAGAGGTCGCGGGGTAGGATCCCCGCACCGAAACAAATATTTTGTGTGATCCACAGGTATTTGTTTCGGGTCTGGGTGTTTATGAGACCGAAAAGTCTCTCGTAGTTTCTGATACCCACGATACAAGACTCGATCTTAGTGTGGGGTCAGGACTATGTATGTGACTGTTGGGTGTATTTATTTATTTATTTATTAACTTAAGGGCCTTATTCATAAACAGTTTTAAAACCTATTTTAGCTATTGAATGTCTTGTCCTTTTCGCTCAATTGAATTTAAAAGTCGTTCGAAAGGGGCAATACATTCGATAGCTAAAATAGGTTTTAAAACTGTCTATGAATAAGGCCGTTAATCTTGAAGTCTTCAACTGGAGTCTGATTCTTGCACATTAACTACAACTATCATACACCTTCTGCACCAACTTTTACGTCACTATATAATCAAATATTTTTAATGTTTCACAGATCTCTTTTCTATTAGAGGCGTCCTTCGTTCTTCAATATCACCTATTCATATGTATTCTTCAATCTTGTTATACTCTCAAACTTGTCTTCTGACATTAAATTAATATAAGCTAATTAATATGGGAATAGTTCCGTGTCGGGTCTCATCAAACTCGGGTCAAATTTAGTAATCGTCTTCGTCATACGTCGTTCACGACTTCCATCGTCTTCCAGACTGTTCTCTACTATTCCACCCTTTTATATTTCACATCTTATTCATTCATCCTCCAACTCTTTTACTCTTAAGCACTTCCATTCGTTATCTCTTTCACATAAACTACATTCCATATCAGTCATTCGTCTAACGTTTCATTCTACGCATCTTTCATCATAACATTCAAATATAAATCAAAGATATCGACGCTATACTTCATTACAGCTTTTTAAAACCCACCAAATAAATCAAGAGCTAAGCCTAACATCGAAATAGAAAATTCAGTGTAAAAAGCATGAATAAAAACCGCGTCGCATCAATCACTATCCCCACAATGACAACATCTCCGGACCGATATAACTTTGGAGTATACTCGTGTTTTTTTACCAAGTGTCTGCATTGTTATTCACTACGGTTTTTCGATTAACCGTGCCTTGGATATTTTGTATGATGTAGATTGTGGGCAGGAGTAGTTGGGAGTAAAACTAGTAAGTTTTTTGTCGAACTTTTCAAAGTCATGTATGTGTTTTTGGTTATTTATAGGTGTTAGGGTAAACGGAAACTTTTTGAGAAAATATGCACCGAATAATGAGAAGAAAGTTTGAAGTAATTTTAATTGGTAGAACTACATTTGGGGATAGTGTAGCTCTATCTAATAGCATGAAAGGTCTTGCAGAACTAACTGTAATGTTTCATTGAAAATCGACGTAACAACATTATGTTACATTTGGGCTTATAATTTTCGGGGCCCTAAAAATATCTACCCTTTGCTTACGTTATATCTTCCAAATATATCCTCAAGGCTTAAAGACCACAAAGTTATTGTTTAGAGCCAGTAAAAAAATAATGGACGATAATGATAACTTACAAATAGGTAAATCGCATTATTCTATTCAATAAAAACACTGTGCAACCATCTCTAAAATTACACTACATCCAAGCGCTGTGAAGGAAGCTCCGACATCAAATTTCCGCACAGCAAGGAAATTTGATCGATATTGCGAATATATTTTGATACAGTGTATTCATTATAAATACATACATAAACTCACGCCTTTATCCCCGAAGGGGTAGGCAGAGGCGCCACCAGGACACCCACATTTCGCCTTGTATGTTCCGTCCCACGATGTGATAGGGGGCGAGCCTATCCCCATATCGGGCACAAATTCCTGACTCCGGGCTGATAATGAATAGAAAAATCCAATATCACTTTGCCCGACCCGGGACTTGAACCCGAGACCTCAGCTTTGTAGTCGTACCGTAATACAACGCCACCGAGGCAGTATTCATTATACAACTATATAATCCTTGTGTTGCATCTAGATAAAGCTATGTAAACACCGTAGTTATTATCGAGCAGGCGGCGGCATCGGCCCGTGAAATTATGCCACCGACGCTATTGTGTGTTGCACCCTTATTGCAAGGTGGCCAAAGTGGGGGATGAAGCGGGTTTTCAGTTTATTTTGAGGGATTTGTAGAAGACAATATACCGGAAAGAATAGTAAAAACTTCAAGGTAGAAAGATGATTTAATAAAAGTCTAAAGACATTGAATGCAACTGATTTCAATTGATTGGTGTATGATTCATTGCAGTGACGTATAAAATCATAAAGTTACATATCAACATTATTCAAACAATATTAAGTTTAGTATTGGAGTTCTTATGGTTAGTCGATTAAGGAGATGTTACTAAAAATAAAATCATTTAAATAATATTTAATAAGTGTTAGAGCCACTCTTAGTTTAAAATCACCCACAAATCTTACAATTTCATGAATATTTGGGAGACAGTGATTCCATGTTATCAGTTGCGAAAACTTGCCTATACTATTTTACATACATACATAGACTCACGCCTTTATCCCAGAAGGGGTAGGCAGAGGCGCCACCAGGACACCCACATTTCGCCTTGTAAGTTCCGTCCCATGATGTGATAGGCGGCGAGCCTATCGCCATATCGGGCACAAATTCCTGACTCCGGGCTGATAATGAATAGAAAAGCCCAATATCACTTTGCCCGACCCGGGATTCGAACCCGAGACCTCAGCTTTATAGTCATACCGTAGTACAACTACGCCACCGAGGCAATACTATATTATTTTGATAAAGTCAATACTTATTAATAATTTGCTAGTACGACAAAACTTTGTTAAATATTATTAAAGTTGTGCAGCTAATTGAAATTGGTAGCCGGTCATAATGCTTCACTGTAAGAGCGCCAATAAGCCAGATTTTCGCATCGCCTCTTGAAGTGCCATTATAAGTTGTGAGTAGTAATGAGTATAAGTCCTTTAGTTTGTCAATTTATTTTGGTCGGAATATTATTGAAACAAACCATTATTCAGTTAGCTCTTATGAGAGTGTCATGTTTATATTTCAAAGTAGGTATAGTTTAACCGACGACATGTATTGTTTAAATAGTAGAATTATCATCTTGAAACATCTTATTCTTAATGTCGATTACAATTATATTTAAGTTGCATAAGTTCCAATGAATGGTGGAGAAAATATAACAATCTTAATTAAACCAATACAATTTAAAGCTTTAGCACATAAACCAATCTTAGTAGAATTATTTTAAACAGTAGCCCCAGAGGCCTGAATATATGTTTTCTTGATTGATTACATACAAACATACATACACTCACGCCTTTTTTTCAGAAGGGGTAGGCAGAGATGCCACCAGGACACCTACATTCCGTCCCACGACGTCACAGGGGGCGAGCTCATCGTGAATCATTGTCTATATTTAAAAAATGCAACAATAACACATTTTTCAATTTCTCATGCCTTGGACCGATCTGTCATTGCCATGGGGAATTGGGGCTATGGGGAGTACGTAATACCTGGTGTTTAGTTGTGACGCGAGGGTGACAGGGACTGAATTTAAATGGGGAAATTTTTGACACTGACCACGACTCGCTAATGAAGGGGAGCGGTATTTTTTCATTAGCCCCGGTATCTACGCATTATACGAGACAATGTAAACTATTCTGGGGCCAAGATTATAGATAGGGCTTTTGTTATTAATCTTTCGTGCACTATACTTATACAAGTTGGTGTGGAAATCATTGGAGGAGGCTTACATTAAATTGGCTGAACAGTGAAAGTGACTATACGAGTATGTATATATCTTTCTTTTTCCTTATTACTTGTACAGAGTTGGTTTAAATTTCGACCAAGTAGCATAATGATTTGGCTTAATTTTTTTTCGTAGACCACACTGGCCAAATGTGTGTGCGATGATTCGATTGTTCTCTTAATTATTTTATTTAAAATGGAACGAATTCAAATAAGGCTATCAATATTTATTGTGAAATCAAAAGATCAGAGATTTTAATATTAATAAGTAGCAGAACCCTCAAATATATGGGACTGTCTGGGTAAGCACCACCACTCTGTGTTATTCTGCTGTGTTTAAGTTTGAAGAGTGTTACAGCTCGAGATTGCTGGTTATTATGAGACTTAACACCTAATGCCTCGGGATGACTAGCGTAATGCAATACCATGCATTAGTAGGTAATAATAATAATTATTTCTAAATGGTATTATTCCTATCTATGGGCGGGAGTGACGCTTATCATCTAGCGAAGTGCTCATCTTATTAGCTTTAATAAAGGAAATAGGATAGACCCGACCCTTATCACATCGTGAGACGGAAAACACAATGGTTGTCCTGATAGCACCTCTGCCTACCTCTTCTGGGAAAAAGGCGTGAGTTTATGTATGTAAAAGAAATTATATTAAGTTTGTGGTTGGCCTTGGATTTGACCACGTGATCTTTGGATTGGCAGCCCGATCCTATTTTAATAGTGTTACTCACTGAGATATGCAATATTATACTGCTACTGGATATATGTGTATCTACATAATTATTTCCCGGTACATAGGACATCGGATCGATAGTTGGCATCATGTTCGTGACCGGGCGCTGCTTGCACAATGTGCTCTATTTACACTGATACTAAAGATTACATGCACAGAAATCTAGTTTCTGTGTGTTTGTACATACATAAACTACGGCCTCTTTCCTAGAAAGGGTAGGCAGAGGTGCCACCAGGATACCCACATTTCGCCTTGTATTTTCCGTCCCATGATGTGATAGAGGGCGAGCCTATCGCTATATCAGGCACAAATTCCTGACTCCGGGCTGATAATGAAAAGAAAAATCCAATACCACTTTGCTCAACCCAGGATTCGAACCCGAGACCTCAGCTTTGTAATCGTATCGTAGTACCACTACGCCACCGAGGCAGTTGTGTGTGTATATCAGCATATTATACCTATTTGATATCTTCAAAAGGAAGGGCGTTTTGAACCTTTTTATTGTGATGAATGGTGAGACGAGCATGGCATTCGCCTGATGGTAAGCGATATGACCGAAGCTCATTGACGGAAGAAAACCAAACACCATGAATTACATAGCAATGCTTGGTTTCCACTGCGCTCGCCATCTTGGTATATATGATGTTAAGTCTCATTATGTAGCGACTCTCTCTCTGTACTCACTATTATTCGTTGCCTCGATAGTAGATAGACTCTATGGCACAGTTGGTTAAAATGCTGGTTGTAAAATTGTTGTTGTTTCTATTTGTGGAAACTTTTAAGTGACCTTTCTGTACCTATAGTATTTATTACCTGTTATTTTTTAGTTGTAAGTTTTCCTAAAATAAATAAAATAAAATAAAATAAATAAATAAAACAAGAGGCCGCAACAGATTTTATGAGCAACAATTAATGCGTGAAATAATTTCTCTCGGAACTTCTGATATCCGCTACAACACTTTGCTTTTAGCAGGGTAAGGGTGAGATATGTGACTGTTATATTATGTATTTATTTATTTCGTACAAGCCAACATAGCATTTAGTTAATTACCCAGATTTTACCGAAAACGACGGAGTAGCAGTATCCCATTGGTTTTGTATATAAGTATGGAAGGTGGATGATACACTTATTTATCTATCTATCTAGCCACTAGGAAGTCCACTGTGACACACCAATATACTCCACGGTTTTTAGTCAGTATGCTGGCGTAGATATTGTTAGGAACCCAGCTCGGTCACAACATTCGCATTGTTCCGAGCTGGAAGGCCAGTGACACTGACATACCCCTTTAGACCTCCCCGGGGTACCGAAAGGGGAACTTAATAGCTTTTCCTCTCGAAACAAAAAAAAAAAAGGAAGTCCACTGCTGACTATAGGCCCCTCCCAAGTATCTTCACATCGAATTGTTGGAAGTGGCCTACATTCAGCAACTTACTGCAACCTTAACCAGGTCGTCCGTCCACCTTCTAGGCGGGCGTCCGATGATGCACCTACGTACTAAATATTCTGGGAGTTTATAGGTGGGAGTGATCACTTACAAGTGAACTTGCTCGTTGAACAGAACTTTGACATAAAACAGTGCTGTTTACCAAAGAATAATAAACTTACATTGTTTCTAAAGCAGCTACTACTGATGTTTTATTGAAATCTAAACCCTATATTTCCGAGGGGTATGCGGTCGTATTATAAATACCCCCACAGTTCGCTTAGAATTTCCAACTCAATACATGGAATAAAACAGTCACCATATTGGTCACACATTCCCAAAAGGTAATTCATATTAGGTAATTATCGAACCGGAAAATTTAAACAAAATAAATTACTTAAACCTAGAACCCCACAGCTCACTTAGAAAGTGACTTAGAACTGGTCCAATAAGGCAGCAGAATACGTTATATTTTTATCTCAACACAGTACAATGTTTATTCGTTTGTATTCAACAGCACTTGTACCACTGATTGGATTTTGATGAAGCCTTGTATTAACTTCGGAATTTCTCAAGAGATCTTATATAAGACGTTGAGTCATGGAAAAGAAATGAAATACGATCGATTGACTGTAGATCGTAAATTGTAAGATATATATACATTATACATACTTTAAAGGACAGTGTTTTTTAACCGACTTTAAATAACGGAGGAGGTTCTCAATTCGCCTGCACGTGTTTTATGTTTGTTACCTCATAGCTCTGTACTGGGTGGCCCGATTTTAATTATTATTGTGGTCATTTTCGTTTTAATTCATTGAAATTAGAGACCAGAGCATCAAAACGTCATATTCATATGAAATAATTAAACGTATTTTCTTTTAAATATGACGCAGCAGCGGATTCCAGCAGCAAGATAGACGGAAGGAAGTATTTCAACTAACCTGGAGTTCGTTCCAAGATTTTTTGCTCAGAATTTGATTTCATATTCCTCCCTCTGATTTCCTTGCTTTATAAATAACATAATATAGATCAAGCACTATCTAATATAGCTCACAAAAAACAGTATTTACAAGATCGTTCCTACACAAATACACGTAACAAGTAACAAAGCGTGCCTACAAAGCCATCATCCGCTGGAAAATATGACAAACGCCGGGAATGTTAAAATAGTACCTGGCTGTGAGACAATAAAAATATGTAAAAGTACCCTTTGCGGCACGTATGTTGAAATTCTTGAGTACGACGTGCTCCTTTTAAGGATAATGTATAATATACAAACGTGGGAAGATATTATAATTGTATGTATAGCGTCTTCTACTTCTTTTGAATAGTGCTAGAGAAAACTTACAAAGTGGAACAGGGAAATTATTTGGCTTAAAATTTTACGATTTGTTGCCATTCTATTCTATTTGGTGGCATTCTAGTGTTCAATCTGATCTAATGCGATTAGTTGACTTTAAATAACTTTGAAATTCTTGTGGTGAAGGGTTATTCTCAGATATGCATGGATCCTCAAGATGTTTTCATTCACCGTCAATGCATGCAATAATGAACTAACAACACACACGTTACTCCTTATAGTCCGTTATGTGTAATATAAATATTTAAAATCACAGTAATTTGGCAGTCTGATTCTCAAGCTATCGCGCATAGAACATGTTTACAAATATATTCCACTACACGATGTGTAATTTAATAAAATAAATATACAGTACAAATCTCAGTTCAGACTGGGATACATTTTATGTCCATAACCTACATAGTTTCACGGAGAGAAACATAAAATCCGACAGAACAAAGCAGAGCTATTGATGTTTGTATAAAATGAAAATAAAATGTACTAAGTAAGAAAATATTACTAGTAGTATTTTGTACTGGAATGTTCTCGAATATTCAGCTAATATTTGAAGCTATTGTCAGAAAAATCACTGGAACATTTAATATGGAAATTACTGCATGTATTTTGCATTCTCACACATCTGATTAGCTTTATTCACACGAACTATGCGCAAAATTTAACTCATATTTCGTTGAATATTGATGTTTAAATTGGAATCCTTCTACGTGTTAAAATAAGTATTTTAAAATGTTTTGGATTAATCCCAAGCCATTATTAATGTTGTGTTCTCGACAATAAAGTCGAGCTAGTTCAATCTGTGTAACAAATTTCTCAATAAACAGCCCAAATACTACAGTACTTAAAGATCATAATTGATTTTATTTTTAACATTGGTAATTAAAACTTTTTCTACACTTGCAGAATAAAATACGGGAATTTAATTTTCCCAAAAGTCAACAAAAGTTAAAAAGTGAATGATACTTTCTGCATTTTCAACATAAATCCTCTACTATCAAAGGAACGCTTAATTAAATACGTTTGCTCCTTGGTACCCTCCCCAGGGTTACTTCTCTCTACACTTCACTGCCAATGATCATTAAAATCTGTCTGCAATACACTCATAATGTCCGATGCACATTTTACATAATACAGACATTCTCCATTCGCTTCAATGCGGGGCTTACACTTCCCTTCACATAATAGAAGGGGTTTCAAGCCGCAGTCCCCTCTAACTAATTCCGACTAGAGGACGTATGAAGTTTTAGAGTGGTGCTGGTATTAAATTATTCAGAATATTTGATATTGATTTTAAAGTAATTACTGCTATATAGATTGTGGATATCTTGGACACGTGGAATAAGAAGTTTGAAATGAAATGAAATGAAAATATTTATTGAACCCATGAAATGTCATACATTATTTAGATTCAGTCACTTTTTTCCACTACCACCCGGTTCACAAGGCTGTTTTCGCCAGAGAAGAACGGGCAAGAAACTCTAGAATGAAATATCTTTGAATGAAATATCGATACTGGTCGAAATTCTGAATAAGGAAAAGGTCAGGGGCACCATGGGTAGATGAGAACCTCGGAAGTGATTTATAAATGTGAAAAATTTGTCAGCATCGAGTCAAATGAAAAGCTATAGTTTCCAATTATCTTAGTATTATGTATGTTTGAATATATTATTACATAAACATAGTTACATGTTATTCCGAAAAGTACAATGTAAATATTTCTAAAGGTTGTCACTCGATATTGAAGAAATCGATGCTGCAGTATTATAAAACATATAGCACAATTTCGAACGATATTTTCTTCAACATTATACATATTGATTACATTAGGGAAACCGTAGAAGCTGCACCTGAACCTTACACTCTCACAGAAATTGCTAATTTGTTTTCCTTTCAAATCGAACGTCATCAGGTTATTGCATCACACAGACCCTCAACACAACTCTCACCAAGAAACTTATGTCACCAAACTCTGTATTTTCCCATAGCAAATTTAATTTCCTTATTATGCACCCCGAAATCAAACACAACAAAACCAAACAGCCGGTATAATGCACCCCTGCGCAGCATTGGATCACGGGCCCTCGAACAATGAGCAATCAATGGCTAAATTAAACAACCGCCTTCGTGTGTGCGGAGTGAGGTCGGTGTGAATGGAAGTGCCTGAAGATTTAGGTCAGGAGTGAAGATTCTTGGAGTCTTAATATATTTTTTGTAGCCAGTATTTTAGCTATAAGTTAGTTTCAACGAAATTTAAACTTAAAAACGTAAAGTTCTGCGCTAAAGATTTTGTTGTAGACGATAAGATTTTTAAGCGTCCAGCTATCTTTAACCTTCTCTATTTTTCCTCCTCCATAATATCCTTGCAGAGAAACTTAACGCAAGTCTTTAACTATGAATAAACACTTCACAGAGATATATATCTTCAAATGCAACTGTTGTCTTTACAATCAGTTACGCTTTCAACAAGTTACTAGTACATCGTTTACATCTTTAAATGAATGTAATTACACCCCACAATTTACATTGCCACATCCAGCCGTCCCTAAGCTTTGTGCTCTGCCTCCCCTTTGTTTACTTAGCGTGAAGATGCTCGCTGAGTGATCGGCTTATTTCGGCGAGGGTAATCGAGCAACGAACGTAGCGGAAATGAATACGTTTAGAGCCATTGTTTGACTCCAACTAATGGGTGTAACTCAAGTAATTGTTGCAACACTTCTCTTTAAGATCAAAGCGCCCTTTAATCACTTCAAATATAATAATATTTGATCTGTTATTTAAATGTTTAATCGATTTTGTTTGATATTTTCAACATTGAAAGGCAGGCTTTTGACTTGTGTGCTGGACTGATCCGGTTTGATCGATATTACACATGGACATGTATAAATTCAGGATCTGGTGCAATTACAAAATTTATTTAGTTTCTGGGGTCAAGATCATTAAATGTATGTCGGGATTATGTATGACACTATTGTGTGTATTAATTGTGATTAAAGATTCATTATAGTCGTTAATAGAAGTAAACACAAGTAGACACAAGTTTCTGCGAGTCATGTAAGTATTTCGTAAGAGATTGACATAGGTTAATTGATGCAGAAACTGCAACCACGCTAGTAAACTGTTCACTGAACAGTCTCTTCAAATATCTGAGCAGTACCTACTACTCCTTCTGAAAGAGTAAGCATTAGTATTCTTCAAGCATCACTTAAGTACGTAATAGAATTACATATGCATTCGCTAGCAGTCCCCTCACTGGCCGTTGCCTTTATTGGCTATGCATATGAGTGTAGTGACTAGCTTAATGTCACGATGTAATGCCACCCTGATGTCTACTGGTGCTTGGCCGGAATTGGGACCGACGGATTAATAAGATATCTGAAACAGAGGGGTGTTGATACTTGATTTAATTGGACAAGCTAAAATTTACTTTTAGATGGATTTGGTAATAACATTGACAGCTCAGTGATTATTATTGTAATCTTACTTTCGATTTTCGATAAATAAAGTTGAAATTCCCACTTTTAGTCGATGTGTTACAAATAATATTATACTTTTGTAATCATGAAAGCACGAGGTACTCTAAAAATAGCAAACGAGGTTACCTCACAAAATTGGAAACCGTATATACCTATATTTACAGAAATAAATTTTCTATTTTATATTATGAATGAACTTGCGTACTAATTACGTAAATTAACATTAGGTACGTTAATTATTATAATTGAGATAAGTCAGAGCAAGTCCTTTTAGATCATATATTCATGGTACTGTGCTGTACTGTATCAGCCCATATACATCTCGCTACAGGGCATGAGTCGCCTCCACAATCAAGAGTACGATTACAAGGAGTTAGGCCATACGGTCCACCACGCTGGCCTAGTGCGGTTTCGTGGATTTTGCATACCATAGAAACTCTTGTAATACGCTATAGTATGCAGGGTTCCTCACGATGTTGTATTTAACCGTTATAGCGTAGTGATTAACTATGAATACGAACATGACTCCGAAAAGTCAGAGATGTGCCCTGGGATTAGAAACAGCGACCACCATTAACATGTTGACAGTCGCGTCTGGTCCGTTCACTAGAATTTGAAATTAATTATAATTCATGATAATTTTAAAAATAAAATAACAATCCTAAAGACTGCTAATACCACTAATCTGATACACTCCTTGAAAACTGTGACACATCTCAAGCAGTGGGCATGTACAAAGTAATAACATGACAATTTGACCACAAAGCGACAATAGAATACAAAGCAAAAGATGGCACGTTAGCCTGCAGACAATTCAACAAGATATTGCGCTTGTCAAATCCCCTGTGTGCATTCAACGTGCAAGGGGTTCGCAGTTCAGCTGGTAACATACCAACTACTATGTAAGATTCAATGAAACCTGAACGACGATACACTCAATGCTCTTCTGTAAATCTTTTGATCTGGTACAAATGGATATTGTGAGTATTGGAGTTGTGGATTCCATTTTCAAATAGGGGTTTTTATTCAAAGAATAGTAGATTAAAGAATAAAAGCGCAAATAGACTTGCTGATGGTAAGTAAACAGTACTGCATCTGAAATCCACTAAAGCATTTGTCACCTATTGTGCGATGTTTTTCTTTTGATAATGATGAATATTCTTTACGCTTTAAACCTTCATTGATTCTTCTGCAACATGATACTGCAAAAAATCTATAGAATACTACTAATGAGCATTGATTCGAATCTGTAGAAGGGTGTTAAGAAGATGGACCTTGTACTCCTCTATAATCAATATGCATTATCCCTATCCAAATTATTTAAGATATAAGGCTTAGTTAACCTTTTTAACAGCAATTTTGAAGTCAACTTCTTCATTTACATTTACTTATTTTACGTCCTTTACTTCCCTGGAAACATCGACAACTTCGTCAATAAAAACCCATACATCATTGAAAGGTCTATTCAAATGCACCATGTTTCGATAAACCCAGGGGACGTCCAAATGTCAGCTATAAGTTTATTCGACTTTACGACGTACTCCTGTGATGCAGTAAACCGAAGCCCGAAGGAAACTAACGTATTTAAGTACCGATGCATCGCGGTCACTGCGGACTTGGGAACAATGAGGGTACTAAGTAAACGTTTTCTCGTAGCGATGTTCTTGCTATTGAACATGATCACTTTGGCGGTAAAACGATCATGTTTAGGTAATTTGGACTCTGGTTCACCTGATGATGACAGCTAATAGTTTTTTCATTACCCAACATTCCTTTTAATATTAAAAATCAGAAAAGATTTTTGTTTATTGCGATTTCACGCCTTATCTAATAAACCAATCAGCACGAACATTTGCTTACATATTGTCAGGAGTATAGAACAGTATATAGGACACATTTCACTCAGAAAATACTTCTAACATTTTAGTGCGTGCAGACAGTGAGTTTAAGTGGTACTACTAGACTACTGACTCATAAAATAAATCTTATGTTTCGCTGTCACATTTCGCTCAATAATTGAAAATTTGAGAAGCTCAAAAATCTTCACTTCCCCTTCTTCTTCCTTTCTTCATTTTCTCAATTATTTTCAAACAATGGAAACTAAAATACTATATTCGGATGTTGTGAATCTTTACAGGGATTTGTCAGATCCATGCTATAAAAAGTATATTACAAATATCGTCACAAACAAAATAAGCAGGTCCAGAGCCACCGTATTTATATTAACTACAATAAGTTACGACGCAGTCCCGCCAACACGCTGGCTTCCATTGCGCTCAAGTATAAAATAAATGGTATAAAGCCCATTAACAAGGAGGAAATGTGGCGCAAAGTCTATAATGAGCAAATGATAGCTACCAAGGCCTATGAGCAAATAAAACTAAACGTACGACTCAATATTGAGTTTTAATTTTCGATATCTGAATTTGAGCTTTGGAATATTTTCTGTTTGTCTTTGAGTTCCAGTTAGAAGGTCTGTAAATTGTATTGGACACAAAGTATTGATTGAGGAATTATTTACATTGAACTATGATCGTTAAGACTGAATCCTGGCACATATAGTAATGTGAGATGTCATAAAATGTATAGGAATGAAAAGATAACTATAATACAATACAAATATTACTTAATACAATATTCTACAGCTGACAGCATTTAGCGACCTTCTACTGTCTTTTTCAGTTGTTATTTCCATCTTGTGAGCAAAGCACAGCTACAAAGATAAATGTAGAGATGCGTAGAACAATGGTTTCAAAAATATCAACATAATTCTATCAGATTTTACAATAGGCAAACCAAAAACATTTACATCCCCAAATTCTGTAATAAAACGTATCACACAGCCCAGCGCAGATCAGTTACGGACCGTACCTCGTGTTGCGTATAAAAATTGTTTCCAGTTGAAAATTTCAGTGTGACCGGCTGAGCGGCGTGTTTCAATGAATTTATCACGTACCACGCATCTATCCAGTAAATTCAGCCGGTGAATTATTATCATGTAATGCGGGCTAAATGTTCGCGCTTGGTCTTTATAACGCTTACTCACGCACATATGAACGATAGATGAGGGATATTATTCAGAACCGACGTAGGGTTGAAGAATAGATTGAATTTCTTTGGATACTTTCTATAGGGACTGTGTGTAAAATATAGGGATATTTGGTAACCAGCTGGGAGAGAAAAGAACGCGTATCGATTGCCTATCAATGTTCGCGAACATACAATATTCACACGTAATTATTAATGGAATATTATTCATATTGACTCACGCAAAGTTACACTTCGGGTTGTGCGTTTCGAGCGGGCATAGCTTTGTCAACTGGTGAGAGATGGTTCTATTAGGGGTTCTTATATAATTTAGTATTATATCTGATTAAGTATTTTATAAGTTTGGTGAATACTCTGTTTTCATTCCGCTATGCTTAGCGCCAGGTGTACTGCAGAAGGTTTGTTTTGAAAAGTAGTTCATTGTAGAACACATAGAACAACATGTATTATTAGGGTAAAAGCCTGTGTGTGAATGTATTTATTTATTATTATATTATTTACACTGATGAAGTGGTTCACGAGGCTTAGAAATGAATAAATAATCGTCATACAAGCGTGATTTTTAAATTAATATAAAATTTCGAAAAGTCGGTCTAATAATTTTGATCAGATAAAGCAAACTTAAGTTACTAATTGCTAGGCGACAGATATTAGTTGAACTTTCATGAGTTCGTGAAAAGCCGTGCCAGTACGGTAAAGGCATAAATCAAATCGCCATTCCCATCTGAAAGCAATTAGCTATCTTTGGCGTATCTACATCATTATTACGTAACTTTATATATGCGATTGCCATAATAAAGTGAATTTATTCGGCGAGTACATTTCCACTGTCATTTTTGTGAACGCAAATATAACTTTGCCGCTTGCATATGTAATGAGAATTTTAAAATAATATTTAAAAATGAAGTAAATTACTATAAAACATTATATGTATACAAAAATTAGTATGAAGTAACAGGTGTGATGTGCCGTTTTGTTTGTTGTGCGAGAGTGCCGGAGGTCTAACAATTCCTACATTCTTATTTATTTATTTAAATCTTTATTGTACACAGTAAAATAACATACAGAAACAGATTCTTCCACCCTTTTTTTCTCTTTCTCTCTCGCTCTTTATCCTGTTTTTATCAAAAGGCCACCAACGCATAAGATGTTAAAATTTGTGGGCGGTGATAAACTAGTGAAATGCAAAAAACCTAACGTAGCTCACTCTACCTCCAAAATGTAATTTGGCAAAAACACAATACATAATTACACTACGTATACCACTCCCACCGAACCGAACAATGGCGGGAAACATAAAGCATTGTAAAAATATTGACGTAACAGTACGTTATCAACGCCTCAACGATCACAAAAAGGCAGCTCTAACAAAAATAACACAATTAATCCCCGGAATGTTAGCTGTTATTATTATAAGTTTAAAACGGACGGGAATATTGGGATCACAAAGGAATCTGCTGTTCCGAGCGACTGATTTTTTAATGTAATAATCAGGTTCAAGTTATAAGAGGTTGGATAGCGTAGCGGTAATGGATAAAGAATTTATATTATTGATTTTAGTAATTTATATGATGAAGCAATAAATATTAAATATTTTTTACTCGTATTCATAGTTAAGAGTCGATTATAGTAACATTGCTAATGACGTTTCATTATTATGGAAAATAAAGGTCACAAAAACCTTTAATTTATAAAGTCTTCTTTAAACAAAAAATAATAGTATGAAAATTGTATAAACTTATTAGTCGTAGATGAATAAATTTCAGTGAAAGCTTTTTGCTTTCTCTTTTTCTGGGAAATCTGTTATTGGCGCAGACAGCGGATGAAAGTATAAAATTTATTTTAATGTCCGTTCGCTTTGGTGTACATTTTAATTCTATTACAGTATTTTTCTTCTAAGAAGCAATAACTTAAAATGAATAAGAAAGTTTTAAATAAATATGTCATTAAAAATACACGTTGAAATATGTATATTAAAATAAAAGAACTTTAGGACCATTAGGTTAAATTAATATGACATTTAGTAATGGCTAAAGATGTTCAGTAGCGGACTTCTATTGGTTGAGAATAATGACGACAAAATTTATTACAGAGGTGCATTATTTTCAATACCACATGCTGTAGGAAGCCATGGATTCATATACCACGCTTTCCGTCACGGATGATTTCAGATAGTCATTCATCCAATTAATATATTTAAATGATGGTAGGTCTCTCATATGTGAGAGGCCGCCTGGGTAGGTACCACCGCAATGTCTATTTCTCCCGCTAAACATCAGTGTGAATGTGCTGTTGTGTTCCGGTTTGAATGACATTGTAGCCAGAGTAACTACTGGACATATTGAGACTTAACATCTTATGTCTCAGGATGGCGAGCGCAGTGAAATTCCAAGCATTGACTTATAATTCATAGTGTTTGGTTTTGCTACTGTCCTTGAGCGGTCGTATTGTTTACCATCAGACGAATGGCAGGCTCGTCTCGCCATTCATTGCAATAAAAAAAAGCATTCATAATGCATTCAAATATTTCATTGTATCGAGTATTTTTTTCTTTCTGATAAATTTCGATGTCGCTAAAAAACTCGCTGAGATCCAGAGCTCGGTGCCAATTCTTGCGTGCCACTTTCGATCCTCCCTGACAGGAGTTGTAGTGGTGGGTGTGAGAGAGAGAAAGTCATACATTTATAGCGCAGACAGCAGCTACTGTGACGCAGTTTGTTAGACGCCGACGGTAATTCACAGCCTGTGAAACGAGAGGTCGCGGGTTTGTGTATCAAACCGATACAAATGTTTGCGAGGCCCAAAAGTATTTGCCTCGAGCTGGGTCTTTGTGCGACCGAAAAGATTCTCGTAGTTTCTATAACCCCCATATATATTTTTAATGTGTAGTCAGAACTATGGACCTGACTGTTGAAATATTGAACTGCGAAATATTTTCATAGACCTTAGTCATTATTCGCTTTCTCTTATAATTTAAGCCGCACCTCGGAAGGTCACGTGACAATGCAACGCAGTTTTGCACGTGAGTAAGTCCAACGCATCGATCAAAATGATTTATACTCATTGAATGAACGTCGAGCTTTCGTATCTATTATACGAGTATTAGACTGCGATGCCCGTTTTTATATTGTGCTAATGTGTTCGGTAATGTGATTGCCTTTTAGGGATAAATTCAAAGAAATGGTAATGTAATTGAATAAGGTGATGTTGTTTAGGAATGATTACACTGGTCAACAAAAAAACAACTTTTGCATGTAACATGAAAACTTTTGTCTAGTTATGTTTAGGACAAGGATAAGGATACAAGAAATAAAATTAAAATGCTTCAAATACGAATAGTTTTTTCGTAATACCATTTTGTAACATTTTGGAATTTTTCAATTTTTATCAACAGAAATAAGTTATTTCGATTATTTGCAACATTAATATGAATTTTCTTTTACGATTTTCGTCTGTATTTTGCTTCAGGAACGTCTCGTTTTAATGTCCAACTGTAATCTGCTAACATACGTGGGCTCCACTTGCCCTCATATCGTTTTTCTATGGTAGAAATGTATTGATGGAATCTTTCATCGTGATCATCGCTGACGGCGCCCAAATTTTCAGGAAAGAAGTCTAAATGTGTATTAAGAAAATGTATTTTCAACGAGATATTAGAGCCCAAAGCCTTTTAATTTAAGTACATAAAAGCTCCGCGATAATACATTTATAGTCACTTGATCGGTGATTTCCTAGAAAATTGGAAGTTACTTTCATGAAAGATTCCCAAGCTGATTTTTCTAAATTATAAGCTTTTCTTTAAATACATCATCTTTCATCAATTGCCTGATTTGTGGGCTAACAAATATGCCCTCTTTAATTTTTGCTTTACTTAGCTTAGGAAATTTTTCTTTCAAGTATAAAAAGCCGTCACCCCTGTTGTCCATAGCTTTCACTTTGTGGTTCTGATACCGGTAGATCTTCACTATGAGGGATCGTTCTTTTAGCTGATGGCAGGTCAGGATTAATTGTAATACCTTTTGTATCAGTAAGACAAAAAAACAATCAGATGAGTGGTTCGTTGGTTCCGTCCAAATCATAGGGATTGCAAAAGGTATAGATCGAGATCTTTTCGCCCATCCAGTGAGGAGACCCACACAGGTAACACAGCAGACGTGTGGAACCCACGTTTTGTCTTGTTATTCGATGGCGAAGCCAAAATACTGTTCATATAACTTAGATAGTAATGGTGTCAATTTCCTTCGCTGAGTTTTGAAAGTATTGTCACCACAAATGTAACAAAACTTGTCAGGATCATTTTGACACTTTCTTGACATTATTTAAGAATAATTTAACTCTAAAAACAGAACAAAACACTACGTTCTTCAAATAAACAAACTCTCTGAATGCGAAAGTGAAACAAAAACGGTCAATTTTTAATTTTGTGGTTAGTACCTGTAACACGAAAACTAGACCTAACAGAGTCAAAATAAATATGGTAATAAAATGAGGATAGGTAGGTAATTTAAAATTAGCAAGCACCTTTCTTGTTACAAAATTTTGTTGACCAGTGTTATTTAATGTAGAGGTTGTTTTATTGATACATTACTGGAGAGAGCATTGTCAGGTTCTGAGATAATCAAATAAGTTATTGTAAATTGTTTTCTAGAATTTGTAACATAATTTATATCAAGATCTAATTTAAGTAATGTATCATCTATTGGCGCGTGGAGAAATTGGAAACCACAAATAAAATAAAATAAATAATATAAAGAACAAGTATTTACACTTGTAATCTAATAGAATTGACATATTCAATGTAATAAAATGTGAAGGGAGGAAAACTATTCTTATTATTCTGACAACAGCGCTTTCGGCAACAGAAAATCGTAGACAACCAATAATTTTGTTTGACATGATATCGGGTAATGTTTGACATCAGAAAATATTGTTAAATTGTAGGAAAAATCTTTTTGCTTTATGCTTGTAGTATCGTATACAATTATTGCCACAAAAACTTGAATAAGTTCTCAAGCATACATTTAAAATATACAGTATAGGGCAAAGGTCACAGATTCCCGCAGCATTCAATCCTGACATATCACTTTCGCTTCCCCCGCTATCATCAATCTTTTCATTAATTCTGGATGTCATCGATTTGTCCTCCATAGATTCGTGCACTTGACCTTTATCGACTTCCATTTTCAATTCAATGTCACGCTTTCACAAATATGTTTGATGAAGTAATATTTAAAAAATAAATAATTATTATCATAATGTTACGACATTTTGTCTGTCTGACTTAGATTACTAAACGGGCCCTTTGAGGGGTTAGTTTCATATTTAATATTCCATGCCCGTTACCAAATATATCTCTTTTATTCTCTTGTTCTTCTTCCTTTTCAATCCTCATGTATTTTGAGAGTCCTAGAACTCACCTGCGGTCCATGTTTTGTGAACATTTTTGGAGATGTTTGCTACTTGCCATCAGCTGGACCGTGTGCTTGTTTCCTTGTGCAACTAAAATTATAAAATCTCAAGTATGTTTGTCCACGTCGTATTCCATCACCGGGCCTCGTTGCCTTCCTTCCCTAGATTATAAAATCCTGATCACAAATCAGATACTCTCCTATAAAAATTGTTAATTCTAAAAGCCCGCATGAAACCAGAGACAAGCCCAAGAGTTCCAACAGCAGTTATCAACAAATCAAACATATTCGTTTATCGAACATCTGCAATGCTTACAATGCCTGTGTGCAGATTAATCTCGGATTCTGATTACAGATGCGATTGTATTGTCCGAACACTAGAGGGATCGACTGCCGCTATTTTGTAACACTATTGTATTTGGTGTTTTTAATGTGTGAATTCGTTTCTTTGAACAATTTTCTGTTCATTGCTGGTCGTGAAGGTGGTGTTAAGAGTTTTGGCTTAAGTCATCTATGTATTGCAAAATTTGTTTATGTCATTCTTTAATTTTTCTATGTGTTGTTTTTTACAACGCTTCCAAATATTTAAGCTCAATGAGTTCTCGAAGATTAAAAGTTCCACGGCTAATATCATCATCTTTTTATACCTTCAATTTGGTATTTAGCAAACTATTGCACTAATCAATATTTGCAAAATTACATAGATCTTTGAGTCTGTAATATTTAAACACTATCTACACTACATTTATTATTAATACAAACAGACTTATATCAATAGAAAGCAAACATTTACTCGTAAACTCACATTGACCTTTAACCAAACAGCCTACACAAACACACGATTCCACAAATCAAATATCAAAAGTAAATCGTTACAAAACTCCCATTTTAAACATCAAAGATACACAGGCACTTTTCATCCAATCGACAAAATTTCCAATCAATATTTCCCTCAACTTTATGAAACCAAATATTTGTAAGCCTCGATGCAGTACGGGCGTCGCAAACAAGCGGAATCGTCCGACCAGTCGATACGTTACTCCATTTACTAAAGTAGATACGACTAACGTGTTGGACTTCTCTTAGTGCTTTTGGTGTATTTCTCGTGAGATCCCGAAATCCTCTATTTGTGCTGAAAGTGGTCATGGGGTTTTTAGCTGGTAGAAATCCGGCATATGCTGTCTACCAACCTCAAGGTAAACAGAGATCCAAGAGGATTTTCCCCATGTTGAAAAAAAAGTGCTAGTAATCCAGGATTTATTTTCAAAGGGCTTCCAGGGGTGGGCCAACTTCACCAACTCGTGGTGGTAGTGTGGTTTCCTCGTGGTTCACATAGTAACCGACTGATGGAATAAACATCACAGACAGTTAAGTACCTGACAGGCATCAGCGTCATAGACACGAAAAGATAAACAATGTGGTTGTCAACTTACCTGCTAAGCGGAATGATTATTGTTTTTTTTTTCTATGAATGACGAGACGAGCATATCATTCGGGTAATAGGACGTGATAGGACCGTGATGGACAGTAGCAAAACCAAACAACACCATGAATTACAAAGCAATACTTGGCATTCCACTGCGCTCGCCATCCAGAGACATAAAATGTTAAGTCTGTATCCAGTAATTATTCTACAAATAAATTCTAGGTGGGGTTTGCTATACTGCTAAACAAAAGCTCAGTTTATCGTCAGCAAACATCGATACAAAGTATCAACTGGCGTAAGAAGATTATTATCATATAGCTTTACTATTCAGTTATGCTAAATTCAAGAATCGTATACTTCCGCCGAATCCAACGTTGACAATGACGTTCCATGGTGCGTTTCGATAACAATGAAGATTAAAAATGACCTGGCCTTATCCTGTAAATCAGCTACGATATATAAGAAAAAAATACACTATACCGTACACGAACGATAATTTCCGTGTCTGCAGGCCAAGTTCAATAGACGTTCATCACCGCGATGTTTTATCACGGACGGCCGCGGCCCATCTGATTTCGATTTATAGCGTCGCCCGCGTGTATGGGATTATTTATGTCACACTACACTGCTTGTACGGTATTTATGGGGATTTATTTTGACGGCTTTTGGGACTCGTGCGATCTGGTAATCTAATCTTTATGTTGTAAGTTGTTTGGTAGTTGGTACATTAAGATTTATCCGTATATTGAGTTATAAACTTTGACTTGTAGTAAGAGTTCTCAACAAAGATAATGAAACTGACTTGAATATCAAATTAATATTAATAAGACATATAAAAGTCAAAAAATAATAGTTTAAAATCTACTGGAAATACACTTAAATATACACGTATAAAACTCTCCCAACTATTTACTTAGGTTTACGCAGTAAAACTTATTAATATTAAATAATAGGACCGTTTATTTGACAATAAAAAACTCATGCTTAACAGCTCAGTTGCCTGATAAAATAAATAATAGAACTAACCTATACTAAGCAAGCATAATGTACTATTTTAAATCAAGCTATAACGTGTAAGGCAGAGCGACCGCCGCGCCGCGCCGTACCAATACAGATATTTATAAATTAAACAATATTTTTACAACAAAGGTAAACTAAACCAGCAGAAATAATACATTATAAACGTATATTAAATATTTAAAAATTAAAATTTTGATCTTAGTAAATATTTAATAACGTTATCCCAAAGAATTGTATGAATAAAATAACACACTACAAAAATATTATCATCACATACTCGCCACATCATTTCAACCAATAAATTCAAAGCAAACGTGTCCCAAACGTACACAAAGTCACACAATAGAGGTAACAAAATAATATTATTAAACGCCTCTCCACACACGTTTGAAAAGAGTACTATAAAATATTAAAATATGTCTTCAATATTATAAAATCTTTTAGCTCTTACTTATGAAATTATGGTAATGAGAGTATAGATTGTTTTGTCTCCACGCCAATGTAAATCCAACTTTATTTCATTACGAAAAGGTGTAGTTTCAATCACCTTTAGATTACAAAGGGTCATGGTGCGATGATTCTATTCATAAAGAGATTATTATGAAAAAATCCCATAGCATCTCATTGTCAGGGATTCGGACGAGATATTATGCTTCATATTAGGGGCAAAGTTTAATAAAAATACGTATTATAAAAAGATTTTATAGTGAAAGGTATGAAATCGGGAGGTTATTATTGAATTTTTTATGGGTTCCGAAGCGCAGTTGGAGGGTTATTTGAAGTAAGGGGTCATTTACTGGGCGAATTTTATGTTCTTGGTCTAGACTTCATGTTGAAAAGTAGTTGAGACTATTTGTCTCAGTTGTAGCCATTTACCAATGAGAGCAGTCGTCTAGTCGCATCAGAAATCCTTATAAATCTGACGATGCATTGGCTCGTCTGCTAACAAGTTGCATTTTATGCTAATGGTTGCAATTTTGATTCCAAATAGTTACTTAGCCCGGGTATTTATATTTGCAAAATAACTCTACAAAAAAAGAATATTCCTAGCGTCAATATTTATAGTAAAATGCTTCAAAATAGTATCACTACAGCACTAATAAATATCCATAAATCAACCTAACGATGGATTTAGTATGGTGCTCTAAGGCTGATATTAATAAATGCAGTTTCATTGTTGCAGTAAATGCACAGTTGTGTTCCGGTTTGAAGGACATTGAAGCCAGAGTAACTACTGGACGTAATGAGTCTTAAATTGGCATCTGCAGGGCAACTAGCAAACAAAAATCGTCGGACTAATGCAAAATTCTTCTCGGCCACTATGGAGGTAGACTCTCAACAGTGGGATACCCCATACTCAAGCTGACATAGAAACAATGACAGCAATAACTCAAGTACTCATAAAACAATAAGTTGTAGATGTATAAACGCGCCGCCAAGGACCTACTTGGAACAATACAATCACTCGGGACCAACAATGGAACTCGTTTTGCATGCAGTCGTAAAAAATACTTGAAAATTCAAGAGACAATGCGTTTGAGTGCAAAAGTTACAATAGTGGGGAGTGTTACATTTGTTCAGTGTAAGTTTACAGCGACGTCTTATTATGAACAATTTTGCAGGTAGTTAAGCTACGGTGCTATTGTCAGCGATTTTGGTTACTTGAGGTGTAATAAAAATAATGTCAGAAAATAAATACAACGTGCCAAGTAGTAACACTTAAATGTTGACCATTTTTTAACACTATTTTTTTTTGTTAATTTTATGGTAAAAAAAGTCCAATAATTTTTTTTAGGATTTAGAGACCTGCTCGAAACTAGGCTGAACTTCTTTATACATGAACCTGTATGTGGTTAAAGTATTTATAGAATACTTTAGATCCATGAATGAAAATTTTCAGTAATTAATCTGAATGTAACGTGGACCAAGTAACAGATAAAAGCTAGCAATAAGTACAGGTTTACAACATCAGTATACGGTTTAATGCCTAATGACTGCCTCGGTGGAGTAGTTGTATTACGGTATGATTACAAAGTCGAGGTCCCAGGCTCAAATCCCGGGCCGGGCAGTGTTATTGGGTTTTTCTATTCATTATCAACCCGGAGTCAGGAATATGGCGATAGGCTCGTCCCCTATCTCATTGTGGGACGGAACATACAAAGCGAAATGTGGGTGCTCTGGTGGCGCCTCTGCCTACTCTTTGATAACGGTGTGAGTCTATGTATGTATGTATACGGTTTAATAAAATCGTCACCGAGGCAGCCACCTTATTTATAATAATCTGAATAAAGCCAAAATATATAATCTTTTTGAAGGTATAATAGCCACATAATACTCGATGAAACTGAACCGCCAAAAGCTTGCAATATAACCGTAGATTAACTTAAGTCAAATATTCTCACTCAACTATCAACCACAACAAAAGCTTTTGTGCCTCGCACATACAAATGCGAAAGGATTCCTGTAAAAGTGTTAAGTAAGTTATAAAAGCGGATTTTGGGTTATGAAAGGGATTTCTCACTTTTAAATACAAATACGAACTTGGTTTAACTCCGCAAACTTTATAAATAGTTTCTATGTATAAGTTTATAGACTCTATTTATCTTTCTGGGGTTCATTCAGAGGTTTAGTTTAAAGATTTCAATCGAACTCTCTACTTATTTTGTCTATGTCATACAATTTACATTTCTTTTTACAATTTCTTTCTGTAAGATAACATTAGTCGTTACATTAAGACTGTTAAAAATGGTTTAAAAAAAGAAAATTCACACAATAGCTATCTCTGAACCTCACGTTCTACAATTATACGCTACAAATAATGAGGTACAGTACCGTAAAATTTCATTATATTGAATTTAATCGTGACTAATTCTCCGTCCTGTGGATTAACTGCGGTCAGTTCTTGGAGAGACAAAAAACGCAAACACACTTCGTATCTTTGAGTGTCGTCTCCGCTAGACGTGGTTTTTGTCGAGGAGCTATATAATACAGCATTCGTGAAGCCTTCTGTTAGCCTTATATAGCTATCGTGTGAGGCCATTGTCTTACACACACAACTGCGCTGGATATACAAGAAGGTAGGAATTTACATTTTTTTTCACATTACACACACATACATCGCACCTTTTTCTCCGACGAAGTAGTAATCAACCAGAATAGCCATATATCGCGATTATGTCCTGTTCAACGATGTGATAGGGCGGGAGCCTCTCGCCATATCGGGCACAAGTTTCTTACTCTGGGTTAATAATGAATAGAAAATTTCAGTATCACTTTACCTGGAACTCGAGACCTCAGCGTTGTAGTCGTACCGTAGTACAACTGCGCCACCGAGGCAATCAAATTATTTCAACTGAAAAACTGGAAGTGTGGTGAACAGTCAGTGGTATTATTGTCACTTCTGCCTTCTCTTTCGGAGATGTTAGCGTGAACTTATTTACTCTATGACGATATAAAAACTCATCAGCCCAGTAATTGAACAAAACTTCATAGGTTGCTGTAATTAAAAATTTCCATAAAGCCAATAAGATGATACAATACTTTTAATACAAATGTAATTATGTTCGCGTTTATGTGGGAGTAGACGTTCAATGATGAGGAAGAAGTCTTCATATTAAAAAGGAAATCGAGATTGACGATAATTAATTTTTTCCCGAATACTGTTACCAGGCTTGATTTTAACCGTGGAATTTTTTTTTTTCTTATTGCGAGCTTGCGATTCGCCCGATGGTAAGCAATATGACCGCTCTTGGACGGTAGCAAAACCAAACAACACCAAGTCCTGAGACATAAGATGTTAAGTATTATTATGTCCAGTGGTTACTCAGGCTACAATGTCCTTCAAACCGGAACATATCAGTGCATTTACACTGCTAAAATGAATGGGATAAATAGTCTTCTATTATTTTAATACCATCGATAACTTGAGGTACTTTAATAATAAATAACTTATCTGTAGTCTGTACTAATTTTGTTATATAACACAGGTTCGGCAAACAATCTATAAATTTAAATCAATCAATTTACTGAATGACAATTCATTACTCCCGCTCATGAACATCTACAAAATTTTGGGTGTGGGTACACTGACAGTTTCTCATATATAAGCAGTTAAAGGTTTCTGTTAATCACATCAAACGATACACGATAGATTTGCTTTATTTGTAGTGATAATAAATTTGCAATAAGTATATTATCTTGGCTGCTAAATAAAGTATGAGTGAACACCGACTTTAAAGATACCACTTCAAACATAAAACCTATACAAATAATTATTTAGGGGTGACTCATAATGGATTAGACGGGTAATAAAACCCCCAAACGCAGGTGTGGTGAGTCACCGAGGACGATGGGTCACCGACAGGTACTCACCAATGCAACAACAAGAAAAAAACCAGGTACCTGCGTAATAGTTTTGTGACACGTCTAAGCGTGGTAAATATTGTAGAATCGAGAAATGCAATGAATACACCCACATAATACTTACGGGATTTTCGGGTAAGGAATAACAGTTTTTGCTTTCCAAGGGGGGACCCTTATTCAGCCTGTAAAATGCGATTTTTATGCATCTTGCAGAATGATTTGGCTTATGATTTTACGACCGTCTGTCTGATATCATCCTTGTTGTAATAAGGTAGGGGTTAAAATAACTTTTATGCGAGTAATTTTTTTTGAAAATACGTTTATATTTTAAAGTCATAATATGTGGTTTGAGCCCTGGTCTTAATTTAAGAGGTACCTAAACAAATTGCCTATGATATTGTGTTGTATATTCATGGACGGTAGTTACTACCATTAAATGAGGAGTTTAGACGTTATTCAGAATTATGATTTAGTTCAGATTAAATATAATCCCTAAAATATATTACATCATCCATTAACATAAAACATAATGATATGATATTGGATTCATCATAAAATCCTCCTACAAACTAAAAGGTTTGTAGTTAACATAAAAAAATATAGACAATTCCTGCCTTAATCCGAAATATTACGTCTATCTAAAGCCATCCTTTTGCCCCATTTACGGTAGATTCGGGCCTTTACTGGAGCAAAATCAATGGGGTATAAACGACGACCAGCTGGTATTGATTTGATTTGTCTTATCTCCAAATTATCGGAATTATGGCACATTAAAATAATCAGAGATTGCTTGGGGTGAAATGGGAAATTGAATTTTGAGTTCGGTTTTATGGCGTGGTTTTTTGTAGGTGGCAATTTCATAAATAACTGCGTAATTGATTGTATTAGATATTTGATTATTATGAAGAAATTATTTGTATACGATAGAGACCCAGATTATGGTGATTTTTTATGCAGGCAACAGACAATTGTTTAATCCATTTAACAAAACCAACAAAATGAAATACGCAGATACAAAAGCTGAAGCTAAAATGTACACTCCACATCCTAGAAATTTATCCCGTAACCTACGTAATTTACGTAAAATTTTGATCAACAAATTCGGGGAAGACGACGGGTGCAAGCCGGTTTCAACAGGTCGCTATGGAATCCTTGGGGGCCTATGTATAGCAGTGGTCTTTATGTGGTTGAGGATCACAATTACAAGCAAAATATACTAATAATGTCTCACCGTATTATACTATAAAAAATACACCTTACCAATATTCAAAAAGTTACCTACACGTTACATAGTATAAGAAGCCGACAGCGTTTAAAACAATATCAACGCTGCACGCTGAAGCGGGTATGTTTAAAATTTGCCTCACTTCATATCTTGCACGTCCGGGGATACATAAAATGGCAAACAATCTCCCCAGACCCCACTTATACTCGCCGAAAAACTTTTTCCCAATAAGAAGAAACCGCACTGCGACAGAATTGATGCGAAAACTATAAAAATAGTGGCGTCTTGAGTCCAACTAAGCTGGAACAGGTATCTTCCCGATAGTAACTATTAATTGGTCCCGATTCGACAGTAGTTAGTCGTGACTTGCTAATTACTATTGTCTCTTCGTATAAACTGCGGTTTGGTAGAGTGATGGTATTGTGCTTGATTATGTTGTTGAGAATTACCGGTAAGTTTACTAACAATTCTATCTGTTTTATAAGCCTATACGAATCCCATCATCGGGGATTTACGACATAATGAATGCCAAGCAATGCTTTGTAATTCGTGGAGTTGTTTGGTATTCTACTGTCCATGAGCGATCGTATCGCTTATCATCAGTCGAGTGGTATGCTCGTCTCGCCATTCATCGCAATAAATAAAATAATAATTCCTGAAATAAAATATTCAAAATTAACATACAGATATCAACCAAAACACAATTCACCAGAAGTTTCTACTGCTAAATTAATATAATTATCACAATATCAGCTAATTAAATATTTTAACTTCAGTTCCCAATTATCACGCCAACGACCAAGGAAATGCTATCTGTACAGACGCTAAAATTCTTATTACCAACCTCAGTCTAAGAATGGTTGTATACGACCGGCCTCATTTGGAAGTCAGCCAGATTTTCAGACCGGTCTAGCGTGAATTAAACTAAAAACAACTTATGGACAACTTCAAGAGATAGGAGCCACGGGTTTAGTGTTAAGCTGTTGCTAAAAAATGGTATGAATGTATTTGCAGGTACGGATAGCAGAACAAACAGTCATTAGACTTTGTAAGTACTGGTGAGATTTAAAAGTGTTATTTTAAAAGGGAATTAAGTTAATACTTACGAAGGACCACCAACGTAAACCAAAGGTATATTATAACAAAGTTATAAAATATTACTATGACTACCTCGATGGGGTAGTTGTACTACGCTACGATAACAAACCTCGGGTTCGAATCCCGGGTCAGGCAAAGTGCTATTGGGTTTTACTATTCATTATCAGCCCGGAGTCAGGAATATAGGATATGGCGATAGGATCCCTCCTGTCACATCGTGGGACGGAACATACAAGGCGAAATGGGGTGTCCTGGTCCTATCCTATCCTCAGCCTACCCCTTTTGGGATGAAGGCGTGAGTTTATGTATGTATATATGATATAAACTATTATTAAGCTACTTTAATCTCTGTTGTGTTATCTGTAAGATCTAAAATTATCCTATTATTTAAATTATTTTTAAAACATTTGTGCTGGACGTCTTTGGTACTTGAAATAAAAATTATTATTTTTATTTAAAAGTCCTTCTCCTGTTTCAGCCGTAGAAAATCTACTGCTGAATATAGTTCTACCTAAGAATTTCCATAACGACCTGTTGAACTCTGGCATCGACTGTAGTAGCATCTGGCAGGGCAAACTACAAAAATGGTCTTTGATGACAAATTCAGTTTTGTATTTTGGAGTAACAAAACAATTTAGAACCGCCCTGCACATTTTTGCCGAGCTCTTTCCTCAAAATTAAACAACTCCTTGGACTTCCTATATTAAGAACCCTTATACATCATCTTAACCTACCTTTAACCTCAAAACGCAATCTCCTTACAACCCAGACGTCTCCAATGTTTTTTATTCAATAAGGAAAGGTAAACAGCCCCCCGCCTGGTCAACACGTTTGTTTTGATGGATCGACTCGGCCGGGAGCCATATCAGCCCAATCAGTTCCATGTTAGCTTAGGACCTTTATTAGGTATCTTGATTATTTTGATCCTTACTTATATATACTCGATACGTCAAGTCTTGATACTTGTTTGTTTTTGGGCGGTTTTGACCTTTGTCGCAAGACAGGGTGTTATTTTAACGCATATCTGCAAATTTAAATTGCAGCAATTTAAATTTCGATTCCGAGTTTTAGTTTAGCATGTTATATAGTCAAAAATGTACTGTATTATAATCGTAGGGTTTCTATAAAATAGCATTAAATAATAACTTCTTACTACCATCTATAGATTGCTCTGGAAATCTAACTCAGTGTCCGAAACGTAACCGCAAAGGAATTACATCACGTCAGGTTTTTATAAGACAATGATCCCACCTTGATCGAGTCGACCCATTGGTAGGTACCGCTTTCAAGTGTTACTTAATGGGTCTATTAATTAATGAAATTCAAAACATTGATTACAATGATATTACAGTCGCTTAATATTTGAATCTGAACGGGTACCGTGTACTATTCACACGGTATTAAACTCGCCATAATGACCACAGTAAAAGTAAAATAAATAATTATAAAATTAAAATTTAATCACGACACTTCATGCCACAAATAGCAGATTAATTTAAAAATGCATTAAGTATATATACCAACACATTAATATATTTTTTGGAAATGTCCCAAAGATATAAGCCAATGTGACCTACGTTATACGTATAGACCTACGTTAACATCTCTATGTTACGTCCTACCTTGAAATATACTAATAAAAATAAACGGAATAGCCCTTTGGCTCGTCAAATTGCCAGATCATCTTCCATCGTACGAATGTAATAAGATTTTTCTCAGTAATCCCAGTCTTTTGAAATTATTTGTTTGTGTCTGGAGATTAAACGGGTCTCATTACTGAGGTCCCGAAATTCTGGACATATTTGCAGAAATAATTTGAGGATTATTTTATTGATTCAACAAATTCCTATTTACTAATTCATTTACAAACATGTATTAATATTTATAGAAGGCTATTAATGTCGCCAAATAATACAAGTCAGGATGAGCTAACAATTTTTATAACTACTTTTTTGAGATTAGATTGGATATTACATGAAATTTATAGTTTACCACCAAACTAAATATTTCCACTCCAAGTTTGATATGACTACTCCACCAAACTATTAATCATAAAACTGTTTTCGGCGAAACGAGCCCAACGCAGTGGATTTGTAAGTTAAAAACACTACCAAAAACTAGAATTACGAAATATCTAACACATAAACAGTAAACATATTAAATAAAATTTCTACTTTTGACTTATGATTCTATACAAAACGATATAATTATCACAATAAATTTAACTTTATTTAAATAAAACAAAAATCCCTCCAAATTCTAAAAAATCTATTCCTATTTTAAATCTTAATCCGATTCCATCGACCATTTTAATCTCCAATATCCACATAAAATCATAAGAATTCTTTGTTTATAGCCCCTAAACATCTCTGGCATCCCCACTCGATGGCTCCCACGCCCCGCCGCGTCAGTTGACAATACGCGCGAGGCGAGGCAGTGCGTCGTCGCGCCGGCTCCCGTCGGCTTTCCACTTCCGATTTACGCTAAGTTGGATAATTTGTCTCTAGTGCTTGTGGCGTGACTGTGCATGTGCTGTGAGTTTTGACGTGAGTATTTTTTATTTTATTACTGGCCAGTTTGAATTAATTGGTGTTGATAAAAAATATAACGTGTTTATTTAAATTTGGAAAAGTTTTTTTAAGTTCGTATCTAATTTTTAATAGTATTTAATTTATTTTAAATATAAATGATGAAGGCTTTATTTAGAGTTCAATATTTTAATATTAATTTTTTGGATGCTAAAAATAAATCAAAATTCTTTAATTAAATTGTAAGTTAAAATTGGATTATTGCGATGTTCTTAGAGTGTTGAATGAAATACAAAAAAATAATCTTTTTTAAATACAAATTAAACACGATAATTAAAGTACGTGTAAGAAATTAATTTTCCACGAACGATAAGAAAAAAATTGTGCTTTGTTTTTATTTATTAGTTGTGTTGTTATTTGTTTTTTTTAATATTTATTTAATTTCCAACTTAAATATAGCAATCCTTAACATGGAGCGGTTTCCCTAAAGTAAAGTTTCTTTCTTTCTTTCTTTTCGGCGAAGTTTATAGGAACACCTTAAGTAAGCGTTTACTTTGAGCTTTCATTTTTATTACTTTGCAATAAATCACCATGGTAATTATTATTAATTGTCAATATTTCAATAAAGAACAAATATACGTGTTTATCCTATATTAAATTATGAATGCTACTTTATTTTATAACAGAGCGAGCGTATTTGCAGTTTTATTAAATAAAGTAATTTATACTACGACATTTTTATTGGCATTTAAGGACATATGTAATTAGTAAAGTTAAACCGTATGTATGAATTCATACGCATCTATACCGAAAAACGTAGTAATTTACGTATACAAAAGGCCAAATATTCAATTCTCGGACTCAACTTGAGCCATTATATTCATTTATTCGCTTGTAAAAAATATCTATGATTTGATTATACATTTGACTTATAATGTACTTAATTTGATTCAGTCAATACCTTAACCATATCGTCAATAAAACAAATACGGAAATCAAATAAAAGAAACTTATGTTCAATCAAACACATTCAATTCTACAACCAATTACCTGACAGAAAAGGCTACATTAGCAAATCGTGGAAGGTAAATTAATCTCCATCGGGCCGGAAATGGAAACATAAGTATAAAATTAGACGAATTCAGCGGCCGATTGCGGAACAGATTTCTGATTAACCTCGTTACTTAAAAAAGAAATTTCGGAGATAAAACGATTGGGCTCCGCGATTCTCTTTAAGCAATGCCGTTTGATAAAAGTATATTATGTTTATTTTTATGTCGGTCTGAAAAGGATGTATTCGAGATGGATTTACGTGTATTTGGAAGGGTATTAATAACTTTGTTTGTAAGTAAAAATGCCGTGAATAAATATTGAATCTTTCAACGGTGTATCTCACTATATTTTACGACTTATGTGAAATGCTGTACATTTTAAAGAAAAGTATATTTTCAAAGATAAAGAGTAACATTTAAAAACACGTCGATGCATTGCTCTGATATTAATGAACAAATATAATTTAGTATAAAAAGTATAAATAATAAGTATTTTTTTAAATTGCTACTTTGGAAGACGTAGCTACCCGCCTATTGGTAAGGGATAACCACGTCATGAACATTTACTGTAGCTCGTAGTTTTAGTACCGGCTTCTTTACATTGGAGAGGATAGGTAAGGATAAAAGGACGAGAGGAGAAAGGGCCATTGGTCATAACTGTTCATGGGTTTTGGAATCATCAGGGATAAAGGCGTTGGCTACCAAAGGTTGATAGATTGTGCCTGCATATGTTAAAAAGTTGCATGAGAGTCACAACGGAATTTATAGTAAACGGATGTTTCAATCTGTAAGAAATTTACTCCAAATTTATTTAGCCACTACTACTTTTATTGCACTTTAATCGTTCACTGCCGAGCACGGGGTTTCAATACGGAGTTCGATTTAGCGAACTTACGTCATAGTCCACCACGCTTGTTTATTTCGAATTGGCCGATTTCACATACTATAGAAATTTCCGTGAAGATCTTTACGATAAGCAGTTTTCTCAGTGATTTTCTATTTATTTATTGTATAAACAACAACGAACATTTATAACTGATTAATTAATCATTTATATCATAATGATTTCCATACAAAAGTTGTCTGGAAGAGATCGCAGGTAGCGACAAGGCCAATTCTAACCAGGTCTTTAGTTTTAAGCTTTGACTGTTATTGTGTTACTCTATTTTATAGTGGTGTACAATAAGTACCTAATTTAAAAAAAAATGTATGTAATATCCGTAAGCAAACAAAAAATAAATTTATTCATAACTGCCGAGTTGAAAGCTACAAAGCCTATCGCCCAACTCCAACTATTTGCTTAACAAATTTGAATTTATTTCCTCTGTGATACATAAATATTTATATTCAATTAGAAGGCAAATATGGTATTTAAATTTACTATTTTATTTACCTGGATATCGTGGTTGTACGCTTAATTATGTGTACTAAATCATTCTTAATTAACAATACTGTATTACACTTTGTTGCCTCGAAACTAATTAAATAAAATTACAAATATAAATTTTAATTACAATTAAAAACATAGCGACATTAAAGAGCTTATTTTATTGGTTTTGAATAAAAAATGGAGACATTCCTTGGATAAGAAACATTTTGTATCCTGGGTTTGAACTCGCACCCTCAGGTGTGGCAATCTAGCCTATCTTAGTCTGAGAACTGGACTATATGTGATACTGTTGGGCTTTTTTAAATCAAATATATCTTTAGAGATGCGTCATTCTCAATTCCTCGAGTTTATAAAGTGTTATAGTAATTCGGACTGTTAGTTTGGCTTCTCGTCTCAACAATCGTATTGTTTTGAGCCACCGGGCTACTCGTGACTATTGTGCCTTTGTCCGGTTAGTCTGTGTACTCACTTATTATTGATGGTGTACTGAAATGAGCCATCACTTGGTATATTTAAGAATTTCAGATAAACGAGGTAAAAGCAACGCGTTTTGAATTACGAAATCAGTATAGTGGTCAACATCATTTGATATATTTTTGGCGCAACATTAAGCTGTGGAACTGATTGCCGATGCTTCCATCCGTTCTGTAATCCTGGGTTCTTCTGTCGAACCGTAAAGAAGCAATTGTCTAGGCCGGCATGATATCGATATATCATACGATAATGGCACGAGTAATTGTCTATAGCTAAACGAAACTCTGTCTCTCTTCAGCCATAGGAAGTCCACTGCTGGTCATAGGCCTCCCCCATGTATAACATTCACATGTTGGAAGCGGCCTCCAGAAACGGAAGCTCTATCTCTCTATGTACACGTTTATTTAATTTCCACCAGGTGTAGTGCAGTTACTCTTCCGTGTAAGCGTAAAGAGATAAATTATACACACGCGGTTCTTAATCAATTTTCGTATTCCGAGAAATTGGGTGTTCGTTAATTATGATTTCAGTTCACCCAATAGTACGGGAAAATCCTACACGTGTTCCTTGTTAATTATCTCGGTTCATTACCTCTCACGGTAATATACGTGGGTGGCTATACATTAAAGTATGTGGAGATATGACTCCAATTTACATCAAAATGTAACACGTAAACCGACACTTCAACCTTTTAAAACATCATAGTTAAAAGATATGTATTTCTGTCGTAACTCAATAAGAATATAATAATATACAGGGTATATCAAGACCGCAACCGAAAACGAAGCCAGGTGGTAGTATTAGTGACTTCAGACACAATGCAACAAAAAATTTTGCAAAATAAGCGACGGATTTTTTTTTACAATTTTTTAAAAATCATGGTTTTTGAGGGGTACATTCCTAGTTTTTGCAAAAATTGTAATTTAAACCCTTACGTACCATTGCGTGTTTAAAAATTAAGCGATGTACGTCATCATTTAAGAAAAACTATGTTTAATCACTCAAATACGACGATATGTAAAAAATAACAAAAAAAAATTGACGATTTTTTTTGTAAAATTTTTACTTGCATTGTGTTTGATATCACTATTACTACCACCTGGCTTCGTTTTCGGTCGCGGTCTTGATATACCCTGTATAAATTATGTTTCATAGGCGATCAAAATATAATCACATTTCGTATCGAATATAATTTAGAGATACAATAATCAAAGTTTAATTCACATTTTGAACTGAAAATCGTTGCTAAAACTCCTTACCTTAGCAAGATTATTCGCATTAAAAGTTATAAAGGAAATAATATATAAGTCCTTTGAACGTCGTTCTAGAGAGCATTTTCGGAAATCGAGATCGCTATCTTCTTTATGTCGCAATCTAAATTTAAACTAATACAATACAATAGCCCCTTTGAGCGGAAGAAATCGCGCTTCCTATTGAAACATTCTGCTCCTCGAACAATCGAGTTTATGCAACAACTAAGCGATGAGACAAGGATTGTCTTTGTAGAAGATTTCAGTATGAATGTTGATTTATAATTTATATTTAAATTATTTTGTATAAAAAAAAGAATTATAGCAATGAGATATATTATGTAAAATTGCTTAGGTAGCATTGTATGTTTATTTACAATTGATCGAATACTCGTCTCAATATTAGATCCCATACTACAACCTCTGATTTCGTAGGTGGCTTTTCAGCCTTTGAGTCTTATAGGGTTCTGAAAGCCCGTGCATATGCCGAGAGGTTTCCGTTTACGCTACTGTCAGTAGATCAAGATGGATTTCAGATTAATTGCCGGTATCTATTCTGACACAGTAACAATAGCTTTTGATATCCGTATGTAACGTTATGCCTATGTCCAATAGGCATAGATTATTTCACACGATCCATCTTTCAGTCACATCTACAGTCTTAAAAGAAAATCTCAATTTCGTTGATGCTATAGAAATCAAAACTCTAAATATTCTTCATACAAGTAGTTGTACAAGATTATTTATTTTTTATTTAATATCTACTACTACCACCGCTTCGGAAAGTGATATAGCTGTGAACAAGAAATGGCGAAGAAACTCTCTCAGCAACACGAAATGATTATACCTTTTCTTTAAAGAGAAAATATAATTGTATTCTCTTAACTGTTATATGGAGAGTAGCAGATAACATTCACTTATATACATATCGTTATCATCAGTTTATTCCACTCCATCATTGGACCGCTCTTGCAAGCGACTAAATCCAATCCTCAACCAGTCACACAGGCATACTATACCCAAAATTCACACAACTCACCAACGTGGGTGTCCTTGCGCCAGTAAATACATGCAAAATAACCATCTGTACAGCTATTGTATAAATTGATCCAATTCAAATGCAGACTCGATTACAACCGATTAGGGTGTCAATGTTGGCATTCCAGTGTCGGGGACTTTAAGCAAATTATATCCTTTGTCCTCCTCCGAGGAGTTACTAGCCGTGGTCCTAATAGATATTGCATTAGCCCTGTTAGTCTGTCTGTAGGCTTTATTAGATTGTGTTCAAGTTTATTCTGAGTATTCGTAACTTGATGTAGATTTGATGCTTTGAGAGTTGCGGAATGTTGGTTTGGGTACGTCTTGTGATATTAGATTATGCGTCGATGTGTCGAGTTTAATTGTTGTAATGAGATGGAGTATAGGATGTAATTGATTAATATTAGTCAACCACAAGTTTTTCTCCAATAAAATTACATTTTCGTAATTAAGTCCCACTCAATGGCTTAATAATAAGTGGAATATCTTTGATGCAAAGTCAATCACACTTACATTTGGAGATTAAAAAGACATTGGCTCTAAAACTTAGTTAGTCTTTTAGAGGACAATAAATTATCTTTAACCTGAAATATTAATCATAAAGATAATAAAAAGATGAAAATAGATTTTGTTACAAATTAATTATCTAAGACTAATCAACTTTACTAAATTAAATTTCTGACGCGGAATAATAATTTTGACTCCCTGGAAGCACTCCGGGATTCAAGCCAATATTAACAAATACCACTCTTACGTTTTTAAGTATTTTACTGTATTTTTGTAAGATAAAATGAATTCAGAACTTAAATTTCGCACGACTGTATCACTAAGATTTTCTACTATCATTATATTATAGATAATCATATAGATAGATATGATCTATCTATATGACTAACATTGATTTACTACTGAATTTCATCATTATTTACTTTGTTTTCACCAATACCACATAAGATGGTCACAGCAAAGTTTATATTCAACGTAACACCCGCTTCCTTTTTACCGAGATCAAAGACTCGATGCAATCCCACACGTAGCCACTTTGCTATGATTCAACAATTGAAACTCAGTTCGTTGGCCTTTTTGTTGTTGGTCACTTGGTTCGAATGGATTGATTAACTTTTATATTGACAGTCGCATACTTGAGCTCTAGAAGTAAGTGAATATTTCTTCTCCTGCGTTTGTCGTCCCTATAATAACATTGATGGTGAAAATATAATGATCCTTGGAGACTTTCCGGATTTCTGTGATTGCTATCACTTCAGTACTAACTTCAAGATCCTGGATCACAGGAATTGCAGTGTTGTGTGTGAGTTGCATAGTCTCCATATTAAATTTGTTTGACTAATTCAAGCAAAAATCTTGATTCTTTGTAGGATCATTTGTGTTCGTATATTATTTATTTTATTCGAGCTCGTTTGAGGGTCTACATCGCACTTTATCGTAAGTATAACTTCAAAATATAGTGTCAAAGTCGAGGTTATCCTTTTTCTTCCTGGTCAAACATTTTATTACTAAATGCAGTACCTCTGAAAGGCGTTCATATCTCTTTCGTATATTTACTTAAAAAAATATCCGAGCAAATCTCGTGAATCCAGCTGGACGGTAATAACTACGGCGCAGTATAAATTAACGCAGTTAATTTCGCCGAAGGAAAAACATGTTACATTTGTAAATGGTTTACAATAAACATTAATTAACATCTCCAGCGATATTTTTTTATTTTCATACTGTTTTACAACGGTAAATATTTCCTGATATTGTCACCTTATCCACGTTATGTTAAAAGTATTTCCAAAATTTATGTCATTAACTCATAAATCTAGAGGCAATATATTTAAAACTGTCACATTACATACATACATAAACTCACCCTTTTTGCCCAGAAGGGTTAGGCAGATGTGCCAGAACCAGGACACCCATGTTTCGCCCATAAAACACATCAAATCTACCAAACTATCACTTTAAATCTTTATATAAACAGAATTAAAAATTATATATATGTGTATATTTTTTGTACAACTGAGCTGCGGAATAGTTATCCCGCTCACGTATTATCTCTCTTTCGTAATTTGGTTCTTTAAATTAAAAATCGTGAGAAATCCGTTGAACAGGCTACATCATAATTGTATCGAATGTTTCGAGTACATCTTTCGCTCGTCATTTCTTTTTTGAGCTCTACACTTACCATCAGGTTCGGTGCAGCCACGATGTCGTTCCAGCATAAAAATTGGTCCGGAACTCATTACATCAGCTAACTAGGTCATGAAATCCACCGGCCATTTCCTCGGAAAACCGGATGGAAAAATCCAAGGAGTTTCCAAGAAAAGATTCCTTACAAAATTGATACCTTCATATTCCCGTTAATAAACGGTTGAAAATATGGCTGCGGTGATATTTGGCGGTTTTTTTTTGTGAATTCTCATTGAGGACGCCACAAAGCGGGGAGGCTCAGGACCAATTAGTGTCACTCGTTTATTATTTTGCCAGGCATCTGCAGGGAGGTCACCCTCAGTGTAGCCCAAGTTGTGAGAAACAGATTTTTATTTCATAATTTTGTGGCAGTACTTGTTAAATTTTGCCTATATTATAAAAGGACTCTATTATGTTTAAAATTCAAATGTGCTGTGCACGTTTAGACATTGTAGATTATAGATTTACTGTCATATTAGGTTGCGTCATTGACATCTAAGAATTTTTAGAACTTACTATTTGACTTAAAATTGCATTAAACTAGCTTCAGTAAATTGAATAGACATAATATCTTAATAGTTAAAACCAATACTAATTTATCTTCTACAGTATACACAACCTTCTTCATGAAATGGCAAGTTGTGAAATCTACAAATATTCGCTAAATCGCTGAAAGCTTATAACTCGGCACCGAGACAGATTGGGTACATTAGCCATTTCGCAATCTTGAGCTAGTTGACACAGGAATTTGAATTTAGCTATTTAGTACGACGTTGACAAATAGGGCGTATTTTTCACACACCGTTCCGATGCTGAATATTCATTGTACGGAATGTAATTACTTCTCGTTTTATTGCGTCTTTAGTGCGAAGCTTGTATTGAGTTCTCTATTGTTTCCGCTTTTGTTTATTTCGAGGTGGTCGTTTCTCGGAAATCAATTTCTTATTTTTTTGTGAGTGCTTCAGGAAACCCCATCTGAACATTCTTAGTCATCCAAGAATATGGATAAGAATAGGATAAAATACTAGGAATAAGGGAAAGGATTTATATATAACATTTTCAAGTGAGTTGGGGCTGGATTTAGACGGATAAAATAGATAAGAAGTCTTTCAACCATTTAATAACAATTTTCAAGATTGCGATATGTAAGTTGAATTTTAAGAATTGATGAAACAACAAGAGCCTCTTTAGAATTTTAAATTTGGTACCAGTATAAAACAAAGGAACAGATAAACACATTACATAAACCAACTAAATTCAAAGACTAAACAGAAATGCACATAAAGGAAGGAACAAAGCACATGAAAAGAATGCACCCAAACAAGACGCTAAATCAGTGGAGAATTTTCGCGGCAACCACACAGTGTCTTTTCGTTTTAGTACAGCCCAAACCACGCTAGACTTAAGCGCTGTATCGAAGTACCCCTGCGATCCGCTTCCCCGACACTGGCGCGGATTAATGGATTAGGCAGCCTTCCTGCCCGTTGCAGTATTATCTTTAATGTATGAAAACTCTATAGAATGTCATTACTTAGTTAAGTGCACGCCCGTGCGGCAACTCGCGTTCCGTCATAATGTTTGCTAAAATTATCTACCATATAAGCTTTACAGTCATCCTTTAGGGTGATTACGCGAACGAGCTCGATGTTTTTGAAACTGCATGAGCTAATATCAAGTTGATTAAAGACTCGGGGGAGTTTGCGGAAGGAAGAATTTTAACTGACAAAGAAGTTGAATTGATTAATGAGTATCACAACATTAATGAAGATAATTTTATTAAAGAATAGAATAAACCAACCCCTAATTGTTTCTGTCTTCTTTCTATACACGTTCTCGAAAGTATAGAAGTCTTAGCCAAAGATTCAATTGAAATCGTAACCCTGCAATCGGTTTCCGAGTAATGTATCGATAACGAACACTTGTATAAGAGATCGGAATCAGTAGCAAGTTTCAAGAAATCTTGTTTCCGTTTTCCGGATTAGTAAAGAGCATAGTTCCTATTGCGTCATTCTGCGAATCACGTCTTCTAGGAGATGCTTTATAATTTATGAACTGACACCTCTTGATCCGTCTTTGAAAGCCATGTAGTTCGTCGAACTACTTCAATTTACTTAAATATTGCCGTTGGTAGTTTTAGGTATAATATTCTTTGAACCAGTTTATTTGGGGCTATATTTGACCACATACCGCAGAATTATTTGCCAGTGCCTTAGTGGTCTTGTACATATTTTTTTAAATAAAAATATTCTTATTTTTAATTGACTATTTAGATTTTGATTATGTATGGTTGTATACACTGTTTCAAATGTAACTAGTCGACAAAACCTAACATCAAAATGTGTTTATTGCCAATAAGACAAGCTAAAGGCAACTCAATTCCGATCTAATGAAAACCTCAGAATTTGCAAGGCACCTGTTCCAAACGGGCTTAACGACTGCTGTCATTGATCTAATACACCACCGTAAAACAGGTTACCAGTTTACCTTACCACCTGCGCTCAAATTTATTACTTGTTGGTTGATGAATTTATCTACCGGGCTATCTGTAACACTTCATTGATTTTCCATTGTAGCAGTAATTTTGCGACCGTTTGTATTCGACAACTGTAAGTTAGCCACTTAGCGTGTCTAGTGCCTAATTATATCTGGGCGGAAAGTAGGTGACCTGAACCAATGTTTATCGCTTCTGAGAATTTAGTAATAGTATAATGTTTTATGTAGAAGCACATATCGTCTTAAATATTTAAACAATGTGGTAAGAGCAAATAATATGTATATATAAAGCTGAAGAGTTTGTTTGTTCGAATTTAAAAAATCTTGTGCTGGATAAGTCATTTATTGAGGCGGGCTATAGGCTATATAACATTACGCTATGGATAAATAGGAGCGGAGTGGGAGTGAAAAATGTTACAAAAACAGGGAAAACTTTCGCCAGGACACCCATATTTCGCCTTGTATTTTTTGTATAACATAACAGGCACAATTTTTTGGGTCCTACTCGTAATTGAATCTTTTAAAGTTACACTATTACTGCCAAGAGCTCTTAGGCCAAATCGATACTCTTGATGTAAGTAATTTAGTACTCAATATGAAGTACATTTTGCAGCAATAAAAATTCCATTCGTATTCATCGATATTTCTTAACCATAACGATTCAATAAAGTTTCCAGTTAAGAATGAACGGCCACCCGCTCCAAGTTGTTATAAGTTTTGTAATAATTCATTCTGTTAATAAATGTCCTTTTATTTTTGTGATTAAGTTTTTCATTGAGTCTCGAATTAACTTTCTTAGAAATCTTTAATGTTTGTTCTCGTCTTGAGCAACAGTTAATAATGTTGGGTATATTTTCGAAAATATTGCTTTTGATATTTCGTAAGTGGAATGATCAAGTATCGTTTGTTTTAGTTTGTTTCAAAGGATTCACAATTATGATACAACTTTTAAGTATAGTCTAGGTGCTTATCGTAATATATGCATTAGGCAATTCACTTTATATTGCCATATATTGAACAGTTTTATCATGCACGTCGATGAAAAAAATAGGTTTCGATTTTAATAGAATGTTCAACAGTCTCTTACATCTCTTTTTTGACTATTTATTTGCTGCAAAAAGAACGGAATCGGGTATATTTTATATTGTAATAATTTACTATTGTTAGCGACTTCATCAAAAATCTTAATCAAAATTAATAAACAGCATCTGGTAACCCTCTAAAAACACTTTAGTGGTTCATATCATAGTGATCTACATTCCTCCACTATGTATGCACGCATCGTGAGCTATTAAACAAAGTTTCACACCCGTTGCCCCATCCATAACCCGAACAACACTGGAGGAATACCAAAGCGTAATGCTCTCCTCGCCCCTGAATTTTTCATTTGACAACGCTTTGGTGAGCGCGCCGTTTAAGAGGCTTTGTTCCGCGGCGCTGAATTAACCATAAGTTTTTTTATGGACTTTGTAATCGTGAAATGGAATTTGGTGAATGCTGCTTGGCTTTGGTTAATCAAAGTTTCCTAATAGAATCTGTAGGGCGCAAAGGTTTCTATGGTAAATCATAAATATTGTGTATATAATGGAATAGCTCCATCTAGAGAAAAAATAAAGGATTTTGACGAAATACTGCTTTGAATTCGGAATAAAGCGATAATTATGAAATTGTTAAAAATTTAAAATATATGCCTTAAAGTGAAAGCAGTCTTAGTTTCCATTGCTGTTTTGTATCTTAGTTTACAGTTAAAATTCAGATACACTCTACCCTAGAGTGATGAACTTAGACCTTACCATTCCCAAAGGAAAGGTTGTACTCAAATTTGAGACAGCGAAAAAATCTGATTGATATTTATCGACTAAAATGTATCAATGCTGCGTTTATTTTTCACAAAACTTGTAAATTAATTGGGTACAAAAATTGGTCTTACCACTTGAAAGTTTCAACTCCCTTCCACGGAGTTTTCAGTTTAGGATTTCTTATTGTGTAACACGTCCCGGCCAAGTTAAGTTTTATACTGTAATCTACGATGCTCATGCGGGCTCTACAGACAGTAGGGCAGAAGGCTACTTTAATGTCCCAAGTTTTAAGCCCCTGGGTTGTTTTAATGTGGCTTAGCGCAAGTTGGTACTTAATAGAAACTAGCAACTGTTTAACTTAAAACGTAAATAAAATAACTGAATGGACCCAACGGTCACACAGTCGACTCATATTCCAAGTCTTATGACGTGCCTGTCAGAAATTATAAGATTTTTGGTATTACCACACCTAAGAAGCAAGTATTTTTGATTCGCACAAACCTTTGTCTCGATACGTCGATCAAAGTTTAGGTGTCGTTTTACAGTGGGCTTTCTTAACTCAATGCGTACTATGGAAGATACACCTTGTATCCTCATTAGGAACTCTAAATAACTTTTCAGTCTATTTATACCCTGACAAAAATAGTTAGAAACAAGTACAGGTATTGGAAGTGAGAGCCACACTATTGTCAGTCCAGACTCAGCATGAATGGGCAGGCTCGTCCGGGGCGGTACCACTGTCTCACAGGAAAACAACGTAATGCAACTGGTTTGCTGTCACGTTTCGTTCAGTGAGTGAGATTGCCGGATTCCCAATACCCTTTTCCTCTTACCATAATTTTGTCCTTCCCACTCCCAATTTGATGGGTTGCCAACAAATCCACTATCCAGCGTTGTGGATGTTCATAGGCGGCAGTGATCATTTACCATCAGTTGAACAGTTTGCTAGTTTACCGAACCTATGCAATAACAAAAAACAAGAAGTCGGATATCAAACGCAAAACCGCCTGAATCCGCACCGAGACAAACGTTTATAAGATCAACAGGTTTGTTTCAGATCTTGGTGTTGTGTAAACGAAAAGTCACTCATAATTTCTGACAACCACGATACAAGATTTTGCTCTTAGGTTCGGTTTATTATTTCGGTCATTATCTTCCAATATTGATTGTGTTTCAAAACAATTTACATGAAAACGCTCCAACAATATACCAATCATTACAAAACTATAGAACTACATACTTCATCCTCTTGATATAAGTATCTGCCGAGAAAAAAATCCATTTGAACTTTCCTCTCGACCGTTTAAGCAGCTTGTTTTGCATTTCCCTGGAGAGTTAACTATACAGTGGACGTTTTATTGCTTTTTAATGGACGCCTAGCAGCGAATAGATGTATATTATGTACCGTTTTGTTTTTGATTAATTTGCATACTTAGGGTGAAGTGTTTGTTTATTGTCCTGACGATTCGATTTAGTTCTTTTATTGAATTGTTCTACAGATTATTTTGATATAAAGAAACATATTACCTGTCTTATTTAATATAGAAGGAGCAAATCAGCTAGTTTATGTTGGTGAAAGATGCATCATCGCCAATGAATATAAATAAATAAATACACCCAACAGTCACATACATAGTCCTGACCCCACACTAAGATCGAATCTTGTGTCGTGTGTATTGGGAACTAAGAGAGACTTTTTCGGTCTCACAAACACCCAGACCCGAAACAAATACCTGCGGTTTACACACATATTTGTTTCGGTGCGGGGATCGAACCCGCGGCCTCTCGTTTCCCAGCCGGCGTCTAACCAACTGCGCCACGAAGGCTGTCAATATATTATATTCGGATATTCAAAACATCTTGGATCACGTAGTTGCCTTGTCAACCTTTAGTCGATAGCTGATTAATGTGGTAGTAGCGAGCAAAGGAAGGATTTATTGAAACTCTGAGAAACCCACTCTGTAGAATATTTGACAGCCTCCGTTACGTAGTTAGTTAGACGCCAGCTGTGAAACGAGAGGCCGTGGGTTCGTTTCCCGCACCGAAACAAATGTTTGTGTGATCCGCAGGTATTTGTTTCGGGTCTGGGTGTTTGTGAGACCGAAAAGTCTCTCGTAGTTTTTGATACCCACGACACAAGGCTCGATCTTAATGTGGGGTCAGGATATATATGTGTATGTTGGTTGTATTTATTTTGACCTCAATAAGATGGATCATTCGAAAGCGCCACAACTTTACAGAAACCGTCTTGAAGTAACAGCTCTTATAGCACGTATTAATAGTTCATAATGACCTGAGCTCTGGCAATTCCATGGTCCGCTTCATAGCCTTTTTTCACATAAGCTAATAATGCCTTAACGAATACTACAGCTATCTAATAATTAACGAGAAGTGGTAATCACGTACACTCTCTTAAGCCACTTGAGCGTATACCAAAACCGAATTGCTATTAAAGAAAATGATGGTGTCACACACTAAGCTACGAACGAGCTATAAACCAGAAGTCAATTTGCAGTAATAAAAATTTAATATTACTTTTATGGTCTACCGACTTAAACCAAAGTACGATAGTTCCTCATATTTCCAACAGTTTCCAAGTAAAAAGCTCACATTCAAATAAACGTTAAAGTTTTTAATACCTAACATTTCTAGATCTCGAGCGATCACGACCCGCCGACAACTTTGTGAATTTCCAAGTTTGAATCATCATATTCATTTCATTTCCATCTTTTCCAACGAAACCTTTGTGACGCGGTAATACTTGTTTTCGAAATGATATTTGATATCAATCTTTTACGTTGGGTATGAGTAAAATTGTATACAGAATTGTTGATGAAATGAGATTTCATATTCGGTTTCTCGAATGCTAAGCTTTTTCTTTTATTTGTAAATGACTACTTCGTTTGTATCGATTCATTAAGCTTTTCCACTTAGACTTAAACTTTCACTGAAGTTAACCCCCAAAGATATATCCATACTGTTTAATTTGATAAATCGATAGTCTACAATGAGTTCATCCATTCCTTTACAAAATTTTGGCAATTTTGTATCGAATTAAATAATCTGTATATTTTTGAATATTAATACAAAATATCACTGCGAATAAGGCATTTAATTGAGCCCAACATTGGCATCAGAATTTGAAACAGTCGTAGCGACATTATTGAAAACAATCACTAAGTATTCCTTCTAGAAAATTCAATGTACCTACTGCTATTTACCACAATTTGAACCTATTTGCGGTACCAGACTAAGTTGGAAGACTTTAGCGAACTATTGAAATCTATTATCAGGTTATAATAGGATTTACTTCAATAGATTTTCATTAAAGAGACTTACGTTAAATATACTGGAAATTTAATCTTTGATGTCTTGCCTACGTGAGTGGAGTGTCTTGACTGCCTCATTAATAGTAGCTCACGGAGAAATAATGAGAAGCTTTATTTCTTATTCTGTTTCGTTCTTTTTCTTCTTCTTCAGCCACGGCATTGGTTGAACATAGGTCTCCTTAAAGATTTCCACATCGTTCTGTTGGAACCGGCCTACATCCAGCAATTCCTAAGCCCCTTATTACGTCTCCTACCCACTATGTGGATGAACGTCTTACGCTGCAGTTGCCAGCCAGTACGTGGCTTGTACTCGAGACTTTTCTACTCTATAAGTATTTAATTCAGTCAGTGGGATTACCGGAACGGCAGTACACTTTCCTATTCCAATTCCTTTTCGTCCTATTTCTTTTATCCTCTTGGTTCATCAAAGAATCAATGTATCTTCTGTTGTTATGGGAGGTTAGGTTAGTATGGATTAATTTCACGTCATCCGTTTTCTGTTCTTTGAAAATCATATATCAACTAAGCTTTTATGTTTCTTCGGAAAGTTAGAAGGTTCATGGACAGTGGTGCTCAATAACCATAAATTGAGTCATTTGCTGAATTTTCTGTCTAGTTTCTTGTAAAATGTACCAAATTCCCATTACCGATCTTATTGGGTACATTCAACAAATAACTACGTCTGATCCCAGCAATAATATGAAAATATTTTGTAATGAAAAATGGAACGGCTCCCGCGGGGAAGGAATAAAATATTTTATGCATACAATTGAAAATAATATTGGCTGCTGTTAACATATTGTGAATATAAATAAGCGACTTCGATATTGTACGTTATAAAGTAGTTGATGTTCGTGACTCCGCATTGTTTATGTGATCCAAAATACAATATTTTTACGTCAATGTAGTTTGCAATGAAGCGGTTAAAATCATATTTTTCGTACATATCTAATAAATGACAAAATTACTTTAAGTTGGATAGAGATGTTAATTTTTTTCATCACAATACTTAGTGAAGATAATTAGACTTAAATGCATAACGATCTAAGTAGATACACCTACTAGCAATGTTTTTGTAATCGGAGAATACGATTAGGCCGACTTGCACGCTACAAGATGTACGAGGTACAGTTTTGAAATCCACCACATACGTTTCTCCCAAATCTTTCTTCCACGTACTACAAATCTATGGAACCAATTGCCAACAGCAGCATTTCCGGACAAATAACAATTTTGTTCCATAATTGTGTGTCACTTTTAATCCCATCGTCTAAATATAAAATCATTATTAATTTAGTAATTGGAATTATGAAAAGTGGTTCATAATTGTGACAATTTATTGAAATAATGTTATTGATGATATATGTGATTTATGAATTATGTTTAGTAAATTTGATAGCTTTACTTGTTTGATGTTATGTATATGGGCTATACTTCGCGAGTACTTCTGTTTGAGTGAATGATGATATACATACATAATAATGTATATAATACAAAAAAGTAAAAGCAATTGACCTTTCATGAAATTAAAAACGAAATTTCTCAAATTACAGTAAGTAGTTGCTACTGGAGACAGGATATATTCTTATTCGCCTGAATAGCGATCGTCGTACACGATAGTGAAAAACCCATCAAGGTGACACATAAGTCACGTTATGGGTTCAGTAATAAAGGTACACAAAGTATCAATCACAGGCGAATTAGAGGATCTTTATCGTGTCAGCATTAAAAAAATACCAATGGTCGAAGGTGAATTCAACAGACTCAATTAAACAGGAAAATTTAAAACATAATATAAATTTCACCCAACAATAAATATACTTATTAAAATAAAATATCCAGTGGAAATTACCTAACACATTCTTATTTCCTGACTCGCTCGACTTTCGCTCTGGATGGTCACATATTTGAAATTTAGATCTTGGTTATAATACATACGAGAGAATTATAAGCCAGTAACCTGCGGAAAGTTTTATTATCTTTATTATTTATTATTTTATTATCTTTTATTATTCATTATCATGATGATGATGATGATGATGAACCTGCGGAAAGTTTTATTATCTGTAGAACAATCGATGGTGGCTGGTGTTATAAAAATTAAGTTGTTTGAATAGATGGGCACTTCTTTGCACCTTGCGTTTGGTGAAAATTACATGCTAAAGCTCAGGCCTGTATCTTCGAAGGAATGGAAAAATTTAACTTATTTCATCCCATTATATGGAAGGAGATTCAACTCCCTTTATCTAGAAATGCCTACTTTTAAGTATCGATAGTATCAACCTTACCAATAAATTGACCGTGCCTGCATAATTTTACTCAGTCTCGATTTAAATAAACTGCACTGTTGGTTGTATTACAGACATAATATTATTCTTTTACCAATAAAAAAGTTGACTTAATGGAAATTACTGCAAACATAAGCTTTGCAAACGCTGCGTTTAAAACACATCAAACGAAATCCAAACAAAACAACCGTAAAAATAATAGCGAAGTTGTGAGAGATTTGAATAAATTTCAGCACATTTTGAGCTCATCAAACAAAATCCTTTAAGTATCATAATTAAATAGATAATTGTCTTAGCCCGAAAGTTTGAAAGCATTTAACTGAGCCGTAACTTTATAAAACCGAAAGGATACTTAGCGTTTCAAATTTAATTTTATTCTTGATTTTGTGTGAAAAATATTTTAATTGAAAGAATCTTTAATTAAATTATGTTTGTTTTGGTTTTTGGTCAATGAGAAATATTGTGAATTAATTTATAATGTTTTGAGTTTGTAACGAGATATTGTAAGTACAAAAGGATAACAATCAGTACCCGCTGCTTAACTAACTATTCCTGGGGGTAGAATGTACCAATATATTCGACCCTAAGATTTCATCAATTTAAAAGTAAATTAATTTTTACCACCGGTTTCGTCTTTAAACTATAGATCAACGAGCGTTGCGTAAATTTCAAAAAGATACACACTAAATAAAAAATGGTCAACGGTTGTCTTTATTTCTGACAATAAACAGAATAAATCAACCCTCAATTACGAAGACAAATTCAGTCACTTAGATGATATCATAGTTGTCAGAAAACCGTACAACAACCGTTGCAGGAGCAAAAAGACATCTTAGGAGTATAAAGATTTAAAAAATATATTTTATATCATACAAAGGAGAGGCCCGCTGCCGCTGTCGCTGTCACCAACACTCTGGGAGCGGGCTACGTGGCATAATAGCCTCGCCCAGATTTACGACTAATTGAGGCATGAATGGCCAGCGGACGAGACCGGCAGAGTGCAAGTTATCACTTATTCAGCGGAATATTTCGGGCCTACGCTCATTATGTGTCTTGGTTTCCTTGATGGTTATGTATGGTGTAAATCCGGACTACATTATCGATAGTAACATGTTTATCAATGTGGGGAAGTAAGGGTATTACGTCCCAGTAATCTCACTGAATTAAGGTAACGTGACAGTAAAACTATTCAATGCGACGGGTTGCTATTGGTTGAGCGCGCCCTGTTATCTTATAGACAGGAATCAATACATCCGGAGGTTTCATTATAAATATTTTTGGAACTAGCGAATATGTCTTTTTTTCATGTTTCTCCATCCTTTTTTTTTAATACGACCTTTTTTTGCTCCTCTTAAAAGCAATTAACAAAGCACTGGTGAATTATTTAAATTTATAACAGGTGTAATAAGTAAGTGCTTTGTGTATCCGGAAAATAAAAACAATGAAACAAAACAATTTGTATACCTGCAAACATATCAAAGGCGAAATATATCGTCCCTTTCACTAAAAATTTAACACAAGAGTCGTGAAATTTCTTTCACGCATTCCGAGAAAGGACAAGCCCTGCTTAAATAAAATCAAAAAAATTCACTACCAGGTAGAGAACCCACAAAAAGCGACAGGTAAAGAAACCCCGTGGGGTTAAGAAAAAAATTGTAAACACCTTGACACCTAACAACCTAAAAGGTGACAATAGATGATATAAAGAACATTTATTATGAATAGGATAGTAATGGATAACTAGTTAGCGAGAATTTTAAAGAGAATTTTGAAGATTATAATTGAGCCTTACAACTGTTAAGTGACTATTAATTTATTGATGAAATTATTTAAAACGCTTCAATAGTTCGAAAATTACACGCTAACTAAAAAAAGACACTTTTATAAAAAACAAATTTTACGAAATTGTATACACAATTATTTATTAGAAAAACCTCATCACACGAATTAAATATAGTAGGTTTCAATTTGAAGTCTGAACGACTGAAGAGCACCCATCTGTATAAAAAGTTGCAAAATATCTCCCTTTATAATTGCTCGTAATTCACCAGATTGTAAATGCGAATGAAGCTGAATTAATTTTAAAATAGAGTAATTTTATACCATATTTAAGCAATTATAGTATTCGGAGATGCAATTTAACACTTCCTTCGTGTCTGCGAGTATCGGAGTGGCGTTTATTACACATTCTTCACGAGAAAGCGGTTCTCGCTAGGTACTTTAATTGTTTGAAATGAAATATACATTTATACTGCTAGATTTTTATGGAGAGACGGAAACTGAGGTATTTTTATTATACTGGCATGATAATTAGTGAGTATATTTCACATGATGGTATTAATGTATTAGTGATTATCGCCAATTGATTTTAGCCACATTATACACTTCCAATGCTGTAGGAATCCAAAATGTAGATGATGGAATGGTGAATTTTAAGAATTTCACTAACTGACTACCTCATAAAGTATACTTTACGTTGGTTTACTGCAAGATGAAGACACCATTCTAGTATTAGCATTATTACTCATTATAGTTACCTGTGCAAGGTTTTACAAAAATCCTTTTCTAAATCATATTAGAAAGTTCTTCGAACATTAACGACGTCTTATTCTTTTAATATCACCTCAAATTCATCTGGAAATCCATCAGAGACACGAAGATATCACGAAAATCCATTATCAAGATTTTTATCAATCCCGAAACAGGTCTTATGTCTAAAGGAGCATGAAAGGCAATGTTTCTTGGGGATTAACGCGGTCGGAGTATAAGGAGATTTCCATCTACCGAGCGAAGATCATAAAGATTATTTTATACGCCACGGCAAAGCCTTTGTAACCGAAAATGTTCTTAATTGAATTTCATTTTTTTCTGCAACGGTTTTATTTCATTGTGGTAATGGATAGGTACTTATATGGATGTTATGGTTATGGATAGTTAAAGATATGTTATTATTTGTGCTTGTATTAAATACATACATAGGCTTTCACTTGCATTCTCTCAGTAAAAGAAAAAGCTATTACAACTACTATAGAGGTACAAATACAATATATACACACTAGACTCGGGAAACCCACACAAGACATAATTAATAAATATTTTTTTCCAGTCCGAGACCAAAATTGAGAACAAGATAGTCCACAATTAGTCAGGGATAATATTACACACATACATACATACATAAACTCACGCCTTTATCCCCGAAGGGGAAGGCAGAGGCGCCACCAGGACACCCACATTTCGCCTTGTATGTTCCGTCCCTCGATGTGATAGGGGGCGAGCCTATCGCCATATCGGGCACAAATTGCTGACTCCGGGCTGATTATGAATAGAAAAATCCAATATCACTTTGCCCGCCCCGGGACTCGAACCCGAGACCTCAGCTTTGTAACCGTACCGCAATACAACTACGCCACCGAGGCAGTCGTGGACCGTGGATAATATTACGTATGTAAATATTATTTTCATTAATTCAATATGAACAGTGACGTGTGAATTTCGGACATTTTTCATAAATGTCTCATCGGGTTTACGACTTGACATAAAGATCAGCGGTAATGTGCTCTCGGGTACGGCTCGCGTATTTAAGTCATATGCGTAGGTGTTCACGCCTCTTAAGGCCCGAAAATATCTTGAAAAACACCTTATTATTTTTAGATTTTCTTTTAAGTCTGCAATTCTAGGAGCTAGTCAACCACGTGCTCAATCATGTTTATTTTTAATATAATCCGCGATAGTGTCAAGGTTATTTATTTTTAAAAGGATTATAAGATTGCTTTTGGGCAGAGCTCGATTTTATGAACATGCGTATACTCGTCAAGTGAAGATGAGTAAGACAGTATATTGTATCAGGTATGTAAGTTTAGTCGCAATGTTATCCTCCGCCTTTAAAGTCAGTTATTATAAAAACAAGCCTAGCTAAACTAACTATGCCAAGCATTGTTTTGTAATGCATGGTGTTGTTTGGTATTCTACTGTCCATGAGCAGTCGTATCGCTTATCATCAGGCGAATGGCAGGTTCATCTCGCCAATTATAGCAATAAAAAAAAACAGATATTTTTTGTATGCCTAATATCGTAGAGACAACCTCAAATCTTATATTATGTGTTCACTTCTATACGTTTCAAAATATTATGTTAATTAATTGATATAATGATATAAATATTTATTGAAAAACACAGTTAGGTACATACAATTTGAACAGGGGTCCCCAAACTAAGCTAGGCTTGTATCTTGGGGTACCAATACAAACTTTGAAAATTTTGAATTTGAAGCTTACATAAAAGATGAATTATTATTAACAATATGTTACAAAGCACAATATTCAATTTGCAGTCGTACATGACGTGGCAATGTTAATTCTATAACGCCATAAATATCAAACAATTTTATTATATCAATTACAGAATCAGGTTAATTAGTATAGGTATAGCTGAAAACTGTTGAATGTCAGTTGTCATAACACAGAGAGCGAGCACAAAGCACATAAATTCAAGTTGTTGCTAATTGGGCACCTCACATTCATTTACAACGAAAAATTACGGTCTATTTGCAGCGACAATTATGCTCCTCAGTTTATAATAGCCTAGTGTGGGTTTTAACAGCCCAGTCATAGCCCCATGGTTTGGCACTGGTCTAATAAAATAAATGGAACATAACTGGAATCCAGCTATACGTATGATTTTTTTTTATTCTGGCACGGCACAGTGACTGCATTGCACCTTGTGGTAAGTGCTAATGCCGTCCAGACAGAGTATCGAATGGCATCAGACGGTACCCGATGAGTAATGTTTTATTTTGAAGAAGAAGAAGAAATGGGCTGCTAGGTCATCAAAATTTTAATCGATATGCTAGGTGACAAACAAACTTATGCTGATACTATTTGCTTTTATTTTTAATTATCATTTGCGTTCAATATTTCGTTTTAAATTTATTTGTAAACTTATACAAATGAAATGTTCAATGGTTTTGTCATAATCAATCATACATTGCTTATATTATTATAGTTTTGTATAGAACCCTTATATCCTCAAAAAATCCGAAATACACCAGCAAAATACATCGTACAAAATCCATCTATAGATTCATCCACATTATAGGAGTATGAAAAGCATACAATATTTTGAAAAGCTCAGCACACTGACGGGGAAACGCCGCCAATGGGGGCGGTCATCATCGGTATTGATTTCGTCTAAAATAAACGCTTTAGATATAGACGTTCGTAAAGGGACGGTCAGTTTGCTCGCGGGCAGCGGATTATATAAAAAATATTGTGTTTGTTGTATTTTATCATTAAAATACTAAACTTAAATAAAATAAATATACCTAACCGATAGATATTTCTGACTCCTCTTAAATATAAGTATTAGACTTTTGTCGTGGATATCACAAACCATGAAAGACTTTACGGTCAAACAAAACCCCAAACCCATTTTTCTTTATTTAAAGGAGTTTCATCACAGTGTGATAATGTCACTCTTTTTAAAAAAAATACTGAAATTAAATTGAATAAAGTTAAATCTAGAAAAATAACCTACACATCTAGCTGACCTCATCAGACTAAGGTGCCATTATGCTGTTACACTACCAAGTTAATCCACCACTAAATTTAAGTTGCCGTACGTGTGCATTTCGACCAACCCAGGCCCATTGTGGTAAGCATTTTCATTACTCTGCAACATCATCATCAACAGTCTTTTAAATTAAACTCTCATAGAAAATATCGCTTTAACCCTGACGAAATCACCCCAAAGCTTTTTTGCAATACAGCTCCACAAAAACGAGTTAGTAACATCCAGTCGAGAACGTAACACTGTTATGAGGTTTGCTCAGCGCGCGCCGCAGCCAAATCATACAAACAAGTGAATAATGTACACAGTTGGTATAACTCAATTGTAGTTCCCGTAACTCGCGCCAGGCGGCACCAGTGTGGCAACTTTGATGGGAATTACGTATGTTTTCGTTGATAATTAGCTGCTGTGATTGTGCAGGATTATTTGTAAAGGAAACTTAGTAGAGGAAGCTTTATGTTAGTTGATGAAAGGATTGTTGCTAAATGGTAGGAGATAGATATGAGAAGAATGGGATGTCAGAGGCATGCAAATATGGAAGTAAATGTTCAACAGTTAAATAACGCAATCACGGCGCGGCGTCAAATTGAAAGAGTTTCAATTATTGTTTCTCGAAATTTATAACAATAATAATATTGTTGATTACGTCAAGCAATATTGAGACACTGTTATTATGATAAATATAATATGACTTTTGATAAAATATTTCTGAATAATAAAAAATAGGATGTCATTTTATTTTATTTACGAAATGTTGTTTCACATTCAGAACATTACTTTTAGTATAGGAGCTAGCAACGTTTTCGAGAAAGAATTTTAGGTCAGCTGATTTTGTGATATGTTGTCTTTCTTGCACTTTCGGTTAGAATCTGGGCTATCTGGCTGGCGGTAGCGGTTGCGTTCTTTAGTGCGCATCCTACCTGTCCAGGTAATAATCCTGGATTTTAAAAACATTTTAGAAGGCGTAATTTTTAATTTTTTGTTTTTAAATAAGTCTACCTGACATACTTTTTTTATTGCCAGACATTTTTGACAATGCTAACTATGTGCCATACGCGATTTATTTTTTATTTTTTTTATAAAAATTTCAAAGTATTTTATAATGTCTGTAATTTTAATATTATGTTATTTAAAGATAAGAAAAACTTAAAATAAATTTGCCAGACATTAATTCGATTGTTAAGTCTTGAATTAAAATGAAAAAGTCATGAAAGTATTAGCATCATCAGTGATTTGATCTTGTTCTATTTGTTGTGTTATTGAGTTTATGCTAGGTAGTGTGGTTGTTTGTGTTGACGCATGAGTGGACCCCTGCGCGGTTAACATATTATTTTTCAGGATTTGGCCTGATCCAATATTTTCCGTATCGGTGTTTATGGGTTCGGTGCTATCAACATTAGAAGATATTAATGACTCAGAAGTACAATTGTTAACTATTAGTGGGGGCTGGTTGTCTCTCATTTCTTCTTTTAGTTTTTCCGAAACTTCCTTTTTTATTCTGTTTATGACTTCGTCAGACAATAGTTTATTACGAATAATGACTCTTCTTTGATCTGCGATTCTTTGAGCGGATACATTTAACTGTGGATATTTTAAAATAAACTGATCGTGTAGTTTCTTGCAGTACATGGTTTTATCTGTTTCTAAGTTGGTAACATAAAAGTATGTGTGCATGATAAAAACATTAATATCATCACTCCATTTCATGCGCACTCTTGGCTTACCAGCCTTGGTGGTCGTAGGTTGAATAGCTTGAGCCTCCTGCGAAACACTCTCGGCTGGTGTAGCTGCACCATCACAGCTACTCCTACTATCTTGTACATCTACAATATCGGCTGTAGTCCTTGAGGACATTCCCCTACCCCCCGCGTCCCCGACTCCCGCCCAGCCGTCCAGCCGGGAGTCACTGGCTAGCATGCTGTCACGCCCGTGGCCAGCTACAGACGTGCCCCGACGATCACCCTCGAGTAGCGACCCTATACGTACATTTCTTTTACGAGTCTCCATATTAATGGGTTACCTTTGCCTTGTTTACCGTGTAGGTTTAAGTTATACACGTTGCCCGCCCCCCACGTGGTCTGGTGTTCGACACGGACGTAAGGTAGGAGGATTTTGGGGGGCTTATTATTATTATTATTTTTTATTTTTTTTATTATATGCACAATGAAAAGTCATTTACTGTCGTAATGGTTCTCTGTATCATTCTCGACTTATTCTGCAACTGACTCTCTCGGACTACTAGCATTATACTGCAATACTTTTCATGACTTTTTCATTTTAATTCAAGACTTAACAATCGAATTAATGTCTGGCAAATTTATTTTAAGTTTTTCTTATCTTTAAATAACATAATATTAAAATTACAGACATTATAAAATACTTTGAAATTTTTATAAAAAATAAAAAATAAATCGCGTATGGCACATAGTTAGCATTGTCAAAAATGTCTGGCAATAAAAAAAGTATGTCAGGTAGACTTATTTAAAAACAAAAAATTAAAAATTACGCCTTCTAAAATGTTTTTAAAATCCAGGATTATTACCTGGACAGGTAGGATGCGCACTAAAGAACGCAACCGCTACCGCCAGCCAGATAGCCCAGACTCTAACCGAAAGTGCAAGAAGGACGACATATCACAAAATCAGCTGACCTAAAATTCTTACTTTCCAAACGTTGCTAGCTCCCGTACCATTTGTTTAACATTTTAATTTTCTTTAAGAGGAAAACTTTCTAGATTTCCAAAACGTAGCTTAAATGCACTAGAAATTTACTTCTAGAACTAATTTTATTATTTTTTCATTACTTTTCATCAGTTACTTATTTTTTTATTTTATCAAACAGTGGTCAACAAAATGCGTTGACGACTTAAAATACATTTGTTTAATCCGTTTTATCCCAGCTAATGGTTCAATTAATTTGAGCAATGCATTAGTTATACCTTTTAGTGTAAATCATACAATTCCGCTACTATTCTGACCGCATCCCAACCGCACGTAACTACATGTCAATGTATGGACATTGAATTTATTGCAATCTGCGGGATATCTTTTTGTATGTTTCGAGCTGTGGTTTTGAGTAAAATATTGTAGTTCTTTATTAGTGAATACTTTATTTAAAGGTAGTTTTTTTCAATCAGCGTTAAAACGACGAGCAACTCCATGGATTTTTTGGAATTTAGGCTCGTTATAGACAAATTGGGATAACAGATGCGTAGCTTGCCTTTACGAATGTAAAAAAACACGAGACTATATTAGAAGATGGGTGAGAATTTGAATCCCAGGAAATCTTAGTAGCCATACGAAACACTGCTTCTTAGTTGAAATATCACGTTGGCTTTATATGACACTGTGATAATTTGTGATATATTTCAATACGGCCTATCGTCTAAAATTGGCTACAGTATTGCTTTCATAGTAAAAAAGTCAAAATATACCACACAAACAATAATCAGTACAAAAAACAATAATTACTAATTGCTGGTTAGCACACAATAGTCCGTTGCAGACCGCACAAATGTAGGTGTAAATAAATGTCGGGTCGATCTGTCCATTTACTCTCAATTAATTTAAGTTCCGCGTCCGACATCCATCCATTACCAGGCAGATGTGTAGTGCGTAATTACTCTTTACTCGCCACTCGATATTCGCATTTGCTGATATTTACGCAATTGCCAATATCCAGTGATCTCCTTCATAGTAACTCAGTTGAAAAATGCTGATTTGTTGTCTGTCCTTATAAGTCACAATAAATCAAATTTTGGATAAACATCTAATATTTTTGGTGTAGCCACATAAGAGACTCAGTGCCTTGGGAAGAACGTTAAACCATCAAATTCGAAAATTTTCTTGTGGCCATGACAGCAGTCAGTAACTGTACGAACTCTTAAAAACTAGTTTAATTGTAGCCAATACTGACTACGTCGTTAAAACTACATATTTATTTATCAATCCATGTTAGCTTTACGTATCGAACTGAGGCCCATACTGCCTCACATAATAATAATAATAATAATAAACTCTTTATTATAACACCATGAAACTTAAAGAATAATAAGAATTCTTTAACAAACAGTAAGAATAATACATAAATTTCAACTAGTCACTCGACTAACGAGGTTATTAAAGCCCCAAACATGTAAATATTTAAAACAATTACTCATTAGCTTGTTTTCTAGACCCAGGATTATGCACGGACAATTAAACAAAAGATTAACTTATACAACATAAATGTATTTCGGGATTGTTTTAAAATTTCACAAAAGCTTTCCACTTAGCTTGCAGAACTAAACCTTGCATAAAAAAAACAAACGAAAACTCTTCGCTCATTTCGGCTTGTGGAGTCAGGAGATAAAATCTGACAAATAAATTAAAAACGCAAAAAGAATTGTTGATGATGTAGATTTGCTGATTTAGATTATGCCTTTATGAAATCGTTTAAGGATTTTAGATTTAAAATTGGTTTGGGTATACCTATGTATATCCAAACCAACATATTTCTAGAATTGAAGTACAATTCGTACGTCCCCATAAGAATATTACATACATAAACATCACGCCTTTTTCCCTGAAGGGGTAGGAAGAGGTGCAACTAGGACACCCACGTTTCGCCTTGTGTGTTCCGTCCAGTCCGAATATAAATATTTCTATGCTATTAAGATTAAGAGATAAAACTTTAAAGTTCCTGAAATAGAAAATTAACGCAGACATAATTAATATTCTTACCTTATAATGCTTATTTGCTCTGCGCAATATTTATTTTATTATTCGGTGTACTTACGCCAAATACTAAAATTAAATGAATATTTGCTGTCTACGATTCCGTATTGTTCAATATTTAACCCAATCTTTATCGGATTAAAACATACGCTCCATCTGTTTTGTTTGTTTAGTATTGCTTTAACAAAATGGATTGGGGATGAAATGTGATGGTTCAAGGCCCAGTATTTATACAATACGCGGGCAGATGTTTTGCGTCCGTTTTGTTATGTTACCGTTTTCAAATTGATATCGTATGTCTTGTAATTAATATTTTTTTAATTAATCTAAAAGAAGCACAAAATGTAGCAACATAAAACATTTATTTTATTTTTAAATTGGAATTAAAGCGCTCGTTTTGTGGAAAATATTGTTTGGAATTTAAATTGTGCTCCAAACACTATTAAAGGCTGTAAAAGACAAACGCCTTAAAGATAAGCAAAGACGATCTCCGACTTCAAGCCACAAGGTATACGGACCATACCATAAAAAACTAATAAATAATATAATACTTAATATAATAAAATTGATATAAATATTATATCGAATATCTTGTAAATAGAAAATAAGTACTATGAGTATTGACTTGTCATAAGAGCTATTTAATTGTCTACGTGACCAATAAACGAATAAACGAATTTCATTTCATTTCTATTAAAGTGCACAGAAAGCTGCTGGTACAGCTTCTAAAGGGTTGTAGTGAAAATCTTTGGAAGAAGAATATGTTCAACAGTCGGTTTTTTATGGCTTATAACCATAACGATGCTGATGTTTGTTGCTCAGAAAGTCGCGATGAATCATAAAGAAACATTATCAATCTGTCCTTTTTCCATCTATCAAATTAAGAAAATTTTGCATTAATATTCATAGACAATTATTATATGATTAACGGCTGTAGTCAAGTTAAATATTTCATTACAAAATAATGTTTCAAAAGGGCGATTTTCTGCTATACCTACATACGCAGACTTAATATCACATTGCAAGCAAATTGTTTTGTTTCCGGATAACGGGAACATCGTTGTTCTAGGAAAACAATACCATAACCACTATTTCATAGAGCGTTGTTCCAACACGGTCGTAACAACATATTGACCCCGTAGAATAGATTTCACTTCCATACAACACAATAACATTATGCTGCGAAACAGTTCAATAGGTATCAATTTAACAAAAATAATCTCGAAACAAAAATAAAACACTGGCTCTTTGAGGCCTACCCGATTACAGGAACAAAGCAGCAAAAGATTATTATTCCACGCCCTTTGACAGAAACAATATCCTCCAAATACATACAAAGGAAACAAATATTTAAAGGAAAAACACACACGTACACTTTTTGTTGGGAGACTGATAAAATAAACGGGGACAAAGAAACGAAAACAAATGTAGCTGAGACCTTTCGCATTGTAGCGTACGACTCTGGGGATGTTCGGTGGCCGCGACCTCGGACCGCTAATGAAATTACAAAAATCTGGGACAAATTGTACTAATTTTTACAAATTAGGTGAGTTCATATTAGGGTATGTTTTTTTTAAATAAATATTGACCACACTTCTTATAAACGCCATTAAGATAAGCAATAAGTAATCATGAATGTGTCAATGATTATTATTTAAAACTGTTTTATTAGATCAAAAAGTACGCTGAGATCCAATACACTGAGTAAAAGGAGAAACACACCAAGTAATACATTGATATGTGTTTTATAGCAAATAATTATTGATTCTACTCCTAAAGTATAATTTATTAAGTTATGATGTTATCTTCTTGCACTTGATTGCTACACTTTCCTTTTTAGTTTTATTATGTTCTAAATAAAGTCAAAGACAATTTAGATTTCAATTAACCTGAAAGTAATTTCTTATCCTACTGTATGGAACGTTACTTCTGCTAATTAAAGTTATAAATTTAGCTGTATGATATTTAACTCACTAATTAGTACATACAATGGCGCAAACGCTCGGCAAATGACCTAAGACATTTGCACCCGTATGACCTAGCCTTTGTTAGCCACTACATTTGTTCTGAGTCTTAATTTATTTTTGACATCCTCTTTTAGGGTTCTCGTAGTTAGGCCGCGCCGGCTGTAAAAGTACAAGCAACGGTTTTGGTTCTTGCATTGATGAAAATAATCGTTAGACCTACAATCTTTTTTCTGGGGTTTCTGTCTCATTTTTGTATACACAATAGGCTTGATTTATATGACATCAATGTGTATGTTTATTAAATTAACACTAAATTGCTCTGTAATTTCATGGAACATGTTGGCCAGGTGTGTTTTGAAACCAGTTTATTTATGTCCAATTACTTTATCAATCCACATCGTACCGAGTCCCATGTGTGAATAGTCGCGTGTCCTCGTTTTAGACTACGCCTTTCGCGAACGATTGATGTAGTCAATTTGTGACGTCAAAAAATGGATTCCGTAAAAGAACAATACAAAATTGCACATCCAGCATTTTTCGAGGTACCAATGGCACTGTTGAAAATTCACTCGATAAAAGCAACAATAGCTCTAATTAAAACGGGCGAAAGGCCGTCTTGGGGACACCCCTGAAATTTTCAATCCCCAATAACCATTTAGAAAACAAAAGGTCGCCGCTTCTTTTTGTCCCGCTCGCGCAAATCAACATCCGCACTGGCGAAAGAGAGATGATGAAGATTTTTAATTAACTCTGATCAGACGGCATTGCGATGTGTAATGGCCTTTTTAAAGGAGCATTTTGACGTCTGTTGTAAAGCTAATGCGCCCTTCGATGTCGTTGCCTGTTTTATTAAAGACAATAGGTATTTGTTTAAGGGGCCTAATGATGTTCATGTGCGTATCAAAGATCTTGTCAGATTGAAGCACACAAGAGAAATGTAATTTAATGAAGCCGACGTTTTCTCGGAATGTTGATGTATTGAGTTCTTAGGAAATTGGAGTCCGTAAATACTTAAATGATAATAAGATCATTTTGTTTTGATGTGAATAAATATTACTTCTTTTTATTGTAACGGAAGATCTGTGGTTTATTCAATATTGTGCTTGAAACATTGCGATTTTGAATGTATAGCAATTTAGTATAAGAAATCATATTCTATAGATGAAAAGGATGTAAGAATGCTCGCATAAATCAGTACGTATTACTAACAATGATATAATTGTTTATAAAATTAAAAATACAAGGAACAACGAAATCGAAAATAATTTGTTCACAACTATACTCATATGTATCATATATATATATATATCATATCAAAATCCAAATCTAAGTTACACAAACTAATCACAAGAAAAAAAACATCACACATCGCTTTTAATAGCTTTTCTACCTATCGCCCCATTAAATGACATCTTAAATATCTTTCCACGAACGAAGTAGCTAAAAAAGCATTATTCGAAAGGGGCTTGCACTCGGAAATGCATTACCCTTATCTACCAACCTACCGAATCACTTAGGGACATTATCAAAGTAATTACGATAAAAAATGCTTAAATATAAAAGGGGGGGTATTATGAGTAAAAGTCACGTGATATTTTCCGGTGGGTTCATTACTCCCCTACGAATTAGCTTAAGTGCAGGTAAAAGCAAGTCATGAGTGATGGATAGTCCGAAATGCATGTGATACGAGGGATATTAATTTTGAAATGGGGATAATAGTTTTTAATTTGTGTAATATGAACTTATACCCTTTCATTAACCGTTAAAGCCAAAGGTTTACTCATTACTGCAATATGAATATGTTTAATAGAATTTGTAATTTGCCGATATTATGAGTAGACAGCTACATTATATATGTTATAGTATAACATCTATGCAAAATTCACGTATAAATGTTTATAGATGTGTTATAGACCAAGAGCTAGAGGCTGTTAGACATTCATATAATTCATATAAAAGCTGAAAGCTTGTCTGCGAATGCCTCTAACATAGGTCTCTTACGATGAGTTATTATGAAGTTCCGATCATAGTGACTTTGTAAGTTATCAGCTTTAGTGTGTCTGACAAGTTGAAAGAACCATCAAAAGTTTCGGACTACTAAGGAAACACCTTTAGTTAGTACCTTTAGTTACCTCTTCTTCTTCTTCTTCTTCTTTTTGGAGTGCCTCTTCAGTGCTGAAGGTTGGCCGTCAGTTTCTTGTTACCTTAAATAATAATATTTATTAATTTAATTTTTTAATTAAATAAAATAATAATGAAAAATTAATAAGTTACCTCTTAGTTGCGTCAAACGCCATTTACACGGGAGAGTTTCTCGCGGCAAGAATCTTATGCGATTATCGCATGACATAAACACCATATACTATCGTGTTCTGACAAATGTTTACACGATGCAACTTTTTTATATCCTTACAATAATCGTAACTTCGAGGCGAAAAACTCTCCTCGTGTAAATGGGGCTTAAGAAACATATATAAAATTCAACTGTGATACTATAACGCTGGTATATAATTTATTACTAGTGTAAACATTTTCAAAACGTAAATTTACCTAAGATGTTTCATTATAAATTAACTCATACCTATTGTCGTATTTAAGAAACGGATAAAAGTTGCCAAAATACCTGTACGGTGAATACCATTTGTCGTGAATAGACGAAAGACTCATTTGAAAGCAAGTCCTCTTTAATTTATTTTTTTGTTTGTTTCAGGTTTCTGAAAAGGCAAGGGGACATGGAGACCGTCGTCCAATATTTACTTCTGGCTTTGGCGCTGACTTCAGTGCAAATATCCTACACTGAAAGCCGTCTAAATGAAAAACGGAGAGATAAAACTGAGAGACGTTATCATGGCGCCCAAGCGAAGAACAACATATGCGAAATAACTAATAGAGAATCAAAAGTGCATTGTTATTGCGAGAAAACTGAATTCAAAACAGCCACTAGAGCTGACTGCTGGGTTTTTAATGGCGGGATCGATGAAACAGATCCTATATGGACCAGTTTCAGCTCCCAACCGTATCTAGAAAGACTTACATTCAACGTCAGATCAGACGGCGCGCTCAAATTCATCCCATTACAAGTGATCCGCAGACTGAAGAGGCTACAAAAATTGTTCATCCATTACGCGACGCTCGAAAAAATCGACAAGAAAACATTCACAAACATGTCAACAGTGAAAGAGATAACGTTAATGAACGACAAAATATCAGAACTGGACTTTTCATCGTTCACAAATCTCCCATCGCTCGTAAACTTGACTATAAAAGAGAATAAAGTGACTGAGATACAGCGGGACGTTTTCGTCGATTTGCCCTCTTTGAAATATCTTGATTTGTCATCCAACAGCATTAATCTGGCGCACGACGGTTGTTTTGAGCATTTAACGGTACTCAACGATCTGATATTGGAGGGCAATTTGATAACTGTGCTGACTAAAGACACTTTTAGGGGGTTGGCTAATTTGACAAGATTGGATCTCAGGTCGAACAAGTTGAATATGATTGGTGATTTAACGTTCACTGAATTGTGGAATTTAAACGAGCTGCTTTTGGACAATAATGAATTGAAATATCTCGATGAAAGGGCGTTCGACGGGCTCGCGCTGCTCCAGAAATTGTCTATGACCGGTAATAAATTGAAGTCAATCAACGAGGGGCTTTTGGAAGGTGTCCGTGGTCTTGAATTATTGGATTTGAGGAACAATGAGTTGGAATATTTTACTTACGAGACTGTCAAGCCCATTCTTGAGAATTTGAAAATGAAGACATCGGTTTTGTATTTGAGCGGTGAGTTTATTGTTTCTGTTGTTCTTACGAACACTGCGGGGCTGTAACTGTGCAAAATTTATCAAGATATAATACTTTTGTATTAAAGAGTTACTGGCGTGTCTCAAAAAAATCGCCGGTCCTCTTGTTTACCCGAATTTTAATATCATCTTATGAGAAATTATATCTGAGAAGCTTGGTAATAAAACAACTCTTTGAAGTTACTAACTTTCCATTCCTTTGCGAAATATATTTCCACAAAGTAATTAATTTAATTCGGATAGTTTTACTTTGTAACTTTGATGAAGTCGATTAAAAATAGATTACGTACCTAACAAATACTTGTAAGGTCAAAATCTTGATTATTTATTAATATTCACATTTTACACTGGGGTCATAGTTGATAAGCAACGATAACAAAAATAAAACTTCAAATTATAATCCAATCGCAAGACCATTACATGAAACGTTGAACAAACATATTATTAAGGACAAAATAAATACATAGGTTCAGACATGTGAAGATAAAATGACTATATTTACTTCAAACAATGGCGCACACCCTTTAGTACGGTAATCCCCTATTCGCAGACCCCTCGCATTAAGCACAATTAATGAGTGTACGAACTCCCCTTTATCGAATCAACAATAGTACAATAACTCGATTTTGATACAATGAAATATTCCCCGTTTAATGAAAGCCAACAAACGTGGTCATTTTATGAGATTTTTTATCAAATTATGAATAGACACGTGACTGCGTAAAGTAAATTAATGCCAAATTCCTAGTTTAATTAGTAAAAATGTTTTATGTCAAATTTCTAAATGGATACTGCATTTTAATTTAAAGTGAGTGACTGGCACGTGTCTTGGCGAAATTTAATCTAGAAAACTATTCTGCGTAAGATAGTGTTGGGATCAAATTTAATTAAAATTATTATTGCAGTCAGCAATTTCAGAAGAAAATTAATGTAAGCATAGCTTGCTATGCTTAATAAAAGCAGTTAAAGAAGTAAATGCAAGAATTAACTTTCATATTAATTTCCTTTAAATTATTCGTGAAAAAATTTGAATTTCGGCTGTGTGTATTTATTTGAACTTTTTTCCAAAATTCGTAGCTGTAGTTACTGACAACACCTACACCACCAATACCAATGCCAAAAATAACAATATAAATTATTTAATAACTTATAATATTATTAAATTTTTTCCCAGGTAATAAACTAACCTGCGACTGCCGGTTAACCTGGATCCAAGCACTTCGCAACGAAACCAAAAGCGATCCACTAAAAGCAGCACTTGACGAAGTAACATGCCTACCAAATTCCGTCAAAAAGATTGAAGCCATCAATGCAGTGAAAGCAGAAATTATTGCAGAAACTAAAACCGAACAACTGTACGAAATCGAAACAAACAGCGAAGTTCTACAGCAAGATGGGAACGAAGATTATGACTACATAAGCCAATACAAATATGAACCGACTGTTCAGCCTATTATTACCAATCAAGTAGCTGTAGTAACTATGGCAGCAGATACAATGCCCTGTCCCGGAGAAATTGTTCAGAAACAGGAAGATTCCCTAATGCTGTCCTCGAAAGATGAGAGCTACTGGCGATCCGAGGCGAACTTCAATTTGCTTTCGAGTTTATGTCTAACAGTGACGTTAGTTATATGGCTTGCTATTTGAAATGCTGGACATTGTGTGAATAATGTTTGTGATGTGGTTATTTGTACATTGAATGCTATTAGAGGCTTTGGAACGTGATGTCTAAAATAGATCACTATAATTTTGATGATTATGATTTATTGTAGTTGTTACATTTGATAAATATTTCTTCTCAAAAATATATTTTACGTGCTACATTTTCATTTCTTTTGAGTTGTGTGAAATTTACAAAATAAGAACCAATTTTGTAACATAGACTTCAATCGACTTGAGATATTACTTCAATTTATTCGTAAACCAAAAAAGTTCAAATTCTACGAGAATCATAAATAAATTGTGTAAAAAGCTAGTTTCAGAATTTACAGACATCACGTAGTCACAGTCTAGCGCTTGATTTAATCTAGACATTAAAAATGAAGACTGGTTTAGATAATTAACTAAATTATAACAGTGATAGTAATTAATGTAATTTCGCAGTGTTTATGGCCATTGTTGCAATATTTCGAATCATCGCGATGGGACATTGGAAGCAGTAAAATGCCAATAGCACCGCAGTTTGTAGTGACCATTTGGATCCGTTCCAACTTGTTGAAAATTTGAAGTTGTTTCAAACACGTACGTATTCGAACGCGAAATATTGCAACGTGGAATTTAGGTATTATGGGTAATTATTTTCCAAATTCGTTCGGATACTTGTATAAATAATTAAGGCAATGTTTTATTCGTAATATCCAATACTGTTTCGCTCTAAAGGAAAATATCCTCAAACCAAATTGCCAGATTGCTGGTCTGTTAATGCTTTAAATGGAATTGTACCAAATTTTGGAGATGTTGTTTCATAAAATGTTTTTAATAGACACTTAATAAAGATTCTATAAACAATACTTTTTTGCTTCCTGATAAAAAATAAAATTAAATGTATGATAATAAAGAGTTACGACAAATTGTATATATTAGAATTAGTTGTAAAGGTTTGCCTATCAATAAAATTTGTGATGAACAATTCGTATTATTTATTTATAGATAAGATTCTCAGAGAACGTAAGAGTGCCTGTGATTCCCTCCCCAGGCCGAAACCAACCATCTGTAGCAGAACTATCATAAACTTGACCAAGCGGCTAGCTAAATTATAAGCTGAAATCCTAGAAGTTCATGGAAAAGACCTGTTTTTAGCAATAGAAGCAGTAGAAGTTTTGAAGCTGAAGATTATAAAAGATTGCTCAATAAAATTATTCAAAGATAATTTCACAATCTAAGTTCACCGGTAAACTTTTTATGCTGAGGGTGTTGTCGACGATGAATATAATTTAATTTAAATTAAGTTAAATTACTATAATACAGATTAGTTTAAGGGCCATTAAATAATACTGAGATACTCGAAGCAAATAAAAACACAGCAATTTCAAGAACTTGATACAACTAACAATGTGTAATTAAAAAATAAATCTTAAGTGCGAAAGTTTCCAAATTGCACTCAGAAAAGTCTTAAACAAAATACATTAACGTACTCAGAAACGCAAGAGCTACTTAGCGAAATTCAGTTTACCCCTTAAAATGATACCCCAGCACCCTCACTTACTTACGTGGACGAGTTTTAGAACAATATATACGAAGCTAGTGTGGCCTCCCAACTATTCGAGACTGATTTCGCAACTTTGGCTAATGACACAGAATTATAATGGAGTTTCGTTACCTTTGGGAGGCTGCGAGGCAAGTTTCAGGAACTGGCATGTGATTACTTGAGCCACGCTTGTATTCCGGCGAGTATACGAGAAATACCTATTAAGCAAACGTAGCCGGAATATTTTGTGAGGTAGTGCACCGTTCGCGCCTTGCAAACCTCTAAAGGGTATACAAGTGTTTTATTTCTATTTAAAATAAATTGTAGCTTTTTGAATTGGAATAAAATAGAAAACACGAAACTACTTAGGGACTGTCAGCCTTATCATAAAAATATATTTACATTATAACAATACTAATTGTAGTATAATTATGTAGTATTAGTATAGTTTGGTAATTGTGCCAATGCTAGTTACGTCCGCCATAAAGACAGCATGCATAAATACCATAGCATGATAAAATGAAGTTCAATAATATAAGCAAACCTTAATAAGCAAGGTTACAATCATGTTGGTTTTCCTAATAAAAGTATTATTACGCAGTATTAAACTATTTTTACTTTGAATCCGCAAGCTCCATGCCGAAAATACAATAAACTATGCCATTCCTCGCATCAACAAGCACATTCCCAAATGCATTATAAAAAAAAATTGAATCCAACAAAATAAAAAAGAAATTTTATCAAAGCTAAACTGAAATCTAACTAAAATCTAATAATGTCACTAGGGAATAGGACGGATCCATTAAAAGCATCGCACATGTGTGGCTTATCTTGAATCCATTTCCGTGTCAAATCGGAAAAATCGCACCAACCCTTGGCGTATCGGATTTTTGGGATTAATTGAACGGAACCCCGAGGGTTTCTAAATCGATCAAGGGAACAATAATAACGTAACATCTCGATGATATTCTTGATGCGATAAGCAGAACATCTATGCTATGTTTAGAGTAACTTAGGGATTCGCTGAGGTTACAGGAGTTGCACTGGTAAGTGTGAAGGATAGTCTTCAGTAAGTATAATTTCAACAAAATAATACAGCTGACTAAGGAGGCAACGGAAAAACATGAAGCTACCAGTGAACTAAGAATCAACGGGTTCGACTCCAGTCCAAGTTATTTACATAATATACTGCACAATAATGTCAATCATTCATTAATTCTGCGATTTCGGCGAATCTGCATCTGCTGGAACTTTCAAGCGAATGCGTATAGCTCTTCAATAATTTATTTAACATTTGATTGGAATTTAGTTCAAAACTAAGTATCGATAGCGAGCAGACCTATATTCACCAAGATAAATTCACCACGGAACATAATTGAAATAAACACAACCTTCCCTGCACTCATTAGGCCAATTCAATTAAAAAAGCAACAGTTAAGCTAAAGACATCATAAGCATCAAACCTAACGAACCGGAATTACATATTTAAAACAACATTCAAAATTCGCAGATAGCCTCTGTTGAACATCAGTGTTGCGGTGCCGGCTCGCCGCAGCAAAGCCTCGCCTTTCATTTTTTGTGACAACAATGCGTTCTATTTTAATCTCTTTCGTTTTATTTTATTTTTTGATCCATTTTTATGTGAAGTTGTTCGTTTCAGAGGTTGCGATGGGACTAGTGATGAAGTGAAAATAAGATAAATTACTCGATATTGGTACTGAAAACATACAGAAGACTTGAAATTTAAGTAAAAGACTGAGTATTAACTCCCAAACTATTGATCTCAGGCGTCGAAGAAACTAAAACGACCACAAAATTTTGCCTTTCTTCTCCGTTCCTCACATTATCTTGAACGATAGTTTATATATTATTTAAAATAACATTAATATCCTCAACATCATCCTAAATCCGTTATCTATTCAAATGTTTTATTGTACGCCACTTTCTGGTACGACAACAAAACAAAAATGATTTTTTAAATTGAAATGTGAACAATTCATCGACTAACTATCGGAATCCATACAATAGTTTTCTAGTGAAAACAACAAATTGAAGAGATACGGAAATTGAAATGTTCAATTATTCCTTTGTTTTGGTTTGTTGTTCGTGTTTTTCAATTTATTAACTAAACAAAATTTGTTCACATTTTTGGCTGGTAGTTGTATGTCCAATATGTTTTTCCATTTGCAACATATCAAAATAGTATAATAACTATGTCAAATTACAGTTTTAGCTCCGATATAAACCCTTTATGAGATGAACTGGACAAACCTTGACATTAATGCTTGTGTCATAATTCTAGAGTAACTAATTTTAACAATGAAATGAAATAAAAATAATTTCATGAACCCATAAGGTAAAATATCATTTAGATTCAGTGATTTTTTATTACCACCATACCCGGTCTGAAAAGCGGTTTTCACTACAGAAGAACGGCCAAGAAACTCTAATGTTGCTCTGTCCAAACATTTTTTTTTTCTATTTTACAATTTAGTGGGATATTCTAGTTTTGCTCGCTAGTATAGTTCGCTTTTCCATTTACAATTTAGTGTTTAGTTAAAAACGTTATATGTTGGTTTGATTCAGAGCAATTCATAAATAATGCTATAATTTATAAGCTATAATTTACGTTGCCTAGAAATATAGCGTTAGTTTGAAGTAAAATGTGCTTTGTCTATTAAGTACTGACTTACATTCATGTATTTCCTATTTCACTTTGGTGAGTTATGTTTATAACATTAATTGTAAACCTTAAGTAAAATTAAATCCCTAGATAGAATATGAATCTTAACAGAAGTTGTTAAAACACCAAATGAAAAAACCTCCGCTGAAACATTTCATAACGCCTGCCAACAAAATCTCAAATTATAAAAACACAAATCTCACGCGTGGTAAAATTCTTATATTAAAAATATCCTGTAATATTAAAAAGATACAAGAATGTTCACCTTGTTTGTGGCGAAAAAATAATAGCACAAAGAGTAAACCTTGTAATTCGCGCCGAGTACAGGCATATTACACCCTCCGTCTTGCTGGTAATTACGTGGGAATCATCCAGAATGTAGGCTATGCTACTGTGAAATATGTTGTAGGCGACAGTCGTAGTTCTGTCGCCTCTGACTCTCATCTCAACTAATTAGAACATTAATTCCTAGCCCCAGTTTCTGAGGTCATAACAAATGAAATGGCTAATCTGGATTATGATAGCTTAGATGATGATGAAGGTAGGACGTCTAAAAAAACAATGGGATATAAACATTGCTATAGAACCGTTACTAAAAAGAATTAAAACATGAAATAACATAAGCTCACGCCTTTACCCAGAAGAGGGCGGCAGAGGTGCTACCAGGACAAGTACATTTCGCCTTGTATGTTCCGTCCCATGATGTGATAGGGGGCGAGCCTGTCACCATATCGGCACAAATTCCTGACTCCGGGTTGATAACGAATATAAAAATCTAACATCACTTCGCCCGACTCGGGACTCGAACCCGAGACCTCAGCTTCGTAAATCGTACCGTAGTACAACTACGCCACCGAGGCAGTAAAAAGAATTAATAATTCTCAAAACCTATCAGTTTTGATAATTGAAATGTCAGTATTTATAAAAAAAGGTGAAGAAATCGTTTACTACAGTATGTTCAAAAATGAGATCTGATTAAAAAAAACAAGGAAACAAGCCAATATTAAATAATTTCATTTAGCAATACAAGCTTTGGCTAATAATAGCAGTCGTTACAGAAAATGACACAAGGGCGCAAAGGAAGGAAAAATTAAAATTACAAAATAAAAGGACATTGAGAAAATTTTCCTTCTTTAATTTAGATAAACCCCCGGGAACAATTACGTCGGAATGAAAAAAAAAACTAAAATCCTTGATGACATCAACGTAATCCTGGGAGACAACAGAACAAAAAACAGAAGGCAATAAGCATAGGGATCCGGGATTATTTAAGTAAGTAACAAAACGCTAAGTAAAAGCGCGAAAATGTGGACAAAGCTTTGTACCTTAAAAATCTTCCCAACGTAATAAGTACAAGTATTTTACTTCACATCGCGTCACCTAAAAACCACTACTAAGTGTTCACAAGAATTATCATCAGTCACAAGTCGATACTCTGTTAGTTCGAGTTGTTATCTGAATGAGACTAGACCTACCATCAGATGTAATAAAGTAACTTAGGCGAACAATAATTAAAAAATAGATTCTGAAACATCGCTATCAATGTTATATTATCGCAATGGTCTGAAAATAATGTCAACTGTACCAAACATAAAAGTTTGTTTATATTGTTCTTTGATTGATAGCCGACCAGCAACATTTTCGAGTCAGCTGCCGTTTTGAAACGCTTTGGGGTAAGAAATCTGTTCAAAATAAATGATGTGAACAGACAGAACCAGTTTTAACCCACCGTATTATAAGTTCGTTTGACTTGTGCAAAATGTAAAATCATCGTTCTTTATGACCCTTATATCTTATTTACATTGGGTCAGTATAACATGTCCTTTTATAACATAAATATTAATGTAAATCGCTGGCCATCTGAATTTAACGTTCTTTAATAAAATTATTGGAGTAGGTATATTTTGAGCAGTGGACTTCCTGCGTCTAAAGAGTAAAATATATAAAAAAATATGCTCATAGTTGACTTCTTGTACGTTCTATAAAAGAAGAATAAAAGAGATTAAGATGGAAGAGACTTTTTCACACTTCCCGCAGTGCAGAAGTACGTGTATCAATACTCGATAGCTTGATCAAACAAGAACGATAATTAAACGAGAACCCTTAGTAGGGTGTCCCAGCACGATTCCCATAGCGACGGATGTTAATGCGCCGTTCCTTGATGGGCGCCATTTACCGTTATTACACCTCCTTTCGGCAAAATATCTCTATCGCAGCAGAAAAATGAGTTTCTAAATAACTCATTTTGTCACACACGTTCTTTTGGAAACGTGTTATGGAATATGCGGCCCGTCGGGGAACACAATTTACCTTTTGTTAGGTGTTTGTATTAAAATTCTTATCGCCTGTAACGTACAATTCGGTTAGACCTGACATTTATGTCGTGTGGGCCGTAGCCCAATAATAATTTGAATCAATTGATTAGCGTTCCTTTTTTAAATGAAATATTGAGAAATTGAAGGTTTATTTAACTTAGATGGAAGGGATTAAGAAGGAATTGATACATTCATCTGGAAATCTGACTAAAAGTAAAGGGATACTGAATGTTTTTCATGGTAACATAACATTACAGCCTCCGTGGCGCAGTTGGTTTGACGCCGCCTGTGAAACGAGAGGCCGCGGGTTCGATCCCCGCACCGAAACAAATATTTGTGTGATCCACAGGTATTTGTTTCGGGTCTGGGTGTTTGTGAGACCGAAAAGTCTCTCGTAGCTTCTGATACCCACGACACAAGACTCGATCTTAGTGTGGGGTCAGGACTATGTATGTGACTGTTGGGTGTATTTTATTTATTTATTTGATTTTTAATCCTAGTATCTCTTACAAAAATCAACCACAGAAAGATGAAGCATTATTAACTAGTGGAAAAAGAATTCCAACTCGAATTTGCAATGTAGTATATACGAAAAGGCCCAGTTTTGATATTCAAATAAGTTAAATGTACCAGAGCTCCAAAATGTTCTGGGCTTGAGCCAAAACTCAAAATTTTGGCGTACAAATATTAGTCAAATCGTGCATAGCCAAGTTCAAATGTTATAATATTTTAGGATTTGTAAGGTTTGAACTTCATAATATTTGAGTGTTTATTGGCGTTGAGACAATTTATCCATCTATTGCACTATCTGAACATTGTTAACTTAAAGTGAAGAAAGAAACAGGTTGTTAATAATGTTGTGTTCTGGTTTTAAACACATTGTAGCCAAGAGAACACTAGGCATTATGAGACTTGACATAATGTTTGAGGATGACAACGGTATTATTATGAGTGGTATTGCTCCAATTTATAAGCCGTCAAACCGGTTACTGTTAAGCGACTGATCTGTTAGTTTCGACAATTTTTCAAACACAAAGAAAGTTTTGAATCCAACTTTAGGATATGTAAAAGCTTTTATAAATAAATATCATAAATTTTAAAATAGAATCAATTTACCTTATTTGTTTATTACTAACTCCCTATTGATCCGATTCATCCGATTTTCGGAACAACAATATACTTTTTTCTTCATAAATCAAAGCATGAAAAGAAACATCTCTGGGACTCAGACAGGCTCCATTTAATAAGTCCTTTTTATACAATATTTTTCATTGCGCATTTGCCTGTCTAGGAAATTTCATCCCCAATGCCCGTCGGTCTTCGCAACTTCTTACTTTGCCATTAAGTAATAATTCAAACAAAGTAGGTACTTTGATCACGGCTAGGTATCGTCCCTGTTAGTGCATTTCTGATATCTTGTATTAAATATTCATTATGTTAAAAGTACGGTATAGAACGGACAAATAATAGCGTGAATCGAAAATTAGGGTCATGTCATCATTATTGTTGTACAAGTCGACAACGGTTTCTGCAATTACCAGTGATGTTTCCTTTTTTTAACTTTTAATTTAACATTGGGTAAAGGGCTAATATTCTTCATACAACTAACACTATGACATACAGGGCATTTCCTAGGGATTGTAGTAGATATAATTGGGGAAGACCTATTTTTAGAAGCTGTCTGCCAATGGTTGAATATGATTAAACATATAAATTTTGAAATTGTAATTCTTCCTTCTGGCTATCTATTTCACTTCCAACAAGCTTATTATAATACAATAAATAATATACATAAAATAAAATTGAATTCTGGGAATTGTTTTATAAATTTTCACCTGGATGGAGTCCAAAGCTAGTATCAAATATAATAGCGCGTGGCACGAGCAGTTCATTAACCGAAATGAATCGACTAAAAGCAGTTGAATAGCGAATCAATTAAATGCGAATGATTTAGTGGTACCGTCCAAGTATGTGCAATTAATAATTGAACTGCAACTGAACGTAGCTATTTTGAACGCAGACGGTTTAGTCGCGACTACGGCTTAAGTACCGGACTGTCCGATCTGGATGGGTGGTCCAAGATACGAGAATTCTACGAGAAAAATAATTTTATTAGAACTTGAAAAAGACAATGATTTTATAATTGGAGATAAGAATTACAAAAAAGAAGAATTGACGACGTCGGTCTCTGGCATTAGCAATAAAAAAATGTGGAAACAAAACTAATGTGATTGCACATACTGATAAGCACAACAAAGAATAAACGCTAAAATGAGAAAAAGAAATCTGATAAAAGTTGCAAGAAATAACATTAGTGCATCCAAAATGTCATAAGGAGAGAAGCTGAAAATAGTGGATTAACAATGAGTAACGTGTAAGTATTTTAGAACAATTAGGAATCTTACTAACCTTACTAAATTTATAACTTTCTCAGCCTTTCACTCTTATTTTTATGACGCAACAAACATTCACAACATACCACTTCCTTCGAGCCAATCGTATTAATTCTGAAATTTCATTTAATTCCTGATTAAGCCATAATTTCTTAACTTAAATCTAATAATATCAAGTAATACTAATAAATGGTTGAATAGAACAAGGAGCAAATTGTCAACTGCGATCGTCGGTACATAACGCAAATTGCCTACAATTATTTTACGACAGTTATTTGTGTAATTGTCGGCTATTAACAACTTAGACATTGTGTGAAATTAGTTCTGTCCTGTACAATTGTTAAGGAAAGCTTTATACTGAAGGCAAACTAATTAAATTGGCTTGAAAAAATGTAACTGTGATACCTTGAAACGATAGAAATCATAGTTTTTCCCATATAATCTTACTACATAGTTTTGATTAATAATAAATAAAACCACCGTAGGATTTAAATTGAAACATAATAACGCGAACCATATTATCACCCATCTGATGTATATGGATGATATTAAGCTGTATGCACCAAATACCAAAGACCTTAAAAAGCTTGCCGATATCACTCAGTTATTCTCTACAGATATAAAAATGCAGTTCGGAGTCGATAAATGTAAAATCCAATCTATTAACCGCGGTAGACTCCAAGAAAATTCATACACTCTAGATTCAGGCGAAATAATAGAACCCATGGATGAAAACTCCACTTATAAATACTTAGGTTTCCATCAGTCAAGATTTATATTACAGAAACAAGCCAAAGTAAATATGACTCAAAAGTTTAAGTTGAGATTAAACCAAATTTTAAGATCCCAGTTAAACGCACGAAACACCGTAAAGGCCATAAATACCTATGCCATCCCTATCCTTACGTATTCTTTTGGAATAATACACTGGTCCCAATCAAATTTACATAAGCTACAACGAATAATTAATACCCTTATGACTAAGTACAGAAAACATCACCCTAAATCATGTTTACAACGACTAACCTTAGCACGCCGAAATGGGGGAAGAGGATTACTTGATATACGTAACTTACACAATAACTTAATAACTAAACTAAGACAGTATTTCCATAGCAAAGCTGAAAACACAGAGCTCCATAAATTCATTGCCGATATTGATAAAAAACTGACCCCACTTAACCTGCGCGATAGAACGACCCAACCGAACCAATGTATCACCACCATACAAAATAAACTGGATATGTGGTCTCAGAAGTCTCTACATGGGAGACACCTCGCCGATCTAAGCCAAACACACGTCGATAAAAATGCATCGAACGAGTGGCTGCGGCGAGGAGAACTGTTTCCGGAGACAGAGGCTTTTGTGGCCGCTATCCAGGACCAGGTAATAAACACCCGTAACTATCAAAAATTCATTATTAAAGCCCATCATCTTCCCACTGATCTATGTCGACGATGCCATAGCGCATCAGAGACGATACAACACATCATCGGTGCCTGTAAATCTATTGCACAAACAGATTACAGGCACCGTCATGACCAGGTAGCCTCCATCATACACCAACACCTAGCTCACAAGTATTCGCTTATTAAAGATAAAACCGCGTATTACAAATATAACCCTACTACAATATTAGAATCTGCCCAATATAAACTGTACTGGGACCGAACTATAATTACAGACAAAACGATACATTTTAACAGACCAGATATCCTCTTATATGATAAAAATAATAATTCAATATATTTAATAGACATAGCCATACCCAACACTCATAATCTTGCATCCACATACAATGAAAAATTAGCCAAATACATAGACCTGTCAATAGAATTAAAAAAACAGTGGAAGGTACAGACAGTGAGGACTATACCAATAGTCCTCTCTTCCACAGGTGTAATCCCCCATAGTTTACACGATAGCCTCCGATCACTTGGTATGCATAAGTTATCTTATATTCTTTTACAGAAAGCCACATTATTAAATACTTGCAGAATCGTACGAAAGTTCTTATCAACAAGTTAGTTACAACATCGCATTTTCCTGCCTGGCCCAAAAGCTCGCGGAAAACTGTTTTGCCCTACTGACGTGGGAGAATAAATTTAACATGAAAAATAATAATAATAATAATAATAAATAACTGGCAACACTAACGATCATCAGCTGTGAACGTCAAATTTTCGTCGATTTTTCTTAATTTATATTACAATATACTTGAATTCCGTCAAACAAAATTAGTCCACAAACAAATTAAATAATGCCATATCACAAAAACGTTGAACTTAATCTTAAAAGCAATAGTTGTACTCGTAATAGCAAAGAAAACATTTTGACAATAGTGACAATGTCAACCAATATATTTTAACACTCGATGTTCACAAGATGAAAAAACGAGCCAGAAGCAAACACGCACGACCAACATCTCCCAGCTCGTCGAGCTCCGCGTCGTGGGCGTCAGCTTCGGACGTATTCGAAGTGACGCCGGACATCGACGCGTCGAGCCAACGCGACGAGCTGCAGTCGTCCCCGCCGCCACCAAGACCTGCGCGGCGAAGAGGACGACCCCCTCCAGTGGTGGGCTTGGGACCAGTGGGACCGAATGTCCCGCCTACGGTCCCCGCTACCGGTGGAGTAGTGCGCCGCATGAGATGGACTCATCAAATAAATGAAAATGTCATGCGGGCCTACTTTGGGGCAACAAGGGGAGGAACTCACCTTACTGCGTATCGTGCTAAAATGCTGTCTCTGTTTCAGGCTTTGGAACCAACAGTTGAAGTATCATCCCAACGATTGTCGGATCAAGTGCGATTTATTCAGCGGCGTAAGTTGTTGGATGATGAAGCACTTGAGCGGTTGCGCACAGACTTAAGAGTTGTCCAGGACAACAATGTCCAGCCCGTCAGTGGAGATCAAGCAGCAGACCCAACAACAATACCTATTGCTGTTATTGAGGTGACGGACAATTTGGACGACAACGTAAGTCCCCAAGATGAACAGCGTCTGAGAGGGGCTTTGGAGCGTGCGATTTCGGAATTCATGCCTTTGTCGGCGTCTTGTAGACCGCGACTTCCGCGTTTGCCAACGCATAGAAGAAATTTGGCGCTGATGGGAGCTTTGGACTCCATGTTACCTATATACCTGGAGTCCAGTCGGGATCTTGTTGATACGCATTCGATCCTTTACTGCGCAGCTGTCGCAGCATGTCGTGTGGCTAATGTTAATTTCCCAAATGAACGTAGAGCCACTCGAGGTGTTGCGGCTGTGCCTGCCTGGCAGCGTAGGATTGAGGAACGTATCAACAGGGCCCGAACTCTCATCGGCAAGCTAATTTCCTTCAAAGAAGGAAATAGTAGACCGAAGATTATGCGTTTTGTGGCGCAGGCTTTTTCGGGGACTAACACCAGTCCTCGCAATTATAGACTTTGCGTCACGGAACGCATAGACTTCTACAAACAAAAAGTCTATGCGTGGGCAAACCGCATCCGCCGCTACAGGAGGCGATGGGATCGTTTCCAACAAAATCGTATGTTCCAAAGTGATCAAAAGAGGGTTTATAGATGCTGGGAGAATTCTCCACAAAGTGTGGTAGATGGGCGGCTACCTAGTGCTCATGAAATGCGTGAGTACTGGACAAATATCTGGTCGTCGCCTGTCTCTCACACTGAAGCCCCCTGGTTCAGTGTTGTAGATCGAGCTTGCAAGGTGATACCGGCTATGGAGGCCATTTTAATCAGTCCAGATGACGTTCTGACCGCGATTCGTCCAACCCAAAATTGGAAGTCGCCGGGACCAGATGGTCTGCACAACTTCTGGTTAAAATGGTTTCCAAGTTCGCATGCTCGATTGGCAACACAGTTCCAGGATGCGCTTGAAGGGGGATCACTCCCAACATTTATGACAACAGGTGTCACTCACCTACTCTTTAAATCCGGTAGTACCACGGAACCAAAAAATTATAGACCCATTACATGCCTACCCACAATTTATAAAGTACTTTCGTCGATAATTAGATCAAAAATTCAATGTCATATTACAACTAATCAAATTCTTTATTCCGGACAAACAGGTTGCAAGAGCGGGTCCCGTGGTACTAAGGAACTCCTTCTCATTGACATGGCCATTTGCCAACAGGCTCGTCAGAACCGAAGGAATTTATCAGCTGCCTGGATTGACTATAAAAAGGCATATGATTCGGTGCCCCATACATGGCTCATGAGAGTGCTTAATTTGTATAAAGTTGATACAAAATTGAGCACTTTTCTTGGGGCATGTATGGGACAATGGACAACTGTTCTTAAATATCCAGGCGCTACCAATCCTTCGGTGAATGATGAGCCAATTAAAATCAAGCGGGGTATATTCCAGGGTGACAGTCTGAGTCCACTGTGGTTTTGTATGGCCCTGAATCCCCTCAGTACTCTGTTGTTGGATTCGGGGTTAGGCTACCGTCTGCGGAGAGGGTCTGAGCCTATCTCTCACTTGCTCTACATGGATGATCTCAAGTTATTTACATCAAAACAATCTGAATTGATTGAGTTGTTAAAAATAGCTGAAAGATTTAGCAAATCAATCAATATGGAGTTTGGTGTAGATAAATGTGCGGTTATCCATGTAAAGCGAGGCGTGGTTGCGGTCTCTGATGACATACGTGTCTCAGAGACTGTAAGACTCAGATCCCTTTCGCCGACGGAAACCTACAAATATCTGGGTATGCCTGAGGCTCTAGGTATTAGGGGTGCAGACGTAAAACAATCGATAGGGGAACGTTTCTTTAGCCGCCTGACAAAAGTACTTAACAGTTTTTTGTCAGGTGGAAACAAGATTCGCGCCTTTAACGGTTGGGTTATGCCTGTACTTATGTACTCCTTCGGCATACTCAGATGGACTCAGACCGAATTGGACGCCCTGGATCGTAAAGTCCGAACTCTACTGACTGCACATCGTATGCACCATCCACGTTCGTCAGTAATGCGATTGTACATCCCGCGGAGATGCGGAGGCCGAGGTATGCTTAATGCTAAGGACCTGCATAATCGCGAGGTGTGCAATCTCAGGGATTATTTCCTTCACAGCGACGTGGATATGCATGGGGTTGTAGTGATGGTAGATAAAGGATTTACCCCGCTCTCTTTGGCGAATGAGAACTGGCGGAAACCTCTGGTGATGGGTATTAAGGATCGCGAGGAAATATGGAAGGGCAAGGAGCTGCATGGTCGGTTCTATCGGGCCCTCCATGGGCCTGATGTGGACCGATTAGCGTCTGTGTCTTGGCTACGTTTCGGTTACCTCTTTGGGGAAACTGAGGGTTTTGTCTTTGCAATTATGGACGAAGTTATTAAGACGAACAACTATAGGAAATACATCCTGAAGGACGGTACCGTCGACATCTGTCGGGCATGCCACCGTCCTGGCGAGTCCATCAGGCATGTTATCTCCGGTTGTTCGTATCTTGCTAACGGCGAGTATTTGCATAGACACAATCTAGTAGCCAAGATCATACATCAGCAAATTGCTCTTCGATATGGACTTGTGACTCCTGAAGTGCCATATTACCAGTATGTTCCCCAACCAGTTCTTGAAAATGGTCATGTTACGCTCTATTGGGATCGGTCTGTTATCACAGACAGGACTATTGTTGCCAATAAGCCTGATATTGTGATAATAGATCGATTGGCGCGCCGGGCAATACTTGTTGACGTCACCATTCCGCATGATGATAACCTCGTTAAAGCAGAAAATGATAAATTGTCAAAATATTTAGATTTGGCACACGAGGTTACTGAATTGTGGGATGTCGACTCAACAATTATTGTCCCGATTGTTGTTTCTGCACATGGATTGATACCAAAGAGCCTCGACCAACATCTCCAGAGGCTCTCAATGGGCCGTTGGGTCATGAGCCAGATTCAGAAGGCAGTATTGCTTGACACGGCACGTATAGTGAGGAGGTTCCTCACTTTGGGGTCCTAACCGCCGGTGGCTTGGGTCTCGAGCCTCGCCATCGTTGGGTTAATCTCTTTTTTTTTTATATTTTTATATGTATTTTGACTTTTATTATATATGTAAAAATGTAAAAAAATAGTAAAATAAATAAAGAGAAATAAATAATAATTTATTGCATCATATTAAAGACATACAAAACACTTAAAATAAATCGTATGACAATATTTAAGTACTTAGAAAAAGTGTTTGATTGAACTCTGGTGCCCAAATAAAGATTTAACTTGTGGTATGGGCACCAGTGATTCCAATCGTACATAGCATTTGTTTATAACAATTTATTAAGCTATTCAATAGCATGTTAACAATACATCAATATCAAATTTAGCAGTTACTTATTCTATCGTGTCTGCATGTAAATGTGTATTTGTGAGTGTGTAGGTGTGTGTGTGTGTGTGTGTGTGTGTGTGTGTTAGATTTTGTGCATTTTTTTTGTTTTTTTTTTTTTGTTTTTTTAAGGTACAATTCCAAATAAAAACTTAAAATAATAAAATGTTTTCCGTCTCAGAGTAATCTTTCTCTAATAGCCAATTCTTTACTTTATGTTTACATTCATATCTGTTAAGTGAGTATATGTTACAACTTTTATTTATTATATTGTACATGTGATTACTAGAAATCTTGTAGCTGCGTTTAGCTAGGGATGTTTGGAATGATATAGTAGGACAAACATCGTAGGCGCGTCGCTTCTTTAATATATTACAGTCAAATCTTAAAGTAGAGTGCTTACGTAGGATCGTTTGTTGTATATACAGTTGTCTTACTGTGAGGACTTGGCAATCTTTATATAAGAGGTGTGTCGGATATCGAAATGGCCTAGAAGTCAAAACTTTGAGCACGGCCCTTTGCGCACGCTCTAATGGAAGAAGGATTGTTTTGTGCGCGCTACCCCATACAGTTATGCAGTAAGTCAAAATGGACTGCCCTAAAGCATAGTACACAGTATAGAGTGTATTCTGGTCGGCTGAGTGTCGAAGATTTTTAAAAATGTAAATAAGTTTCCTTGTCCTAGAAGTAAGGGATGCTACATTAACTTTCCAGGTAAGATGGCTATCTATGTGTACTCCAAGGTATTTTACATTTATGGATCTGCTTAATATATGGCAGTCACATGTGGAGCTAGGTGTCAATGTGATACATGAATGCGCTTTTAGTACTAAAGAATCTATTGAAGGTTGATTAAAAGGTTTTAAGGAAAACATTAAATAGGTCGACTTGTTTAAATTAAGGGTCAGTAAATTTCGCGAGAGCCAGGTCATAACTTGTTTAAGGGCGTATTCAGAATTTAAAAATGCCTCTTCCCAGTTACCTCCATGAATAACCAAGGCAGTGTCGTCAGCGTATGTGAAAATAGAGCAGTTAGGGATCGAGAGTCTACATAAAGAATTGACGTATATCAGGAAGAGAGTGGGACCTAGAATAGAGCCTTGTGGAACACCATATGTAAGATTTGAGTAGCTGCTAATGTGTGAGCCAATTTTCACACATTGATTGCGGTCAGTCAAATAATCTTTAAAAATAGATAGAGCAGTTCCTCGTATCCCTATTCTTTCCATCTTATTCAAGAGAAGCGAAATTGAGACGGTGTCAAACGCTTTCGAAAGGTCAAGAAAAATTCCGAGGCATTTTTCATGGGCATCCATCTTCTCAGTGATATGCTCAACCAAGGAGCTTACGGCGTCTTCCGTGGATTTTCCACGTCGAAAACCGAATTGGTTGGGTGCAAGGATATGATGCGTCTCTAAGAAATTTATTAAACGGCTATTTAGAACTTTCTCCAATAATTTAGACATGGAAGGGAGGACTGAGATTGGCCTGTAATTGTTAACGTTGTCTCTGTCTCCGCTCTTAAAAATAGGGTGGACAATGGCTTTTTTAAATGGGGTGGGAAACGTGCCAGTGGTAATAGAGATATTACAAATGTGTGCTATCAGCGGAGCCAGTTTATAAGAACATAATTTTAGTATCTTTGGAGAAATACCATCCCAACCAGTAGCAGAGTCAACACGTAATCCATTTATAAGTTTAACTATTTCTAGTTCATCTGTGGGAAGTATAGCAAAAGAATGTATAAGTCCGGCAAATGGTTCAGCAACTTACCTGATGGAAATACTTATGACTATCCACAATACTTGGATCCGTTGACGGTTTCTTCAAAATGGGAAGTAAAAAGAGTTAGAGAAAGAAATAGGTTTTAGTCCCATCCATCCCAGTCTCAGAAGGAAATCTCACTCACGGAACGTAATACGACAGTAATGCTGTCGCTTTAAGATGTCGGTTTTCTTTCAAACTTATAATTTACGTTTTTTTCTCTCAACACCCTATTTATGTTTTTATTGAAGTACTTTCACCTAAGGGCACCGATCACCTTCCATGAATAGCTAATATCTCAAAGTAATCTTAGCCTTTCTAGGCCTTTGAGCAATGACTGGGTCTTTCCAAGGAATTCCTTTTGTTCCTTCATTTCCGTAGACGAAGATCTAATTCTACGAAATGTACTTGAGAATAATGTTCTAGTAGCCACCTACTGCATACCTATTATGGAAATTTTAAGTTAAGTCGTGTTGTAGAATAGTGAAAATTTTAAAACCATAATTCACTTCACCTCTACTGAGATAAAATTAGATGGCTTTTGCTCTGGGCAAAAATTTACATGAATAGGTATTTTTCTCATTTATACGGTACAGGCTTCCGTCGGATAGTGCCTGGATAAGCAAATATCAAGCATTCCTTTCTTATTTCACAAAACCCAGGCCCATGAAATGTATTTTGGATTTAAATACAAGTATCGCACTCACAATTCTTCAAAGCGTTGGCAGCTTCTCGCCACACTACAACTGTCACGCTATTTTCGCTGATTTATTTGTATCGAAATCTCATTAAAAGTGTGGGTTCATACATTCATCCTTCCACGAGTCGAAATATTTTAATAGCACTACCGGGCTTTTATAGTAATAATGCGGCATTGGATGACATGTTTAATTATGTGAAATAATTAGTTTCGTATGTAAAACAGTCATCAGTTTTAATTGTCACTTTAGCTGACACGGCAAAATGGCCACACTGACAGTAAGTGATCATTGTCGTTGATGAGGAACTCGAAACAGGAGGAATGGTTGATGCATAGATGGATTTATGGATGCAAGTGGGAGATAGAAAGGAGGAAAATTTTACAGCTATATCACTTTAGATGTAAGCAGAGGTGACGCTTGTGTCATCTAGACTTTGCCGAGCTTATTCCGTCTTAAAGGCTATAGAAGGCAGTACCATAGTAGTACCACCATCTCCCAAAAAACTGATGATATTGCTATCATGTTACATTTAGTATCTGATATTGAAGGAGGTTCCATATCCCGTTATTATAATACCGCTTGAGAAGCAAATTACGCTGGCAAAACCTAAAGTGATAAGGACATAATATAGCAGGCAGTTATATTACTCATCTTGCTTTCTGCTAAGTTTAATAAATTTGTCATACAAACCCATGGTTAAATATCATACTAGTACAATCGACTAAGTACAGGTCGAGACCCTTCACAATTCGACACAGCACACATTATTTAAAACATTCACAATTAAAACACGTTTCACAAGTCTAACATCGCATAATATTATTATAAAAACCTATTGAACGAGAACACTGTCCATAAATACGAAACATAATAAAGTTACACATTATTTACGATGTGAAAGCAAACAGAAAAAACGCACCGACCCCACATTTATTTAAATGCTTGATTTGTTGCCCTCAATAATGGAAGTAATACGATTCCTCTCGACAGGATTTTGATAGTGTTTGCGACCATTTATTTATTGTCCACATTATGTTGAGCTGTTACAATGGCTGCGAAGGGATCCCACAATAGCCGGCTTTAGAGAGGGAATTATTACGTCTGGTATTGACATATCTGATTTATTTCGCTCGGGTGTCGTTTATTGTGGTCGGTAATTAGAAAAAAATATTGTGTTCAGTCATTGATTGTTGACTTTATGTGGCTGAATTAATGGTGAATAAATATGTAATAATATTTTGGTCATTTATTTTATTATTTGAAAAGGTGTTAATTAGATTAACTTTATTCCTCCTTATTCAATATGATCACATTAAGCAACTGGGCGAGAACATAAGACGGAAACAACTGCCAATGTTAAAGGTTAAGTCAAAGCACACGTCATTAGTTCTTCAAGGTATGTAAGTCATAAGATTAATGATCACTTCCTTAAAAATAGTACGTGGCGTGGAAATCATTACCACTAGCGAGCGTACCTGAAAGTTACCCACAAGAATTATTAAGAAAGTTATGTTACAGGTAACAATATATGTATGGTAATCAAATGTTAAGGCAAATACTTGGCCAAATCACTACTTAACTATCTATAAGTGTGGGATGATGGACGAAAAGGAATCAAAATGAATGTATCCATTATTCAAATAGTTATTTTACGAGATCTTTTGATTCGTTAATTACGGCTATCACCGCTTCGAAACGTGTTGTACCTAGCAAGAAGAAACGGCGTAAGTGACTCCCTCAGCGTCACGAATTGTCTTCTTTTTATCTTTTTCTTTATCCTTTTTTCCGTACTTAAAGCTGTTTACTGTTACAATGATTCATGTCATAATTAAATCTTAGATGTAAAATACACTCCAAATCTCCACTCAAAATATGACACGCATGACAAAGCTGTAAGATCTGTGGCGAAGTGCATTGCGTTCGAATTGCATACGAATGACGTGACAGACGCAGGGAATGTTGCTAAGACGTGTCTCACGTTTTAAGGAAACCACTGGAGTACAGCGCACGTGAATTCAGAGTAGAACCGCGTCTGATATTCGGTGTCGAACATGCAAGCGGGTAGAATTGAGATGTGATATTGAATTATGATTCAATTGGTATAGTGCTTATGAAATAGAAATATATTATGTTGTCATATCAATATTTTTGTCTATTTCTCCCACCAAACTGCAGTGCAAAAGCAGTGTTTTGGTCCAGTTTGAAGGACATTGTAACCAAATTAGCTGCTGGACATAATGATACTTAACATCTTATGTCTCAGGATGGCGAGCGCAGTGGAATGCCAAACATTGCCGTCTAACTCATGGTATTGTTAAGTTTTACTACTGTTCATTCGGTCATACCGCTTACCATCAGGTGAATGGCATTCTCGTCTCGTCATTCATAGCAATAAAAAAAAGAAAATAATAATTGACAGCCTCCGTGGCGCAGTTGGTTAGACGCCGCCTGTGAAACGAGAGGCCGCGTGTTCGATCCCCGCACCGAGACAATTGTTTGTGCGAACCACAAGTATTTGTATCGGGTCTGAGAGTTTGTGAGACCGAAAAGTCTCTTCTGTTCCTGACACCCACGACACAAGACTCGATCTTAGTGTGGAGTCAGGACTATGTAAGTGACTGTTGGGTGTATTCGTTTATTTTTAATTTAACCAATTTCAATAAATAGAAATGTCCCATGTTGTAAGTTTATATGTATATCTAGAAAGCATTTACTATCGGTTTCAGCGTATTCATTTAGTCGTGCCAGTAAAAATACTCGACATAGCGTGTTTCTATCAAACTGATACAACAATGTCATAATTCACCCTCAGTCTGATACGACCCAACCTATGCAAATAGCCTCATTTACAAAGAAACACACATGCATTTCGTGCCATAGTTAACGTTTTCAAGCCATCCCCTGAGTGTTTCATTGGCGTGACGAATCCTGCCCTTAGGGTATTATGAATGATGACTTAACTCTGGTATTCGGGTCTTGGATACCATGCTTAAATTATTATTAATTAAAAATGTTGTAAATTTTAATTGGTTTGGAAGTATAAATAATAAATAAATAATACACCCAACAGTCACATACATAGTCCTGACCCCACACTAAGATCGAGTCTTGTGTCGTGGGTATCAGAAACTACGAGAGACTTTTCGGTCTCACAAACACCCAGACCCGAAACAAATACCTGTGGATCACACAAATATTTGTTTCGGTGCGGGGATCGAACCCGCGGCCTCTCGTTTCACAGGCCGGCGTCTAACCAACTGCGCCACGGAGGCTGTCGTATGATGTATGGTGTGTTAATGGTGTAGTGGTTTGTTTGAGTTGTGAATCGTGCGGTGCTGGGTTTGATCCTCAGGTCGGGCGATTCATTTTATTTAAGTTTTCGTTCAATTTGTGTCCAGCATGGCGAAAGACTCGTCAGTATGATGGTAATGGGTCCTTAAAATTGTGGATTACAGTAATGTTACCTTTGTCTACTTTTTCGAGATTGCGTCTACATATTCATTATATGTATGTACATATGTTTTGTAGTATTTAACATGATTGTACACGTTGTTTTATATGTTCATTAAAATACCAAAAAAATAATATCATATTATTTTGAAATTAATTACACAATTTTATTAATTTACGCCTCAGACTAAATACTAAAGTGGTAAACTTCAAACGATGCCGCGTAATCCGATTTGCAAATTAAACACAAAATTCGCTTTACAAAATCCAAAATTTTGTGAAAATCCAAAACACCAATGTTCAGTAAATGAATAAAGTTAAAAATATTAACTGGAAAGTTTGTAGCAACTTCACACTTTGTAATTTAAAGCTCAAGTTAACTTTCATAGCGAAGTTTATTTTCTGTTGTTGAATCACTTCGCACTATTTGAGTGCCAAGTCTCGGCGAGTGGTTAATAAGAAAGTTTGAAGAACTTTGTAAAGCAGCAAATACTAAGTCTTTATCGATAGTAAAAGTATGCATTTTTAAAATACGTAATAAGTTACTTTAATATTCTGATTAATATGTGCAGAAACCGAAGAACAATCGATAGTAAAATTGAGAGGGGTTAGGCCATATAGTCCACCACGCTGGCCTAGTGCGCCTGGTTAGCGATTTTACATACCATAGAAATTATTGCAAATCGCTATGGTATGCAGGTTTCTTCACGATGTTTTCCTTCACTGTTATAGTGCGTGTTGATTGACTATCAAAACACACATGACTCCGAAAAGTCAGAGGTGTGCACTTGGATTTGAGCCCGCGACCACCGTGAACATGTTGGCAGCTACGTCTGGTCCGTTTACCAACAGGCCACGACGCAGCAGAAAAATCCACTAATTTAAAAAAATAACATTAATTTAATATTGGTGACTTGTGATCATCCAAACCAAACATTTAGAAATATAAGACACTTCTTTCTAAATACAACATATAATATGTAGCAGCACTTAGTAAAATAAATAAATACAAAACCCAAAAGATGCCTAACGAAATAAAAAAACACACATACTCAACAAAGCTTTTGCAAACAAACGTAATTTTTTGGTCCATACTGCACATCTGTACATTTTTTATCCCATCTATTAACAGAGATTTGCACGTCGAAAGCAATAAATCAAAAGCTGTAAACAAAAACCTAAATCCCGCTGACGTGTGTAGTACATTTTTTGTAACGAACTCTATTTGACAATTATATTTCGTATTTACTTCGTGAATAGTTTTTACCGAATTTTTTAGCCTCAATTTATGATACGTGGTCATGCGATAATTAGCAAATTGAAAACGCGAACGATTTAACTAGTATTAAGTGGAAAAACCCGAATGGGTCACGAAGGTAAATTACCTGTAGTATTACATTGTTATCTTTTACTACTGTACATGTGTGTATTAATAGCCAATCACCACGTACTATAACGGTGAAGGAATGCATACAGGGCTTCTAATATTTAAAAAAATATATGGTGTTAAGTCCGCTAACCCGCATTAGCAACGTCGTGGACTATAATATGGCCTAAATCCCCGTAATCGTGCTCTCAATTGTAGAGGAAGCCCGTGTCCTGAAGTAGGACGCTTGTAAGGTGATACAGATACATATATATTTTACTAAAAGTAAACTTTATCATAATATGTGAAAAGAAGGTAAAGACATAGGTGGAAGGTTTTTAAGCAACTTGGTTGCCTGGTAAAGGTCGCGGGACGTCGCTGGATGCAGGCTGCCTCCAACAGGTCACTGTGGAAATCATTGGGAGAGGCCTATGTTCAGCAGTGGACATCCTTTGGCTGATGGATGGATGGTTGCAAAACCCTTTCGTCACCAGGATAAACTTGAAAGCCTCCTTAGCACCGCCGGTTCCGAGGCCAACTGTGAAATGTGAGGATGCAGTTTCGATACCCACATCGATAAAATGTGATACCAAAAGTCTCATACTTTCGCGTATCACACAAGCTGCGTCTCGCAGTTCGGAGTCCGAATATGTGTGACTGTCAAATGTATATTATATTGATTAATATAATTATGGTGTTTAATGAAGTTTCTAAAAATTACGTTCCACGTAATCCACGTTCTATTTATACAACTCTGTAACTTGGAAAATATGGTGATACGCATAAAATACGCATACAACCCCATTAAATACCAACTTATTTAAATAATATACTAGTAACCTAAATTTAAAAAAAAATATCTCTTATCTTTAATAATCTCATATTTAAAAGCATCATACCTGATTTAAATTCAAATCTTCATTAACAATAAGGTGTAAGCTCATCAAATAGTTTCATCACAACAATCTATGCAGTTCCATTCATCTCAACATATTAAGTACTACGAGACAGATACATCCATTTAATAGCACTAATTAAATGCCTGAGCTGACTTAAGTGGATACCCTCAGGTCTAGGCCAAATTGCCTCGTCTAGCCGAATAGCCAAGATTACGTTAGCCTAGCACATTTAGGTATTAATGGCATGACCTGACTAGCTAATGAAAAATACAGGTTTTATAATAGGAGTGAAATGTTTAAAGTAATGCAGAGGAAATTATTAAGGCGTTATTTTGTTTTTAAGCATTCATTTTGAGGACTATTAGACTTATGTAATGAAAAAAAGCTATTCAAGCACAGAACTAAACTATAAGAACGTGGAAAAATTTATTTATTTTCATCTGTTTTCGATGTGAAAGAAACAACATTAAGATATAAAAATCGACGTATCCAACCATCACAAACATAGTCCCAACCGAACCTTAAGATACAGGCTTTGTACTAAGATAAAAGTCTCTCATAGGAGAAGTTAATGCAAGTATAACATTTTGTTATTGCAAAGATCTGACAAACAACACCGCCTAGGAACATTTACAACAATTACGGCCGAATGCCAAAACGCCACTTAAATATTATGTTGTACTTAACTAAGAAAGTCTCGCTTAAATATACTGACTAAGTGGGACGTGGGTAGTTACCATAAGCACAACTTAATACTTCAATGGCGTTTGAGTATGGTGACGTTAGTTCATAGGTGCGCTACCCTCAAAAAGGGAGGGAAAACACAAGGAAAATTGTGGAAATCATAATGATATATTTTTTGATGATAGATTACCATACGTTGTATGAAATTGTTAGTCATACATGCTGAACTATACTTGTCGATAACATTACACAGATAATATCGTAGATAAATAGCAAACCAAGCTTTATAATTATAGCCAAAGCGAACAAATACAATGACAAGCGGTAGCTGTCGATGTTTTTATTTATTCTTTATTGCAAAAAGAATAAAAATAAGTTAGGAGAAATCACAATTACATATTAAAAGCACAAATGGCGATGTTATTGCTCCAGGCAATTTCTTAAAGACAACCATGGGATATATTAAAGAAAAGGAAAAAGAGAGCCGAGAGTATAGTTTTAATTCAGGAATAAAAGCTCCAATATACAAGAAGTATACAAAATCTTTTTAATTAATTCTTCTTTTTAGTTATTTTTTTTTTATTCATCTTTTTTTTAAAACGTTACAAAAACACACACACTATATACACACATTTCTTAATCAAAAATGCAAAATACCTTTTTCTTTTATAATTCATAAGATAATTCTACATTTCTTTTATCCGAATGCTACGGATGTTAATGATTGGTTTTTCAAAATGCATTCATGAATGAAATATTGCTGTGTTGTGAGACATCTATGTTCATACTGGAATAGAATGATAATTTCGACAATACTCTTATAGCCGAAATAGCTCAGCGGTTAGAGCATTGGGTCCATGTGACCCAGCGGTCTCTGGTTCAAATCCAGGTTTCGGCGTCGCAAGCTTCATGTCCTTAGTATGTTTTTTTTAATCGATGATAGATAAAAAATAGATTGTTATTCATCGGAAAGTTTTTGACAAAACAAAATTGTTGTGGCACTTAATGGAAAATGTTGTGCTATCGAAATATAATCCCGACTGGAGGGACACAGAGTCACTTAATTGTAAATACCTATATGATGTCTTTTTTATTTTTTATTACTAGTATTAAAGTTTACTTTTATTTTTTATAAAAAAATATTGGTACAATTATAATTTCTTATTTACTCACGACGATTGAAAAATACACACCCAGTGTATACAAGGGAGTCGCTGTAGAAACGTTTCATAAGCGCCGCGTATTGCGTCTGCGGAAGTGTTCCAATCACAGACATTAATTTATAGATGAACCAAGCATCTGCAAAAATCTGAAAACTTAGCGTGTCATATTTTCCTATCTGCTGTAGCGTTGCAACTGTAGTTTGGTCATGAAATTCCCGATAGCGCGAAACTGAATTAAAGTTGTAGGTAAGTTATGAAGCACGTGATGATCGTATTGCAATCGAATATAAAGATGATAAAAAGGCGATGTGCGATTAATTGAAATATGGTTGTAGTAGGTAAAATAGGCTTCCTTTGAACACAGAAAATGTTAAACTTTTGATGGCCTTTCGCAGGCAGACGGACAGGCTTCCCGCCTGGTGGTAAGTCACCACCGCATGCCACAACCAGGCCGCAGCCTGATACCGTAAGGAGAGTACTGTCTTTAATAGACTTGCGGCATCATGTGGGTGGTTCTTAGCATTTACCTGTCTGAACACAGAATATTCTAGAGCGGACATCCCGACCAAAATCTGTGTGAGTTATCAGGTACGGGTGGAGCTCAGCGGGCTACCAGGAGAAAAATAAAGGTACATAGACAGTAGCAACACCATGACTTATAAAGCAATGCTTGGCATTCCACTGCGCTTAACATGGGACATAAGATGTTAAGTCCCAATATGTCCAGTAGTTGTGTATCTCATTTCGGACTTCTCCTGTGAATATACAGATACATCCAGACTGGCAAACGGAGTCGATCGGCGAGATATAATCGCCTCTATTCGGTGGTTACTCAGGTGGAACTGTGTGTAACATCAGGTCCATTATTGTCGCTTTGTCACATAAGGGGCTCTTATAGCAGTAATGTTACATCAATTGTTATCAATATTTAGTCCCACTGCTAGATTTGCATCTAAAAAGAAAACATTATTTTTATCAAAACCGTCTGCTATTAAGTAGTTTAAAACGCGCGCAATGTGCATGCAATCTCCGTAAAACGGCTGGAGTGCATGCAAGTCGGCGCGGTTTATATTCCCTGTCTTATATACCGCTACTTCATCGGGCACCTTTCATATTTTGAAGTTTAAGGTGCGTTTTTACTGGTGCTTTTTTAAAAAGCGACTTGTTTTTTTATTGTACTACGAGTACTATTAGACAGGCTCGGTGGCGTAGTTGTACTACGACTACAAAGCTGAGGTCTCGGGTTCGAATCCCGGGTCGGGCAATTTCATTTCGTAAAAATACCTTGTTAGCTTATGATATCGTAAAGGTAGTGAAAGATGTGTTTAAGAGTAGTTTTTTGCTCATAGCTTGCTCATAAAATTTACTCCTAGGTTTCCTTATGAATTTGTAAAGAATCTTAATATTCTATATACTTCGAAGTAGTCTAATTCAATTTACATTGATGGATGGAAGAAAAGGAAGATATTTAAGAAAATACGTGCCTAATTAAGAAAAGAAATCCGCATACTAGAAATACATGAAATAGTATGCATCAATTCTATTAAATTAAATCACGTATGAAGATATGCAGGAACAAAACCCTATGTAAGTATCGGGTTGTTTATTTCAAGGTAATTCCAGGAAGAATTTATAACATTTGTCGTAACATATCCGTTTGAGTCAAAAATCCTAGAACTATACTGTACCAGCCCATAACCATCCACTGGCACCACCCACAAGCATGGAACTCCTCTACAGACGATTGATTGCGAAGAGTTACACGAATGTCCACCAAGCTCAATCTATATCAAATGAATTCCTTGAATTTTTCAGCCCATATACGTTCCACTGCTGGGCACGAGCCTTTACAATCGAGAGTAGGTACGATTGAGAAGGGTTAGGCCATATAGGCCATTACGCTGGATTGGCGGACTTTACATACCATAGAAATTCTTATAATTCGCTATGGTATGCAGATCTCCTCATAATGTTTTCCTTCACCGTTATAGTGCGTGGTGATTGACTCTCAACACACACATGACGAAAAGTCAGAGTTGTGCCCCGGGATTTGAACCCGCGACCACCGTGAACATGTTGGCAGCCGCGTCTGGTCCGTTTACCTACAGGCCACCACGCACTTGAAAATCACCAGCACAGAAAACACGTTCCATTACCCCACAAGTAAAGTAAACCGAAAAAATTCGTCGCATCCAGCCGGCAGTGGTACACCCGCTTATCCAGTGTCAACAAAGCTGCAAGGCGTAAATAATAAACAGAGGAGCTCCACGTCTCGGCGTAAATACGTCGCGCATAGGTGCTTTTTATTGCGAATGTTTCTACTCTGCTTGTGTCGCGTCTCTTGTTTGAATAAGACATGGAGTGGAGGAATTATGACATGTTTTGAATTAAAAATATATAATTGAGGTCTTCGGAGGCGGCCCGTGTAGGTTATGGACTTCTTGTGGCTGAAGAGAAAGAGAGAGAACAGTAAGCAGTAACTTATATCGATGCAGTTTTCTTAATAAAATTTTCATTCACTTGAATGAAGATTATAACCTGAAATTGATAGAATTGTGTACCATTAAGTCAGATTGGTAGATGAAAAGACTCATGCTGAAAAACATTGACGTCGTGCAGGTAAAATAATAAGTCAAATTAATATGCAACATAGATTAAAATTTACGTTGTGGCGACTCTATGTAATTGTAGGGTGAAATTTCTTGATTTCATCCCTGAAGAAGAAGTTATTACTAATTTTATTTATATTATTTATTGCAAATCTATTCACCCACCTTGTATCCGCTTACACACTTACGTAGATTGGCGCAATATGAATTTTGTATTTCTCAGAACGGCTCCGCTTATGATTTTTCAATTTTATATATTTTACATAAGACACGTTTCAATCTCGTAGGTGCTACAGTGCTTGATGTTTCTCTCCTTAAACTGCATTTTCAACGACACTCATTCAAATCTCATTTTGTTCAAGCTTTGCTTAAATGTTGTTATAGTTTGTATTTTGATCCAATTATTTTGTGCAAATAAAGATTATATTACAGATACCCAATCCAATAATTATTTTTTTACACTGCCCTCTCTGTCTCCTTCTATCCATCCCATTGTTGTCTGTACGACATTGCTTCATGCGATAAGACCGCCATTTGTACTTTTTTTGTTCTTTTTTCTGTTTCTGTATGCTAATTTTCTGTCTACAATAAAAATTTAAATAATACACAGTTGAAAAATAAAGCGAGTTGCCCGATCTAGCGACCAAAATCTCAGTACGCATATTCCGCAAGACAAATATCAACTAGCCACTAATCACACAAATGAACGTCTAAACGACCTATTTTAAATATGAGCGAGATTAATTCCGTACTAGCAACACGACATCCTCTCAACTAGTTACCACGCAAACAATGCGTTTTCATTTTGCAAAAACCAAACTGTCTGGTGGAAATGTGTCATTGTTTTACTCCCACTCTGTTGGATATTAAATTCTAAGCTATGTATTGTAGTTTAGTTAATGCAAGTGCATTTTCAATTCTAGCGCTCTTGGATTAGTTAATTAATTTTTGTTATGATTTGAGTTAGCACAGTCACATGACAAATTACCATTGGGATATCTTAACAAAAATGTGAATGATAAATACGGGATTTATTTTATAGGATATGGTTCTTCGTGCCACCAACTAATAACCTATTGAAAACTAAACGAGCAACAACAAACCTATGTTAATGAATTGGTTATTTGACTCCTTTTTTTTATTGTATTCTTCAAAAAGTATTCATATCCAAAATCTAACAAACAAATAATTTTGTAAATCCATTCAGAATTTAAAAAGTTAGAAACGTTTTAAATCTTGTAGTGGGGGTAAAAGAAAAGGGATGCAAAACAAAATTAGTGACGTCGCTATTCTTAATATGCATTAAGAAGTCGTATTATGCTGGTGTGAAAGAGACGGTAAGATGTCCCCACTACGTCCCCACTTTTTTATTTACAATTATCACTGTTTTATCACTGTTTTCACAAAAATGTTTTGTTTTAATGGTACTTGTGTTTGTCTGCAAATTAATACAAAAATTCGGTAATAGTCAAATACACAATTGAGATTTTGGATTCTGCCTTCTCCATCCTCTAAGACTCTAAATGCAGTTTTTAATTGTTATAGGTGTTCCGTGGCTCCAATCGGTTGTACTAAGTTCGCCGCAAGCTCGTTTGCTGCTGTAGCTCTAGCAAAATAATGTAAACATTGTTCTGAAGGCTCTACCGACACAGTTTAAAAAGACTAAAGTAGTTGAAAATGGAAATCTACACCAGAATTGCGTACTTTTAAAATCTACAATGTTCTATTTTTGCACGAAGCACTGCTTTACATAATATAAAGCAAAATATATTGCAAGGATTATCAAACATTAGAATTATATGATTATTAAAATCTATGTTGTCTAAGTTTATAATTAGGAGGAAGCCTTCCTAATACCATCTCGTTTCAAAGCTTCGTATATCCCCTGGAAAATAAACAATTTTGGTCTTATATTTTCAAGTATTATATTCTTATTTTAAATAAATACAGATATTAAAGTTTCAAGAAGAAGTGCGCTCGTACAAGATTAAGATCTTGTGTTCAAAGGAGCGTTTGTAACGACCAGTAACTGGGTCAAGTCGCTTGAATGGAAAATGAAAAGATGTAATTGAATGATATTGTGATTTCCACGTCATTTAGCTAGAAAGGCTTTTGATATGTTATAAAGTTTCATGAAAGGGTTCTACGAAATTATAAATGTGTGTTTTTGTGTTCTTTTATTTTTAACTCCAAGGCTGTCACACGAGTAAGTGGCGCACTTGTTAATAAGCAATAACAGCTGCACATAAACACAGAAAATACTGTCAAAATCGGGCATGCATGGTAAGTTTTAGGAGATAAATAGTTCATGATAATTAAGTATCCAATAACAATACGAGTATAGCTGTCATGTCGTAGCGAAATATGAAACCCAAGCTGACAGTGATTTACGTAAGTATATTATAATATATCGCTCCATTTTCCGAATTTGTAATTACGAGCAGACCGATTATTTATTTATTTATTTATTTACACACTTTATTGTACACCACAATAAAAGAGAATAACACAGTAACAGTAAATCACTTAAAGCTATTATGTCTGTATGATCTGTATACAAAGCGTTGGTGACATTATGACTTTTTTGGAACTACTTAAAGAGTATCGCATAAGAAGTCCCTACACCAATTATTGTTAGTTTATCATCACCAAGTATTCTTAATTTAGCCACAAGATAGTGTTATATTTTTACACATATAAGAACCAACTGTGGCGATTTGGCAAGGTCATTGACCCAAACGGGTAACAAATGTTGCACTTACGTAAGTGCAACATACTCGTTTACATCATCAGATTTAGCCAAATTGCTACAGCAGATGGTAAAACGAGTAAAAATAAAATACTATCACGTGGCTAAAAGGCTGATGATAAATTGATAATATTTAGCACAGAGACTTTGATGCCCTTTAAGTGGTACCAGAAAAAGTCATCCTGTCGCCGACACTCTGTATATTGGCTACACAGTACTTACCATCAAGTAAACTGTATCCCCTTTGTAGTACCAATACAAAAACAGCTGTATTTTTTTGTCGGTTTTCTGTGAAACAGTAGTGCTACTCGTTGAAACAAAAGCGTTCTATACCATCAGTAACACGAGGTCTGCAACGAGCTAGGCCTCGGAAACACTATTAAAACTCAGCCTGTTAAGAGTCTGCCATCCTTGTAATAACGTCTATTGATGCTGTATTCAAAACTAATGTATTATGAATCATCATCATCAGCATTATTATGAATGCTGTAAGTCAATATCCATTAGTTTCACATCATGCATTTTACTACGAATAAAGCTTTAGTTTGCGGAAATACCACCAGTTGTCTTTAGCAGCTCATCGCTTAATCTGCGTACCTTTGAGTTCCCCGATTACGATGTTAAGGCTACGACGAAAGTTGTTAATGTCATAATAAAAGTAATCATTTTCTGTCCTGAAAGGCATTTTGAATCAATACTAATTCGTTCATGATGATGACAAAAGTAGGGACATAGTTCTTCTACTTTAAATATGCAGATGGATAATTTTGCTTACGATTTCTATTCTTAAAAACCTTCGTGGCTATTTTGATTCAACTAATTATTCATGGCCGACGACGATCATTTTTAATAGCGTACACTGCTTAGTACGTTAACATCTCCCGCTATTATGATTAAAAAAAAAATAAGATTATAAAAAATCATATTTTTGTATTTCTTAAAAGTTGTAGCAGGCTCTCACTTATAAGAACATTTTCTTAAAATAACGACATTTTAACCCCCTGCACGGACCGCACCAAACGCAGCACAACACGAAAGTGTAAGGAGGTATAACAACAAGAAACCGAGTGCCGAGAAAGGGCTGCTCCGAAGAAAATTAGTGTCGTCAGCGAACGTTGAGTACACTTAAAATTTTATTAACGATTAGCACTACCCCTTAACTCGTTTGTAAAGTTTTAAAGGGTTAAAGTAATTTTAACGTGAAATGGCGAGTTTTGAGGAAGTTTTAATAGTGCGCGGTTGTGGGCTTTTGGGGTTTCTTTGTATGCGAAAATTAGTTGCGGAATGCGTATCGGAGCGTGCGAAATTATATTAATGGGTGTTTGTTTATATCCGTTTGGAAGAAATTAAAAATTATTTTTTTTATTTGCGTGTTGAAGTATTATTTCTATACGCTTTTTTTAATAATAGTCACATACATAGTCCTGACCCGAAACAAATACCTGTAGCTCACACAAATATTTGTATCGGTGCGGGGATCGAGCCCGCAGCCTTACGTTTTACAGCTGGCGTTTAACCAACTGCGCTACGGAGGCTGTCAATTTATCATTAATAAAGCCGTACTAACGTCAGTCCTTTGGGAAACTATTTATCGAAACCAAAATGTCAGTTCTCCGGCCATGTAACGTGCCGCAATCATGTATTTAGCCACATCTATTGAAGAATTAGTGGTCTAGTTTACCATCCATCCATCAGCCAAAGGAAGTCCACTGCTGAACATAGGCCTCTCCCAATGATTTCCACAGTGACCTGTTGGAGGCAGCCTGCATCCAGCAACGTCCCGCGACCTTGTGGGTGGACCACCTTGTGGGTGGACGTCCTACGCTGCGCTTTCCGCTACGCTAGTTTACCACGCTGGCGTGATGCGGGTTTTTTACTTGACATACGATTTGGTAGTTCGGTCCTTTTATAATAGGGCTCACTTATACTGTAAGACTCACGAGTTTTATTCAAAATATTGATGTGAAAATAAAAATTATGTCCGTAGACACGGAATAAAATAAACAGCTGTGACGTCACGTGTGCATTACTCATGAAGTCAATTGGAAATATTCCTTCACAATTATTCCACATAAAAAAAACAATAATTCAGACTATTATTTTAAGAGTCCATAAAACACAATCTGTAAATATGGCATAATTGCTTCGCTGTGTGAAAAACAGTCGAAATCTATATGCAAATAAAAACCTTCAAACGAATGCGCTGTTGAATATTTATGATATTTAATTGATCAATGGCGCATAAAAGAATATTGTTTTTACAAGTGTATCTATTCGGTACGAGTCGTCGCTTTGTGAAAAATATTTGTTCTTTCAAGCGCTTCGTTGATTGGCGACATTCGTTTTTGAGATAATTGCCTCTCAGTTTAGTGGGTGAATAAAATGGAATAACAATACATATTTCGAACTGTGGTTTCGGTTGGAGGTTCGAACCATGGAATTTAATACCTTGAATAAACAAATTTAGTTAGATATAAAAAAAAATTAAAGAATCTTCCGTACTTGTAATTTTCATCTTCCTTAAAAAAGGTTACTGATATTTACTAACCAGTGCTATTAGTGGACTAATATCTAAACCTTAACTTTCAGTAAGATTTGAACTATATCTCAGGCGAACATGAGCAAGAACAATGCCCGTTTTCTATCACATTTAAGGGCAAAAATAAATTTGTCACATCGTGGATTTTACTATTGGCATTAAGGCATATTTTTACAAAAAATTGACTTTAAACATAATGGCCAATCGTAAAATATTGAACAATTATTTTCTACAGCAAAGAGAATTTTGCGTTGTCTCTACATAATATTTTAATAGGGATACGTCAAAGTTATGCCTCGATCTCATCTGCATTATATTTTTAGCATAACAATAATAAATTGATCAATTACTTTCTCGTAGCTATTAATAATTATTAACTAATTCAAGTGAGTAATAATTGAACACCAATGACACAATTTCTAACATTACATACGTTTAACTGAATTATTCAATAATAAGCGGTAAGGTGATCAATTAATTCGGCTAAATTAATTCGCGGTAATATACACTGCTATCAAGAGACATCATTCAGATAAATATGATTAACTATTCCAAGTACGACTGGATTTCAAGTGTTATGTGGAGTGATTGAGTATGCGGTTACCAATAACAATGCTTACCATGGGAACAATTTAGACATTGTGACAATTTTGACAGCCGTGGTGCCGTTGGTTAGACTCCGGCTGTGAAACGAGAGGCCGCGGGGTCGATTCCCGCACCGAGACAAATGTTTGCGAGCATCAGACATTTGTCTAAGGCTGGGTGTTTGTGAGACCGAAAAGTCTCTTATAGTTTCTGATAGCCACAACACAAGACTTAATTGATCTTATTGTATGGACTATAGGTATTAGGTATATGTGACTTAGCTGTTTTATTCATTTATTTATTGTCTATTTTGGATATTCAAATAACAAGAGGTGTAACATGTACTAAGTACATTGAGAAGATCTAGTAAGTACCCTCTTAGCTACTAAATCATTCATTCTAGAGCAATCTATTCTGAAATACTGCAAAGAAGATACAGTGTTTTTTATCAATAAAATTTAAGTGACTTTTATACAATTATGTAGTACATGCCAGTCCATCGTAGCGTATAATAAATCTACACAACAAAAAAGGAAAGATAAAAAAAAAACAAAAACTATTCATGATTATAACATGCATACGAGTATGAAAAACCCATCATAGTGACGCACACTTCTATGTCACTACCGGGTATGTGTTTTTTTAAATATTGTCACGACAAACGTGAATGATAAGCTACCTCGTAATAATCCCTGGCAGTAGTATTCTTAGAAATTTAGGGTTATTCTATAGAATAACGGAATATCCCAAATACCAATGGTAGGTGCCGCATAATTCCCCATATCAACGACACTACATCATCGAGATGCAATTACCCTAATCTGAATCAGTTATAGATGGTCAAGTATAATTTATGGCGCTGCCGTTTGTTATTACCAGGATTAACTGCACGGCTTAATAAGCCTGTTTATTTAACAGTTGTTTTAAGTATCTCTCTCTCTGTCTCTCTCTTCAATCACAAGAAGTCCACTGCTAAGAATAGTTTGAAGTATGAAGATTCGGAAGTATGATAAATGTACTATTTATTTATACTCTTTCTTGTACATCTTAAATTACATAGTGATTATATATAACAAGTACAATTTTAAAAAGTATAATAGGCGGTCATAACGCGTAGGGCGATTTTTTCCTGACAACCTTAGGATGAACAAGAATTGCTGGATTGAAAAATTGGGCTTGACGTAAAATAAGAGTACATTAACAAAAGAAAATAAAAATGAGTACATATAAATAAGTACTAGTACATTTTATTTCAGTAAAAATAGAAGAAGTCGGCCTTTTTAAACCATTGAATACATTTTCCATAGACCTTTGCTTGTCACAAAATATGTGCTTTTCTTTCCCTCATTCTTTCTTTTTTTTTAGCGTTAACCAGCTGCTGTTTGTAAGCACCTATAATTATTAATATGAGCTCAATATATATGAGGAAATTTCATCATCATCAGCTGAACACAGGTTTTCATATTATGTAACCATTGCTATGAAACAATTGACGGCTGTTTTACAAATATCATTAAAAAATAATAACAAAACATCAAAATAATAAGAGCAGGCACAACAAATAGACCAAAAGTAATAAATACGAAAATAATAGCATCGAAATTAAATAGCGGATGTGATGAAATTAAATATGGATTAGTATGAAGATCTGCACGGAGGAGCACTCTCGCCAACTTTGTTTCACAAATATGTCGACTTTGTTTTTGAGTATTTTTCTGAACATGTGCTTCTTTCACGTCACGATGGGAGTTATGTTGGAAAAGAACGCAGAAAATTACGTAAGTATTTTTTTTTTTATATTTTTTATTCAATAATATTTAAGGGACTTTTATATTAATAGGAAATACATGGCAGTCCCATCGTACCTTATAAATTAATATCTACACAACAAATTAAGAGTATTACAAAAAAAAAAAAACAAGCAAAACACAAATCTAACATTTCTCAGCAACCATTTAAACTAAAATAAACTAAAATACTAAAGAAAACAAAAAGATAATATCGTAAAAATTAAAATCGTAACATTAAAAACTTAAATAACTTGTAAGCCTCGTCGGACGACGTAAGTATTTCTTAAATTATTCTACAAAATAATACTTAAGTATTCTTTTATTGCGATGAATGGCGAGACGGGCATGCAATTCGCCTGATGGTAAGCGATACGACAGCTCATTGACAGTAACAAAACCAAACACCATGAATTACAAAGCAATGGTTGGCATTCTACTGCGCTCGACATCCTGAGACATAAGAAAGAATACAGAAGTATGAGACATATGTATTTGAAAATACCTACATAAATCTAGCGCTTCATGATAATTACAGCCATTATTAATAAGTTTACACTTTACAGAGTTATTATTTATTGATTACCCCATCTTCCAGTATTAATGTTGGTCAAAGATATTTACTTTGAATGTTAAAGTTACCTTCAGAGCATTAAAAAACTATTCAAATAATAAACCTTAAAATTTTTCGTTTGTACACTTAATTTTCATAACTCTTTGCCTTACAAAGAGCGGTGGCACAAAAACGCCCACAAAAAGCTCAAAAGGGAGAAAAATGCATGAGTTTATACATTTACAGGGTCCGTTTGTGGCGAAATGGAACGACTACGGGACGTGTAAGGCGCCGAAAGCCGTAAATCTGACGACTTTCAACACGTACCTAGTCGTCGAGAACAACACATATCAAGGAGTTATGAACTTTAGCTTTGTTACGTTTGCCACTTTGGAAGAGGTTTGTAATTCAACGTGATTTGTAAAGTTAGCAAAGGTTGTTATTTAATTTTAATTTAGTTTTTAATTTATATTTATCTTACAATTTTTACTTACTGCCTCGGTGGCGTAGTTGTATTACGGTACGGTAACAAAGCTGAGGTCTCGGGTTCGAATCCCGGGTCAGGCAAAGTGATATTGGATTTTTCTATTCATTATCAGCCCGGAGTCAGGAATTTGTGCCCGATATGGCGATAGGCTCGCCCCCTATCACATCGTGGCACGGAACATGCAAGGCGAAATGTGGGTGTCCTAGTGGCACCTCTGCCTACCCCTTCGGGGATAAAGGCGTGAGTTTATGTATGTATGTATGTACAATTTTTATAATTTTTTGTAGGATCTACTTCTTTCGGTCTCACTACAGTCAACGGTTTTATTGAATTGGACATTTGACTACTTATTAAATAATTACTTATTTACCAACATACACACAAACGATAAAAGTCATTCGTGTTCTTATATGACAATATAATAGTTATAAAAAATAAACCAAAATTTTAACAAAAAAAAAATAACCGACTTCAAAAAACTGACAAAAAATCCTATTAAAAATAAAATTCTAAAAAAAGAAAAAAAATCTGACTTATGACAAACTAAAATGCACTAAAAAGTAAAAAAATAATTGCGTGTTTTTCACGCAAGATTGTATTTATACACATATATTATGTATCCAGTTAAACTTTATTGTAACTCAACACATACCTATGAGTAACAAATAATTATAAAAACATTTAATTACAGTTCACCTAAGCTAAAATTTGAAATATATGTATGCACTACTTAAAAGACAATCAAATTATTAGAATAATGTACAATTATTATTATTTTTGGAGTCGGTGTCAGCCAAGTTTTATGAGTTAGTAACTACATAAACGTCAGATATTATATTTTATTGAATTAAGGTTAATAAACAATAAATCAAAACTAACCGCGCCTCTACGCGGCCCACATAATAGTATAAGAGGATATTCGTATAAAATAGATTTCATAAAGTTGTTGTCATTTAATATTGTCAGGTATCTTTGGCTGACACCGACTCCAAAAATAATAATAATTGTACATTATTCTAATAATTTGATTGTCTTTTAAGTAGTGCATACATATATTTCAAATTTTAGCTTAGGTGAACTGTAATTAAATGTTTTTATAATTATTTGTTACTCATAGGTATGTGTTGAGTTACAATAAAGTTTAACTGGATACATAATATATGTGTATAAATACAATCTTGCGTGAAAAACACGCAATTATTTTTTTACTTTTTAGTGCATTTTAGTTAGTCATAAGTCAGATTTTTTTTCTTTTTTTAGAATTTTATTTTTAATAGGATTTTTTGTCAGTTTTTTGAAGTCGGTTATTTTTTTTTTGTTAAAATTTTGGTTTATTTTTTCATTTTTAGTGACTTAAATGTTCGATAGTAAAATTTTACGTACACAGCTTCTGGTAGCTTAAATAAATTAATCTTAGGTTCTCATAAGAGACAATAGACCGTAATTTTTTGTACATCATGGTACTTTTTTTCTCAATCGGCAGCAAGAAAATACTGTGTAGCGTTTTGCCAAAAATTTGACGAGCAGCAACCCCGGTTAGCGACTGGACTTCCACAAATTTAGGCTTCGTTAGGTATATCTATTGTTGGTGCGTAACAACGTTTGATATGCTCCGCGATTAATTTTAGCAGAAATGATTTACCATTACCTGCACCACCCGTGACAAAGTAACAGCTGACTTTCTCGTCCTTGCAAATTGAGTTTGATTGCCGTTAAGACTTTCTGAAACACATTCTTTTGTTGGATATTTAATCCTCGAATGCTTCTTAGGAACAATTCATCCGACATGACGGCTCGTTCTTCCATGTTTTCACAAAAGTTATCATCGTCATGTACAATTTGTTCACCAACACATAACAATCGGCAATGGATTTCATTACGGAATGGTATATGGCATACTATTAAACTGTAATAATATGATTCTTTGTCACTATTACAATTTACAACAGATCTTCATGATTTATTGGTATAGTCGCCGAAGATATTGACTATTTACATGTTTGTTCTTTTTATCAACCGCCCCCCTCGCCCCTACCCCTACTTTCATCCACCACTGTAACTTTACTTTTATACTGAATCCAATGCAAAAAGAACCATTGGAATCGTACTCAATTTTGAGGAGTTCTACTCTCCAGGACCGAAGATATTCATCAGATTTTCATGATTTATTGGTGAGATCAAAGTGTTAATACGTTTATTCTGATGCAAAAGAAATCACCAAAATCAGTTAAAAGCTGCCGAAGATATTGACTATTTACATGTTTCTTAATTTTCTCATTACAAAAATAACAATGGAATATTATCGGCGCACTTTATTCAAATACCACGAAAGCCATTCTCAAATATCTTCAAATATCTGTTTTGTTAGTCAAATCTCGCCGGAAAGTTAATCACATTGTAATCCAATTTAAAAAAAAAGTATTCCACTGAAATCAACTTCACCAAAGCGATCCGCATTTTTCCAGTTTCGATAATTGAATATAACCAGAAGCGCAGAATTACACATGTTGAGAGCATCACTAGCAGCACAGATCGCTTAAGCAAATGCGTTTGCGGCGGCTAAGACATATAGGTCGCTGTGCACCTTCATTTGCCACGCACACCCCTCACTGAGAATTGCTAATACACACCTTGCACAAGATTTGAGGTCAGTGTGGAGACATATCATTTAGCAAGCAAATCACAGACTGCTAGAGATACCTACTGATGAATGAGTGGAGACAATCCTTTGATGCAAATGTGTGTGTGGTATACATTTAGGTAGGCGGAATATTAAAATCCATTGTGTAACAAACATTTGTTGTAACTTGATAGGCATTTCATGAAATAAATCACAGACTGCTGGAGACGACCTCTTCTGAATGAGTGAAGTTGATCTTTTGATGTAAATGTATGGGTTCTATTTAGGTAGACGGAATATTAAAATCAATTGTGTTAAACCAATATTTGGTGTAACTTGGTAGGCATTTCATGAAATATATCACAGGTGGTGACTTCACCTTGAAATCGATACACTAGCCTTGTGATGTAAAGGTATTTGTGGTGTATCTTCAGGCAGGAATACTAAGAACAATTGTTTGATGCAAATATTTGTTCTTGGAGTATGTGAGAATCGATTGAAATGGTAGCGAATAGGCTACCCGACAACGTTTGAAAAAGAACTGACGTTAACTAATAGTTTTGGCGCCGTGTTTTCTTGGTACAGTAATGTCCAACTGTCTACTTTTTGTTCCCATGCACCATCCGTCGTCGATTCTTTATCACGCCTATGATTACTCAAGTATTGTATAAGTATGATTGTTATTGCTCTTGTTTGCAATTGTATGTCCGATCAGCGTCCTTGTACTGTAAAAAAATGTTTGAAAATTTCAACACCCAAATTACAATATTCTCGTTACAATTTCGAATTTGCGCATTCCATTTGCTACTTCGTTTGTCTCATTTTTATCATGCAAACCCCAAACCCGCACCGCGCAAATATAAAAATGGACTATTAAAATCAGATTACCAACGAATATTCAACGAACCAATATAATGTTCGAGTTTTGGTAGGTAATGAACAAAAAATTCGAAAGCTTTAAAATATCGTTTCACATTCCGGGATTTCAAATATAGCATTTTGAGTGTGGTTTTATTCTATTTCAGATAAGACTAATGGTGTACAGCGTTAAAGCGGGACGCAGGAGTCTCCTCTGGAATTACAGGATAGACAAACCATGTCAGCACTACGCGATATCAGAGATTTTAAAGACACAATTCGGAGTCACTGACTGCAATTTTAAAAAGGTTCGTTTTTCCTTTATTTTGGGAAACTTACAGCTATTTCTATATTTTTTTATACTAGGGCAAATAACAATAAATGATAAATAAATAAATAAATACACCCAACAGTCACACACATAGTCCCGACCCCACATTAAGATCAATTAAGTTTTGTGTCGCAGGTATCAGAACTACGAGAGACTTTTCGGTCTAACAAAAACCCAGACCCGAAAGAAATATTTGTGGGCCGCACAAACATTTCTCTCGGTGCGGGGATCGAACCCGCGGCCTCTCGTTTCACAGCCGGCGTCTAACCAACTGCGCTACGGAGGCTGTCTGTGGCACTGCCATGATGGTATGTTGAGAAGTAACTATTCAGATTACTATCTCTCATTAACATATTATAATAACAAATTGACCCACATTACGATTGAAAGTGAGACTCTTTATATCAATTTTAGATTTAATGATCAAATCTAGAAAACAATATTTATAGGCATGCGGGATTTGTACACGGATGATGTGCTGCAGTAAACCTTCATGCAAGTCATCACGTAATCTGTCTTGTGACTGTTATATCGTTATTTCGGCCGTCTCGTAACTTAAGATATTATACGCTTTAAATTAGCTTCACCTATATGTATGTTTGTAACCAACTTCTTTGGGCGCGATTTTGACCCCCTTCAAAACGTCGGATTAACTCGAAATTTGACAATTAACGATTTTTGTTTTCCTGAGACCCGGAGTGTCTGCGTCAAGACCAATAAAGGAATCTACCAGGCGCATTCGACTAAAAAATGTAAAATAAATAATAGTCTAAAAAAACTAAATGCTGCATGGTATTAATAGTTCTAAAAAAATCACCCCACGCTTTTTTTACGATAAAATCATTTTTTCTTACACTATTTTTAATTTAAATTAATTACAATTTATTTTCTGTTTTTTAAAGCGTATTTCTTTAGTTTTTTTAAACTATTATTTATTTTATTATCATAACCATCATCTTTAGACACAGAAATTCGGCTGTTAAGAATAAACTTCCTTCAAAGATTTCCACTAAAATAATATTTGATTGAGATTATTAAATATTAATCTTAGAACCAAATTTGATACTCATTTACATACTGAGGAATCATTCCCATGCCAGTAAACATGTAATATCGACCTACATTAGCAATATTAATGTAGTAACATAATGATAACTTGCTTTACGTTGAATTCTCAGCAAAATGTTATGTTATGTGCGCTCCGAATGTAATCAAAGCTAATTAATCATGCAATGGCAAATGTTAATATAGAGGATGTAGGCTTATTTGTTTGTCTATACTACAGCTGAATTCATATGAATTTAAATTACAAATGAAGATATCAGTTTCAATCCAAATATATGAGAGCCACTTAACTATGTATGTCAGACGTTCTATTTGGATCACAAATCTGCTTTTCAAACGGTAAGGACCTTTCTCAAACCTTGTTTATTTATTCTAACAAAAGGTAGACTGAAGAAATATCATGTTTTCTCATTTGGAACATAAATAATTATAATGCGAAAACCTGAGAATAGAATGGTAATAAGACTTAACTAGGCCTCTTGTTCTTGGTTTTGGATTTCAAGTACCTTTATTTTTTATGTAAACTCAATTGTGCTGGGGATAGGAGTTATTTTCCTTCTATCTTTAACTCAGCCATAATAACTACCTACGTATTTAAACAATTATGTCAAATATGAGATGGAGTTCGAACCCGCTGCCTGCCAGACCGGGTGCTAGTTCTAATTCACTTATTCAAAATCAAATCGAATATTTTTTTATTACCTACCCTATTGCTCAATTGTGGCTTTTAACTACACAGTACAATTAATTAAAACCACTGTGCCGATATTGTTTAGTAGTAAAATAAGCAAAACCACGTGTACATATTGTTGTAATTATAAATCCTGGTAATTACTCCAATAGCGGTGAGTAATTAAGGTTATCAATTTGCTGTAAGTAATGATGATGGTTAAATTCTATAGTTAATATATAATTGTACGAGGGTTCAGACATTACGCATTCCGCTCGTCTCCTTTTTTTCTATTTTATTGCATTGAATGGCGAGACGAGCATGCCATTCGCCTGATGGTAAGCGATACGATCGCTCATGGTAGTAGCAAAATCAAACAACACTGTGAATTACAAAGCAATGCTTGGCATTCCGCTGTACTCGCCATCCTGAGACATAAGATGTTTTATTGTTTTATTGTATAAGTATTATTGTGAACAGTAGTTATTCTGGCTACAATGTCCTTCAAACCGACCTGTGTAAATGTTTGGCGAGTGTAGGCAAATCTTTCTTGCATAACGCTCATTGACGTAGTTTCACCGGCATGTGGGTTATCTTCATCTGTATGGATGTAGACCGTCGATCGAGACGAATATATATAATTGTATAGCGTCAGATGCGTTCTCAATAGATGAGAAGACGGAGTGAACTCAGATTGCAGATAAAACGTTTTGGCCTTGTTTCATCCATGAATATAATACGCTAAGCTTCTCATAGTTTCTAACAACCACTACACAGGATTGCGTCTTACTGTGGAGTCAGGATTATATTGCCTCAAATCGGTTAGACCGATTATAAGATCCTTCTACCAATAAATTACAAGTTAGATTTATCTAATAGAATTAGTGTGTTTGATCTCCAACAGAAAAAGATTTGATAAAGCCGCGTATCTACTTTGTTGGCTCGTGAGTTGGCTCGTTTGAGCAGAGCCTCGCGAGCCAGCCCCGCGATGTCGATACCTGGCTTAAGACCTACTTAATTTACCGGGTGTAGGTGTTTGTGCATTTAGCTTGCCTTTTAAAAAATATTTACACCCGTAGAAACTCTCAATGTTATTTTTACTACTCGGTATTATCATGACTATTACCAGAACTTGGTTTCGTGCTCAAACTTCGCCATTTCTCCCGGTATTTTACGTCTTCTCTTGGGACTCTTTTGTATTTATTAATGCCCAGGCTTACGTTGCCAATATTCTTCAGCGCTTTTCACCTGACTAAATCATGTTCAATCTGTCTTATCATCTTAGTGTGGGCAATGCTATAAAATGTCGTCGTTGAAGACCAGTCTTCAACGGTGTTTATTACGTATGACATTGCTATCTCATTCCATTCGGCCTTATAAATAATACCACAATTATCTTTTGCAGGGTAATTACTTCTGGGTATCCAATTTCACAGAGTGTACATACAAATATTTGGGCACGTCGTTTTTCTACGGAGAATTCTTGTTCAGACTAATCGCCTGGTCAAAGAAAGGAAATATAGCGTGCCTGTTCTTCAATCCTGTTTTTATGAAGAAAACATAGAGTTTGAGCATTTTTGTTTTATTAAATTGTATGGTATTTATATATGTATGTTTCATATTCATAATTATATAATTTTATACCTACTAAGAATCTAAAAGCACAGCAAGTAATTATCATTAGTTATAACATTTGTTGAAGTTATAACTCTTATCTAATAATTTGAGTATAAGGAAGTTCTTATCCATTGTAATTGTTATAATGCAGGCTTTAATATTTTTATATCAACTGTAAATAAAACATTTAATTCTGCTAACACCCATTTTTTCTGTCATTATGAGTTTTCCTTGTATTACCATTCACGAATAGTTGATAAATCCGTGATTTATTTTGAACTTAAGAAAATAATACTGATTAATGAATGGTAGAAAATATTCAAATTTACACATCATAAGTCATTTATTTCCATTTTAAAATATCTTAATTAATGGTCAAATTATGCTTACCATCTACTACAAGCACGATCGCCGGTCTTTTGTATACGCGCGCGGGTCTGCGTGTGCTTATGTAGTTTATCTATGGAATTATTATGGTCGTGCGTATTATCGTAAGTATTTTGTTTTGTGAGAATAAAAAATTGAATATTTTGAAAAAATAATTACTTGATTATATTAATGATTCTTAACATCCTGTTAAAAGAATACTCTATTGAAAATAACTCTGTAATTAATGTTATTAGAAAAACTTATATTACATTTCTTGCGCTCAATACAATTTTGTTTACACGCACGTTGCAGAAATATTAATCATAATTTTTTAAATAAAAACCAATAAACATTAAGGCCAAAATATTTAAAATAAATTCAACGCACCAGCTGCTCAATAATCTATGCGAAATAAAAAAAACATATCAAAAAGTCATTAAAAGCGGCATTATAATCTTGGTATAGATTAATGGTAAAATATTTAGGCAACATGCGGTCAGAGGCAATCATGATAATTCCGATGCTGATTACTTGTTTAGAGAAGTTTATGCTTGATTTTTCTGCTGCTAACCTGGATAATTATGTAAGTATGTTTTTAATTTTAGCAGCCCACAATTTATCATAATTATTATATTATTATGGAGTCCATCAAAATAAATAAATAAATAATAAATAAATAAATACACCCAACAGTCACATACATAGTCCTGACCCCACACTAAGATCGAGTCTTGTGTCGTGGGTATCAGAAACTACGAGAGACTTTTCGGTCTCACAAACACCCAGACCCGAAACAAATACTTGTGGTTCACACAAATATTTGTCTCGGTACGGGGATCGAACCCGTGGCCTCTCGTTTCACATTTCACAGGCGGCGTCTAACCAACTGCGCCACGGAGGCTGTAAAATAACACAGAGATCGATTCTCGGCTTGTAAAGTATTTGCTTGCGTAAAGAGAAATGAATGAATAAATATATAGGTAAGTAATTTGAATCAAAATTATGATGATCCTAGAGGTTTTTTTTTAAATTGCTACGCAAGCTTGCGTTGAAAAAAGTTTTGTGTTCAATCCAGTTACTTATTCTGAATAAATTGTTATGAGAATGTGCATTAAATGTGTTTTATAAATAAATAAAAAATACGCACACAGAAGAACACGGGCCTTCTCTATAATCGGGAGTTCGATTGAGATGGCTTCAAACTATAGTCAACTGGCTGGCGAATCATTCATAAAAATTACATCATTATTATTTTGTTTCAGGGTTTTTAATATACCTACGTTAATTTCACGTGGGTGGTTCGCGAGATCTATGCAAATTCAGTTTTTTACAGACAATTTTTATTTAGGGTCACAGTATTATCCAAAAGCCGTAAATCGATTGTCTAAATTTCCACACTATTTTTCAGGGAAAGAATGAAAATATCAAACCTTATATTTATTTTAACATTGTTTTTATTATATTATGATATAAAAACTATGTTACCGGCATGAAAACTGAAAAGCCAGAGGTAACCAACCATAACGACGTAGTAACTGTTTATCGGGTTGCAATAAAATCAAATCGCTGATGGTACGCCGCACTAAAATCAAGTTTGGTTACAAAAGCGTACTGATTGCGCAACGGGTCGGAGAGAGGCGCGGCGGCGAATTAATTTGAAACGTGCCAATGATTTACTACCCCTGGTTTAGATGTAATTTAGTTATGGATGATGCGGCGGTGTAGTTTACAGTGGCCAATTAACATTTATTGGAGCAAATGTTACGCGAACCGTTTCGCCGAGTTTTCCAGAAACGCTTCGTTGCAAATTTCTTTTTCGAGATATAAAGGTTTGCGGTTTCAGCTACGGTTATTTATTACGTGCGAAATAGAATTTGGAAAACAATTGTTTAGGTCCATTTCGTCAGTATCAAGTTGGGAACGCTTATAAATTCATTTTGCTCCTCCGTTTTGACGTTGAAATGGCGGAGTGTTATTTCTTTTGTGGGGATGAGTTTAACGGCAAATTCTAAACTGAGGAAAGGACACTATTTTGTTTGATGAATATCATGTTTATTTTCTTTTGTATTCAATTTCAGTGACGAAAAATTCACAGTTTGGATGCAGATTAGAAATTTAAAATTAATGGATAAACAAAATCTTTTTCACAGTTAATTTTAATTAGAACAACAGGTCTACTATGAGATTTTGAGCTACATAATTCAGCAGTTGATTGCTGGTCTCCCCAGCAATGGAACAGACCGATAAAAGATACACGACGAAAAAGGTAGATGACTTAAAAAAAGAAAAGATGAAGTAAGTATCGTAAGTAAAAAAGGTACATAGAATGTTTCGTGCGCTATCTTCAGGTAAGTATGCGCCCCTCGTGTATTTTTCCTTACGTATACGAACACATTGTGAAAATCTAATTAAGCTAAAATGTAGCCCGTCGCTGTACACCAAAACTTTGGTCCTGCTACGTAACGTAAACCACATGGCAGAATGTATAGAGGAGAAATAAAGTTGACTGCGATGTACACACTCTAGAAATGGCAAAATTATTGCAATACTTTATGAAATTTTGGATATGGTAAAATCAACCTTATTAGACCTGCATTTTTTCTAATTATTCATTATCATCTTTAGTGCCAGGAAGTTAATAGCTGAATATATGTATTATGTCTTCTCTAAGGTCTGGCACTGTCACCTGTGGTCGGTGGTCATCTGGATTTCTACAGTATTCATCAAGTTGACTACCTAGGGTGGATGCTTGATTCTTTGCTTGCTAACGAACCTATTGTTCATAGACTGGAAAATAATCACCGACTTCCATGCTCATATTCAACGACTGGAGAACAGGGGCTAAATTTCTTTACTTGGAGGATAGATTAAGGAGTTTTTTTATTGCGATGAATGGCAAGACGAGCATGCCATTCGTCTGATGGTAAGCGATACGACCGCTCATGGACAGTAGCAAAACCAAACAACACCATGAATTACAAAGCATTGCCCTCGCCATCCTGAAACATAAGATGTTAAGTCTCATTATGTCCAGTAGTTATTCTGGCTACTTTGTCCTTCAAACCGGAAAACAACAGTGCAATTACACTGCTGTTTGGTGGGAGAAATAGACATTGCGGTGGTACCTACCCAGGCGGCCATTTACATATCGGAGACCTACCACCAATAATTATAGGTATTATTATGTATCAACAATCTCTTTATAGAACATGGTCACCAAGGGAACAATATAATATGTATTACGTAAATTTTATTTTGCATACCTCGTCTTAACTAAGCAGACAGATAGGGACAGCTTTGAGCACCGTCGTGATTCATGAAATACCATTTCTTCATTTCTTTTATAATATAGGGAATAAACGAAACCTCCTTCTGTATATCTGAAAATCCTTTCCGTAACTGAGGATCATGATGATCATATTATATGAAATACTGCTGCATCTAGTTTTGACCTAGATCCGTCGCCACAACGGTTCTACGACAACGTGCGCCAAAAGCATTTTGCTTAAAACAAATTAAGAGGCCCGAGGAAAGGGTTCATCTGCTTCCATCGGAAACTTTGAGATACAAGCCAGGTTCAGCCATCACTTGCTGCTGGTTCTGAGAATTACACTTTAAACTTACACATATTACATATTATGGTAAATTGTTTTATATTATAATTATTAATGTCCTATTTTCAAATCAACGACATCTTAAATTCTAATAAATTATCAATATTTTTTCAATAAAGTGTCACCTTAAGAGAGCAAGTCTTGTGTAGGGTGTCAGAAACTATGAGAGCCATTTCGACCTTAAAATACGCCGTTTTGTTATAATTAATGTTTATTAGTGTCATTAAGTGGCAGCGACTGGATGCATAAAGCAGCAGACCGGGCTCTGTGGCATACCTTGGGAGAGGCTTATGTCCTGCAATGGAATGCAACGGGCTGAGGATGATGATGATGAGTGTAACAAACATAAATTATCACAATGTTGTACAATATCATCCACTGCAATAAGTAAATTTTGTATTTTTAAGATTAAACATTGCAAACACAATATGAAGGTAGTTAGTATTGAATGGTTATTAGTCTCCGATTGTGTTCGACAATCTATTGAAAATCATTGTTTTTCCTTTCTATTTCGAAATCGCAAAATCTTACCTCATTACCATATTTGTCTACAAATATACAACATTTAGAATCAATTTCAATTCAATTACAGTTTATAAACATTTTATGAGAGAAATGTGAAACGCTCTTATTTCTATTTCTTCGAACAGTAATTCTGCTGTGAAACTCGGCACTGCAGTTCAGTCCCAGGAGTTTTCTAATATCTTTATAACGTTTTCTCGCATGTGTAAATTTAATATCATAAGTAACGTCCCGTCGACTCTTAGGAAGCGAGCAGACCAACTTTTAGGATATTTTCATAAATCGACCAACAGAGTTTCAACTGTATAGATATTCTTGGCAAATATTTCGAAACCGCTAAACTCTTAGGTCATATTCCGTGGAGGATTTTGATAATAAGTTTTTATATATTTTTGCTTTTTTCTCAATATTTAGCGACATTATTTTAAAGAAATGTACAGCAGTGTAAATGCACTGTTTTATTCCGGTTGGAAGGACATTGTAGCCCGAATAACAACTGGACATAATGAGACTTAACATTTTATGGCTCTGGATGGCGAGCGCAGTGGAATACCAAGTATTGCTTTGTAATTCATGTTGTTGTTTAGTTTTGCTACTGTCCATAAGCGGTCGTATCGCTTACCATCAGGCGAATGGCAAGCTAGACTCGCCATTCAACGCAAAAAAAGAATATATAAAGTTTTTTCAATAAGCCGGTTATAAAACGATACGTCGCGTATTGCATCTACATGTAATAAACAGTATACTAACACTTTATTATACCCTCGTAGACTTTTTTAATAAAAAGCGTAAAATAGCCATATAACGCTGAAATATTTTTTACCAATTCCATAATTTCATTATTAAAAGTTAGCATTATAATAATATAAAATGTAAATGTTTCTCAAGATATTTACCGTCATGAGCGAGTGTGGTTTCACAGAAACGGGTCTTCATTGAGGGAACCGAGAAAGGCAGGGCTGGCACACATCGGTTAATTAAACTCTCGCCATGTGAATTCTTAGAAATGAAAGTTACTTTACCGTACAACCTTAACAGCCCAGTTATTTAATTGTTAATTTTCTTTAATGTTGAAAATTTGAATTACACTGTGTTTAGATCTTCCTCTACATAAGCATGTCTTGTTTGTACCAATAAAATTGTACCGTATGTAGATGTTCGCCTAACAATGTATACCCTATTTTAATTAATACATCGATTATTTTTAAATTGAGGAAAATTAGAATAAGTAATAGTTTCTTTATATCTAAAAACGTAAGCAAAGATGACACGTAGAAGTATCCGTTTCTATATAACAGCCTTGCATTTGTATTGGTTTTAAAAAAAGCCAATTTACACTAATCATAATATCAAATATGCGTAGCCATTTAATTCTGGATTCGAACCCGCGTCACACCAGCATTACAAAAACCTCTTTAACAACATAAAGAATTCCCTAGATACTTTATATTTTTGTTAAAACATTCTCGAAGATAAAAGTTATCACCATAAAAGCCATAAAATAAAACAAAACATTTTTGTAAGCATGGCGCCTCGACGCTGTAGTTTATCGAATAACTTGAATCCAATAAGTTGAACCCATGGGAGATACCTGAAAGTTTTGTAAACAAAATTGCTACGGGTAATATTTGCGTACTAGAAAACCCTATACATGGAAGTATGTTGCTTTGATCAAAGTTAAATATGTAGATAGCTTTGTTTGAATATTAATATGTTTAAATTAAAATATAAGCATTCAAAAACATTCCTTTAAATTGTTGGGGAGACCCGTACTCAACGGTGGTATGTATAAGAGCTTGATATAATTTGAAAAAAAAAACGCGATAAAATCCGTATAAAATAGTTTTATTTCAATGTGTAACATTCGCGTAAATCTAAGAAACCATTATGCAAACGCATTTCTTGTTAGCATGTTGGTATTATTAGTTAATTTTAACCACGCGCTCGAACAATGGAGGAAAAATTATTTATCCAAATTACGCCATACATTACAAAACAATCTATGGGATTGGAAGTCCGCAAACTCGCAATAAGCTAAGATGGCCTAAACTCTCTCAATCAAACTACGGGTTGTAGAAGAGTTTTGCAGGCTGATACAGTACAATACATTCAGCAGAAGTTTCAACAACATTATGACCAATCTCCCTTTAACCTTTCATATTGAGACTTCAGCCAATCACGGATATTTTTTAGATATAAAAAAAAACATATTTCATGTTACTAGTAGTGACCATACCTTTGAAAGTAACTTAACGTGACTGAATAACTTCATAAAACCGACACATTTTCGGACAAATTATAGTAACTTTTCTCAACTCAGACTGGAAGCTTTATATCTGCCACGCACAATCTGGCAGTCGATTCTCTCGCACATTTACAGTTCGCGTTCAGTTAAAGCGAGTGGCTCTAAATATAAGACAGTTCATTAATTATTCCCCATACGAGGTTCTGTTTCAGTTACAGAATAACGTTTTTGCATTCGCGAACGTTAGATAATTTATTCAAGATGTGGTTACATTAATATTAGAGGCAGCTGTATATAAAAAAAATAGTTACATACTATCGTGGCGCCCTTATTCACAAAAGAAAGGAAGACAAAGTAAGGACCTTCAATATTCACAGTTTTTATGTTATTTACATACTATTTCCCAGAAGGGGTAGACAGAGGTGCTGCCAGGATTGTATGTTCCGTCCACAATGTGATAGGGGCTCATCACCATATCGGGCACAAATTCCTGACTCCGGGCTGATAATGAATAGAAAACCCCAATATCACTTTGCCCTACCTCGAATTCGAAACCCGAGACCTCACCCTTGTAATCATACTGTAGTACAACAGACAACTACGCCACCGAGGCAGTATATTAATTAGATCAATTTATATACTAATATGTAGAGGTGAAGAGATTGTTTATTTGAACGCGGTAATCTCAGGAACTACAGATTCGTACTGAAAATTTATTTTAGTGTTGGACAGCACAATTATCGAGAAAGGCTATAAGCTATATAGCATCACGCTTTAATTAATGGGAGCGGAGCATTACTGCATAATATTAAAAAAACGGTTTCCCCGTCAAAAAGTATCTGTACCCGGACGAAGCAGGGCCGGGCTGGTAATGAAGTATAAAAACGTTTCCGCAATACGAATGAATACTCAAACCAACACGTAGATAAACAAGGTTGCGAGAAGATTATAATTGAAAACGGGCAATAATAATAGGATTCGCTTCTCAACATTTAGCCATTGGATATTTCATGAGAAAACTGAACGAACAACTGCTTGAGACGTTTTTGTTTCTGTAGACTCGTCTGGATTAGGCAATTTATTCTAATGAATTCAAATTTAAAGCTTATAAACAAGTTTTGTAAATATACACAACAAAAATATAGCATATTTTTGTTGCGTTAGAAGTGGGCATTAAAATAGCTTTTCTCTAGGTATATTCAGCAGTACAATATTATAAGAGCACCGGTACGAAAAAATTGCAAGCGACTGATTATGATCACTGTTCCATTAACGCAACACTTACTGATAATGTATGAATACATTATTGTTAGGGTGAAACTTTTAAAAAGCCGCTTCCAACAAAATAAATTCTTGGGGGAAACTTAACAGGATTTCCTGTAGGTGAAAACGATGATGAAATCCTTCAACATATACAAACTCAATCCATTTGAACCAATACCTACCAACTATATTTAAATCAAATGACGAGACTTCAAAATCAAATTCATCCTCGAAGAAACCAATCAACCGAACAATACATACAAACAAACCGAGCGGAGATCAGTCAATAAAACCCCATTTAAATCGAGTGCCGGGGATTCCGTATCTGAGGACCCACTAGGCTCACTAACTCGGTGTACCTAACTTTTATTAGAATTCTTAGCAGCCCAATAAGCTCTCACTTGACTTGCGACGGGGAAACAGAAATAGGGAGGAAAAAAGTTGGAAGACTGATCAAGTGGAAAATTACTTGAAGGAAGCACGCTTATTATGCGAGACACATTGCTTTGGAGAACAAATGTTAGATGTGACATCTTACTGACACCTTTGAAACTATTATTTGTCTTTTTGGTATTCGAAGTGATTTTCGGAATAATGCATTAATCACCAAATATTATAGATACATTGCAACATAAAATGTATTGCAGGCTATTTCATGATTTATAGAGAGAGGGAAAATGGTTCTATTGTCTATAGACCTCGAAATCCTGGATTCTGTGTGTGTGCGAATATTTTGATTCAAATAAAAATATTTGTGCCTGGTTTCCGAAGAAATGACCTTAAGCAGGTAACAAGATCAATAAAGCCCATTATAAGTTATATTTGTTATGACCGTCAAATAAAAAGCCGAATTATTACGTAACATGCGTAAAGGCCATGATGCATAGGAACTCCATAAAATGGTAGGCGAGCTAGACGTAGAGAATGTAAGGCTACTATTGTTTTAAAATTTTTGCGACTCCGACATCCATGCCACAATACAAAATTCACAAATTACTTGCTTGAAATACCTCGTCTCACTGTTAACCAAAATAAATAATAAATCTACATCTAACTCAGGAGTATTAAAACATCTCATAAATGTTTTACAAGACCTCAACGAGATTGAGTGTAAATAATGAAATTATTTGGCTCCACTTTATCCGAATAATAGCTCCGTAGGGCCTTATTAATGTGTTGCTTGAGAAATTTGACCAGACGATAAGTAAACAACTGAAAGCTTAGACGTTTAAGGGCTAACAACATTTAAAGCTTAAATTAATGGAATGATTTTGTTTTCTGGCTGGGCCAAATTACTCCACTGCACTTGATGAGCACAATTAATGGAGTAATGGCAATCAAGATATAAGAAATTTCCAGTTGACATAATTAAAATAGCTCTACTTAGGGAAAAATGCACAAAATAATAAAAACAAACATAAAATTATGTTAAGCAATGATGAAGTTCCACAGTATGCGAATAACAACAAAAGCACAAATCCATAAATATATTCTTCTAGACATAAAATGTAGACCATTGACCAATGCGAAACTTGAATGTGCACTAAATAGCGCTCACAAGATTCGGACATTAAATACCACCCTTCAACCTATACTTGTTCAATATCAAAATGATATTATAATAATGCAAATTCTAGCCGTCAGCAGAGCTCTAAGACCGCGAATATAATGACCAAAGTGATAAAGTAAATTGACTCAACAGAAAACAATTTTTGCAACATCAAATAAACGGTTTTGGAAGGCACATTCCATTATCAGAATAAGAAATTCAATTATATTCCACCGAGCTGACAGATGTGATTTCTCACATTATTGTGTCTTTTATAATGTTTGATTGATGAATATTTTTGGCAAGTTCTCACAATGCGCTAACGTCTGCAAATATATTTTCATACGAACGATTCTATTCTCTCATAACGTATGGATTATTTGATGCTCTCTCAATAATATTTAGTTTTATCTTTACGTTTAATTGAAGAATGATAGTAGTAACATTGTCAAAAAGTAACCGGTATTCCTTCGATTTTTTGATGAAAAATAATTCAAAATAGATTGGCTTGGTAATTCGCATAATATTATAAAGGATGTGTTCATCAATATAGCATTATATAATAAAGCACAACAACTTCACATATTCCTGATCCCATAATAACATTTCTATAGTCAGGGAAATCAAAAGCTATGAGATATTCTACACCTAGACTTAAGACAAATATTTGCCTCACGCCTTTTTCTTAAAAGGGGTAGACAGAGGTGCCACCAGGACACCCACATTTCGCCTCGTATGTTCCGTCCCACGATGTGTTAAAGGACGAGCCTATCGCCATTCATAATGTATAGAAAAATTCAATATAATTTTTCCCAACTCGGGAATCAAACCAAAAACCTCAGCTGTGTAATCGTACCGTAGTATAATTCCGCCACCGAGGCAGTCGTATTGTCTCGGTAGAGACGTCGGTATTTTTTTTATCGTACAATCATTTATTAGGACATTGAAAACACTTCCACTCACTTTACAATCAATGTAAAATCTATTACATAAATAATACACCCAACAGTCACATACATAGTCCTGACCCCACACTAAGATCGAGTCTTGTGTCGTGGGTATCAGGAACCAGGAGAGACTTTTCGGTCTCACAAACACCCAGACCCGAAACAAATACTTGTGGTTCGCACAAACATTTGTCTCGGTGCGGGGTCGAACCCGCGGCCTCTCGTTTCACAGGCGGCGTCTAACCAACTGCGCCACGGAGGCAGTCAAAATTTAAAATCCATTGATATACATTTTGCATTCAATATCAGTTTAAATTTACGACCGTCGCAGCAGTGTGTAGGACTAGTATCGTTACGACGCGGAGACCTTTTTTGCTCATCCGATTATAACAATGGCCCAGGGAGGCAGAAACATGTCTCACTTGTTATATTTACTGTACAGATATCGACCCATTCTTATCTTATTGGATATAAATAATTACCTATTTATTATAGGAGTTAAAAATATATTCACGATTTTTTTCCGTTTTTGTCGCCCTTAAACTTATTTATTCGTCACCTTCATACATACATGCATAAACTCACGCCTTTATCCCAGAAGGGCAAAGGCGCCACTAGGACACCCACATTTCGCCTTGTATGTTCCGTCCCATGATGGGATAGGGGGCGAGCCTATCGCTATTTCAGGCACAAATTCCTGACTCCGGGCTGATAATGAATAAAAAACCCAATATCACATTGCCCGACCCGGGATTCGAACCTCAGCTTTGTAGTCGTACCGTAGTACAACTACGCCACCGAGGCAGTCTTAATAATCAGAATTAGGGTGACAATTAAGTACTGAATACAGTTATCTCTTAAATATTAAATATCCAAATTCATGGACAAATCACAGACTATTGGAAACGTGTGCTGTTCAGTATTCTTCTTCTTCTTTTGACAAGAGGAACGTTTATTATAACATTAGACAGCCTCCGTGGCGTAGTTGGTTAGACGCCGCGCCGGTTGTGAAACGCGAGGCCGCGGGTTCGATCCCCGCACCGAGACAAATATTTGCGTGATCCACAGGTATTTGGCTCGGGTCTGGGTGTTTGTGAGACCGAAAAGTCTCTCGTAGATCTTGATACCCGTATGTGACTGTTGGGTGCATTTAATATACGCTATTAATAGGTAATCACATACAAACATATTAACAATATCTACGTGACATGTCGCCAGTTTCATAATTTATATTCAGTCATGTTAAGTCTTTGTGCATTTATTCTCCGGTTTTGTTTATGGCAGAAATAAATATAATTTATTTTACTGGCTTAATACAAACAGTTTAATAACTTTGGTATCAAAATCATAGAAATTCTTGTAAATCGCTATGGTATTCACGTTTCCTTAAGATGTTTTCCTTCACCGTTATAGTGCGTGCTTATTGATTATCAATGCACATATGACTCCGAAATGTCCGAGCAGGTCCCTTTGATTTAAACCCGCGACCACCGTGAACGTGTTGGCAGCCGCGGCTGGTTCGTAACCAAAACCACGAAATGATTTACCATTTACACAACTATAAGTGACAAAATCCCACAATATGAATAAAATATTAAGCAATACCAGCAACGCAAGCTGTCTTATAAGAGCGAGAGATTCTTTGTCTTTATCAATCACAATGGCTTTAAATTCCTTCAAAATTCTAAGCGAGACCTCTTAGTATTCTTAAGTTTTTACAAAATTAAACCACTACATTAATTAAGAATTTTCAAGAATAAGTGTCTAATTTACTGTCAGTTTAAGTACAAAGATTGTAACATAGAGTTTGGAACTTCGTTTTCACCCGAACCCTCCAGTAATGGTTTTAAAAGATCCCTCCTCATTATAATAATAATTCCGAGTACGTGGTTAATTTTCCCCCGAACTGTAGTAAGCTCCTCAACAAGATTTTAAAACCGACGAGGTGAGAAATTCATGGATACTTACTGTTGTATTATGTTTACATTCATTTGTTTCCTTTTTTGAACTGACTAAAAAAGTTGTATGAGACATTTATTTATATACTTTATTGTATACATAATAAAAGAGAATAACACAATAACCGTTAAAGCACTTAAAGCTAAAAAATGGTTAGAATTGGTGGCCTTATCGCTATCTGCAATGTCTTCCAGGCCACCATTGGATGGATTAAATCATTATTATATAAAATCATGGGGTAGTACAACTGAGTAAAAAATAATAAGATGTGGTCTTTTAGTTTCTGTGTCATTCCGATCTGCTTTATCCTATCCATTTTCAAATACTGGTAATGCATGTAAAATCCCTGGTTTGTAAGAGATGGTCATTGGAGTTTTCCCTTATGTGTGCTGCTTATTATTGTTAATTTCTGGCGATTTAACAATAATAAAAGGCGCCTTGATTCCCAATGCCTTAGAAAATTATATGATTAGTTACTAATAAATTAAATTAAAATTAACAAAGAATGTAAGCAGAAGCACTGTAGAATGGATGCTGGTACTCATACTTTCTAATTCAACTATGTACATATCTGCCTAGGTATTTCCTAGGGACCCGACACCGTTGCAATATCCGCAGCGTGCCGGGCTATTCGTCCAGTGACACTGACATACCTTTTGGCACCCAGGAGGAGGCCGAAAGGGGAGCTTTACAGCCTTTCCTAGGATCAAAAGTAAAGAAGAAACATACCACAGTGCAAAGGTGTAAAACCTGCTATTGTAATCTACACACGTGTTTCCGTTTGAGAATCATTTAGTGAACGTTCGAGTAGGCCGGCTGCATTGTGGCGATCAGCTCTATCGTGCTAGTATGAAAAATAATGACCATGGCCTAAGCCCTCCCAATAGAACTCTGAGTGAGTAGCGTGGTCAGCAGTAAGCGACTATAGTTCCAATGATAAATCATATAAATTTTATTATTAAGTCCAGCAAATCGTAATAAAAAGGACATACGAGAATGTATTACTTAGATCACTGTAAAAACAATGCGGATTATTCTCAATAGACTTACCCCAGGTAATTGAATTCAGAAAGTTATCTCTATTTAGTCTTCGAGTCAATGTCCCGTATGTAATATATTTATAATCACATATCCGTTGAAGGTAAATTAAATTTTTGGCGAATGTTTTTTATTACATTTTCAATATTATCAATGTTATCTTGAATATTGAAACAAGTGTTTCAGGCGTTTTGGACGTTTATTTGGATGGATTATTATATAAATTACCTACTACCATAAGCATTTTGAATTTATAAAAGGACAATGGAAATAGGTAACGAAGTACAACGAAGGATTTTTAATTGCAGTGAATGGCGAGACGAGCGTGCCATTGTAACAACTATATAATTAGACACATGTAAATAAAAAAGAAACCTAGAACTGGCAGACAAACCAAGTATTTGGTTTTGCGGAGCTAATTATAAACATTCTGTACTTTTTTTAAAATATATTAATAAATTAAAAAAATAAGCGATACGTTATTCGTAGGTATATAACACCCGAAGAATCAGGAAGCCTCTGTACCGCCGTAGGTTGGAAAACCGACTGTGAAGCATAAGACTATGGGATTTATCTTCGCAACTTTAAACTTTGTTTGTTAGGCCCCTCAAATATTTATCGATATCCCCGATACAAGATCTATATGCTATACTATAGTGAATAAGCATCGATATCAATGTTACACTAGATAAGACATGCAGTACAAAAAATGTGTCCCACCTACTTGCGGTGCATGCACCACACATGAATCAGTTTGCTTCGTGACAGTGACAGTTCAGCACGCCTTATCGCTACGTTTAAAAGTAATAAATGAATGTTTCGCCGTCAAACCGAAAGCAAATCGTCTGAAGTTACAATATTTTAATAAAATACCAGTTAAATGATGTAATATTGCAGTATGCTTTTAAAATACGGGGGCACTTTATTTCTTTGACGTGTCTCGTCTATCGGTAGAATACAAGTCAATGGGAATAAGACTCTATATTTACACACTTCACGTCGTATTCATTTATTTAATACTTAATTATACACCATTAAAATTACAAAACAAAAAAAATGAGAAACTGGCTAAAATATAAGGTATCGGTAGTACAAGTGGCGGTCTTATCGGTAACAGCGGCGATCTCCTCCAGACATCCTTTGGACGAAGTTGAAAGAGCAGTAAGTAGAAATAGAGGATAATGGTTAGATAGGAAAGGATTTGCATTCTTTTTATAAATGGTAAAAAAAGCACTTCATCGTTTTTGATATATCGCAACCGATGCAAGTGTGCGCTTTCCTGCTCAATCCTCCCTATTTCATTTGAAATTTAATGTCCTCTATTGTATGGCTTCATTGAACATCAAGCCAGCACTTTTATAATACCAATTACTACATTACAAAACGGCGAGTTTTGCAAGTGCATGTCCGGCAAAACCGAACCGCACTAATGATGATCATAAATCATCCACGCCGTACGCGCACGGTGCATTCTAGCAATATTTCAATTAATTGAACCGCCATGAATGTTACTGAAAAGCAGCGCATGTCAGCAAATAACTCATACACTAATTAAAACCAATTGATTGCTGTATCGCAGTGAACCTAAAACCGCACAATTAAAATTGCGGCCCTCGAACACAATTAAAACGAATGCTACCTGGTTATAATTAGCGTATGTTATCATTTGCAATTTAATAATGGACTCTTCTTTCTTTTTTTGTTATTGGAGAATAATACTCTTGAATTCTTCTATTGCTGGATATTGGTTTCGTATTCAGACATTAGTCTACCCAACTGTTCTTATGTCCATTGACAGACTTTCCTTATTTTTGAAATTCTTACAGATAACTCTTTCAAGTACATTTTTCTTTGCCTTTAAATCAATCGATAATTACTACAATCGAAGTGATTATTTATGAAATTCAAATTATTATGAGTTTTATAGAAATGGAATTGGACCTGCAGTGACGATGGGCTCTTCATCTTTGATCCATAACTGGTTCGGTATCAGCAATTCTATTATCGGCTACCTTCAAAGGGCTAGATTGTATTTCAAAATTTCATACGAGTCGTAACATTATGTGATTTTTTTATTATGCCTATTTGTGATATAGAAAACCTACTGTTTGTTTAGTTCTTTGCTGTCTTCACTATTGACAAATATAATATGTCCTCAAAACTTCGCCAAAACTCTATGATTGATGTTATTACCATTACTTTAAAGTAAAAGTAATTCGTTACTCATTAACTCACAAATCTGTATAACAACGTAAAATACGCTAGTTTCTTTCATATTTTTCGCCATTTAATAAAACTTTTTTCTCAAATATGAGTTTGCTTTACTTTTCGCTTTAGCTAAACATTTTTAACCACGAAATATTGCGGCCTAATAACACAGATCTTTGCTTGCGACTTTATACGAAATGCCTTGGAAGTCCATCATGTGGAATATTAAAGGGGTTTAAGAAAATGAAAATTGCTGACTACTACTCGCTTACCTAGATCCTCTTTTAGTTATTGAATGGATTTTGTTGCTCGGAGTTTATGTGTGTTTTGAAGTAGTAGATATATGTACATTTAGCTTTTGTCGTAGCGGGCATATGTGATCCGTGAGGTTCTTAGTTTAATTTTTTTATTTTTATTTTATTGCTTAAGGACAATCAGTGGTAATTACATTACATTAAATAAACGTTACAAATACACCAAAAATAAGTTAAATGTATTACCTTTAGTTGCCACAGCATGCATTGACATTTAAGAAAAAATAGAAGTAGAAATTAAAAAAAAGTTAACATATTTAAAACTTATATAAATCTCTCAACAATTAATAATTTGGAATAACTTATATATTTCTTGACAATAACGCTTATGAAACTAAAAGGAACTTATGTGACTTCAACAGACAGTAAATAGGTTAGAAAAGTTTGTTAGATAAAAATAATTAAAAATAATGAAAATATAATACTCTTAAATATTACTCTTCAAAGCTTTTATGACCTCCGCTTGAAAACATCTCAAGGAGCTGCCAAAAATGTCGACAGACTGGCCCAAAGAGTTGTAAGCTCTTGAGAGCCTGGGTAAAGCAGAATTGAATCCAAGTTTGGTTCCTGCCCCCCTTGGATATAACAAACCCATAGGCCGCCACGGCAAACGGCTGGGGACGCGCAGTGTCACTGACTCCAGCAATGGTGGGCAGTCAATATGGTTTCTCAAAATTTTGTACAAAAATTTCATGTCTAGTAGTTTTCTCCTGTCATTCAAGCTTATCATATTGAAGTAGTTAAGTCTCTCTGTATAAGACCTGACATTTCTTCTAACTCTACTGTGATACGCAAGATGTCTCGTGAATCTCTTTTGGAGGCGTTCAATTCGTAACTGATGTATAATATAATGTGGTGACCAGACTACACTACAATACTCCAATATAGATCTAACATAGGCGTTGTAAAGTACTACTTTCGTGTGTGGATTTTTGAATAACTTGCCGTTTCTCAATATGAAACCAAACATTTTGGATGCCTTTCTAATAATTTCATCTATGTGGGGGAGAAATGTTAACTTCGTATCAAAGATAACCCCTAGGTCGCGAATTGTGTTGATTTCCTGCAACGGCATGTTATTTATTTTATATGCTGTGGGATAGTTATTATGTTTTCTTGTGAATTTCATGTGATGACATTTAGAATGATTTAATGTTAAATTATTCTTAGAACACCAAACTGCCAATTTATGAACATCATTTTGAAGTAACAAACTATCTCCTGGAACTTTTATGGCCTTGCATATTTTAAGATCATCAGCGAAAAGAAATACTTGACTATGTTCAATCGAATCTGTTATGTCGTTGATAAGTATGTTAAATAGCCAAGGACCCAAGTGGGATCCTTGTGGCACTCCTGAACTAGCACTGTACGCAACCGACTCGTAACCTTTAATAACTACATATTGTTGACGATTTTCTAAATAAGATTTAAACCAATTTAACAGTGTCCCATATATACCATAATATTGTAATTTCCTTATAAGAGTATCATGACAGACTCTGTCAAACGCTTTAGAAAAATCTGTATAAACAGTATCGACTTGGAATCCAGCGTCAACAGATCGTATAAGATAATCAGAATAGGCTACCAAGTTTGTATTAGTAGATCTGCAATGGACAAAGCCGTGCTGAGCATTACTGAGATGTTGTTTGAAATGGGATATCAAGTAAGGATACAAGAGCGACTCGAATACTTTGGCGAAAACAGGTAGTATAGAGATGGGTCTGTAATTATCTATGTGTTCGGGGTCTCCAGATTTGTAAATTGGCACCACTTTTGCTCTTTTCCAGATTTCCGGAAACTGCCCCGTGGCTAATGATTTATTGTAAATAAAAGTTAGAGGCTGGCTCAGTGCGGATGCACATTTTTTTATAAAATACGAAGGTATACCATCGGGACCAAAACCTTTATTGGGATCGAGACTTTTTAAAAATTTTGTGGTTGTGGAACATGTAATATGTATTGTGCCTATAGTGTTAATATCGTTCGGACTACTATCAGTCACAGTGTCTGTACTTGGGGTAATAATGGAGCTAGTGTAGGTGGAAGAGAAATATGATGCAAACATATTACAAATACCTGTGCCCTCTGTCGCTATTGTATTATTGAAGCTCATTTTACATGGGTAATCATTAATTGAGTTGTTTTTTTGTTTTATGAACGACCAAAAGTACTTTGGATTAACAGTTATTCTCTCTTCAATATACTGAACATAATTATTATAGCAGACTGTAGTTAATGCCTTACATCTTTTGTTTAAAATATTCAATGAAATACCGTCTAAAGGGTTCTTATATATTCTATATTTGTGTAGTAATTTTATCTTTTCTCTATTTAATTTTATTAATTCTTTAGTGAACCAACATGGATATCTATTATTATGGGTTTTAGTTTTAGGCACATATTGTTTAATAATTTGGTTCAGGACAATATAAAATTTATCTACCATTTCATTGACATTGTCGATTGCACAAATCTCTCCGGGCCAATCCACTTTATCTAATTCCGTAATTACTCTGTCATAATCAGCTTTGTAAAAGTTATATTTAACATCTCTATGCTTCGGCTCGAGATACTTTACAGTTTGTGTACCGATATATAGCTCTAGCGGAACATGCAGAGGATCTACATTTGCCAAAACATCAGATGATGCTTTGGTTTGTATTTTTGATATATTAGACAATACTAAATCTAGAACTTTTCCCTTATTGTTACATATAAAATTATTTTGAGCAAAATTATTAAGACAGGCAAAATCTATTAACGTTTGACCTAAGGAGGATCCTCTGTTCTGTGAAGGAGCATTAGTTCCAGGAAGAGCCCAATTGATGGAACTCAAGTTAAAATCACCCACGATACAGACATTGGTCATACTTTCGGAAATGCTGTTATAATGATCCGTGAAGTGTTCCAAAACATTACGATTCACTGGAGGCGGAATATATATTGCACACAAATTGAAGCTATAATTATCTGTAAGGTCTATTTTGACCCAAAGGTCCTCACAAAGACTTTCTTTTTCTTTAAGGCGCGAAGCTCTCAATTTTCTAGAAACAGCTATTAATACTCCGCCTCCGTCTTTTTGTTTGTGGAAGCCCGAGTTTTCACGATCCCTTCTATATACAATGTAGCGATTGTCAAATAGTTCGGAATCTCTGATACTACTATTTAGCCATGTTTCCGTAAGTATTATAATATCAAAGTTAGAGCTAGTGATGTTACAATAGAAATCATGAGTCTTGGTCCGAAGACCTCTTACGTTCTGGTAATACAACTGAATTGAACTGAATTTTAGTGATTAAGATACCAATCAAAATACTATAATTGAAATAACATAAGTGATGGAACCTAATTAATATTGTCGAGCACACGGTCATCTTTCACATATATGAACTCCGAGGTTTCAGTTTTTCGCATAAAAATCCGTCCTTGCTTCACCCACACGAACTTGTATCCTTTTTCCTTTGCCTTCAATCGAGCTGCTGCGTGTAATTTTCTATTAATTGGTGAGAGATGCTCCAAGACAAAAATAGGTCGTTTGGGTCCGCCTACACCAAGGTGACTTGTATTAAGTTTTTCATTTGGGTTGGCTTTATTGTATAAAATCACTTTGGCTAAGAATGTATCCCTTAATCTTGGAGTAGCCAGCCTTACAATTATAGCCCGAGGTCTCGTATCTTGTGGATTTATCTTTGCAACTCTAGTACAATGATGTATAGATTCTTCTCCTAAATCACATGATACAACTTTCGCAAGTTGCATTTCAAGTCACTATTGTTATATATATAAAAAAAGCGATCTATCTGCACGTCAATTATAATTGAAGCCAGGTGAAAATGAACACCAGGTCGACAGCTTGTAAAATTACAAATAATTACACAATAAAAAAAATAAAGTATTCAAAATCTTATTTTTCCCGTATTGTCTATGCCTTTTGTAGTCTAAATTAAACTTCTTGCACACCTATAATTCTGTATATAATGTAGTCAATTCATAAGGTTATCACTTGTTCGACTGCAATTATGTGGCCCAAAACGGTGTAGATGAAAACAAGTCGCAAACAAAATAAAAAACAGTAGAAACTATTTTTATAAATGCTCTCAAACACCCAACTATAACTTCCAGCTGCCTGACACTACACTTTGTGAAGAAACCTGCTATTTTTTTCCAATTTCCACCCGCTCCACTATCTGCCAAGTTGCCGAAATTCATTACTTAATAAACGAAATATATTTCGCCAGTGATCCGTCAGTTTCGTACACGTCGAACTTTCAATAAACTTATTAAGAAGTTACTTAAAGCACATTTAGTTCGGTAAACTTCGGTAAACTCCGGTGAAGTTCGGTTGTTACCCGTTTTTGGGAAAAAGATAATTCATCCAACGATACCGTTTGGAGTATTACTTCGATATCGTGTTTTGAAAGGGAACCTGTTTATTATTTATTGTGCTCTCATTTTCTTTGTTTTATTACAAAGTAAGAGAATAATGACTTGTTAATGGAATATTTTGGGATACATTTATAAAGGCTAGACGAGGATGGGTCGATGATGATGGCTTTTCATTGCTAAGAATATGTTAGAATTAGGTCTTTAGAATTACAGAAAGACATACAAGTATGCATTTCTTTCTGTCTAGAATTATAATTTGTAATGCTATACGGTACGTGCTTAGCTATGGAACATAAATGACTTGTTACAAGACATAGATAGAAGTCAAAGTCAAATGCCCATAATCTGTTAAAAAACATAGCACTTCCAAAGTTATAATATGTTTTTTAACTCAGTGTGGTCTGCCTCGGTGGCGTAGTTGTACCTACTACGGTATAATTACAAAGCTGAGATCTCGGGTTCGAATCCCGGGTCGGGCAAAGATTGTGTTTTTCTATTCATTATCAGCCCGGAGTCAGGAATTCGTGCCCGATATGGCGATAGACTCGCTCTCTATCACATCATGGGACGGAACATACAAGGCGAAATGTGGGTGTTCTGGTGGCGCTTCTGCCTACCCCTTCTGAGATAACGGCGTGAGTTTAAGTATGTATGTATTTTAATAAATATTTTAATGTTAAAGAGAAGCGACCACAATGTAATAAGATATGTTTTCGCAATGAAATGAAAAAAAAGAAATGTAAGGTCAAGGTATTACAAGTATTAGTAAATAACAAAACATTGTAAAGAAGCTGAATTAGTTCGCAATATTCATGTAAATCTGACAAATTCATACATAAGGCCAATGAAAACTCAACAAAGTCACATTACATCACAAATCGCGTCATCTGTATAAATTTCAAATATTTTTAGAACAATGTTAAAGTTGAGGAGTTTCCTCGGGCCGGATTCGTGAACCGGCGATTGTTAAATGTACCGTGCATACTTTAGCCGTTGTCATAATCGAACCAGTCGGCTGTGCGCTAAATAGATTCGCGCTATCAAACTTTAATGTACGTCCGGCTGTGTAGGAGAGTCGGATGCGGTGCGACCTCATAACACGATCCTCTGTAGTAAAACTAAGGTTTTTGGGTGACGAGAGCAGTTTAGTGACATGCAGTGCGTATTTATATGTTCCGAATGGTGTTGCTCCCGTTTATGGGTAGACCTGACACTTGCTATTAAACAAGGGACCTGTTCACCTCGTCATTTTATAATCTCTATTTTGTGCGTATGGCAGGATGGGTCAAATAATCTCATCCTTCGTGGGTTAAGCAGTTTCGCGTACAAGACTATTAGTACTCAAAAGAAACGTACACTTACCTAGGTATCCTTAGAAAATTAATTTTACCCACATCAAAATCTACCGCTACCACTAAAGGTCTGTAAAGTAACTGTCAAAGTCTCGGATTAAAACTAAATACAGTGGTAAAAGTTTAGTAGAACGAACAAAAATGGTTAACATCACAAAATATCCATCCTACAGCATACAACGTTCCCGCAATGAGTATGGGCTATAATCGCAGTAATGGAGGGATATTTTCGGGCTAATAGCCAGCCTAGTGCCAGAGTTTTAAGCGTCTAAATGATAGTGATGTGATTTGAAGGGTGTAATAAGCCTTCACGATTTGTTGTGGCTAACGGTCATTACGTGACGCCATCTATTCGTTCAGATGGAAAACTTTAAATTGTGGTCAAATGTTTTAATAGAATAAGAGCGAAATACAAGCATGTTACGTGGATATAAAATGACAACTAATGAAATCTGCCTTTGTTTTAATCACAAACTATTAATATACTTATTAACAAAAGACATTAAAGTTTTGTGTGAATTTTACTGTTTGAAAAATCTCACAAGACTATAATTTATACTCAAAATTGCAATAGGCTCGCTCGAATCAAAGTATGGGCTAAAAATCTGGTGAACAGTCATTGTCACTAGGCACATCACTGCCTATTACTTCACAAAGACGTGAGTTATTGTAAGTTGGTATATCGCTATGTAAAACTTACCGAAGATCGTTTTAAACACATGGACCATTATTACACTTTACAGCCGATTAAAACGTGACTTCTTATAAACTTTAAAATACAGATATAAAAATTTTAAACTGGGTCGTGGGAAGTAATAAAATGGAACTATAAAAGTCCAACATCATTGGCGCATAAAGTGTACGTGTTATACATACTTCCGGAGTTAGAAAACTAAGCTAACTACCGTGAATTTATAGCGAGTGTTGTTAGACTTCAAGTTTAAATATCGATACACAACTAATAGCCGATTTATAGCAAACTAACCCCGGGAGTATTACTGCGTAACTCGAAAATTTTAATATTATTACAATGTAACAAATATTTAATAAACTATTATTTTTTAAATTTAATAGTTTTCTGATGGACTTCGCAAATGCATCTTCAGATGTTCACACATAGGTTGGATAAAAAACTTAAAAGTAAGGAAGATTTTTTGGATTCAGGTCGTTTCCAGCAGGTTGCTATATAAATCCTTGTAGCTTTAATGTTTAGCAGTATACTTCCTATAGGTGAAAAAGATGATGATGAACATTATGAAAATATTATTTTAATAACCGTAATTTGCAAATGTACCTAACAATGACAGCCTCCGTGGCGCGGTTGGTTAGACGCCGGCTGTGAAACGAGAGGCCGCGGGTTTGATCAGCGCACCGAGACAAATGTTTGTGTGACCCACAAGTATTTGTTTCGGGTCTGGTTGTTTGTGAGACCGAAAAGTCTCTCGTAGTTTCTGATACCCACGACACAAGACTTGATCGTAGTGTGGGGTCAGGACAATGTATGTGACTGTTGGGGGTATTTATTAATTTAAACAATTCACGCAACCATATAAAAATAAGAAAAGTAAAATAAACCCAAACAGTAAAATAAATTATAACTTAATGACAACTTACTAGTTGTCAGTAAGGACACTTCCTTAGCTAGCGAAATGCTAACGCCTGTTTGATTTCTCTTAGTTGTCATGCATGTTATAGACAATGTTATTGCTAAGTGAAATTTAATAGGCGTTATTAATATGACATAAGCATGCGATTCCGGTGTTTGAATTGTTATTTTTGTGGCACAGAAGTTATTTGCTTTGATAAATTATTATTAAGTAGCTATTTATTTTAAGACCGCTTCGGTGGCGTAGTTGTACTACGGTACGACTACAAATCTGAGGTCTCGGGTTCGAATCCCGGGTCGGGCAAAGTTATATTAAATTTTTCTATTCATTATCAGCTCGGAGTCAGGAATTTGTTCCAGACATGGCGATAGGTTCGCCCCCTATCACATCATGGGATGCAACATACAAGGCGGAATGAGGGTATCCTGGTAGCAGCCCTACCTACCCCTCCTGAGAAAAAGGCGTGAGTTTATGTATGTACGTAAGTAGCTATTTCGTATTCAATTTTCAGTACTGGGTGGTCCTGTTACTGCTATAGTTTAAATGGTCAGTGTGTTTCTTTGTGATCTTATTAAAAATCTACATATTATTTTGTTAGCTGTGTAATTAAAGTACTTATTTGTTAATTTGAATTAGTATACGTTATTTTGTAATTGTTATTTATAACAATATATAATGCTCTAAGCATAAATTCCGACCTTACCTATGTTTTGGCAAAATGTGTGAATAAATAAATATATAGTTGTTATGTATTTACATGCCTAAAAAGTCGTAGCCAAAAAGAGTGCAAAAAATATACGATACGTCAATTCTTCTGTAATCCTTAACTATGGTTAATGGAAGCTTAAAAAGCCTTCAATTCTCGCAAAAAGATTTTGTCTCTTTACCAATCTATTCCTGGCATCCAGGAAGTAAAAAGAAAATAAATTTAATTAGCGATGATGATGACGCCACTTTAGTATTTTCGATGAGGAAGTAGCAGCGATATTGGAAGGTCAAACTCGTATCATGTCAAGGTTATAACGTGCTTGGTCACTGCTCATTACTCTTGTGGCATAAATATTACATCTGGTAATTGGGTAATTTTGCTGAGCTACAACCAGTTTTGGATAACATAAATAAATAAATAAATAATAAATAAATACACCCAACAGTCACATACATAGTCCTGACCCCACACTAAGATCGAGTCTTGTGTCGTGGGTATCAGGAACTACGAGAGACTTTTCGGTCTCACAAACACCCAGACCCGAAACAAATACTTGTGGTTCTCACAAACATTTGTCTCGGTGCGGGGATCGAACCCGCGGCCTCTCGATTCACAGGCGGCGTCTAACCAACTGCGCCACGGAGGCTGTCCTTCGATCAATAACAAGTGACTATCATTCGATCACGATATAAAGAGCTTGTTAAGTCGGCTGCCTCGCGATGTGGAGATGCGTTTGCCTCGCCAGCCAAACTGAATGTCGGTTGATGCTACAAATTGAGTAAAAATATATTTTCGCAATCTTTTTAGGCTCGGCAAAGGCGGGCAAAGTGCAAACAAAGCAGTAGTAAAAAAGAAAATGTACAACTAAAAATATCTTATCTATTTTAATATTATGCACGTCGACATTATTCAGAATCATTATCAATGATAATTTTATAGGTATTATTAACAATGATAATGGGATTTCATGTTTTGGTAATCAGTTATTACATAACATATGAAATAGTCGGCACATGTAAATATGATGAAATATTTATTGGTTGATGGTTAATGGTGAGAATTTGAAAAAGTTTATATCCTCGAAGATAAAACTATGTACTAAAACTACATTTATAATAAGTTTAAAAAAATATTTTGACTGTCTTCTTTTCTATATCCTAATCTTTGCTTCGTTTGCTATTGAGAGCATGAGTTATAACAAAAGTGCGTGGTGGTCTGTTGGTAACGGACTAGACGTGGCTGCCAACATGTTCCCAGTGGTTCATATCCCAGGGCACACCTCTGACTTTTCGAAGTCATGCGTGTACTGATAGTCAATCACCACGCACTATAATTGTGAAATAAAACATCGTGAAGAAACCTGCATACCGTAGCGATTTATAAAAAAATCTACGGTACAGATAGTCAGCCAACCCGCATTAGGCTAGCATGGGTGGACAATGCCATAGTATAGTAAATGAAATGAAATGAAAATAATTTATTGAATCCATTAAAATGTTCAACATTATTTAGACTCAGCCATTTTTTGAACTACCACCCGGTTTTCACTAGAGAATAACGGGCAAGAAACTCTAGTGTTGCTCTTTTAAAACCAGTTTACAATGTTTATTACAAACATTACAAGTTGGTTTAAATCAGAGCAGTTCATTAATAATTGCTTATAATTTGCAAGTAAATTAGTAATAGAAGTAGGTATACCATAGTATAGGCTATAGCCTAAGCCCTCTTAGTCGTACTCTCGATTGTAGAGGGGGCCCGTGCCCTACGGTGTGACGTATATGGCCTGATACAGATACAGATGAGCAACAAACAATCAAATCTCTTGTTGAAATCTAGGCCAAGAAATCTACGTAATTAGGAAAGTAACTGTAGTTTATATAAAATTTATTAAATAATGTAGGTATAACTGACATTATTATCACACCTCTATCTGTGATATTTTCATATTTATTGGACTATAATTGATTGATTACTTATCTGACCGATAAAGTTCGTTACGAAGCAGTTATGGGTTTATTGCATAGATAAAAAAATATTTGGAATAACACATTAGCATTATTATTATTATATTATGAAACATTTTGTCAACATATTTGTCGAAGGCGAAAGGTATTTGTAAGTGGCATCACGAAAATTTATCTAGAAGAAACAATATGTATAATTAATATTTTGGGTTATCATCATCATCTTAATCACAAGATGTCCACTGCTGAACATAGGCCATCCCAAAATATTTTCACGGCATCATATCGGTTCTACTAGTGTTAAGTCTCTCATATGTGAGAGGCCGCCTGGGTAGGTACCACCGCAATGTCAATTTTTCCCACCAAACCGCAGTGTAAATGCACTGTTGTTCTGGTTTGGCATTGTAGCCAGGACATTGTAGCCAGAGTAACAACTGGACATAATGAGACTTAACATCTTATATCTCAGGATTGCCAGCGCAGTAGAATACGAAGCATTGCTTTGTAATTCATGGTGTTGTTTGGTTTGCTACTTATCATGATCGGTCGTATCGCTTACCAACAGGCGAATGGCATGCTCACCTCGCCATTCATGGCAATATAAAAACCTTCAACTACAAGAAGTCCACTGCTAAACTTAGGCCTTCCCAAAATATTTTCACAGCATCCTATTGTAAGTAAGGCCATATCCAGCGACTTCCTGCGACTTTTATTGGGTGATCTGTTCAGACGTGGTAGACTGTCAATTTCAATAAATATTGACTCCATCTGCTATCGGTATTATGTATTTGTAGGTAATTATCGCATACCATAAATGTAAAGGAAACAATCTTGAGTATTCAGCTTACTCGGGAGTTCTTGCTTGAATTTAGAACGTATGTGAATTTATCTAATCCACACTTGACTAGTTTAGTCAAAATAAATAAAATCAAATCAAATATTTTGCTTTTCAACTAAGGCCCAACACATTGGCGTATAGGTAATTTGATAACGGAGAATTATTTAAATTAGAGTGGGTCATATAAATGCGCATAATATAATATTTTTATTATTATACAAATAAAGATCCTCGTAGAGATAGAACCCACAAGAGATTTACAACACCAATTAAATTGTATATAATATCTATTTAATTCAAACCACGATGCTAACATCATTTAACTATTGTCATCGTACGAACGGCCATGAATTTTAAGATGAGCAGTCACAGACGAGTCACAGTCACTTTATACGGTGTCGTTTGTTAAAACTCTATCTACTGGTTTAGGTTCCGTAGAAAATGGTAGCTTCTCTAACTACCCCTTTAGGAAAAAGGCGTGATGTTTGTGTGTGCGGTTACAAGGGAATGGTAGATTTAATACCTGAAGCCAGTCTACCTTTATATGTAGAGATAGTTAAAGTAGATGTATCAATACTTAATTAAGTTAAAAATCTACTAAATATACATAATATGAATGTACGAGTACATTAAATATACAAAAATAATTATTACGTCAGAGGCTTGTGGGAATATTGCTGGTGCGTATATAAAATAATTATTTATTTATTTAAAACTTATTGTACACCAGTGAGCAAAAAAAAAGTGAACGAAAATGAAAAATATGTAAAAAAATATATTATACAATGGCGACTTTATCGCTCGAGGCGATTTGTTCCAGGCAATTAATTTATTATTAATTATTGTATTGTATTTATTTAATTGAAATTTATTTCCCAAGTGATTTTAAGTGTCTTGTTCTTAGGTAATTGGAATATATATCATAAACAAACTCGTATCAGATAAATAAAAAAATCTTAAAAAATAATTTTAAATTTGTATTATTTTCTAACTCCTTAGTTAAGTTTCGAATGTTAAACAACTTTATCAACAAACTGTTCAAAAACCATTTTAATTGCATCGAACAATACACAATCACGAAACCGGTACTTATTAAAACAAAATATATTTAAAAAACTAAATTAATTGACTCAACGTAGTTTTTAATGGACTGGCTATCATATATACAATATATATACATAATCTCACACCTTTATCGAAGAAGGAGTAGGCAGAAGCGTCACCAGGACACCCACATTTCGCCATTATGTTCCGTCCCATGATGTGATAGGGGACGAGCCTATCGCCATATCAGGCACAAATTCCTAGGGGTGATAATGAATAGAAAAACCCAATATCACTTTGCCCGACCCGGGATTCGAACCCGAGACCTCAGCTTTGTAGTCGTACCGTAGTACAACTACGCCACCGAGGCAGTTCAGACCGGCTATCAGTATCCGTTTGAGATCACTGGACCCCAAACATGTTGTACAACTACACACTGTCCAGTCGATGCGAGCACAGTAGGCGCAGTACACGTTCAAAATACTAGACGTGATATCTTTAATGATAATGGCCGTGATATGATAACAGTGCCAATCATTAGCAGTTAATGTGCTGTGACATTTGTGTAGTGTTTTTTTGAGCGTGTAAACATTATATGGTAAGTTTTTTAAATATAAACCGAGGACAGCTGATTGGCTTGAATCGACGCGAATGTATGAATGGTAGTAGATTGCGCAAAAATTGTAAGTTAGAACCGACAAATTGTGGAATAAGACTTATGTTGTTATTAAGATTCATATGTTGATTTTTCATGGCATGACAAAGTGTTTCAAATAGTGTTTCTGAAACTCACGACACAAGACTCGATCTTAACGTGGGGTCAGGAATATGTATATGACTGTTGGGTGTATTTATTTATTTAAATGGTAAGTGTAGATGTACAGAGCTCAACCCGATACGCGATATAACTTTACTATTAGATGTTCTCCACCATTGTGTATGGTGTTCAATTCCCGGGCAGACACGAATATCCAACGCGGTATAATTAGATATCATTTCTATGGCTTATTTATTACATTTTTTTTCATACTTAATTATGATTATTACTAGTGGTAGGTCTCTCATATGTGAGAGGCCGCCTGGGTAGTTAGGCACCACTGGAATGTCTATTTCTGCCGCCAAACAGCAGTGTCAATGCACTGTTGTGTTGCGGTTTGATGGACATTGTAGCCAGAGTAACTACTGGACATAATGAGTCTTAACATCTCTTATCTCAGGATGACATGCACAATGGAATGCCAAGCATTGCTTTGTAATTCATAGTGTTGTTTGGTTTTGCTACTGTCCATGAGCGGTCGTATCGCAGACCATCAGGTGAATGGCATGCTCGTCGCACAATTAAGTAAAATAAAAAATATGATTTCTTTTCCATAGTAAAATGTTCTTCTAAATATCTTACAGCTAGACGTCGGCTCGGTATAAAGTAGTATTTATTATAATCTTAATATTTTATCAGCGTGTTACCGAAATAAACTCCACGTACAATTCTCATGATACATAACAAGGATGAAGGAAAACATTTTATACTGCTTAAATTTAATGACCTACGAAAAGCCTAAAAGATTTAGTTACTCATTCCATCTTAATGTGATTGGAGGTCATTCTATCCAGTGAAGTAAATGCTAAAACTTTGTACACACACACACACACACACACACACACACACACACACACACACACGCTCCATATGGTAAGTGATCACTGCCGCCTATAAACAGCCACAACACTCAATTACGATGACACAATACTTATCGTGAGGTTCATTACAGTCACTTTTTCGTGTCATTATAAAATAATTATAAAAATCCCTTTCTTATTAAAAACAACCAGTATGAGGTCATTTCTCATGATTACTTGTCACATGAAGCCGAGTATGTAACCCAAACAATTACATTACGTAATTGGAATATTGTTCTTGAAGTTCAATGTTAACTGGGAATCGCTAGGGTTAAATTTAATCCAAATGTTTAAAAATAACAAGGTTATCGTATTGTTCGCATTAATGTAATACTGTTTACTGTAATCTCAGATAAATAAATAAATAAATAAATAAATACACCCAACAGTCACATACATAGTCCTGACCCCACACTAAGATCGAGTCTTGTGTCGTGGGTATCAGAAGCTACGAGAGACTTTTCGGTCTCACAAACACCCAGACCCGAAACAAATACCTGTGGATCACACAAATATTTCTTTCGGTGCGGGGATCGAACCCGCGGCCTCTCGTTTCACAGGCGGCGTCTAACCAACTGCGCCACGGAGGCTGTCAATGATAATCCTGAATTTAATAATAATTGAATTGATTTATTCAATTTTGACTGTTTTTTATTCAATGTTGCTTCTTGTTTAAAACATTTTCGGCTACTTTTGTAACTCTCTCTATCAGGTACCCCAAGATAAGGCACGACCTAGTTTGGGGACCTCTGATAATATTATAATACTCCACGCTGATATGCCAAATTTATGTATATTTTATAATATGTACATACTTACTTATTCTACTATTGTCACAACTGTTTTATAATTTGGGACTCTAATAATTAATATAGTTCGGTACTATAATATTTGGTACTACAATTGCGAGTAAGCATTCGTCGTTTTAAATGTTGCTGTGTTTTATTTTTTTTTATTTTTGATGAAGCCTGTGTCCAGCAGTGATCTCGTGTCTGAAGAAGAAATTGATAAAAGAAGAATTTGTTTTCCAAATTTTAACTCCTACAGTTTATACGAGTTTTTAAATTTTCAGAATAATGGCCTGCGTAAACAGAATATCAAGAACAGCGCAAAGAATACTAGGGTGCCGAAGCGTAGTACCTGCCAGATTTAGTAGCCTTTGGACTCCAGATAACATTGTAAAGTCTCCACATAAAGATATCGTGGTCCCGCACCGAACAGTCGTGGAGCATATTTGGGAAAACATCGTGAAATGGGCTGACAAAACTGCTGTGGTGAGTGACTATGCTAAGAGCTCAAATTTCGTAATATTCGTAATATAGCCGTAAAAATAACGTATTCGAGTATAATAAAATTAATATGATGTGTATCGAGATTGCATGAAGATATTAATGAAAGTGGACGAAGCGAAAGTATTTTGTCAAGATTGAGGAAAGTGGATATCCATAATCTCTGCCTATGGGATTCAGGCGTGACGTACATGTATTTGTATCGAATTGTTGTTCCAATATCAATGAGTTTTTCTTAGCGTAAGTGGAATGATCAAATAAATGGTTCGCCTGGTGGAAAATAGCCGTCTCCATCTTAAACAAATAAATAAACAACTGGCTTTCAAAAATATACAATAAAATGGTATAAATTAGGTAGTGTGGTAAAGATTGTTGTGCCTTTATATTACCGAGAGTAAATCGCCTTAAGTTCGTCCTCCGGTGCCTCAGAGGAGAACAGAAAAGGTATGTCGGTGTCTCCGGCCTCCTACCTCGGAATATTGCCGAGCTTGAGAATATTATCCTTGAGAATTTTCTACTCAAAAATACAAAAATCGTGTCATTAAGCAGACGAAAATCATCCATTCCACAAGGCCAAGCAAAATTTGAATTACTAACTTGAGTTATTGATATTTCTAGATTTGCGGCGTGACGAACCGCTCGTTCACTTACCAACAGCTGTATAAATATTCACGAAATCTTGGAGCACAACTTCGTTCTCAGCTGAGAATTCGAGATGGTGACGTCGTCTGTATTATGATGCCTAATTCTCCGGAGTATGCAGTGGCAATACTAGGCATTCTGGAATCTGGAGCTGAGGTTACAACTATAAACCCGATTTATACTGCACGTAAGTTAATGCTTTAAATATTTTTTAATTGGCAAAATGAAAAGTTATCGCTGAAATTATTAAGAAATTAAATCAAAAATAGTAGGGAATCCAATTAAGATTATGTGTATATACAAATAAAGTCTAAAAATTATAATATAATAGTATGACATTATATGAAATGAGTTTTAAGTATCTTCTGATATATTATTTTACTCTATATTGTGGATACTATAATTCAACATAGATCTCAGTCTAAATTTCCATCGACACATGTAAGTAGCGGAGTCCATTCAACGACATCTAGGATCCTCAATTGGGCTGTCTTTCTACCACCATCATTTATTAACTTTGAATGCAATACGTAGACAAATTTTATCAAAATAAACTAAAATACAAAACTTCCAATTTTAATAAATTATGTTACCTAAATGGTTAAAAGTAAGTTGTGCATATTTGCAAATACGCTCCAGGCTAAATAGTCATTAGAAAATTTACTGTTTACCTTATTATAATTTAATATTTAAATATTGTTTAATTTTTTTTTATTTATTTAATGGATAAAAATAAATCATACATAAATAATAATTACATGAACAGCATCAAAAAACCACTAAGGTTTAATGTTAAGTTAATTCCATATAATAATTCTGCAAACATTGTCTGGGATCATACGTTTCGTAAAACAGCCAATTTAATTGTAAATTGTAGAGATTTATATCTGGGGTATACAGGGTATACCTAGACCCCGACCGAAAACGAAGCCAAAAAATTAACATATATTTTTTTTTTGTAATTTTATATTGATTTATTTATTTAAAATATTCATTGTATTGTAATAATTATCAAAAATATTTTACTTTGAAAACTATTTATTCCTTAAAAATATATTCTCTACCTCATATTGTTCAAACACTTTTCTGCGAATTGTTATGTAATGTTGTGTCTCTGTCAATAGTAAGTTGAAAACGAATAGTTATAAATGATAGATAGAATGTTAGATGCCATCATAACAACATAGGTACAACTTATAGTAATATCATTTTTCTGTTACAGACGAAGTCCAACGGCAGTTAGTCCTATCCAAACCAAACGTCATAATCGGCATACCAGATACAATAAAAGTCATAAAAGAAGCATTGCACCTTGCCAAAATGGATATACCTATAATTGGTGTTACCAATGACGGATCAAACTTGCCAGGAGTAATATCCTTTAAAGAATTTGTAATTGATTCCAACCCAGACCTTGGTGTTCTGAAGGAAGTTAATAAAAAGCCTGAAGATATAGCCATTCTGCCGTATTCAAGTGGCACTACAGGTTTACCAAAAGGTGTAGAACTGACGAACAGAAATGTTGTTGCTAACTGTGCACAGCAAGAAGCCGAAAGGATTAAGTTTTATAATGACACTACAAGTAAGTATCGTTGTGATAAGTTATGAAGTTGATTGATTGAATATTATAGCTTTTTCTAATTTACATACGGAATTAATTTATAATTTGATTTGATAATATGAAACCTTCAAAAGCTTTCATTAAAGCTGAATGCATAATATATGTAAGTAAATAACAGACTCGTCTTATCCTTCATTTTAATATATTTAATCAGGTTATTATAAGTTAATTACATAATATAAGGATAATACTTGCTATAAAGACTAATAAATCTTTCAAAAACTTTATATATAAATTTAATATATACAGGGTATATCAAGACCGCAACCGAAAACGAAACGAACGTATTTGAGTGATTAAACATAGTTTTTCTAAAATAATGACGTACATCGCTTAATTTTTAAACACGCAATGGTACGTAAGGGTTAAAATTACTATTTTTGCAAAAACTAGGTATTTGCCCCTCAAAAACAATGATTTAAAAAAAAAATTAAAAAAAAATCCGTCCCTTATTTTGCAAAATTTTTAGTTACATTGTGTCTGTAGCCGCTATGACTACAACCTGGCTTCGTTTTCGGTTGCGGTCTTGATATACCCTGTATATAAAAATTAATATCCGAAAGCCAGTAAATTCTATGTGAAATCTGAATTCCAATTCACGCCATTAAAACGCAGTCGCATTGCGCCATAACATTCTAGATGAGCTACGAACCGCTCCTATAATTGTTACTAGAACTCCATCCCCTGGGAGCGTATTCTTAATTAAAAGTAGCTTCATTCTACTTGACCTGACTTTGTATTGGTTTATTATCGAAGGCGCCTTTATTCATTTCGATCGCAGAATGCGCAACGCCGATTCCTTAGTGAAAACTAATAAATGTGATTTTCTTCGTGTTTCTAAAGGTTAAGTGAGACTCGTTGTAGTGGAGTTACTTTTCTTATTAAATCGGAAGAAGATATTTTTTCTTATTACTAACTAAAAAAGAGGTGAGGAATTTGCCGTTACCCGCTTCGCTTTGCAAGCAAGTTGGATGAACGCCGAGAGTAGAGTCTCGTGCTGAATACTGTTGATTTGGACCCGACCGCAATTGTAAAGTATGGAACACCATGCACCCCGATTTCAACATTATTTGCTTTTATTTTCCATGTCTCTTCTGCAATTATGTCATTTGTATCCACATAAAGGTTGTCGGGTCAAAGTAGGTCATGTGACAAATTTGTGTAAAAAGAAATACAACAAAGACCATACACTTCTGTCTAAAAACACTACTAAAGCTTGATCTTAAGTCGAATACCAATACTATTCATTTCTTATTGTCCCCTTACAAATCAATTTAATATTTAAATTTATTTATCGGAATATCGGTACATATTGGATCAGACGCGGCGGTGACCCAGCGATGACATTGTCTGAAAGTGATCTATTCTGGACCTTGCGATACCCGTCGGTCTGTTTGCCTTTTTGGGTCAAGTTTACTGAATACACAAGTATACATTTATTTCTGTGAACACTGCTGTCGTCCTCGCATTTCATATTTTACTTTTAAAATACAATAATAAGGCTAACCGAAGTTATTTTTTATTTTAAAAATATTAAAATCATGAAACAACCGTAATAACATTTATATATATATTATAGTATAAGTATTTATATATGTACTTGTATATTTATTTATTTATATTTTTATTTATGTATTTATGAGTCATCATAAGTATATTATGTTTGTGTATTTATATGTTAAACTAGTATTACTTAATTTTTATATCTACACTGCCCTCTCTTTTTCCTTCTCTTAAATCCATCCTATGGTTGTCTGTAAGACATTGCCTAGAGCGATAAGACCGCCACTTGTACTTTTATTATTTTTGTAATTTCTGTTTATTGTGTTTCATTGTTGTGTACAATAAAGACTTAATAAATAAATAAATAAATAAATAAAACATTTATTTTTCAGGTCTAAATCAAGATTCAACTCTAGGAGTACTGCCATTTTACCACATCTATGGACTAGTCATAATACTGCTGCATAAACTAAGCGTAGGCTTAAAAGTGGTGACGCTGCCAAAATTCCAACCGAACACATTTTTCACGGCTCTAAAGGACCATAAAATAAATTTGCTGTGTGCAGCTCCACCTATGGGTAAAGTATTGCTTTTGTAACATAATATCATCCCATGCATAACTGAAGACGCTTTTGGTTCACCGTCGCCGTACAGGTCCTTTCCTCTACCACAGCCGCGTCCGCTTCAGCCACTTCTATCGTTACCTCCAATTCAAATGCCATCGAAAGTAATGTTGTCCTCGGCAAATAACCGTTGCCTGATATAACCGCGTGCTTATCCACATATTAACAATTTATCAGACAACGATTACTAAAATACTGTGAACAAATAACAATTATTTAGTTGGACTGAAGGAATTTCAAGAACATACTACTGACATTTTGAAGTGTGAGTTTATACCTATAAGACAGCTGGATAGCCATCAGTACCTACAGTTCACCCATTTAAAAGTGATTCTAGTATCTTGTGTGTTCATGAAACTGTAAAGTCTCTCATGGTTTCTGAATCCCACGACGCAAGAATTGTATTACAGTATGGGGTCAAGACTGCGTGTGTCAACGTGTGTGTATATATTCATCCTATATTTCTGTCTGTTATACAAATGACCTTTGTTCTACATCTCTAAATCAATAATATTGTTCTAGTTTTGTTCCTGGGTTCCCATCCCGACGTTAAGAAAGACCATTTGGAATCAATCAAGACAATTACTTGTGGCGCCGCGCCGCTGCCGAGAACAGACGTTGAGAGAGTTTTAGAGAAATTACAGGTAGCATTTACTAAACTATGTTTTTTGTTGCAAGGAAAAGTTTGAAATATAATTTTGTTATCATACGCCTTCTCATTGGACCGTTAGTAGTGATATTGTTATTTCTAAGGTTAAAGTCTAAGAATTCCATTCGAAAAAAAAGAATGCCCTTGACTAAAAATATACTGAATGGATTTTCAGTCAGAAAGGCGCGTAAAATTGTGAAAATAATGATTTTGCAACATGCAGTAACTATTATTTATATTTAGATACGTAACTATAATCTGAATATTTTTACAAACATAAAATGAAAGAAATACGCAACATAATTTTTCTTGCATTACGTGAAGTTAATAAATTTATTAAAGCCTTAACAGTCTTTCAAGTGCGGTAATAATAATTTGTTACCAGTTACCACGATATCACTGTACTTAGCAATAATAAAAATACCTCACACTTGGATAATTTTAAATTGTGGGATTTCGTCAGCGTTACTTCAAATACATTGAAATTAGGGATGCGAATGATTAAATAAATGAAGTACTTCTTTTAAGTCTTAACCTCCATTTGTTATTTTTTTGCTAATATCATTTGCCTTCATATTTATCCTAATGTTAATATGTTTTCAGCCGGACGTGGACTTCCTACAAATCTACGGGTTAACTGAAACATCGCCGTTGGCCACAGCGATGCCACTAGGTTGTAAGGATTATTCCATTGCCGGATTAGCTGTACCAAACACAGAACTCAAAGTTGTTGACGAAAAACTGCGTAGTTTAGGACCAAACCAGGTTTGTGTTTTATTTAAATAGCCTTATATGTTATTAAAGAAGGTAGATATACACTAAAAGACTTGAAGAGCTTCAATCCTTAGTGTCGTTATTTGTGTGTTTATTAAATCTAACAAGAATTGTAGTGGAGTGCGAATGGATGGGATAGCATTATCCATCATGCGGTTGGAAAGTCAAGACTACGTAGGTATGGTACTCTTAGATTGATGGAATCTCAATTTCAACGAATTAAGCACGATCTTTGCCTTCTTTCATTCTTTCGCAGCTAGCAGCCATCCACTGCACGAAACAGTTTCTTGGTACAGCAAACACCTCTATTCTAGCAACTGTTCATTCAATTTATTATATTTCCTCATTATCATCTTCAGCTACAGGAAGTCCAATCTTGAAAATAGCTCTCATGTTCCTATTTAATTTACCACAAAGTATATTAATTGTTTAATTCTATTTTAATTCTGTTTTACCGATATTTAACCGACTTCCTTCTTAATTGATTCTTGCTTCCTTTATTATATTTCTAATTATTAAGATATGAAATACATTAGACAGCAAAGCTTGGGTTGTATTAATATTTGCATCATCACCAAAGTGCTTACATAAACGCTAGATTATACCAACTAAGACATGTCTAGACGCAAATACGCAAAAAAAAATTCAATTTGGCAAAAACCACTTCCAAATATTATATGAAACTGTTGACTTTTATTGGTTCTCTTAGATGTTTTTTAAAAGCAAATATGTATTTTTTTTTTACTTTAATAACTTATTCATTGGAATAATAATTCCAGTGAAAAAACATCAAGGCTCTTATTTGTAATTCCAAGAATGATGAACTAATACAAACTAGACCGTGGTGGTGGCCTGTAGGTAACGAACCAGACGCGGCTGCCTATATGTTCATGGTGGTCGCGGGTTCAAATCCCAGGACACACCTCTGTTTTTCTTAGTGTGTGTATTGATATTTCATTTCATAAACGAATTTCATTTCATTTCATTTCATAGCAGTTTGTAAGAATTTCTATGGTATGTAAATTACCCCAACCCGCATGGAGGATTATATGGCCTAACTACTATCAATCGTACTCTCGGTTGTAGAGGAGGCTCATACCCTGTAGTAAGACGTATACGGGTCCATACAGTTCAGTGCTACAAACTTTACCACTTTTCAATGGCTTTACGAAATCAAATTTCAAAGACCGATTCTCAGTCCTAAAAAGTCCATAAGTTCTTTATAGCTTTTGAACTAGATTCATTGAAGACTTCTACTTTTAGGTTGGTGAACTATTAATACGTGGTCCACAAATAATGAAAGGTTATAGGAATAATCCGGAAGCGACGAAGGCCAGCATTATAGAAGACGGGTGGTTCAGATCTGGTGACCTCGCTAGAATTGGCGAAGATGGAGCCGTTACAATAGCTGATAGACTAAAAGAACTTATCAAGGTGAGCTTCTGAATTATTTACAGTTGGATTTACTGCTCTAATTGAAATTAAACGCGATGTCATATAAGGAACAATTCTCTTTTAGCTAACAAGTTGTTCTGTAGGCCAATTCACGTAATTAAATAAGTTCAGTTGCAGTGCAGTTGCAGTTAAGTTTCGATCAAAACAGCCCGTTTTGTATTCTCGTAATTTAGAATTACCGCTATCAGATACGCTCGCGTCAAGTTCGCGTCACGTGATCGCTTTAGCGTATTCTACGGCTGCGCGTTTTATACATGCGTGATTCAGATCGCAACCTGATTGGTAAATTACCTATTCATTTGACGTCTGCAATGACAGTTTAGTCCCAGCACATGCGCAGTTTATGCATATCTTACGCGCAGCTAAACAATTACAAGAATACCATTTTGACGTACGTACGATTAAGACGTAAACCTAATCGAAAATGCATCGAAACTTGATCGGCGCGTCAATCAATTACGTGAGTTAGCCTACTGGTGTGGGCATTTGAGCTGATAAACTTTGATTTTTTTTTGGTCGTATCCACCACAAAATTAAAGTCTAAGGGACTGGAATGAAGGCCGCTTTCAATAAGTCAGTATGGCCTATGTCTCCCCGAAGGATCCATTTCTAGATTAAGATTAATAATAAATAATAAATAAATACACCCAACAGTCACATACATAGTCCTGACCCCACACTAAGATCGAGTCTTGTGTCGTGGGTATCAGAAGCTACGAGAGACTTTTCGGTCTCACAAACACCCAGACCCGAAACAAATACCTGTGGATCACACAAATATTTGTTTCGGTGCGGGGATCGAACCCGCGGCCTCTCGTTTCACAGGCGGCGTCTAACCAACTGCGCCACGGAGGCTGTCAATAATAGAGTTGAAATTAATTCACAGGTCAAAGGATATCAAGTGCCTCCAGCAGAACTTGAAAATGTGCTTAAAGAACATCCAGCTATATTAGATGCAGCAGTTGTAGGTATAGCTGACAAGAAAGCAGGAGAAGTACCTAAAGCTTTTGTGGTATTAAAGAATGGTAGTAAAGTAGAAGATAAAGAAATCCTCAGTTTCGTTGATCAAAGAGTAGCAGAATTCAAAAGGATAAAGGAAGTCACGTTTCTAGATGAGCTTCCTAAAAATCCTTCTGGAAAATTATTGAGAAGGGTTTTGAAGGAGAAATATTGTTGATAAAGGTGATTGATGATATTATACACACACATCTTCAATGATGGGGAAAAAAATATTTTGATGAGGGTTTATGAGATTAGGTGCTTTTGTATATGGTGTGGAGTAATAATATATGATTCAATTAAAGGCATTTTTTATGCCAAATTGGTTTTTTAATTCTAAAAAACGTTTATATCCCTACAAAGCAAAATTATAATTTATCTGATAGTATAGTGATGCCCACAAATGGCAAAAAGAAAATTCTCCATCAGCCGTATCATTAGATTCAAAAAATACATAATAATATGCTACGAATAATAATAGCATACAAAACTAATCCTATATCTCGCTAGAATAGGTTTTGTTCGCATTTTGGCAAACAAAGTTTCGACTCGAAATAGTTTTGGAGCGTAGACAACGCTAGTATCGGCTGAATAAGCAAAACAGTTCCCAACACGGAATATAGGGTGACTTCGGTCCGCCAGGCATGACACTTGGCCGCAAATATTCGGTCTAGCTGTAAGAACATATCTCGATCCAATGAACTTCTGACTGACGAAAAATATTTTATTTCTGACTCTTATTTTCTTTTTGATCAGTTTTGCTGTAGGTTAAAGACAAGTATTTTCACTGATTTATCCAAAGCCAGGTTACATGCCCAGTTTTGTTTAGTATCAATTGGAAAATCATAAATTGACAGGACTCATGTAAAACTTTCACCAAACTGAATATACAATGGCTGAAACGAGAAACGCGATACACTTGAACGAGTTTTTATAGTGGTTACAATGTGTATTGTAATTTTATGTACTTTATTTCTTTTAATGTCATCTGAAAGAGAGACATCACTACCCTTAAGTTTATTTCTAAGATCTAAAAACTAACTTTATTGCAACACACAAAAATAAGGTTCGGGTCACTAGGACCTTCATTTTTCTGTTTAAATTAGCTAAATTAAAAATTCGGCATGAGGAAACCTCAATCATCGTTTATGATTAATCAACGTACCATATAAATGTTCCTTGTGGCAGTTCTAAACATAACACACCATAGACGTTTATTTAATTTATTAAAGGAATTAAAAATATGAATGAAACAAAAATTGCTTTACGCAATCGTTATAATTTAAAGTATAATATGGAAATGGTAGAGCCACGCTGTTGTGCAATGACAGCATAAATGCGCAGGCTCGTCAGGGACAGTACCGCTGTCTCTCAGAAACTCGACGTGAAGTGACAGCTATGCTGTCGCGTTTCGTTCGGTGAATGAGATTGCTGAATACCCAATTACCCTTTCCTCTTCCCGTCCTTCTTCCTTACCGCTCTCCTCTTGATCAGCTGGGCTGGCAACACATCCATGATCCAAGCGTTGTGGATGTTCATGGGCGGCAGTGATCAATTACCATTAGTACCAGTGACCTGATTGCTCGTTTGCCGGACAAAAAATAAACTTAGGACTTAATGACCAAATATTCACGTTAGTCGGTATTAAATGAATTGGTTTAATGTTCAACAATGACTTTGTGTCTGAAGTACACCGAGAACTGCCGAGCTGCAGATTCGATATTTGCGCGGATATTTGGGAACTGGTTCAATGTCGGTGGAATCACTGTCATCTAAACATGTGCCAGTACCAGTATAACTAACTAGGACTATCTGGTTCCCTAAGTCGAAAGCATCATATTCTAACATGATATGTTCAATCTGTGTGGGTAAAAGTGTTCATTATTGAAGAATCCTAGCATGAAGCAAAAAAGAATGATCGGATATTGAGATCCAGTGACTTTCCTATTCCCCAATCAGGTACCGTGGGCATCAGATGCGAAATGCGGTTAGGTCACGTGCCTCCCTAACAACTGAACTTCAGCAATGTTTCACGAAGAAAACTGAATAATGCAAAAACAGGGACAGAGTTGTTTGGACTTAAAAGGGTTTCCTTTTGCGTAAATATGTTTATTTTATTTTTCCACTGGAACAAATATTTATCAATACAATTTTCTGTACCAAAGGAAAGTTATTTTTATAGTATTGGTCTGATAAGAGCAATCAACGCACCTGATGGTAGGTAAACGCTGCATTGTACCTTAAGTGACGACATGTTGCGCCACAATGAAAATGAAAGAAGAAAGAGAATGAAGCGACAGAAATGTTACTATCAAAAAAGGACGTTACTTATAAGTTATTACTTCACTTCTGTTTTCTGTAAGAATACTTATTAAGTACTTATTATTGATGCCATTTTCTTTTAATTATTTAAGTAATTATTGATGTTGACCTTACAAGTTGCCTTATTAAAGATAACGATATTAGTTAATTATATTTTGGTACCTGCGATACAGGCCGATAGCCTGGCACAGTACCGCAGTGAAATGTCCAAGTATTACTCACTTTAGAAATGTTGTATCATACTGTTTAATTGTAAACATTTTTGGGAAATATTTTTTTTATTATCATTGAGCTAGTCAATTTGTACTATAGTCTACAGACTACAGTTAGTTAACAACACTTTACCTACAGCCGGCCTTCAAAAGGTGTTGATATTTTTATAGAGTACACACATATAGGAAGGTTTACTCACGATATCAAAGCAAGAGATAATTGCTTAGAATATGCCTTAGATTCGAACCCGTTATCTTAGGTTTAGGTTTGGGTATGCGGTCGTACCAACCTGGGCTAGACATAGTAGTTTTTATAAACAAAACGAGTACAATAATTCCATATGATATGATTTATAACAAGCAAGTCATACACCAAAACAAACATCCCCAGAAAGTCACAGTGCCAACCTAGTGCCAATATCGATCAGTTCTAAACTAGAAGTGACATTAAGCGCCTCGTACCGAACAACACTAAGCTATAAACAATAGTTTAGAAGCCATATAAAATCCGTACTCTACGTGATTTGAGTGTAAAGAACTAAAAATTGATTCTTGGTTTTCTAATAGTTTACGTGCTTGAATATTTTTTGTGCAGTATAGTGTGTGCACTCCATTATTTTATTGTATTTATCAATAGGTATCAATATTCAAAATGAAGCAAAGAAAGAATTTCGTAAATCCAAATCAAGTAGAAACGTTTAAATCTTGAAGTGGGAGTAAAAGAAAAGTGATGCAAAACAAAACTAGTGACGTCATTAGTCTTAATATGCATTACAGTATGCGCGTGTGAAAGAGACGGTAAGATGTCCGCACTACGCTCCCACTCTTTTTCTTAAATATTAATATTTGCTTCAAATTACAAGCTACTATGTTACTGTCTTGACAAAAAAGTTTTATTTTAGTAGTACCTATTTGTGTTTGTACACAAAATAATAAAAAATCGATCATAGTCAAATAACCTATTCAGTAGGTGCAGTCAATTTGATATACAAATGGATTTTTATACGTATATGAATGTCTGTATATTACAAATTCTTTTTACTAGTGTTGACGTCATGACAACCCGAGCAGGTCGCTTAATAGAAATCCTTACGTCTGCCCATAAATAAGAGCAACACCACTCAAAAGTGACATCAAGACGTTGGATGTTATTAGTACTCTCAACGTTCAGGTCAAACGTCTCTTCACGCTCTGTAAATTCACCGACTATAATTTCGACCAAACATAGACACAATAATACATACACGCTGCTACTTTGTGGCAGAAATATAATAGAAGAATCTACGTAGGTACTTAGATGTTCACTCAAAAACGGAGGAATTGCTACACAGTACTAGAGATTCACGAACTAAATTGATCTTTTAGAAGATATTTTACAATACGATCTCCTATTAATTTAACTTTATGATGGATTTCGTTGCGGGTTAAAGACAAGTTAGACATTCTCAGAGAGACGCTGAGCTTCAATGCTCGGTGTCATTAAAATGCGTGTCACTGTTGATCTTGGCTTACAGGAGTTGCAGTGGCAGGTGTGAGGGCGGGACAGCCTCCAATAGGTTATTCAAGTATTTCAATCGTTTTTTTTTTCAATACTATCGCATGTTTGTTAGATCGCATGAAAAAATCGAATGATTAACTTTGTTAATAAATTGGCCATTGGCAAGACTTTTGTTATTGTTACTCTCTCATTTCGTCAATCAAAAATTAATTGATCGTATTTTAAAGTCGTTATAAAATCAAATTCTGATAATATAGGTATAATAAACAAAAGTTGTTAAAGAACCGCCCAATTCAATATTTCATATTAAGTTCTTGTCAAAATTATCTAAAAGAAGACCTTTTTTTTTAACATGGGGAAAATCCTCTTGGATTCCTGTTTACGTTGGGGTTGGTAGACAGCATATGCCGGATTTCTACCGGCTAAAAACTCCATGACCACCTTAAACACAAATAGGGGACTTCGAAAACCCCATGACCACCTTAAACACAAATAGGGATCTCACGAGGAACACACCAAAATCTAAAAGAAGACCTAGATGACTTTTTCAAGCAGTATCACAAGCCTAGACAAGGAAAGGTTAAACAATTTGGCTTTGAAATATTTGCCGATTGTTGCAATGTCAAGCTCGCTGGAACGTCTCTTTTTCTGTGGTTTCATATACAATTAAAAATTCTAAGAGATTAAACCCTAAACAGCTGTCAATAGCTATTATCAAAAAGCTTAGATGCTGATAATTACTCAAAATGTTCGTAATAAATATAATGTAATATATATTTTTTTCTGGTTTTAAAAACAGGCAAATATCTACGCCTTTCGCAGAATATGGGTGTTCATAGGCAAATTTGTAATAGTTAAGGCAGTTGCTCATTTGTCGTGCATATTTCTTAAAAAAGCTAAAGCTTTTATCTAATCCCACAGTGGGAAAAATATAAGTTACCAAAGTTCGGTGTAGTTCAGTGAATATACGTATAGGTGATTCCAAAGTACTTGATCTACTTTCGAAGCCCTGTCAACCGGAGAATTCTTTAAATATCATTACGTATGTTTTAAAGTAGGACTCTAACTAAATCACCAGTATTTACCTTACTATACGAGCATTACTGATGCATTCTTTTGCTAGAGTTGATCATAAAACTCCAATTTTTGCAATACCAAACCTGCCAGTACTAATTTGACCAATCTTCTTAGTGTTGATTTTCGGTCCTTCTTTTTCAGTCAACGCATCGAGAATCCACTGCAGAATGTGATCTCTCTTTTTAGGATCTCTACATCAAGCAATTGCAAATGGCCTAAACCCAGCGACTCCCACATTCGCCCTTCAAATATACCAAAAACCAACACATTTAGATTAGTCCATTTCGTGAATGAGCAACGATATCATACACTAGTCGCAAATAAAATCAAACTAGATTTTCATTGCAGTGAAGGTTAATAAAAGAACTAAGTTGCCATTTACCAACTTTTGTACAACGACCAAGTTTTAATCGACTCCTAAAAATAATCTGACTCTCATTAAAAGCATTCTCCAAACTCAATTGGAGTTTAAACGAAACAGCTGACAGGCCATAGTTTCAACCTTAAAGCGAATTGAAGCGTTAATAAGTAATAACAAAAGTGTCGGGAGGCTAGCGGAATTCACTATCAAATGTCAACAGGCGAAAATCAGCACGTTAGTAAATTGGTAGGGTTAAGAGGAACCCATTTAAGTCTTAGCGTTTTAGTCCCGTCGCTTTGGATTGGATATTACACCGGACCGAGCATGGATCTCGGAGTTGTTATTGGCGAATTTAAATGCATAACAATAATAAAGCTTTTGATAGGTTAATAAAAATAGTTTGAATATTTTATCACCAACAAACTGTACCTGGATATATTCATGCAATTCATCATCTTCTTCAACCACAAGAAGTCTGCTGCTAAACATAGGGTCAAAGAACTCCACAGCGATAGCTAAACACTCTACATTTAAAGATTTTCTGTTCTATTATGTCTTTCATTTACCATGTGTCAATTTCGATAATAGAATTTAACTTGAAAATAAAGACGACGAGCTGGCTGATAAATGTAAAATATTTTTTAAAGACTTTTGTAGTTTGTTTTTCTCAACCCAAATCCGAACGCGGCACGACAAAACTTTTACAAATATGTCCGCGATTTGGCTCTCTTCAAGTTCGTGGCTCGAAGAATATCGAGTAACCAATAAATAACAGTTGTGAGTCCGCCAAACTTAGTTTCAACGTGAATGTACTGCTGCCAGACTTTGAACTGGTTTGCGCTTAGTTTTGGCAAACGTTTCGGCAAACTTTATGTTAATTGCATCAACAAATCTTTCAAATGAAAATTTTTGGGGTTTCTGAGCCTATAATGGGACCAATAGCAAAGCAAATATTGCATGTCACGACTGTATGAATTTAGATGACGGTCTGATTATCAGAGGAACTCTGATGGTTGTCTTAAGTTTTATTATAATATTATGAATAATCAAGTATTTCCCCTTGATATTTTAAATTTAACATTTGTAATTTTTTTTGAGCCAAATCAGAAAGCAAAGCCGCTAGGATTTTGCGCTACTGTATATTTTAAATAACAAAGTATAAAAATACACTATGTATAGTCCTGACCCACATTAATATCAATTAAGTCTTGTGTCGTGGATATCAGAAACTACGGAAGACTTTTCGGTCTCACAAACCCAGACTAGGCCTCGCAAGCATTTGTCTCGGTGTGGAGCTCGAACCCACAATTAGATGTAATCTTTTATTAATTTAACATACATAAATGCAACAAACAAATCAACAGTAATTACACAACGGTATAAATGGCGCCAAAAAGATCTCCCCTCCCGCAATTCTAGGTTAACCCGTCGCCATGTCTGAAAGTATAATGGGAATCTCGGATTTAACTAAAGTTTTAATTAGTTGCAATAGTGAATTGGAAAAGTACGGGACCCGTTTTCGGAAACGTGCCGCCATATTTGAATTTCAAATCGACAATTTTAGCCCCGCACCATTTAATTCTTCGTCGCGATCGTTCGGTATTGCCTTTTCGGTATCTGATTTTTTAGAATTTTATTTTATGGGTGTATTTGTTAGAAGGTTGAATAATACAAGATCTTATTACATTTATTTGATTTGCAATAAATAGTTATAAATATGTGGTATTTGAATAGATAATTAAATACATTTAATTTAACAGTTGTTCGATGAAGTCGCTGGATGCATCATTCAGGCTACTTTCAAAAGGTTGCGACAGAAACCTTTGGGGGATGGACAAAATTCACATAGATTCTTGTTGTTCATCACTTCAACACGTAATAGACCGATAAGGCGACAGTATTAAAAAAACAACTTTTCGAAACTATGTAACTGCACAATTTTCTCTAAATATTCGACGCAGTACTATCGAATACCAGAGCACGGCACGCAGCAACGCGCATCAAAATTTCAACAACGGAATTTTTCAACCAACGCACCTCCAAAATATGGGAATATTAAAAAAGGACAAACGATACTTCCGCCCCTTCGGCCATGGATAGTTTTTAACGAGGTTCCCGAAACAATAAGCCTTCGTTGAAAGTTTTACAAAAAGTATTCAATAGAGATTTTTTTCAGGCAGATTTCAATACACGCTCAAAATGAAAATAGTTCAGATTTAAACTTGAATAATGAATAATCGCAAAGAGCGGTGGACTTCGCATTCATTTCGACATTCGATTGGGTCAACTAATTTGGCTCGTGAATTTTTAGGTCGCCAATATTTTTTCCTGTTTGCGTTGGAAGTTTTCAGCGGGCAAATTATCTTCTTTGTTGCTATTTTTTTAGCTTTTGCGGCTGTGAAAGTGTCAAACGATATCGTTTATTTGTTTCTGACTTTACACAGAAGTTTGTGATTATCAGCCAGCGTTCTGGTCCGGATTTATAGGATGTAATTTCTCCACACCTCTTCCCACTCATTATTTACTAGCATGAATGACATCTGACCTGAAATACACTTTTCATAAAAATCTTTTATTACTGATGTTAAACAGCCTTTAACGGTGAAGGAAAACATCGTGAGAAAACCTGCATACCGTAGCGATTTTAAAGAATTTCTACGGTATGTAAGTCCGCCAACCCGCACTAGGCCAGCGTGGTGTACTATATGGCCTAACCACTCTCAATCAATTCTCTCGATTGTAGAGTAGGCACGCGCCCTGCAGTGGGACGTATATGGGCTGATATAGAACTGCTAGTAGGCGATTGTCTTACCAACATTTAAAATTGATGGGCAAAAGAGTAAAAAAGCCGGTACACCTTACAACATTACCAAAAAGTCTACCAATTTTATATTTTAAAAACCAAAATAAACGCCATTGAATCCCTCACTTTCGATCACTAAAAAAACTTTTTGAAAAATTATTAATGCATTAACTTTATTGAAACCGAACCAGTACAACAGCTGTATAAAATTGTTAATTAATATTCAATTATTTATCAAGCGTAAAAATTAACGCACGGCCGGACCGAACGGTTTTTATTGTAGCTTTCCGTGAAATCAATGCGTGAATTTTATTTTCCAGTTAAACAGACGTGAATTTTATTGGTGCTATCTTTATATAAAAGGCTGTAAACGCATCGGTAAAGAATACAAACCTGTTATTTTTAAACAGGAGAGGCAGTGTAACAGTATTATTCTTGTAAATAGAAAATAAGTACTATGTGTATTGACTTGTCATAAGAACTATTGAATTGCTTACATGACCAATAAACGAATATCATTTCATTTCATTATATTAAAGCTTTGTACAGGTTAATTTCAAAATATATTGTATAACAAAACTTAACGTGGATAAGAGGTTAGTCCTTTCACGCAATTTTAGAACCCTCTCAAAATACTATAAAAGTAATTATAATACCCATCAGAAAATACATTTAAGATTTTAGTGACAGCGCAATTAGATTTTAGGTTACATTTCTTTTTTTTTTTTTTATATTTTGCACATAATACAGCAGAATCTGACATACATTTTAATTGGTATATCCCCTCCTCATTCCCCAGAAGATTCTACAACAAGTTTTACAGTATACAACTAATTTTGTTTGCCGTTTGGATATATCAAATATCTCATTCTCAACGAGCAAACCACCCTGAGTGACAGTAATTGGTCGATGCATCCAGGGGCAGAGTAAGGATTTTAGAAGTGTAATAAACTAAAACATTTAAAATTTATCAAGAAGTGCTTAAACACGTTTAAGACACTGGACAACGTGTTTCATATTTTGAAATATAATTAATTACGATCGTTAAAAATGATGTATTTTTAGTGTTTTTTTTGCCAGGTAAGTGGAAAAATCTTATACTAAACTGATTTACTACTACAAATACTAATTGGGAACGGATGTATTTATTTTATATTATTTAAATATGTAAATGAAATAGATATATTTCTTTATTATTTCTTACATTCATCCTCCGGCTGTCTGTAAGCAAGGTTTCACCAGTTAAACAATACTTTTCTACTTCGCGTTTTGCTCAAGGCAATGAATATAAAGGTAAATTAAAGACAAATAATTAACTGATCCCAAGCCCCCCATAATACTTTCTAAATACGGCACTATTCCCTTCTCTTACAATGCCCGCGACAGATTTTAATGGTGATGGAAAAATTTAAAGTTACTAAGAAAGCATCTTTTGTTTGAAATAACTTCGTTGATAGTATTTTAGTTAAGTTTGTTAAATAAAGTTACTAATATTAGTGTTAACTGTTTTAATGTAGACTTTAAATAATCTTTAATATTAAAGTATGATTGAGTGATATAAAATTCATTTGCTTAATTATGAATTTTGTAAGGGTATATTTGTAATATTTTTGTTTAGGTACACGGGGAAAAGGCAACGGAACTGGGAAAGGTCATAGAGTTCACTTCTTTTCCGAAATGTTCTTATTTTGTTATGATTACTATATTGTATGTTTATTTCGCCTGTTTTCGTTGATAAAATGGCAATTTCATAAAATAATTATATATATCTCTCTACAGCCACAGAAAGTCTAATGCTGAACATGGCCTCCCCGAAGGATATCCACATCGACCTGTTGGAAGTGGCCTGCATCCTGCGACTTTCTGCAAACTCAACCAGATCATCATAATCTACCACTATGCTGAGCACACATTCCAGTCTTGAGAAACTCATAAAAATTATTTAAGGACCTTAAAATTGAACCCGAGATCTTACGATTCACATCCCATAAACGCTCGCACTAGATCAATGATACATCTTAATAGTACTCTAACGTATAAAGTTAAAATTGAAAACGTCGGGAAGTAAAGAAATCGCGCGCCAAATCTGTTTGACCCGTTTCCGTATTGGAGACACAAAGGATAAGTAGAAACGTATGCAGCCGCACGGAAAATGTCCTTACTATTGTATTTCAAATTACATGTATTGTACAAACTCGATATAATCATATACGTGTCTTGACTTTTAAGATAGGAGTCATATCAGTTTGTCAGGGTAATGACCACCGAGCATGATGCTGGAACAGCCATTGTAATGACACACACAAATAGACGTTCCTGGTTCTGTGTATTCGGTTTTGCCCAGGTCAGCATAGTTATGTCGTCCGGTGACTTCAGACCGGTAACTGCACATTCGTAACAAATCAAAGCAATTTGGCCATTTGTAATTAGCATTAGAGGAGAGATTTACCTTCCAATTGTGTCGTGAAGCGACTTGCTCCATAAATTGCATTTTGCACACAAAAATAACTTGTAATGATTATACTGTAATGTTCTAACATAAATTCAAATAATATTAATTGAACCGCTTTATAATATTCTACGAAGTAAAACTGGCGAATTCTAAGAAAATTCTACGATGAACAATTTCAAGGCTTTCCTTGAAACATGATATGATAGAAACGTGCAAGCAAAGATTCCTGGGAATGTGAATTTCTATAATTATATTTTTCTCAGAAATTCAGAGAGCAATGCTCTTAAATCAAAGTATTTAAATGTTTCATTGGTTTCATTTACTAATTCATTTGCATGCATTTATTTTTTCTTTCTCCGATACAGATAGTTTCTAGGATTTAACGTAGGCCTTTAAAAGTGGTATGTATTTAGTGAGTTCGTGCACCCTTTATTAGCTCGTCTATCCAACTTGCAGGTCGCTGGCTTGTTTCATAATAAGTACTCATCGATATCACGGTAGAATATAAGTCAATGTTAGTACTCGTATATTCTTACAAAACGTTATATTATGTCCTCGTAATGTTCATATTAGTAAACTTTAAATATCAGGCAATTTATATTTTACAAATCTAAAATTTCACATATAGTGGGTTATAAAGATTGTGTTCAAGTTAAAGATCAAATCCAAGACCTCAAGATTCCCAGCTTATTCATAGCACTATATCAACATTCCGACAAAGCGCACCGATAAAACACACAAAGAAAGCCAGCGTATCTTACACCCAAACAAAAAGAAACAGACCAGGATTTAATTCGAAATGTTTTATTTGCGAAACACTAGGTATCGAAGTAGGTCACAGTTCCAGTACGGTGCCGGTAACCCAGTAACGAATTCAGAATGCACCTCATTTAGTACACAGTTAACATAGTAAACGTCTCCGTCGAAGCGATGTACCCACTATATCTGCATATTCATAGTACCGCTCATGCAAAGCAGACTTTACAGCCTGCGATTGTTTTATACCTACACGAGTCACCGCGTTGATAGGATGTGCATGAATTAACTTCCCATCCATTTTCTATGCGACTTGGCAGGTGGGACTTGAAGTTGCCATCCTGTTTGAGAATGCATATATTTTTTTAAAGTATTCATTTATTCAGTCATCTTCTGCAAGATGTCAACTGGATATAGGCCTCTCCCAAGGATCTGCTCAGTGACTTGTTAGAAACCTCATGTATCTAGCCACACTCTGTATTGCTCTGCGTACCTTCATCCCATTTACATATTGTTTTCGTTCCAACATGAGGTTTCAACCTTGTTGCAGACTGATTTGCCTTATGATTTTAGGATTGACTGCCTGTCTAACATCAACCCTTACTATACGCATCTACATGACTTCCAGAATTGTAGTTAGGGAGTAAATGAACAAGGTCCATAGAGTTTCATAACACCTAATCAAAAATATTTAAAATAATATGCTACTTTTATAACAACGTCGACTTAGGTCAGCCTATACATTGGTACATCACATTCATTTTATTACGTGATATAATTTATGTATTTACGTCTGTCAACTGCATTGATATTCTTTATGGATTTAAAGAACTCAAGACATTTGCTATGCATAAAATATTATTCATTACTATATAACGGTCTAGTTGTAAAAAATAAATCCGTTTAGAACCTACAATTCCATGGTTTAAGCGCATAAAACCCCTTTGTTACCGAGAATTTAAAACCCAAATATTCAAACGCCAATGAATGCAAAGACCCGCAAATTCTGCACAACTCCATCACCGAAAGCTGAATCAACGGTGAAACTTCGAATGAAAAATTACCAAACCATAAAGCAATTGAACTCTTACCCAGAAATCAAATACTATGCCGACGGAGCGAGGGCCAGTGTAAAATCAAACCTCAAATCACACACGGCTATTGTGGGCAGCCCTACGATGGAACTGGTAGGAGTGAATTGTAAATTGTTCCATAGTCCAAAGTGTATTTTCGCTCGCTAGCTCAAATCGGTGCCCGATTGAATAAGCAACTGATATCGAGGAGGCGATTTGGCCTGGCTACGAATCGCACGCTCGCTGTGACGTCACATATAAAATGTTGGTATATACTTCGCGGCGGCCTCTAGTGTATTTGCGAATGAAATTGTGCATGTGCATGGGTTTCGTGCAAATGTAATGCGGATTGGATTTTGGGCTGTACACGGAATTATTGGAGTAATAACATTGGTTATTGATGCTTTGGATTCCGTGTTAGTTTTAGAGTGTTTGGTTAATACAAATTCTGGCGTAATTTTAATTATACTAGATGGTGGAAATTATACGGTTGGATTACATAGGTGGCCTGTTAAGATTAAACGCGTCTACCAAGATGTTCACCATGAACGATGAAGGAAAACATCGTAGCGATTTATAAGAATTTCTACGGTGTGTAAAGTCCGCCAACTGGCACTAGGCCACCGTGATGGACTACATGGTCTAACCCCACTCAATCGTGCTCTTGATTGTAGAGGAGATCCGTGCCCTGCAATAATAGTAGTAGTAATAGTAATCCAACTTTAAACGCGATAAAGATATTGACTGGAGTATTTGAAAAGGTCGTTCCGTTGTACGCTTTAATATATCCTTTATAATTAGCAAATAAATTCTCCTCCAACATCTATTACGAAACAAAGCGAAGATTAGCTAACGCACTACGCCAGAACTGAGCAATAATTCTTACAACACAATAGAAATTAGCCGACAAACGACTGTCGACGCCCTTCCAAAATACTGGAGGATGTAATCCGTAGATTTCATTTGCCGTTCGCAGGCCGGCATTATTACGGCGATCGTGGAGTGTACACGCCTCCCGCTATTTTACATTTTCTTTGTATTACCCACTGGAATTACGGGCTTGAATTTCACACTGTAAATTTCTAGGCTTGTGTTGGACGTTTAATACAAAGAAACAGAGGTATTTTTATGAATATAGTATGTGGCGATGAATCTGAAGAAAATCAAAATGTATCCAGCTCGGTATTGAACAACCGATATAATATTACAGAATTTGTTGTATTAATAATTAAAATAAATAATAAATAAAATAAAATGCTTTTATTTCAGGCAATAACCCATTGTTGTTATATATGTTGGTGTTGTATTGTTTTATAAAAATATATCGTTGACGTATATCGTAAATATATCGTTGATCGTTGTTTAAGTGATTTAGTTAGTCTCTCTTATATCGATGCGCTATTGCCATCGTCTTTTCTAATGTCTTATTAGCCTTGAAGCCTTATCGGTATTCTTCTCGTACTATTATATTGTAACGAAATTAGATCTATGCCTCCCATGACTTCACTTGCTTTCCTTTCCGCCTTGCTATCTGTCTATATTTGAATCTGCTGATTGCAAAACGGCACATAAATGTATAACCGGGATAGCGTTTTAATTATTCAGCAAGCGTTCAGGTTTATTGGCGGCCGGACGGCCATGCAAAGTTTCTACACGCCAAACATTCTGCGCATTCACGGATTATTGGAGATGGATTTTTTACATTGCCAAAATTCAATGGGATTCCAAAGTTGGACCGATGGCACATAGAACTGGCCGGGATTAAAGAGTAAAAGGAAATGGACAAACTGGTGTTTCAATAGCGTTGAAATGTTGGGTGGTTGGAAACATAGTTGGGTGCTTTTGGTTTCATTACTGGGATGGCAATTACATTATCGATTTTTACTATCATAAAAAGAGACTACAGCGCAACTCATGGTAAGTAAATTGTAATCGAAATAGAATATTCACAGGTGAGACATAGTTTTGTCTGCGAAAGTGGACTCAATAACTTCGGCATGGTCGAATTTATGGTGTTACTGACCATTCAGCACTTATTTTGGCCAAATTTACTAAAGCGTGAAGTCAATATTTTGACAGCCTCGGTGACGCAGTTGGTTAGACGCCGGCTGTGAAACGAGAGGACACGGGTTTGATCCCCGCACCGAGACAAATGTTTGTGTGAACCACAAGTATTTGTCTCGGGCCTGGGAGTTTGTGAGACCGAAAAATCTCTCGTAGTTCCTGATACCCACGACACAAGACTTAATCTTAGTGCGGGGTCAAGACTATCTATGTGACTGTTGGGTGTATTTATCAATTTAATGCTCTGATGTTAACTACAATTGTTAGTTAAGCTCAGTATAAAATTCACGTTTTCATGGGAAATTTTATCTATATTGCTATATTACTATCAATCTACATTCAATGTAAATAACCACTAGTGTCTCCCCTGCCTACTCTTTCAGGGAAAAAGTTGTAACCTTATTCTTGCAAATATTCAGTGTAGTATTATCAACGCATTTACCTTCTCCTTCAGTAGTAGGACGTTTACTGCTGAATGAAGAACTCCTTCCCAAGAATTTCCATTGCAACCTGTTGTAAGCGGCCTGCAACCTTTACAAAGTTGTTCATTAACTTTTTAGGCGGACCTCTCACACTGCTTGGATATCACTTACCGCAAGCCAATTATTAGCTCGCGCTACAATACCACAAATTTATGTAAATAACGAACTCATTTCTATTCACAAACTTCCATACAATTGTACAGATTTAAAAAAGATTAATACAACGGTCTGGAATCTGGTAAGTAGTTCTCACATTGCAAAAATCTCCCTTCATCGCTTTAGAAAGCGGAGGAAAGCGGACTTCATTCCCGTTGCCATTGTGGTCGCAGGGCCGCACCGAGTTCTGTGTCAACTAACATTCAAACGCATATGTATGAAGGCACAGACGCGACAAAATCTCGCTTTCGCCTGTTGATGTCAGTGTTTTGAGAATTCCCACCCTTCTCTCCATAGGCTTAGGCTTGAGCTCGTAACTCTTTGAAGTGCTCTTGAATTAGTTACTTCCCGCTTTTAAGCCGTAAGCGCTTTATTTTTAGTTAATAAATGAGCCATTCTGAGCATTGTACCGCGTAATTACAAAAGGTTTGGATTTCATGGAATTGTTGGACCGTTGAGGGTGGTAATTACCGTTTTGGTTAAAAATAGCCAAGAGAGAATAGTATAAATTGTAAATATTTCTTATATATTATGATCATAACATCCACAGTATTACGCGACAAGGTCGACTGAAGCGTTGCTGCCTTATAGGAAATCGATTTGAAGTACTAAAATAATAACTGTCTGTTATTTCTATGAGATCTAGGCTACAAACAATAATAATTCAAATAAAAGTTTGTAAAAAAATAAATAATTATATTTACTTATGTAACAAACAAACAGCATACAATTATCAATTATCAATCAATAATCTATGTTATTATCGAATATTTTTAGTCCTTTTCTGTAGTGAATTCACTTTGAATAAGCGACAGGCTCGGCTTAGTAATGAATTCTGCTCCAAATAACCTATGCGCGGTATTGTTGTAGTTAATGGAACTAGTCGATCAGCGTCCAAATAGCTCATTAACATTACTCATGTAGAATTAGCCGCCTAAACTTGGATATAGCAATTGCTGGAAGCATTAGGAATATTTAGAAAAACAATATGAAAAATCGCTATTATCTGATGTCTCTCTGTCTGACATTTGTCTTAGGATCTTTAAAACTTATTCCTTATGCTAACGAAAAGACTGAAGTATTAGAAACTGCTTGCGGTCCATGGCTTTCTACGATGTGTATAAGAATATCCGATAGCTTGTCGAATTCGTTTCTGTCTGATCAATCATCAAGAATATTTTAGTACTAAAATCTAACTAAGTAAAACATATATTAATTAGATGTCTGAAACCTGCCAGCAGCTTAGTAATCACAAGTATTATATATTTCTCCATCAATGCCACTTTCAAATTATTGTTCGCAAAGGCTTTCTTAGGTATTTACAGCCCTGTCTCTCTAATGCTTGTCTAAGGCTGAACATAGACGTATTGTCCATATTCCATTGTGTCTGCCAGTCCTATTGAGTCAGTCATCCGTGCGTCAATTTTGCATCGCCGTAAGCCAATTCCAAATTGTCTCATTGTACGTCGGTCGAAGCTCGTCTTAGATTATTTATGTAGAGTGCAAATAACCTCATGTTTAGTATTTTTGTAAGTAGTATGACTGTTTGTCTATATATATGAGTAGGATTTACCTAAATAACTATTAAAATGAAAATGAAAAAGTACATCACTTACAATTTTGCCATTATCTGCCGAAATATCAACGAATTAAAGGTCTTAAATCTACATTCACTTATGTGACCTACCAGAATCTACTTAGATCATCTTACTGATAATTTCCAAGACGTAGCGGATCATTCCGAAGTCCTGCCAATAATTATTTTAGCATGTAAAAGCATTTATTCGTTAACACTCATTCCAGATGTAGGTCACAAACAACCAACCTAAAACTATGCCGCTTTCGGTAGTTAGACAGTTCAAAATTAACCTTAGTAGAACACAACATTCTCAGAACCGTTCCACAAAATCTCCCCAAAAGAGCTCTCAGACAAGAAAACCTTCAAGTCTGCAGAAACATTAAAAGGAAATGCCATTTTCAGTAACTTTTCACATACAAGCAGCGTAAGCAACTGTTCGCTGGGGAATCGTTAAAACGGGCCCCCGAAATTGGGATAATTAAAGTTCACCACATTTGTACTCGACGGTGTTCAGGGGTCAACATCGCGTTTAAATAATTAAGTGCCCTTACTAAATAGCCATGTAAGTGGTTAGTTTTGTATATGAAGGGTTTTGAGACTTGAAGTTGCAAATGTTGAAGATTTTAGTAAATGATTTGGTAAATCAGTTGACAATTTGATTATTTTTCATAGTAGGTTCGGAGCTGATTATCAAATAATATGCTAAGGGTACATATTACAATAATGTTTCTATGAACCACATATAATATTTTTACGGGTTTAAGTGTTGTTACTAGAGTCTACCAATCTACGAGTAGTTATCAATTCTGTTAAGTGAATATTTACTTAAATAACTAAAAGTATCTCCTTAATTTGTAAAGAAACGAAATAGTTTTTAGCCAGTAGCTTAGTAAAATTGTTCTTTGTAATTTATCTCACTAAAACTATTAATTGGATAACTTAATTCATAGAAAATATTGAATTAATTTGTATTTGAATTCATGATGATCGATTACGCTCAGTGTCGCTTCCTTCATACGTTGAACCGCAAGTTAAGTCATCGATGGCGCTTATGGCTGTTAACATAAGGGCAGGTGTTCGATGCCCTTAACATGAAATTTTTGTACGGTAACGATAATTATTTAATAATACTGGTGCTTATTTTATTTTTTTTGCTCACACTTGTATTATTTTTTTTCTCTCAATTTGTTTCTATAAGTAAGAACTTGTCATTGGCTTTATGTTATTTACTATATTGTCTACTTCTTTTGTTATAAGCTGTAAGTTTTCCATGTTTTAAAATAAAATAAAAACAAATAAAATACGCCTAATGTGTAAAATGTAAGTACTGGTCAATCATGATAAAAGCTGTTGATATTAACACCCATTGGATAGCGACCACCGAAAATAATGATGGAAAAGTGCCAAGGTGTCGAGTTGCGGGTGCAGCCTTTTTATACCCCTGGTTTTGATTAATAATATTAATTGTGTGGATTGTCAAGAGTAAAACCACCTCAGATATTCTATTCAAATGCACTCTCTTTACCACCAGGTATATTATGATCATGTTACCTTAGCAGTATGAAATATAGTATAAGAAAGAGCACGGTTTAGGAAGTTTCTAAAAAGGTAGAAAATTTAAGAAGCGTAGGTAGCCTTTTCGCGTTAACTGCAGGAGTAAATTCTGAAATACGAGGGACAGCTATCGCAGTGAAGTCATCTAAAGATAATTAACTTTGTAGAGGACAATAGGATAAACTAAAAAAGGTTGTTTTTGTAACTGACATAGCACTAAAATAATAAAACTTGTACCATTTTACTAATTTACAATACGAGCGTTAATTTATTATTTATAAAGTTACAAAAAAATACTCCAAATAAAAAAGTAGACATAACAAATTAGATTTATCAAAAAAACAAAAAACAATCTAAAACAGAGCAATATAAAATAGTTGATTTTAGGATTTATTGATCATTTCAATTTGTACAATGTATAATGTCGCAAATGGATTGAATTAGATTACATTGTAAAGAAGACACGATCATGGCTTGAGTATATCCCTAGTTAATACTATTGTACAATAAACTACTCAATTAAATAATAAATATAACAATTAATAAATCGAACAAACATACTTACAATTTCAAACAAAATTAAATATACCATTAAAACAATATCTAAATTTATTTCGCAACGTACAAAATTCCCAGCTCCTAGTGGGCATAAAACGTAATCCATTCCTGGCGGAACAGCGCTCTCTTACAGCATTTAATGCGGCAGTGCGTCATATAAGCTTACGAAATTTTACTGTACATTAGAAACTATTCTGAGGGTTTAACTGTATACGATTATATCAATGTTGCTTGTTTAGAATTGTCTTTTAGCTTCAGAATTACTGTTTTAAGGTTACTTGAATTAAATGTTAATGAATTACTGGTTTTTAAAAGAATTTTATGTATTGCTTCATACTACGGTGACTTATATTACTGAAAATGTATTGATGTTACATACATTTTAAACAGAATTTATGAATTTTCTGTAATTACAACATTAGCCATTTATCTAATGTTGTAGAGCACTACTGTCCAAGCCTTTGCAGTTGATTTTTATTCATCATTACAATTATTATGTCACGTTGTTTATTTTTTAACGGTGGATTAGCAAACGAACAAGCGGTTCATGGCTTAATAAGTTGAGTATATTATATACAAGATTTATTACATTCCCGATACTAACAATAACAAATAAATACACCCAACAGTCACATACATAGTCCTGACCCCACACTAAGATGAAGTCTTGTATCGTGGGTATCAGAAACTACGAAAGGCTTTTCGGTCTCACAAACACCCAGACCCGAAACAAATATATGTGGTTCACACAAATATTTGTTTCGGTGCTGGGATCGAACCCGCGGCTTTTCGTTTCACAGCTGGCATCTAACTAACTGCTCCATGGAGGCTGTCGCCTCATAATCAAATGTAAAATGAACAATCAGCTTATGACTAAATAAGATTTATTTATTACACTTCCGGTAATACAAAAACGCATCAGCAAAAGTGTTACTTAACGTTGGTTTTTAGTAGCAACCCAATACAGCTGGTCGATTTGTAGGCAAAACTAGCTCACATACTGGCACTTTAAAATCAACAGTATTATTTTAACAAAAGCAATGAATTCATAATACTAAACTGGAAGTACAATTCTAACAAGAAAACAAAAGTAGAAATGACACCAATTGAAACCCGATTTGAGAATACTCAACAGCAATTCCTTTTACAATTATAAAAGTGTATTTCTGTTATGAGAAACAGCTTGTTAACTACCGACGAGTTAAAGCCTTCATTTTCCCGACCTCTTTACAGCTTATTGCCGGAGTTATCTGGCGACCCGATTTACGATACAAAAACTCTGTTGCATTTGTTCTGTTTATGCAACGTATCTTGGGAGTTGTTCGTGTTCGCAACAAGCGTGGACGTTTGTGTCTTGTACTGCAATCTTGAACATAAAACCAGTGTAAAAGTAGGTTGGTTTTGCAAGATTTTAAATATACTTTTTTAGCGAGAATGATAGTTGTTTTTGGTTATGGTCGGTTAAATAGGAGCAATGTCATTCAGAATTTATTATTTCTAAGTACTCTCCTAATGCTCACTTAGGATTCATTCGCTCGATGCCAGTAACTTATTTGCAAACAAACTACGTAATAGACAAAGCGGTGGTACTTATCCAGGCAGCCCCTTGGATGCAAGAAACCTACCACCTAACTATACTGTGGTAAGTTTTATTACAGGTCACCTGATTACAGACTGAAATCACTTGGACCACCCTAATCCATCTAAGACAAATTCAAACTTTGGGTTAAGAATGATAACCATCCTTTTTGAGGACATACTACTGAAAATCCACATCAAACGTCGCTTTATTGAGTAAATGGCAACAAACATTGTTTATGAAACGGAACTAAGTTGTACTACGAGTTCTAAAAATCAACTGTGTTACATTTGATTTGAAAGACATTGATTCGTTAGAGAATGAACCTATGGAAGACATCAACCAAAACACTTAATAAAATTATAAACCAAAAATTCCTACATCCCATTGTACCGTATCTCACGTCGCCGTCACACATAGCAAAAGGCAGAAGGAAAAATAAAATAAACTGAACACTGAAGTAAATAAGACCAGGTTCAACGTACCGCAGTGAATACAACAGTACATTTACGAAATGAGTTTACACTTCAATTCATAATGCAAGAAGGTGAAAGCAGAAAAAAAACGCGAAGAAACGAAGTGGAAAAGACGTGGCATCACCAAAAGTTATATTAGTCAATGTCAGCTTGAATTAGCTTTAGTCCGCTAAAGTTTCTGTCAGTTGTAATGTATTGTAAGGCATACGAGACAGCGGAGTTGAAATAATATTTTTTCTCGATATTTTTTAAATTATTTTTATAACACGACGAAGTGGCTACAATGCGCCTGATGGTAAGGACAGTACTGATAGAGTATCAACCAGCGCGAGATGTTCATCTCTCGGCGTTCGATACAATAATTATACCAGCCTAATTGGATCAATCTTCAACAACCCATATACGTCCCACGGCAGGGCACGGGCCTCCTTTACAATCGTGAGAACGATGGATAGGCGTTAGGCCATATAGTCCACCACACTGGCCTAGTACGGGTTGGCGGACTTCCATACCATGGATTTTTTTACAGATCGCTACACCGGATTTTTCACGATGTTTTCCTTCACCGTTATAGTGCGTGGTGATTGACTATCAATACACACATGACTCCGAAAAGTCAGAGAAGTATTCTGTGATTATACCCGCGACCACTGTGAACGTGCCGGCAGCCGCATCTGGTCCGTAACCAACAGGCCTTTTTGTTTTTCGTTTGCCTGCCAAGGCTTATGAAAAAATCAAGAAAACAGCCTACACTTTCCTTAAACACCGGCGCACCGATGATTCTTCTGGCATTGAGGATATTTATGGGTAATGGTGATAACTAAGCATCGGGTCGGTTGTCTGGTCAATTACCTTCTAAAAAATTATCGTGTGGTTATGGATTCCTATCATTTCTTGAGGATATAGTAAAATGTATTACAAGTTCGACCACTATAGGTATAATTATTATTAGTAATAATATGTCCACATGACATTCAAGAGCCCTTAACTTAAATTGATATTATATTTCGTTCTACTTTAAACCATTAAATGAAATTGTACATTGCACTGCCCGCGTGCAATTAATTTTCTTGCGTAATAAATTATCTGTGTGAGTCGCATATTCACATTTTATGTAGTTTAAAGTAGAGACTATTCGTTGCTACAATGTTGAGACCAAAAACGCATACTTGCGGTTTACTTGAGGAATTCTCAAGGAATTGGGAATACACTCGGTCTTTATTAATAAATACACGCAACAGTCACATACATAGTCCTGACCCCACATTAAGATCGAGTCTTGTTTCGTGGGTATCAGAAACTACGAGAGACTTTTCGGTCTCACAAACACCCAGACCCGAAACAAATACTTTTGGTTCACACAAACATATTTTGTCTCGGTGCGGGGATCGAACCCGCGGCCTCTCTTTCACAGCTGACGTCTAACCAACTGCGCCACGGAGGCTGTCAAATTATTAGTTTGAAAGTCCTTGTCTCACACAACAGCTGCCACTTATTATCAAGTCAGCTGCTAGATATTGAAAAAAATAATTGTTATTATAAGTAACTACTGGACATATTGAGACTTAACATCTTATGTCTCAGGATTGCGAGCGCAGTGGAATGTTGCTACTGTTTATGAGCGGTCGTATCGCTTACCATTAGGCGAACGGCTTGCTCGTCTCGTCATTCATTGCAATAAAAAAATATATATATTTCATCATGTCATTATTTTGAATTATTCGGAATATTAGACTCTTATAAATTGGACCGCGGATACATTTACGAGTAAGCCTTCTTACGTATCGCGATCTTCAGCGAGTTTGGAAAGAGCCCCTGTGAATAAATAAAATTGAATGATACCTTTATATTAAGGATTAAATTTATAACGTGAGAGTACAATCCAGTATTAATGTTATTGCGTAACATGAATTGAGATAGGTGGAATTTCTGGGATTTTTCTGGAAAATAGCTTTTTTTTTATTTTTTGTTGTAAATGTACAAAAAATGCTATTTTCGTCAGTACGTTTTTTACCTTCTATATATATATCAGCCCATATACGTCCCACTGCAGGGCACGGGCCTACTCTACAATCGAGAGAATCGATTGAGAGTGGTTAGGCCATATAGTCCACCACGCTGGCCCAGTGCGGGTTGGCGGACTTTACATACCGTAGAAATTCTTTAAAATCGCTACGGTAACTTTTTTTACCTTCACTTAACCAATTTTAATGCTTGATTGAACTTCGTACATTTATTCCAAAATTACACCTTTGTCATTCCGAAGCTACATAAGTAATCAGTTTCATTCTTAGCCATATGAAATTTTTAAATAAAACCGGACCAGTCCACCCCGTGACCACGAAACCTGGAAAGCAATCGAAACGTCGGGAAGTTAAAAAATGTAAAAATTAAACCAAATCGCGATTAAATCCGTAATATTAGTTTTATTTCAATGTGTAGCATTCGCGTAAATCTAAAAAACCATACGAAATTTATTGCAAAATTACTGAACTGGACTGGACTGGACTGAACCTTCCCATGGATTGCCACAGTGACCTGTTGAAAACAGTCTGCATCCAGTTACTATTTGCACCCTTTAGTTAGTGGATTGCCCTTGTTAGTAGACATCTATTCGTTACGATTTTTGAATAATAATATCAATATAATTACTGATTCAATGTAATGGACATCACATATTGTAGGCTTGAATAGTGTATTATTACAACCGTTGCTATAGAAATGTATTATCATTTATAAAAGAAATATATTTGTGTATTTAATAATTAAAAAAGGTCTTGTACCGGCAAAAATTACCGGCGCGAGGAATGAATTTCAATCTGTAACTAGCGATCCCAAGGGAAGTTCTCGACTGGAAACTGTTGCTCGCACAAACATAAACACAAACACGGAACACTGACAAATTGAAATGAAAATTCCCAACGTCCGCGCCGCGCAAACATCGCTTGCTGGAACACATCAAAAATTTCTATCAAACCGTGCAAAAGTTGGACGTAGATATTTTATATGTATTTTTTTCGACGCTTTGCAGTTTACAAAGTAAATTTCTGACGATCTAGGAGCTGTTAAATGTGTTATTATAATTTAAATTTATACTGAATGTTCGTCACTATTTACTAGCATCGCTTTTCTCTATTTCTGCGAAACAGTACGGTGTAAGCACGGTTGAGCTCTGGTTTTAAGCACATTGTAGCCAGTGATTATTGGAAATTGTGAGACTTAACATCCAACACTTCAGGATCACAAAATTTACCTCAACAAACCTTCAGTTTTAAAACATAAACTTATACTTTCTAAAATATTTAAAAAAAATGGATATTACCAAAATAATCTCATCAAACAACGATGAAAATAACTTCGCTAAAAGTACTTTTAATTTGACGAAAACTTATAATCAACAAAGTGCATAAAGCCACCTTTGAAGCCAGTGAAAATTAATTTAACTTTGCTAGTGTAAAAGGACTTTTTTCTTTATAAGCCACGAGTATTGTTCTTGAAGTCTGTCTTGCGAAAAATCTTTGCTCAGTTTAATTACCTGCAAAGAGAAAACGGCTTGCGTTGTGTTAAAATGCGTTGCGTTGCCAGACGTACGGTCTATTTTTGGGGTTTCGCACCCAAAGGGTCACAAAAGGACCCTATTGTTCATCCAACACTGTCTATATAGCAAAATATTGCCCAATCGCAACGAGACTTCTAATGACCCAACACCACGCCGTCGGTTTGTCCTTTCTGTAAAAGAATTTCTATTTTTATTTCTCGTATTAAGTCTCATATAATATGCATGAAATTAGGTGTGTTAAATTGTTAACGCGGTTGAAATTATTTACGATAAATAATAACCTCAAAAATAATAAAGAAAAAATAAATATAAAGGGATTCCGATGCAGGAAATTCATTTTGGGTTTTTTTTTATTGAGATGAATGGCGAGGCTAGCATGCCATTCGCGCGATGGTACGACCGCTCATGGATAGTAGCAAAACCAAACAACACCATGAATTACAAAGCAATACTTGGCATTCCGTTTATATAATAAAATATAGCCCGTGTATATAAAGGCACGGAACCCTAAGTTAAAGAGTGTAAGTCACTCTTGGCCGGTTTTTGTTTGGCTAATTTGGAGCTTAAAATCTTAAAAATACCTCATACAGAAGCTTTGTTCGTAAAATAAGAGCAATTTCTAATCAAATAGAATTTTTGAATGTATAAGTCTTCGTAAATCTCTGAACATTATCATCGACTCATGAACGTTTAATATTAGACATAAGCCTGTCTAATATTAGAACAAATTCTCACCATTACCATCGTCTTCAGCCACAATAAGGCTATTGCTGAACATTATATTATGTTGAATGTTATTTTTAATTTTCCGAACATATGTACATAAACTCACGCCTCTTTTCCAGAAGGGGTAGGCAGAGGCGCTACCAGGACACCCATATTTCGCCTTGTATGTTCCGTCCCATGATGTGATAGGGAGCGAACCTATCACAAACCTACCTGGTACAAATTCCTGACTTCGGGCTGATACGGAATAGAAAAACCCAACATCACTTTTCCCGATGGGAACATGTATATTTTTAATGCTCACCTTTTTGCTATCAATTCTGACGGCACTTTCGTATTTGAAACTATGTCTCTCAGTAATGTCTCCAAATATACGTTGTCGTATGGTCAACAAATTATATACAATGATCATTATGATAAGTAAATAAAGTACTCATACGTAAAGTGTAACTTGGTTTTTCATGTACGGTAGTCTAGAAGGTTATAAATATTAGTACCACCAACTAAATCTCCAGAATTTTATCAACCGTCTTTCGAGCCTCCCAAAAATAAACTATTTGCTTAGTCTAATAATACCACTGAGCTACCTACGTATAGTGAAGCAACGAATATGTAAATAGTCCAATTACGTCGGTACGACTGAGAAAAGGCCCTTTAGCAAGGAACCTGGCGTTTGTATGGCGTCCGCTTTAACTAATTACGTCTGGAGATGAAACGCTGGTGCTGAGAAATTGACTTAAATTTATTTAGTTTATTCCGCATGGTTGAACTTGCGGCCAAATAGATAGTTGGTAAATTACACCAATTATTCGGTATTTACTTGCGCTTGTATTTAAAATTTTGTTTATTTATAGTTCGTTTATACGTCTGTGACTGAATTCTGATGTTTTTGTGAGTGTTTGAGTCTCCACTCAATCACTACCAATCACTCAATCAATGGTAGGTATGGACGCTTTAGAATTACATTAATAAGGAGGTGGTCACACATACAGGCGTATCTACATTGTGGAGCCATTGTAGTGCGTAAGGCAATGTTTTAGATATGAGTGGAGTGGACCACTTAGAGAAGTTCAAGTGGGAGAATTTAGAGCTAAAGCAATTGCTTCTCAGGTGAATTTGCATCAGGCTGCCTATACATTAGCTTGGACAGTCTATAGCGAGGATGCTACAGAGCTGGCTATGGCCGCGGGTTCAATCGCCGTTCCGACCTAAAATTTGTGTTGCCGACATTTTATTTATTTCGTGTCTGGGTATTAGAGGGGCGAAAAATCTCTCGTTAAATCTAAGTTATACCTCAGACTCAAACCTACGACCTCCGTTCGCAACGTGGCTCATCCTTAAATATATTTACATTTGTTTTTGAACCAGATTTTATTCAGATTCGTCCACTCCGCGACCGAATTTGAACAGATCGAATATTCTAGTTTCGTACAGAATGATCGACAGTTTAATTTTCTTGTCAGTTAGCAAGGCTTCGATGCTACCGATAGTGCGTCGACACCGAGCCCCTTGTTAACGCTTGTGGATTTGAAAAAACTAAAACTGTTTTATCGGAATCCCAGTTTTTTGGATGGATTAATTGGAAAATACTGCCTTGGTGGCGTAGTTGTACTACGATATGATTACAAAGCTGAGGTCTCGGGTTCGAATCCCGGGTGGGGCTAAGTGATGTTGGATTTTTCTATAAATTATCAGCTCGGAGTCAGTTTATGCCCGATATGGCGATAGGCTCGCCTTCTATCACATCGTGGGACGGAACAGACAAGGTTAAATCTGGGTGTCCTGGTAGCACCTGTACCTACCTCTTCTGGAAAGAAGACGTGAGTATAGTAGTATCGTATGTATGTAAATTACTTTAATTTATTTTGTAAAATCGTGTGCGGTAGTGCGGTAGTGCTGCATAGACAGACGAGCAAAACAGGCATAGTTAATTCCATTTAATTTTATAATATTAGTATTGATAATTTAGCCTTTATTTTTACAACCTGTCTGCATTACAAAATTTACGGAAAAGGGCATTTAATTACGCCATACTTTACGACTTTCACACACTGAAAGAATCTTATGGAGAACGCCCAGGTGCACTTTCTTTACAACGCTTTCCTTCTTTAAAGCTACTGATTCAACTTTGAATACAAACTTATGATTCATACAAATCCTAACATGTCAAACATTCAAATAATTTTCCAACACCACTTATCAAGGACCGGATGCTTTTAACTGCCTCCGGAGTTTCCGATAAATACATATTTTTTATGTCGCCAAGCAAAATTATTACGTCGACGCTTGTATAAAGGGAATGTCAGGGAGGGATTTATTTGAGGCCCTTTCCGCAGCAAATGAGCCGGAATGTGACGTCAGCATTATGATTGTGGATTTAACGAGTGTCAATTTCGGGGATTATGGACAGTTCGGAAACGTATTTTGCTGTGTTTTCGTTAGAGTTTTTGATGAGTCGATACTTTGTTAGTTCGATTGCTGATAATCCTGTTTTAGTACTCTTATTATTAACCCCCAATGATGTAGTGGCAGCGTCCATGGGCTGTAAAACTCAAGGTTTAAGTTTTACTTCCAAATCAAACTGTCATAGTGTTTCTTTTTGTGTGATTTTTAGGTGCATTGCCGAACTCTCGAAATTTGAGGAAAGGGCTATTAGGCCTCTGGGTACACTTTTTGGACAAAAACCGGCAAGAAAACTGTAGCCTCTCGTCGGTTCTCCTTAAATGGTAAATGGTAGGCTCGCCCCCTATCACATCGTGGGACGGAACATACAAGGCGAAATATGGCTGTCCTGGTGGCGCCTCTGCCTACCCCTTCGGGTATAAAGGCGTGAGTTTATGTTAAAAACCCATATTAATGTACATACCTACATCAAAACACGATGTATATCGATAGGATACAATTACGATGCAGATACCATTATCTGGGTATATACGCTGCACGGCAGGGAGCGCGCATCCCCTAACAATAAGGGGATGCAAATTGACAACACTGACACTTTACCCCTGTCTACTCCGATGCCATTAAAACATGAAGTACCTAACGGGCGCGTAGTGGCCGGTTTTACATTTTTAATTTAAAAATTGTACTCCATTTAGGTATAGATGTGACGGAGAAAAAATGTCTGAGGATAAATAAATAAATAATAAATACATCCAACAGTCATGTATATTTCCTGACCCCACACTAAAAATCGATCCCCACACAAACATTTATCTCGGTGCGGTGATCGAACCCCCGGCCTCTCGTTTTACAGCAGGCGCCCAATCAACTGCATCACGGAGGCTGTCGAAACATATGTTATTATTTTGCTAGTGTGCCAAAAAAAAACAATTACGGGAATATTATAAATGCTACAATGTACCACTAAGTTAATGTATGACTAACTTGATGGAACACCTCAGTCCGCCCCGTGACCCCGAAGGTGTAAAGTCTTCGCAACGCCGAGTAGTTAAAATGAACTCAAAACCGCGATCAAATTAAATGTGACTATGTAACAGACGAATACACTAGGTGAGTGCAGTGGGGCCCATATAGATTATCCATAGATAGATTCCAAAAATGGAAACACCAGCTAAAACCGAATCTCGGTACACCGCAAGGATGACTTTAATGACCTTTCTATCATTGTATTGATATCCGGGCGGAAACTAATACCGTACATACCATTAGATATGTTGATTTTTTTTTATTGCATAGGTCCGACAAATGAACGAACAGGTCGCTTGATGGTAAGTAATCACTGCCTCCCATGAACGTTAGATCATGAATGTATTGCTAGCCCATCAAATTGGGGAAAAAATAGCGGGAAGGAAATAGAATGGGAAGAGGAAAAGTGTATTGAGCATCCGGTAATCTCATAAACGAAACGCAACAGGAAGGCTGTCGTATCACGTCGATCTGCTATGAGACAATGGTACCACCCCGGACGAACCTGCTCGTTCATGCTGAGTCATGACTGACAACAGAGTGGCTTTACCACTTACAGTCATTGCACTTGCAGACTTGATGATAAATCCTCATGATAGGAAAGTCGGTAGTACCACTCTAGAGTGGTATTCTATACCACACATACTACTCTATTTATCTAGTTAAATCGACCCTAAATGGGTTGAATTCCATATTCCAGTAAAAACTAAGTGTAAAGTGACTCCATAAAACATTTATTTTTATAATCCGATTTATTTTTCTTGAGAAGTGAAAACTCGTCGGAAAACTATTAAAAATTCCAAGAAGCAATTCCATTCTTTCAACTGTCAGATGATGTCTAATTATTTCGAGGAATTCTCGAGTTGTTGTAACGGGAGTATGTAAGACGAAGCGTTAGATTCATAACATACAGTGAAGTTCCCTTTTTAAGTAGTTGTTTTGAAGTTTATATTAATTTTATTTGCTACAAAACTATAAAGTTATAATAATTGCTACTTCATAACTCTGTCTAATACACTTTATGGAGGGCTATTGAGGGAGATCTTGTGTCTGATAATGATGACTATGATCTTATAATAATGGCGATATGTTGGTATATGCTCAAAATTGGGACCTTCTGTCCCAAGTCGTAAAATCATCGTAAAATATTTTGACTAAGGTATTGAGTATGTGATTATAGGCCTCATAGAGTTAGAGCGAGAAGAGTAAGTTGCTTAGCTCTAAAAAATGAGATCTGATAGCTTTTTAACAGTGCGAGTTATCTAGGCAACATTTTACATTAAAATGTTCTTGGTGGGATCAATAATTTTATACACTCTCTGAATAGCTATACACTTGCAATATGCATTGCAGCCACTCTACCGTACACAGTACTTCAAATATACATCTTCAATAAAGACGTATTTTCAAAGTTGCTCTAAACAGACGCAAACTTCTTTGTTCATATCAAACACACGCGTCAAAGCAGACGTCCAAATCCGTAAATTAAATTTTTGTTGAGATATCACGAGGAATGCTTTCAGTCGACAGCTGCATAGGAATATTCGGCAAATATTCATTTTGCCAACGTCTCGAACTACGGACCCGCCATGACTATCAAGCGGCACAGGTGTTTCGCAAACGTCCAAATTGGAAAATGTTGCTTATCTTATTTCGTTGTTTGTTTACTCTGATCGTATCAAATAATTTTTGTTTGCATTTACTTAGGATTTTTTCAAATTGTAAATATTGGGTATATACTTAAATATTTCTAAAATAAATCAAGCTTTAACTTCAATTTAATTAATCCGCTGACAAAGAGATTAATTAACGTTCTCACTCAAAGATGTCGCCACTTGCAATCCCTCTACAAAATTCTATCCGTTTATTTCACACCAGTGAAAAGCCGGAACGCTCTAAAAGTACAGCTATCCCGAATGAAAACATGTTTTAAACTTTCTTCAACAAAAGTGGGTCACAACGGGTCTGTCGTACGTTCGCATACTGTGCGGCCAAGCTTTTCAAGTATTACGTTGGCAGATTCTATTACAAATCCCAAACGTTTGCCCATACGTTCCCATTTGCATGTGGTCTGAGATCGGCCTGTGCAAATATTTGTTCACATCCGCCAATGTTTGCGCACAGTCGGATCCAGCCCGGACGTCTTCGAGCGGTATTGGCTTTCCGGCTTAATGGCGGATACAACGCAATATCAGTTAATATTGATATTGAAGAGTGCTTAATGCTTATTGCATTACATGGATTGCGTGTGCTGGTGCGAGAATCTTTCTAATTATGATATAAATAACTTTAATAGGTGCTGTTTGAACTTATATTGCTTTAGAAAGTACCTAGCGCGATTGTTTTAATTATAAATAGTTCAGGAATTCAAGCATATTTCTTAGAAGCTCAGAGCAATTAGTTTAAAATCCAGCAAGAAGATCGACTGGAATCGAAAACTATAAAGTACAGACCATTTAAAGACTTCGACCCTACTGGATTCCATCTATTAAAATTGGAAAATATTAATGATACTTGACCTCGACGTCGGCCAAAGAAGCTGGCTTTGCTAAGAACGCTGTCTTGATGTCTTTAAGGAAGATATGAGAGTTAGTAGTCTTAAATTTGAGAAAGTTAAAGACATGGTATAATATAGAAGAAGGAGAAGAAAGCACGGGACAGTGCTAAATAAAAAAAACATCAATAAAATCCAATCGCTTATTTGTGTGTATTCAGCCCATGAAGTAGACTAAATTTGTACCAAGTTTGTTTTCCATCACGAATTCAACGTAAAACAAATTGCATTTTTCGGTACTAAGCCCAACAATATAAAATACATTACCATCTAATCCAGAAGTCGTGACTTGTAATACTATAATAAAAGAAGCACCATTTTGTTATTATCCGGCAATACAAGTGCATACAAAAATGCACCCTTCACGGCATTAGCGCACTCCATTACTCCATTACTATTCAGAACACATCCCCATTTGGAAACATATGAGACAGTATTGTGCTTAAAACGCAACGTTTCGTTTTAAATCTATATAATTATTGATTTATCGGTTTAGTGACAGTGGCTGTAATTAGTAGGATTCTAATTTCTAACACTTCCGAGGTTGAGAAAACCGTTTTATGTATGTTCTGAAACCCTTATATGCCGGAGACGAATGATATCGAAGCTTATGTTGTGAGTCCGCCCTGTGACCACAAAAGCTATTCATTGATCCGCTGGCCCTTTCCTTATTGGATAAAATAAGAAACATTAACGTATTTGATAGATTATAATCGGTAGTATCGAATTTACTTTATTTTAGCTCTGTAGTGACTGCACCGCAGCTGATGCAGTCCAGAGCAATTAGCGATTACCAACAGGTAATCATTATTTCGTGCCATTCGATGCCCATTTACATACGTGTAATGACATTTTCATGCTTGACGAAAGGAGAGAGAACGTACAACAGCAACCTGTTCTATTAAGTAATGACCGGTGCAGCAAAAGAAAGAACTAGTAAAACTAGTAAATCTCTTTGGTCGGGACGAGATGACAGTGATCCTCAAGCTAAAACTTCGTAAATTAGCACTCATGATTTCAGGAACCTGACCGAATGATCTGATCGTCAATCGTCGCGATTCAAAACATAATATAGTTCCGTATATCACCCCATGAGCAAAGGGAAATGGTTTATAAATAAACACATTAGTGTGAAAGCCGGATTTGACGGCTTTAACAACACAATCATGTCTGTATTAAACGAAGCAATAACATCTACTTGCTCGAAGTGTATGGAAATGGTAATGGTAATGCGCATGTTTTTGGAAACCAAGAAGGCGATAGTCATTTCGAGAAAAGAACATTCAGTAGAGAAGCTTGCATTTTCTGTTGCTATTTTCTTAGCAAACAACTTGATGGAAATTGATAATGGTGATGGTATTTAAATAATGATTTTTTTTTTATTTATTCTACACAAAGCTTTATAATTAATGAGGTAATTAGAGTTGAACACAATTGGTTACTTATAAGCTTCCGGCTGACAGGAATTTAGAGGACAGAATTAAGACTGACACTGACCTAGAGCGGATGGTTGACGTAACACCTTAGCAATTCTTGGAAGAATTCTTGGGTTCATAGATTTTCTCGCTATGATTTTACTAACAATAAAAGTGAACGATCTTTAATTTGTTTTTTCATCCCATTGCAATTTCTAAGACTGTACAATACATAAGTTGAAATTGCTATTTATTTTATCGATATTTAAAACAAAAGATACTCCACAAAGTTGTTTGACAAGCACAATTCCACCAGAAATATTTTTCAAAGGTTTCGCGTTAAATCTGGCCGGACGGTATCGCGACATGATTTATTGATGTGTACAACTACTTCATCAATCACACATCGCTGACTTAAGTGATCGTCTGATCTATAAAGATTAATATTTCATTTATTTATCGAGTATAGCCACAAGCACTGGGTGAATTTGGAAACTACCAAATTATTTTTATTAGTCTTCAATATTTTTAAATTTAGAATCACGTTATTGAAGTGAATAATATTATTTTTAATTTAAATTATTTTCTTGATTTCAGCACTTAAGCTCAGTTGCTAGACGTAGATCTTTAGAATAGACTTGCATAGTGTAATAATTTATTCCGAGTCGTTTTACGTGCAATATATTACAATACCTTTTTTTATCGTCTGTCAAATATGGTAAGTACTTAAAAACGTTTTCGAAATGTAGCTCGACCAATTAATGAAAATATCATTGCCACCAGACCCTTCGATTTTTAAATATTCACGAACAAACACACATTCAGCACGAATCAAGACCTCCATTTTTAAATCAGCCAAACAACAATACGTACATAACGCAATATTCTATTTATCATATTCCGAAGCACTTCACACACATGCGGCGGCTTAATAAAATTTTCCAATATATTTGCCCAACATTCAGGACAACTAGTTCACTGCTCGCGTCTGAGGGAATATTTTTCATTTCCCGTGAATATTTTTGTTTATTGCACATTGCATCGGGTCAGGTGTTTAAACGTGCAAGAAATAATGTACGTGTCTCCGCGTGGAGAGATATTTGCGAATATTTCGATCTGTCTTCTCTTGTGTATGTGTTTTATTTACTCGAAACCAATGAGTATTAGATTAACGACATTTCATGAAGCGAAACAGCATGGATAATAGTATTTGATGCTTTTTACTCTCTTCCTGCATCTTTGGGACATTGAGTTGAGGTTTGCGTTGGGGTAACACCGTAATACAAGGAAGGAAATTGTAAGAACGTAAACTCCAAGAATACAGGAGTTTAAGTTCTTACCCCTACGAACTACTATTACGGTGTTCCCTCAACGCACTATTTGTGTTTTATTTAAAAATCATCTCATGGATTAATCTATGCTAATATTCTCATACTTTTAATCCGACAATATGTAGCAATATGACCAACTATATTGAAATTAAACAAATAATTCTTACAGATTTTATCGTAGATTTGGTAAAATTTTACATTTTATAACTTGCCGACGTTTGGATTACTCTACAGCTTTCGTGGTCACGAGGCGGACTCGCTCGAGGTCCGCCTGTAAAAATTCGTACAAATTAGTTTTATTTCAATGTGTAATATTTGCGTAAATCTAATAAACCATTATCAGCTGTAATTATGAATGATATATTCGCTAATCGATATCTGCTAATTACCAGCCAAAACTTAGCGCTGCAAAGTTTCTTATCAAACGTTATAGAAATCACATTAGATTAAACTAATGGGTCGTTGATGGCAGCCCCTCAGAGCTCCATCAGTCAATAAGATAATTCCACGGATACATCGCATAAAATAAATTAGCTTCTATGATATAGCTTTTGTTCGGAAATGTGACGCTTTTGTCTCCTTCTAATTAACAGGATTGTGATTGTATATTTGCTGTTTCATTTTTGTAATTGAATTAAAATTACAGTGTTTTATTGCGTTGAATGTTTAATGCACGAGTATGGTAATGGAGAAAATGGATCATAGAGGCATCTCTGGCTGTCGAAATTAGATAAAGGAACTTACTTCGTTTTAGTTTTTTATAAATCAATAGTCCTAGTAATGTGATATTTAGAAAATAAAACGAATAAAAATACTTACTCATAACAAATACTCATAATTTGGGCTTCAACAAGCATACTTAGGAAACAGTAAAATTCCGCATTAAATAATTCAATTACTTTAGGCATTAATAAGTGTGAAATTACGACGATATAAAAAACCTATTACCGAAGTGCCCTTTTACGTAATGTTATAGCTCTTTCAATATGAACACTTTCATAGTGTTAACGTTTTTAGTAAATTTTTCGGTATGTCGCGATTTTTACGTTGGTATGTTCAAGAAAAACGACTTTTTGGTGGCACAAGACCGACTTTATAAGGGAAGAAGACCGTTCATGTATAATGTTGCGAAGTATGGAAGAATATTTAACTGCCCTGTAAGTTTTACATACATACATACATAAACTCACGCCTTTATCCCCGAAGGGGTAGGCAGAGGCGCCACTAGGACACCCACATTTCGCCTTGCATTTTACCGTCCCATGATGTGATAGGGGGCGAGCCTATCGCCATATCGGGCACAAATTCCTGACTCCGGGCTGATAATGAACAGAAAAATGCAATATCACTTTGCCCGACCTGGGATTCGAACCCGAGACCTCAGCTTTGTAGTCGTACCGCAATACAACCACGCCACCGAGGCAAGTTTTACAACCCATAATAAGCTTAAAATATAATTATGACCTCATTAGGGGCCAATGATGTCAAATTAATTTAAACAAACCTGATCAGTTTGTTAACTGGGTAAGAGAAGTTAGTTGTTCAGTTTATTACCCATTAATTGATTACTAAACTCGTTTTCAGATAACATATTTCCGAGTAGTAGACCGTCTGGGAGTAGGCAGTGGACCAAGAGTACAAATCATTCGCGGTGGTCTTGGAAAAAAATACGTAGTACTGCAAATCACTTCATCGTACAACCTACCGTTATCAGTCAACATATACGTAGGCTGCAGTTCAGAGAAAACCACAACTACTCGGCGTCCGATATCATCTTCCGAAGAACAGACTGGAGAAGACAATGTGAGTCGTGAGAAGCCAAGAGCAGTTGAAACTACGAAGAAAGATGAAGCAACTACAGCTGTTGGCAAGGCAGCAGATACTACAGTAGCGAAGGCCGAGGGTGGAGCCGCGGCGACCACTGCTAAGGGTGCTGCTCCCGCTGCTGCTCCCACTGTCGCTCCCGCTGGCCGCTAAGCAGGAGGCTTAAGACATTTTATTACCCAGAAAGTCACGTTCACTACAGATAAAACTTTAACTATAATTGGTATTCATGGTTGACTATGAATTGTATCACGAATATTAAAAAGTTCAAAATACACACGAATACAAGCCACTATACATATAGATAATATATGCACGCTACACTTAGCTATATGTTACTTGAAATTAAGCTCTATATTATTATATGTGTAAATTAAAATTAAAATTACTCTACTGTTTCGCCACTTAGTCTACGTTTAAATTGACGAGGTGAAAACTTATTCTTGCCTTGGACACGACATATTATGTAGATTAGGAGTTTTTAGCTTGTAAGAAAAAACTTATGCTAAATCCATGGAAATCGATATGAAAAGAAAAAACCACGCAAGGTGTTCCAGATATTTACAGTCAATAACAACACCAAAGAACTACAACAGCCACACAAAAAATATTTAAAAGAAAACAAAGAAGAAACAGCAGAGTTATGAACCATTCTGAGTCGGCACTTTAACAAATCCACTCTAGATTGTCTCAGAAGCAAACATGAATGTAACAGATTAACAGAGCTCCAAGTTGAATGGCGCGATGGAAACTTTTTCATTACAACTGTACAAGATGGCACCAAATCCGCTTCTGTGTTTGCGAGTTCCACAGTCAACTATAAGTTACTCTTGCAATGTTACCTAGAAAATAAAATGAGACTGTTTTTGAAAAAGTTTTTAAAGTTTTCGAGTTTCTTGAATTTGCTTGGAATATTGCTGTATCGTGCGGGATTTTTGATGAAATGGAGTTTTAAAATTAAAGTTGAGTAATTTATTAGTATGCATGGAAAAATATGAGACCAAAATGCTGTCAAGATATATTTATTATTTTTTCCTCCTTCAATTTAGTAGGAGTTAAGTCCTTCGTATGTAAAGGGCCATCCAGTTAGGAACTGAGAAGATATGCAATGTCTGTCTATGTATATCTATTTGCTATGAAGGATATAGAAGCAAGTGATTACTGGGTATTAAAATATCTCATTCCGCACGCATAGCAGTACTATTAATTACTATATAAACATTGGTATACGTTTTCATATTAGTTATGACAAGAAATATAATCAATAGCCATACAAGTCCACTGCTAAACGTAAGATTTCTTCTTCCAAAGATTTCAATTGCCAATTATCGAAAAAAACCGATATTCAGTAACTTCCTACGACTTCAGTAAGATCGTCTGTCGACTGGATAGACATCCAGCACTGTGGTTTTCGGTACGTGGCCTAAACTTGAGAACTTTTCAACCCGAAAATCTATCAGTTTTGAGCGCTATTGGTCCGTTTTAACAGAAGATATATTGGCAAGCGGTAAAAGGTACAATTAAACAAAATATGCGATTCAAACATTCAATTGATTATAGTATTGCAGCAGGTATGATTATAATGCTGTGGCAAAGTCAATTAAAATGATAAAGATTTGTTATCATTTTTATGGTAAAATAATATTTAATTTCCACAAAAATTGTCGTTGTAACTGGATATTTTTAAAATATTTTATTCTGTTCAAAAGCCACCAGAAGAAAATAATAGACACGTCACAAGACATACAAATGAAATTAATTAATAGAATATCAGAGAAGTAATGGCTGAACAAGGAAAATATTATGATTCCTATTAACCTACGTATTTGATTAAAGAAACGTTTTTATTAACTGTGGGAAAAGGGAATCAAAAGAATAATTGTATTATTATTAACTCCTCCCACGGCTTACTGAGCTATTTACACAATTTTCTATTACATTGAACAAGCAAGAAAGATAAAACAAAGCAGCGTATATAAAGAAAAAACAACATTCAATGTCGACATTCTTCAAGAAACTTTCTAAAAGATCACAATGATCGACTTTGTGCTCCTATTAATGTTAATAACATTGCAAAAGTTAAATTCTGGACAAGAATATTTGGAACGTTTTGAAGATATTATCATCAATACTCCAGCATTTAACATTGAAGAATTTACTACCAAACTCGACGAAGATACATCCAAAAAAACAACAGACTCAGCAAGCGTAGTATACAAAAACCGTGAAAGAACACATTCAAACAATCCTGCTGTTGATTGTCGAAATTTTAAGACATGTCATGAATGCGTGAAAAGCCTGTGGTCTTCATACTGCGGTTGGTGCCATAGTTTTGGGTGCACAAACAAACCAGAACACCTATGTCCGTATGCAAAAATAAGTAAAGAGAATATAGACTACATCAACAGCTGCCCATACATCAGTCATAAAGACGCTATTTTAATACCAGCAGGAGTCAGAAGGCACATCAAAATAAAACTAATGGCACCGGATCCTGATATTTACAACTCAGACATTATATGCCAGCTGAAGTTTCAAAATAAGCTGACACATTTGAAAGGAATGATTGTCAATGATTATGTCTATTGCTATCCAGTTACTTTCAATACTGTTGAGTACCAGGATTCAGAGACTGGTGGTTTTAAGCTGATTTGGGGAGGGGTGGAGCCGTTTTCCAATGAGATTCCTGTAACCGTGTACCGCTGTGAAACCTTAGCATTGGATTGCGATGACTGTAGGATGCTACCGTCGGAGTACGGGTGTAGTTGGTGCGATGAACTAAGCAGATGCGTCATTGGTGATAAATGTGCTGATCATTTGACAACATGGACTGTGAACAAATTGAAATGTAATACTCGTGGTAAGAAACTGTATTATGTTTGAATTGGTATTGTATTGGACTAAATAATCAAGGGGTAAAGTTATTACGCACCTATTTCTGTTTTACTGCTGCACTTTATTTTTCTCTATCGCCGTGTTTAATTCGACTAAATAAGATTCTACAGGCTGTATTTTAATTTTCGTATTCATAATTCATTAATAAATGTAGTACTTAAATGATTAATTTGTTTTCGTATAAATAAATGTTGTATAGTATTATTTAACATTTTCAGTTGATCACGGGAAAACGAAAAAGCTGAAAAAAAATAATACATTCGGGTAAAAATGTAAACTATGAAATCGTTAACAAAGAAAACAAGTCTACTAAATTGAAATTGATCGAGCATATTTGCTGAAAGAAGAAAATGTATGTTCAATATTATATTGAATTTGGAGTAGGTACATCACGTAAAAATACATGAAAGCGACATAGGATATTACGCGAACCAATTATTTCCAGCCAAATTATGTTTCTTAGAGCCTACTATTATTGAACATACTAACGTAGTTCCCTAAACGAAAAACATGTTGTCAAATTTGATTGCAATAAATGGATTGGTTTGACTAAAGTGATGTTGTTACCTTAATCATCGTGGCGAATTGTAAGAAGTCCAATAACCTTTACTTTTCCCACCCCTCCTTTTATTGTCATTCTTTAAAACTGGCAATAGGGCTGAAAAGATTTGAGAGGATACAACGTACTAGCGAGCACAGCATCAGAGTTATGCCTACAAAGATTTTTTTTTCAATGAATGGCGAGACGAGCATACCATTCGCCTTATGGTAAGCGATACAACCGCTCATGGACAGTAGCTAAACCAAATAGCACCATGGTGTAAAAAGCAATGCTTGGCATTCCACTGCGGTCGCCATCCTGACACATAAGATGTAAAGTCTCAATATGTCCAGTTGTAACTCCGGCTTCAATGTCCTTCAAACCGGAATACATCAGTGCATTACACTGCTATTTGGCGGAAGAAATAGACATTGCGGTAGTATCTACCACGGAGACCTCTCACATATGAGAGACTTAGCACCAGTAAAAAATGGTAAAGTGGCCGATGAATATCTCTATGGTTCCAAGAAGTCACTTGATGCAGGCTGCTTTTAACACGTCGCTGTAAAGACCTTTATGGGGCCTATCTTCGACAGTAGAGATCCTGAGGCTGAAGACTATGAAATGCTGCAGATTCATTAAGCATGTTTGCGTACATTACCAAAAGGAGAAACATAATAAAACACCTAAAACACTAAGGTTTACTAAAGCTTCTGACGTAAAGGTACACGATCTCCCAAAATGACAGATAATATTAAAAATATTTTTACATCCAGTTATTTCAGACATTTTTATCCAAATTACATACCCTGTGTATCCTTCGCGAAACATGACATGAAGATAATTTAGTTCACATTTTATAAGACGTAAAAAAACTGAAATATTCTTTACGATAGCTCAGTTAACGTTTTTACAACGAAACACATCGCTTGTGTGTTGTATCGTAAAATATATTGGTGAAATATTGTCTACGTTTGTCATGTGTTCAATAAATCAAAGATTCGCTTTTATTCTGTCATTTTTTCACGCTCGCAGTGACACGAGAATGGGTGTTCAAAAATTTAAGACGTTTCTCTTATTTATACCGTGTGTTCTTGTTCTATGGTTTATGTGATTGGTTTCTTGATTCTGAGAGCTATGTTTAAATGGCCACCACACATGTTATGATATAACTGTGCAAGTCTGAGTTTGCATAAGTATACTGGAACGTGTGTGGGCAAATAACTGCGTAAACTTTCTTCCAATTTTCGATTCGAACTGGTGCAAACTCGCGTTTGCGCAAAAGCACTTGAACGTGTGTGCCAGGCTTTACTGTTGTATTCAGAAGTCACCTAGTTTAGGATTTTAAATCTAATCTAATAAATACACCCTAGAGTGACATCCATAGTCCTGGCCTCACACTAAGATAAAAGTCTTGTATCGTGGGTATAAAAACTAGGAGAGATAATATTGTGATGGCGTGACGACATGCCATTCGCCTACGGTATGCGATATACCTAATGGTAAGCGATACGACCGCTCACGGACAGTAGCAAAACCAAACAACACTATGAATTACTAAGCAATGCTTGGCATTCCACTGCGCTCGCCATCCTGAAACATAAGATATTAAGTCTCATTATGTCCAGCAGTAACTCTGGCTACAATGTCCTTCAAACCGGAACACACCACTGCATTTACACTGCTGTTTGGCGGGAGAAATAGTCATTGCGGTGGTACCTACCCAGGCAGCCTCTCAAATGATGAGAAACCTACCACCAGTGTAGGAAAACGTTGTGAGAAAAGTAATATAGCATAGATAACTTAAAAAAATGGTATAATAGGGCCTAAGCCTTTTCAATCAAAAATTCATCCATTTTAGTGGAGCTCCATATTCATTAGCGGGAGTTTATACATCGATATATATTATTATTACTATCGTAATTAATAATTATTATTGCCAGTTATAGCTCGAATTTAAATTCTATTGGTAGCTATTAACATAGGTTTCGGTAAATATTGTCTGAGCATAAATAGCCACTGGAGCAATGAAGTATCAATATGAACAGTAGTAGAATCAAAGTGGTAAATATTTTGTATCGAAATATATTTACTGGTTAGTAAATACAAAATATTGCTGTCTTAATGGCGTCGTTGTACTACGGCACGGTAACAATGCTGAGGTCTCGGGTTCGAATCTCGAGTCGGGCAAACAGATTTCTTTTCATTTTCAGCCCTGAGTCAGGAATGTGTGCCCAATATGGCGATACGCTCGCCCCCTATCACATAGGATACACACAAGGCAAAATGTGGGTGCCCTAGTAGCATCTCTGCCTACTCCCTCTAGGAAAATGGCGTGAGAGTATGTATGTATGTAAATACAAAATAACTACATCTGTGTGGTACACATTACTGTCGCTAAATAAATACCAACTATCTAAAATCGCCATAAACAATCGAAAACAAAACAAATCTTATGATAATTTAGAGAAAAACAATATTAATTGGACCGCAAAACGCAATATGTCTTCGAAAACTTTCCAATTTTCGCAAACCCATCGTAAATCTGTGGGAATCTTTGTCTGGAAATTTTAAAATATCGCCCAGAGGAGGCAAATCGTTCGAGCCACTCCCGGGATTATTTTTAAGGGTTGAATGATTTATTTTGTTTTAAAGTTTTGAAGGATTCATATCGAGACACGATGTTATTGAAGTGTTTCTAGTAGTTTATGAGGGTGTAAAAAATGGGGCAGTTAATTCTTTAGGCCATATTTTAACATTCATTTGATTAAAACAATATCGTTTGTATCATGTCTTACCTACCCATAGATAATGGTTATTTGACAATGTAGTAGACTTTATTAATCTTCTTTGTTAAAATATATTTATTAGTGGTGGTACGTTCATATCCATTATGACCAGAATAAAGGTCAATGCACACAGAGCCATAATGCCCGTCAGAAAGACATACGTAAGGGTGCCGCATTTCAGGTTCAGCTTGTATATCACTGATCTCGAGGAAGCAAGAAATAATTTGAATTAATCTAGTACCATGGTGCTACTATACATTTGTATAAGCCCATATATGTAAATCCCATTGCAGAGCATGGGCCTCCTCTACAACCGTTGGTACGATTGAGAGGGGTTAGGCTGTATAGTCCACCACACTGGCCTAGTGCGAGTTGGCGGACTTTACAAGTTTCCTCACGATTTTGTCCTTCACTGTTATAGTGCGTGGTGATTGACTATCATTACACACATGACTTTGAAAAGACAGAGGTGTGCCCTAGGATTTTAATCCACGGCCACCATGAACATATAATATATATAATATTAGCAACCGCGTCTGGTCCGTTACCAGCAGGCCAACACGCACTTCCACATTATATTCACATTAAAATAAAATCTTTTTTGGATAACTCCAACCCTCTAGCCGTTACTCCCAGTGCATTGCAACGCGAAAGCATTTGAAATTCAATTTTTCAACAAAAATACCTCTCACACTTTACAAAAAAAACTTTTTGAAAGTAAAATAATAGTTTGACCCAGTAAAATCTAATAGTCCCGAGTGGATAAATTTCACCACCATATTGTTTTTGCGAAACGTCGAAATATCCAGTACAAACTGAGTACTAGCAAACAGAAAAGTTTAAGGTACCCGTGAAACTGATGTTTGGGAATGGTGAAAAATAAATAAAAGAGTAAGCAAACTTTTAGGGGCTCCAACTTGCGGTTGGTGGTAGACGGGAGACAAATTTCGCTATTTAATTCGATATTTGAGCTACACGGGATAGCAATTAAGTAAATGGTCATAGTTTATTCACGAGAAACCGAATTAGTCTGTCTCCCATTGATTTTCGTTTGAGAAGCATTGCACGCACACAATAATTTTAAAGGTATGTGAAGTCTACCAACTCGAATAGGCCAGCGTGGAAAACTAATGGCCTTCACACCCGTAACGATATAACTGTGCAAGTCTGAGTTTGCACCAGTATGCTGGAACGCGTGTGGGCAAATAACTGCGCAAACTTCGTTCCAATTTTTGATTAGAGACTGGTGTAAACTCGTGTTTGCGCTTGAACGTGTCTGGCACGCTTATGATTAACTACTGTCAATCGTAGACGAGACCCGTGCTTACCAATATATAACAAATTTTCTTTACATTAGGAAAATTATAAAATTTATAATATTGTGCTTAGAAATGGTTTTACTTACTACTACTAAAACATGCTTATGATTAAAGGATTCATTACTTCATTCAATCAAACTTACTTAAAAGGTGATGATAAATTATGTGCCTTAAAAACAGCTAAATTATTGAACACAATTACTTGTATTTTCTTGAAAGAGTTAGATTTTTCTTGCACTGCTATTAAACATTTAAGTTAATAACCTACTAGAGCAAGTCTGGTTAGTTTTCTATGAGATATAGGCACCGACCCTCCCATACCGACCCATTTTTAGCTTAGATCTCCCTGCAAGTTCTACAAGTTTAAACGGAAAACTTTTTAAAAAAAAAAGTTGTCTACTTTATTAAATATTTGCAAATGTATACCCGAAATAATACGCATAGCCCGACTTTTAATCGCATCAAAGTATTCCGTCTACAACTGCATTGACGTGAATTATTTATTGACTAACACATCCGTTGGCGAATCGGGAATTTTTAAAGTACCGTGGGTACCGTGGCTATGGGAAAAATCAATTTATAACCATAAATACCTGACCAATAGAATAGGCTATACGTATATATTCTCAGGTCTCATCGGCTTAGTATTTCTGGGTAAGATTTGTCAATGAGATGATGGGTTTGACTGCCAAGTCAAGTAATTAATATCGTTTTTCTATTAAAAGTAATAAGAACGTATTCAAACAAACAAAAACTCCAAACTATGACATAGTCGAAATAAAAATCTACACCCTTGTGACCTTTTGAGGAGCAACATTGTGTGACACGGTAACAAATAATTTAATGGGGCCTACCATTCGCAAAAAAAAAAACTATTTTTTTACCTTAGGAACAACTTATGATACATTCGCATCAGTAATGTATTATTTATTTTATTTATTTATTTTTTTATTTTTATTCTTTACTGCACACACAAAAAATACAAAAGGCATACAATATTTTACAGATAAAATTAAAGAGTACAGTTGGCGGTCTTATCGCCCTAGGCGATTTCTTACAGACAACCTTTGGATGGATATAAGAAAAGGATAAGAATAAAGGGCAGTATAGAATTTAAAGAAAAAAACAAGCTCTTATAAGGGAATAGATAAACAAATTATTTATAGTGAATTTATTTCTCTTAACATTTTAGTCTCAATGATTATTCTTTATTCTTTAATCATTGTTTAGTCTCGATAAACTTTTATATCTTACCCTCCAAAATGACATGAATGACTCACTAGTACACTGGCACTGGCACTGCACTTGACACTGGCAGTATTATTCGCAATGAAGCAGAATCAGTTGCCATAAAAAAAAACATAAGATACTTTTCAAAAAAGAATGGAATACGCTGTTATAAGTTATAACGGAGAGGATATGTGTTTTTTTTTTAAACGGAAACAACTGTACAATCAGGCAATATTTTACAAAAAAATCTAAAAACGCCTATATTTCTGCACAGCAAATAAAAAATATGTAAACAATTTGCAAAACAACGAAAACCAATATCCGACACCAAACTGTCTTCTTAAAAAATGTTTCCTTTTAGCATAATGAAAAATAGGCCGGCAATATCCACAGACTAGTGGAACACGTTGCAAGCGAAACAAAATCTAGTAAACCGGGGAAAATTGAACAGATGCCGCGGAATCTGTACCTACGGCAGGTTACATCACTGGCGCTAGGATTGGGAAGAAAAAATCGTGGATACGGTTTTTTATATTCCTGTATCTGTATTGGCCTGTATAAGTCTCATTACAGGGCACAGGCCTCCTCTACAATCGAGGGTAGGTACGATTGAGAGTTTTATACTTGTGCGATGATAAGTGAAGGTTGGTGTTTTTTTTATCTCTGCCTGTGGTTTTCATGTAGGGGAGTGATTCTTAGCTCTGCTGAGTGAAGTTTTGCAGGGCAGATAGAGTATACCAAGAGAGCTGGATGTCTCTAGTGGGTTGATACAAGTAAGCGGGCCTGAATTCACACAGGCTAACGACAAAACGCGGAACTCTTGCATGTGCTAATATCGTAAGCGGTGCGGCTACGTATATGCTACCAGTGCCTATTCGGGAGTCCTGAATCTGACGTCCTTCATAATATAGTCTGCTATTAAGCTGAACAAGCTGCACTGAGGCATTTTTATGGTCTCTAGTCCCTCTTTTGTTTCTTTTATTCCTTGAATCAAACCCAGGACCTATCGCTTCTAATTTAATAAGTACTAGGAAATCATAAAAAATGAACCAATACCGCATCCTACCTTCACACATTCACGTCAGCCAAAACTACCGGTTCTTAACGCTCGGACATTGATTTTCTCAAATTGGTTCAGTAAGTGTATTGCGTTGTAAAAATTCCCTGCACTAAGTGAATGAACCAACAGAGAGCAACGAGCTGCCTCTATACACAACGGAACCGCATTGATCTTGGTTACCTAAATATACCTTTTATTATTTACAAATTTTGTAGGATCATTTCAATTCTTTTTTGGATTCGGCAAATATGAAGATTGAAGAAGTATCAGGCTTCAGGCTTCATTTTTCCCTTGTATTTGTCCGTTTCTTTTTGGACTTAGACAATAGAAAATATGAAGAAATCCGGAGTCATTTTGAGCTACTATTTGTCTGCTTCTTTTATTTCGATTCCCGAGTTGGGTATTCGTTTTCGATATCAGCGATATCCTATGAGTTGTCTAAGACTAGATTTTGTAGCATGGAAGTGAACTCGCTCCCTACTAATTCAGAGAGAAATATGCTTGGCGCAGTCACTTTCTCACTAAATATTATCTCGCATAGAAAGGAACTAGACATAACCTCGCATGCAATTTAAAAACACATTTAAAGTAAGTCCTGTTGTCTCGTAAGCAGCTTACGTGTTCTTATTTCGTTCAGTGGATTTGTTGGCAACAAGCTTTGAGCGGGGATGAAGGCAAAAGTGGATCACGAGGGATTATCGTAACACGCCCTACCTAATTCTGTGTACTTGACGTCTCCTTAGCGGATTACACGGCACACCTGCTTTTTGATTTAGCCTTTCCGCGGTATGAATTTCTACTTACGATTATTATTTAATACTACATACTTTTAGACAAAAATTATTTACGATGGTTTGTGTTGTATTCGTTTTGTATGACAATGCTATTAATTACTCTTACGTTCTTGTTTGTTTTAGTTTCATTTTTAATTATTTACCCATGTGTCCCATTTTTATCCAACAGCTGTGTAAAAGCGAATACAAAACTGCTGCCAATTAAAGAAATATCTATTTTGTGGATGCCAACAGTAATGGGTACCGGAGATCACTTACTGTAAAGCGTTTCGCCTGTTCGTTTGCCTCCTACTAAAAAAATAATCTACCACCTGTGGTTTGTAAGAACCTTCTACAAGGGCCAACATTCTTATGAGTAAAAAATGAGTTAATTTAGTAAAAACGTCAATTCCAAGGATCATAAACGTATGTAAAACATTTTTACGAAAGATAATCTATAACCTGGAAAGCGGGTGATTCCTACCAAATAGATCGTAAATCGTGTCGAATAATAAAATTTTTGTTACCACCCACGTTTAGGTGCTCTAACACACCTGTTAGCATCGCCATCCCGCTCTAACGCGTAATTTATTGTAGGTTTTCATATATTTTTTACACATTACGTTTTTTTATTATACATTTGTTGGTTTTTCTTTGCCCGGATAGCGACCGTAATGGAGGTGAAACCCAGCATAGTGACCTACGTAAGTGAATCTAGATCTAGGATTCTGTAGTGTACAATGTACATCGGGTTTGAAACAGGCCGGCATAATTGTGTCGAACAGCCAAATAATGACGTGTTACTGGCCTAGGGTAATCTACACAGCACATAATGGAAAACGTATAATGGAACTTTAATAACAATAGATTATTATGTTCTGTTTTTATTTGTATACTGAGAGGCAAAGCATGGTTTTAGAATTCGCCTATTTGAATTACGATATACTATTTACGATAACATTGTATTTTACCACAGAAAGTTCATTGTGGAATACACCACCTTCAAAAATTTCCACGGCGATCTGTTTGAAACGCCTGCATCCAACGACTTCTTCCAACCATTACTGGGTCGTCTGTTCAACTTGTGATCGAATTCTTTGTACATTTGACGGTATATGGCCTTCATACAAGAAGTTTTAGGCTCCAATGGTCCCAAAATCGAATGAGAGTTCGCGGAGATATTATATAAGATGCATAATGTACATTTAAAAATGTTAAAAGAAAAGAAACAATATGATTAGAATAAAAACTAGTTTCTTATTTCAATTTTACTTTAAACAAAATATGTTTTGTTAATATTAATAATTTTAATCACGTATAATATTTAATATCAATCACTAAGTAAGTTATTAAGTGGGCATGTAAACAAAATTACACTGCTCCGGGAGCAGATATTACCAACTGGAGTTTGCTTAAAGTACATGCTTAACCTCGCGTACATTGAAGGCCAATAAAATAATCGCCCCATTTATTTATAAATACATTAAGTATTTATACAGATTTCATAGCCTCCGTGGCGCAGTTGGTTAGACGCCGGCTGTGAAACGAGAGGGCGCGGGTTCAATTCCCGCAAAGAGACAAATGTTTGTGTGAACCACAGGTACTTTCGGGTCTGGGCGTTTGTGAGACTAAGAAATCTTTCGTAGTTCCTGACACCCACGACACAATATTCGATCGTAGTGTGGGGTCAGGACTATGCATGTGTCTGTTGGGTGTATTGTTTTATATTTAAATTAAAAAAGTATCATGCAAATCAAAAATAATCATCCAGACATACAATATAATTACATTACATACATAAATTCACGCCTTTATCGCCGAAGGGGGTAGGCAGAGGCGCCGCCAGGACACCCACATTTCGCCTAGTATGTTCCATCCCATGAAGTGATAGGGGGCGAGCCTATCGCCATATCGGGCACAAATTCCTGACTCCAGGCTGATAATGAATAGAAAAATCCAATATCACTTTGCCCGACCCGGGACTCAAACCCGAGACATCAGCTTTGTAACCGTACCGTAATACAACAACGCCACCGAGGCAGTCACATACATAATTACTAGCCATATTAGCCTACAATACACCTGGAGGCAAATACAGCAATCCGTATCAAATCTAGCGAGAGACGGTTACTTTGCAAGTCGATACAATTTAAATGGAGTGAATGGCATTATAGAATATCCTATTCATAGAATATCCTATTCATAGAATATCAACAACGCCACCATAAGCTGAATCCAAAACAAGTCAATAATATGAGGGGTTGAGTCGTATAAAATGGCTAAAAACTACTTTGTATTTTTACAGATGTGTGACATTTGATAACAAACCCAGTTTTTAATAAATGCCCTCGTGATCTAAACATAAAAAAAACATAAGCTTAAAATATAAGATATCTGCGTGCACATTTATTTCGTCCGACGCTGTACGCAGATAATCAAAGGTTAAGGGTCGTTTCATAAGCGAGCAATTATTATTTTATTAATTTCTTAAGGAGCCGTCAGACGGAGCACTTAAGGGGGAATCTCGTCTAATATGCGTTCGTGGATAATTTTGCGGCTACACGAGGGCTGTATAAAGTTTCGGTAACAAGTAAAATGTTTTTAATAAAACCTCTCATTGTTTGCCAGCAAGCCACGAATCGCTGAGACAATATTCTACGTCTTATTATTTACGATTAGGCTAATAGCAACGTCTATTCACTTTGAATGGCGAGGTCAAAGAATCTCTACCAATTCGATTGTTTTTTGGCTTGGGTACACACGAGCAAGTGAAATGTCTGATAGTAAGCGAGTTGTTTATAAATAAACAAAATGTTTGAGACTAGTTAGTGCTTTGCCGTTGAAAATAGATAGGGAATGAGAGAGGGGAAAGGATAAATGGAGATTTGTTAGCTATGATAGGGCAATCTGGGTAAGGTTGCCTCATCATAGCAACCACGCCACTTGTGATATAATTTTTTTTTCCAGGATTTCATATGAAATCAGAGCTATACAGTCACATAAAATGCTGCCGCATTTATCATGAACTGATAGATGATCATAACATTATTGCTCACAAGTGTTTTTAAAATATGCATAAAAATCATATTGCAAGATCCAGGTGTAGAATGTGGACAAATAAATGAAGAAAGACCTAATCATAAAATATTTCTACATCCACTTAGGTAAATAGATAGTGGAAAATTCCATACAAAGTACTTTCTAATTTCCATATTGCAACTATGCAAATAGAATTAACTTAAAAGTATTAAAGGAGCATTAACCCTACCTCAGTAAAGTGAAGACGAGTGAATTTTTAAAAAGATAATTACATTTAGCCAGGGGTCGTAATTCAATGTTTGTGTTACAAATGACGCAAAGCGGAGGGGCGCGATGTGTAGAAACGGCCTGTTTCATTAAGACAATGGGTTTAAATTGCAGCGGTTAGATAGACCGACGGAAATGTAAGGTGGTTGAAGTCATAAGCGGTTGCGGTTTATATGCCTTTATGCTTTTACGAGTATTGTATTGTATTGCGGAGTCATCACTATGAATGGCTGTCATCGATTTTTGTTTTAAATGCTATGAGCCCGGGGTTCAAAAAATCGAAGAAATCAAATAGACTATGAAACACGAAGTATTGACTAACAATGTTACATTTCCATTATGCTACTTCCACGTAGAATCACATTATGTTTTCATAATAATACATACGTAATATTCATTTGCAATAAATTGTCCGAACTGACAACACCCCTAAGAATTAACTATTAAAATATATTTTTTAAAGTTACACAATGTGTGGTGGCTTCCTCACAAGCTAGGAGCAATCTAAAAAAATGATGGTCGGGGGTACGAATTCAATGACTCATGACATTCCGGAGGCATGTCTATTAGTCTACTAGAAAACACTTTACTGGTGAATAAGGTTTGATAGTGGAAACCTTCCATACCGTACATATTTTCCTAAGAATTGTAATAGTATGTGAATTCCGCCAACACGGAATTCGTCGAACCTAGTGGAGAATGACCTTAACTCTAAAATTTCGTGATCCGCTATTGACATATTATAATGGGCTGATACATCCAGAGATACATCATAATTTATCAAGCATGTTATTATAATTCAGTAAAATACTTTGACTGCCTCGGTAGCATAGTTGTTCTACGGTACGATTACAAAGCTGAGATCTCTGGTTCGACTCAAAGTGGTATTGGATCAGCCTAGAGTCAGAAATTTGTGCCCGATATGGCGATAGGATCGTCCCCTATCACATCGTGGGACGGAACATTCGAGGCAAAATTTGGGTGTCCTGTTAGCACGTCTACCTACCTCTTCTGGGAAAAAGACGTGAGCTTATGTATGTAAAATACTTTAATTTATATTGTCAAAACCGCGCGCGCTCATGACCGGCGGTGGCGCTGCGTAGACAGACGAGCAAAACAGAGGCATAGTTAATTCCTGACCAAGGAAATAACGTGCATTAGTCAACTGCACCAGGCTTGGTTGTAATGAACCGGCGTATATCAGTACACCCTCTAATTCCTTGCATAAAAGCCGTCAACTAAATGTCTTTTGTTCAATGCAGGCTTGAAGTACTTTGAATAATTACCACTTCTTGAATGGCGGATAAGTTTTAAGTGTTGGAAGTTAATTATTATCGATATTAGATATTTTTTTAATTTGACACTCCGTGGCGCAGTTGGTTAAATGCTATAGAAGCTATAATTGAGGCCTAGGATTCGACGCCCACACATGTTGATGTGACCCATAAATATTTGCTTGGGGTCAAGTATTTGTGAGACTGAAACGTTTCTCGTAGGTCTGATATCTGTCACACAAGACTTGTATCTTGGTGCGGGGTCAGAACTATGTATGTGACTGTTGGATGTATTTATTTATTTAATTACCGCTTTTAGAAGCATAACGACTTATGTTGAAATTTAAATATATTTAAATCACATGTGCGAGCAACAATTGTCAGCGCTGTTGGTTAAAAGACTGCTGTAAAACGAGAGACCATGGATGCCATTCCTGCAACAAGACTTTGTTAGTGTACTCCACTAATATAATATGTATTTCAGGCCTGAATGGCCAAAAACACTATTAATTTAAAAGACCCACGTCACAAGATATAAAGCCTTAACTCATGTGTGTCTGTTGCGCATATAAAACTCGTAAGTGACGTAATCAATTTTACCATCTAACATTACTTTACATCATTATTAAAAAAATCCAATTACACAGAGCAGTTAGCTCGGTGTCACGGTAAAAATTAAAAAGAGTCGCTGCAAAGATTGGCAGTTAGGAAGTACATTAAAGTGAATAGGATAATTTCGACCAAAGAGGCGACTGGTAGCGTGTAATAATCATAAAAAACCGCGCGTCCCTCCCCTCCTCTTCCCCCTACCTCCCCTCTCTGTTCAGTTTATTGGGCATTCGTTAGAGAACGCCTTTTATTGTTTCCTTTACGAGATGTTACTTATATGAAAATGAGGATTCAGCAGTAAAAAGGTATTTTCACACCTAAGTTGAACACGTAAAATAATACATAGTCACAAAAGATGTCATCGTGGAATATTGGCGGGTTGGAATATCTTTTTATAGGCAATTAACACTTTAATGCTGTCTATTAAATGGAGTTTGTGGGTTGGAGCCTGTCTGTATCAGCCTACATACGTCCCACTGCAGGGCACGGACCTCCCCTACAATTGAAAGTACGATTGAGAGGGGTTAGGCCATATAGTCTCCCACGCTGGCCAAGTGCGGGTTGCCGGACTTTACATACCAATTGCTAAATTCTTGCAAATTGCTTATGCAGGTTTCCTCACGATGTCGTCCATCACCAATATAAGGTCGTAGTCTAAACCTTTGTATATTATACATTCTTAAGGTAGTGAGTGAGGTGTATGGCTTCAATTGGCACATATAAAGGATCAATCCTCTCCTGGTTTGTTACAATCTGGTTTTATTTTGTTTAGTAAAATCATTGTATCATAGTTTTTATTATCGATTAATGACAGGCCTTACGCCTGCCTATAAAGAAAGGCAATACCACTTAGAAAGTATAATAAATAAATAAATAAAATAAATACACCCAACAGTCACATACATAGTCCTGACCCCACACTAAGATTGAGTCTTGTGTCGTGAGTATCAGGAACTACGAGAGACTTTTCGGTCTCATAAACACCCAGACCAGAAACAAATACCTGTGGCTCACACAAATATTTGTTTCGGTGCGGGGATCGAACGAGTCATTAAGTGTTAAAGGCCTTATTTATAGACTGATTTAAAACCTACATTATTTATCTAATGTTTGTCCCTTTCGAACGACTTTTGAATTCAGTTTGAGTGAAGAAGACAAAACGTTCGATAACTAAAATGGTTTGTAGAACTGTCTATAAATACGGCCGTAAGTGTTAAGTCTCTTAATTAATTAAAGTGTCCTTCTAATCAGCAGAAATGGTAAAGCGGTGGCATATACCTAGACTGCACTTTGTATAAGCGGAGGACGTAAAAGAGTTCACTAAGTTGTAAGCCAACTAATTACTTTGTTTATTTCTCAAATTATTTCAAAGTTGACTCCCTCGGTGGCGTAGTTCTATTTCGGTACGGTTACAAAGCTGAGGTCTCGGGTTCGAGTCCCGGGTCGGGCAAAGTGATATTGGATTTTTCTATTCATTATCAGCCCGGAGTCAGAAATTTGTGCCCGATATGGCGATAGGCTCGCCCCCTATCACATCGTAGGACCGAACATACAAGGCGAAATGTGGGTGTCCTGGTGCGCCTCTGCCTATCCCTTAGGGGATAAAGGCGTGAGTTTATGTATGTTTATATGTATTATTTCAAATTTCGCTTTCATAAAAACATGAGTGTAATCTTCAATTTCTGGAAATGTGTAGAAAATATATAGATATCCAAGATATATAATATAATGGTAGACGTCCTTCCAGGACACCCAAATTTTGCCTTGAATGTTCCGTCCCACGATGTGATATATGATAATGTGTGTGTTTCTTGGATATCCAAGATATATATTTTCTTATATATACATATATTTACTGCCGGAAGGCCAGTTGATAAAAGGTTATCCAAGAAACAAGATAACTTATTTTAATATAAATGTTCGCCTACACTCGTGACTGGCGGGTACTTTTTTAAATCAAAAATATTACATTATCACCACCGTGTATGGTAGTTAGTATCGAAATAAAACTAAATAAAAAGTGTATCCTGATGACACCCTGCGTGGCGCAGTTGGTTAGATGCCGGCTGTGAAACGAGAGGCCGCAGGTTCGATACTTGTACTGAAACGAATGCGTCTGTGATCCACAGGTATGGATTAAAATATGGATGGTATGGATGAAAAATAGTTTGTGAGACCGAAAAATCTCTTGTAGTTTTTGATATCTACAATACAACACTTAGTGTTGAGTCAGAACTGTTTATGTGACTGTTGGGTGTATTTATTTTTATTATTTTTTTGGTTTATTTCACCATTCAAATGATTTCAGACCTCCAAATAAAATCACCCAAAATACGATTAAATCTGTAAAATTTGTTTGAGAGGTGAATTCTGTGATTTGTTAACCATTTCGTGTCTTATTAGTTTGTTTAATTCAATGAATCGGTTTTAATTTTCGCTCGCTCTGAAGCGTGGGGTTGCAGATAACAGTAAAATATCACTGAATTTAATTACTAACTTGAACTCCGCTCATCTAGATATGTAAACAAACATCACGCAATAGCATGCAAATTATAATTATATCCAGAACACTGATAATTTCTGCGACGGATATAAAAGACCCGTATTAACTGATAGCAAGATTTTAGCGTCGACCGTAGTGAAATCAGTTTCTTACTCAAGATGTTGAGGTTATTGATTATATCGATTGTTCTAGTATCTGTGAAGTCGGAATCTGACGGCAGTGGAAGCGTAGGAAAGCTCTGGTACCTTGCGGTGTACCCGAAAAGTGAATTTGGGAAAGATATATTTCCCCTGAACCCATGTCTACAGATCAATTACACACTAAACGCCGAGAAACATTGTAAATGCGGTGACGAACTCGCGAAAGTGCTTAAATTTAGTACAGATCTCTTTTCTCCAGACGTCTATGACATCCCAATTATCACAATCGAGGAAGGTGATGACATAGCTTCCAAAATGCACAAAGATTGCACTTGTAATGACGGTACTGTGTCTAAAAACATTGTCATAAAGGGTATCAGCTTAATGTTCTCCGCAGTTTACTTCTCATACGAAGATGATGAATCAAACGAAAAGTTTTTAACAGCTATAGTTTCGCATGTTTTGTTGCCAAAGTTTTCAGAATATCAAGCGACGATGAAGGATTTCACCGAATTACGAGGCAAGGAACCTCAATATGTGTGTGATCCAAGTAATTTCACTAAAGACGATGCATAGTTACTTATTATTGTATTAGAAAAATGAATAAATGTTGTTACAAATATGTATTTTTGTGTTATTCATCTATTATTGGAGGTTCGAGCTGGTGCTCAGCTTCACACGTGTCCTTCTTCTCCAGCTCATTATAAATTTATTACCACAATTATCCCTCGATCATCACGGTGGATATCCATTAAATAAATTAAAATAGTTATTACATGTAAGTTATATACTTGATACACTTTTAGCCATACACATAATATGTACAAGGTCAACATAAATTACATAACATAGGTATAAAACTAAATATTAAATTGCACGGCTTAATGGTTTTATTAGCGAAAATAATGAAATTAACAATACTCTAGCTCATGGTAATCTTCACGCCTGCTCATAAAGAGGAGCAACACCACCCAAAACCATTTTTTAAACAATGTATGACACTGTTCTGCGCTCTTCTTCAGGCGTTGGATACTTAATTTAAATATTGTTTTTTTTATGTTTCAATTTTAGCATATTTGAATATTATTTTTTAATAAGTAAGTAAAGGTATTTTCAATTAATCATTGGCTACAACTGTGCCTACATTTCTTCTGTATAGCAAAAATAAACAATGCTATAGTAACTACCCAAGCGGTTCCGTTTTTATCGATTTGGTAGCATCAGAGCTTCAAGCTGCCCTTCTGGTACCTTGGGGAATGTCAGAAAGGGTATGTCAGAATCTCCAGCCTCCCAACCCGGAGCGTTTTAAATACCATAGAAATTCAACATTTCATTGACATATTCACTTAAATACATTTCATACAATTATAATTCTGAGTTTCTCTCAATGTACGAATCATTATTCCTTATAAGAACAGATGGCGTGCATCCATTAGCATCTGCCTCCATTTTGTCTTTAGTTGGGAAAAATATACTTACGATGATTATTTCCTTCATCAACGATGGTAATAATTTTGATAAGTACATATGTTTCTTTCACTCATATTTATTACTATAAAATAATCTTACTATCTGAATTTATTAATTCGGATCAAATTGGGATTTTGCGAATATCACTAGATACAGCGAATCTATAATTATGGTGAAATTATTATCATTATTTGGTCTGGATGGATCGCTCGACACTCGACAGCTACGGCGTCAATGCTAAATAGGCAACTGCGTGCCGTGCATTGACTGTCAGTTTTAACTGCATTTTGTAAGCAATATATTTCGTTATTTAAAACATAAAATATAATTCATTAATATTATAAAAAATGTTACATTTAACCTTCCAAGGGTAAGGATGCGTGAAAACAAAAAATGTATGCTAGTGTTCTTTGCTTTATTTTTGGTATTACTTCGTGCGTGGAGTCCCATCCAACTTCTTCGTTTCGAAAAGCGGTCTCCTTACGGTATGCCATTAAACTGTTGAACTATCTTAATAACACAACCCTTCGTTAATCAATATAAAAATATCACAAATACAAAAACATAAACAAAACATTGCATAGATATATACAAATAATACAAAAACAACCTGATAACAATTCATCTTGAGACATAAAAACATACGCGCGACTTACTAGCGACATTATCGTAGTGAATTTCAAGCAATACTTTAAAAGAAAATGTTCAGATTACTAATAACATCGATTTTGCTAGCAGCCGTGAAGTCGGATTGCGACGTCACTCAATTCTTAGGAGAGTGGTTACCTGTTGTAACATACCCAACAACAGCGACTTTGCCGTACTGCCATTGGTTTAAAATAACAACTGAAGATCGACTCAAATGCAGCTGTAATGACAGAGACACACCAGTACTCAAATTTGTCACCACCCACGAAGATCCAATAGCCATGCCTGTTATAGTCCTCAATGGAACTGAGGATGTGGTTCCCGCATTACGCAGTAGATGTTCTTGCAACGGTGTCTCTACACATACTAGTGTCGCAAGAAAAGTGAATTCAAATTATTTTGTGCTGTACGATATGCCGCCACCGCCGGATTTCACCAGGAACAGCAAACTAGCTGCAATTCTATTTCTGAAGATAGTTCCTAAATTGTCAGAACTTCAAGCGGTAGTCAACAGCATTTCTGACTTGAAAAGTAAGGACTCTGGATACTTGTGTGAATCAAGTTTTTTTGTCGATGAAAATCAATAAAATATGTTTTAAATGTGTGCGTTTGCCTGATATAAGGAAAATTATGTGATATGTTTACATTCACTCCATATCTTTCATTTTGTACACTTTGTTTATAATATACGATAATGGTAATGGACTTAACATCGAAGTAACCTTTTAAATTAAGTGATAATCTTACACTTATTATTATAATAGCAGCGGGGCTTTGCTCCGCCCGGGCACAGATATGTACTTTTTGCCTCCCGTCGATATCAAAAACATATTATTTTGTGTAGGTTCTGTTATTAATTTAAACGTAACGTAACTGCGGTCAGCTATACTGCTTTTTCCAGCTCGTCTCGTCTCTTTAAGCCCCATTACTTAAGGCATGCAATCCCGTCCTCTCCAGTCCCATTTCATCCATATCCAAATCTTCATTTTGCTAAGGAAATGTTTTGAAACATATTTATGGCCAAATATATCAATTGAAATCAAAAGATTTAAGGGCAAGTTTGTTTACTATAAAATTTGTGTCTTTGTTACTCTTCACGCTCAAAGGGCTGGACACATTTTGATGAAATTTGCTATGAAGGTAGCTGATACCCTAGATTAACACATAGGCTGGCTCCTTTTTATTCCGAAAGTATTCCCGTAGAACAAGCTAGGAATTCAAATATATTTGCTATTCTTTCAACCTCAAACTCAAAGGCATGGTACGGGAGTTGATCAAGAGTATATAATGGGACAGAAGACTTCTGTTAGTGGTAGAGCCACGCGCTTGTCAGCCAAGACTCAGCAAGAATAGGCAGGCTTGTCCGGGGGGGGCACCACTGTCTCACAGGAAGTCGACGTGAAGCGACAGCTTTGCTGTACCATTTCGTTCGGTGAGTGAGATGGATGGATACCCCTTCTCTCTTCCCATCGTTTTTCCTTCCCGCTTTCTTCCCGGTTTGATGAGCTGGCAACACATCCATGACCCAAGCGTTGTGGATGTTCATTGGCGGCAGTGATCACTTACCATCAGATGAACTGTTTCCTCGTTTGCCGAAGCGATGCAAAAAAAGAGAACAGGATTATATGCCTTGAGACGTGGAACATAACGGAACGAGACGGGAAAAAAAATAAATAAAAAGTATTTGCCCACGGGTTGAGCCGGGCCGGGCCGCTAGTTAATAATATATTAGTGATGTCTAGCCATCAGATTATATGCACTAATAAAAACCAAAATATGCATGCATGCTAATAAAAAATTAATTTCTGCCTATCCAGTCTCCCACCACTGCGTAAACCTGATAACAGTTTGGCCCATAGTGCAAAGGAGAAGGCCGATCTCTTGGCCCAATTCTTTGCCTCGAACTCGACTTTGGATGACGGGGGAGCCACACCGCCGAACATCCCTTGGTGTGAGAGTCTCCTGTCTGATATTAAAATCACCCAGCGTGCTGTCAGACGGGAGCTCATGGCTCTCGACATCCATAAGTCGAGTGGGCCAGACTGTATCCCCGCAGTGGTTCTTAAGACGTGCGCCCCTGAGTTGACCCCCGTGCTAACGCGCCTTTACCGTCTTTCCTACAAAACCAACCGGGTTCCGGCTTCGTGGAAGGTCGCCCATGTCCACCCAGTACCCAAAAAGGGTGACCGATCGGACCCTTTGTGCTACAGGCCGATTGCTGTCACATCCTTACTCTCCAAGGTCTTGGAGCGAGTTATAAACACTCAGCTCCTGAGGTATCTTGAGGACCGCCAGCTGATTAGTGACCGCCAGTACGGTTTCCGTCACGGTCGTTCAGCTGGTGACCTCCTCGTGTACCTCACGCACCGTTGGGCGGAGGCTTTGGAGAGTGGGGGTGAGGCGATTGCGGTCGGCCTTGACATAGCGAAGGCGTTCGATCGAGTGTGGCATGGCGCCCTTCTAGCGAAGCTACCTGCGTATGGTATCCCTGAGGGACTCTGCAAGTGGATCGCCAGCTTTTTGGATGGTCGGAGCATAAAAGTCGTAGTGGACGGCTGTTGCTCCGAGACCAAGACCATTAACGCTGGTGTTCCACAAGGATCGGTGCTATCGCCTACACTCTTCATCCTGCATATCAATGACATGTTGTCTACCGACAGCATGCATTGTTATGCGGATGATAGTACGTGTGACGCGCGATACATCGGCCATCAGAGTCTCTCTCGAGGTTCCATTGAGGAAAGACGGTCTCAACTTGTGTCTGAAGTCGAGAGATCTCTGGGGCGGGTCTCCGAATGGGGTGAATTGAACTTAGTTCAATTTAACCCCTCGAAGACACAAGTTTGCGCATTCACTGCGAAGAAGGACCCTTTTGTCATGGCGCCGCAATTCCAAGGAGTTACTCTCCAAAGATCCGAAAGTATTGGGATCCTCGGCGTCGAAATATCAAGCAATGTCGACTTTAGGAGTCATTTGGAGGACAAAGCCAAACTGGCGAGCAGAAAGTTGGGTATCCTGAACAGAGCCAAGCGGTACTTCACGTCGGGTCACAGATTGACGCTCTACAAAGCACAAATCCGGCCCCACGTGGAGTACTGCTCTCACCTCTGGGCAGGTGCCCCAAAATACCAGCTCAACCCACTTGACTCCTTACAGCGACGAGCTTGTCGAATAGTCGATGATCCCAATCTTACGGACAAATTGGAACCGTTAGGACTGCGGAGAGACTTCGGGTCTCTCTGTGTGTTCTATCGTCTGTTCCATGGGGAGTGCTCCGAGGAATTGTTTGAGATGGTACCAACGTCGCCCTTCTACCATCGCACCACCCGTCACCGCAGCAGAGTTCATTCCTACCACCTGGAAGCGTACCGCTCCCGAACGGTACGTTTTCAGCGTTCTTTCTTACCACGTACGTGCAAGCTCTGGAATGAACTCCCTGCATCGGTGTTCCCTGAGCGCTATGACCTGTCCTTCTTCAAAAGAGGCTTAAAGAGAGTACTCTCCTTAAGGTAGGCAGCGATTTTGTTGTGCTGGACCCCTGGCACTGCGAAGTTCTCTGGGCAGCGGTAGCCGCTTACCATCAGGCGGGCCACTAGCTCGTCTGCCTATAACGGCAATAAAAAAAAAAAAAAAAAAAAAAAAATACACTGAAATTATCCAGAGTAGAATTCCTGATTATTATATTTACATAAAAGCTGTATACAATGAAATTACAAACTCCTTTCTTGTATAATTAACCACGCTTTGCCTAAATCCGTTTTCGGTAACGTGATCCGCGTGGCAAGTGTAGTTGCTTTGTCTAGCAATTACATGTGGTATTCTCATGAACCGAGGGTTTGTTGAATTTGTTACAGAAAAAATACATATTCTTAGGCAAATTAAAGCTTGGTAGTTCCAATCACGCCACCTTTTTATAAAGGCAGACTGTACGGATCTAAACTTCAGTGGATTTCGTTTTATGTACATTCATGCATTCGGTCGTTTGGATCCTATTTTTTTTGTATGATTCTCGAAAAAAGATCATCATTATCATCTTTAGCCCCTACTGGACACATCCTTCTCCCAAAGTTCGCAAAAATATAGCTATTAACACTAAAAACACCAGGTATGTCCTGGCTGTTCAAAGGTCGTCTAGGTAAGCTCCACCGCTTTTTCTTTTCCGCCAAGCATCAGCGTGTAACAGTTCAGAACACAAGTACTTACTTGTGTTCTAATTAATAGGACATTGAAGGCAGTGGTAGCTGAGTATAAAGATATATTGTGGCACCTATTACTCTCGTTTTACAAACGCAGCGCAGCCCTTGTAAATTATAAAAGTAATGGTTCCTTAGATTTACACTAATGTTACACATTGAAATAAAACTTTTTAACGAAAAACGGACCACGAAAGCTAGAAATCGAAACGTCGGGAAGTTAAAAAAGGTAAAAATGCAAATCCCCGATAAAATCCGTAAAAATTAGTTTTATTTCAATTTAGTGGTTTTGTATTTTTTTTCTAAATGCGTCATGTTTACCATTAGTAGAGCAACTTTTGTTGTCTCATCATTCTCAGTGAGAGACGGTTTTTTTTTTCCTAATTTGTAGCTAGTTTTGCCTTTTTCGTTCATAAAACAATTTTATTACCTTATTTACCCACATTAGCGGTAAAAAAATGGACCGTTCCGAATTCTTCGAATGATTTAAATGTGTAACTCGTTGAGTGGGTGTAGTTGTAGTGCCGCATTTCTCCTTGTTTTGTTCGATGTAGGAAAACCCCAAACAAATAAATACTTAGATTAACGCGAATGTTACACATTGAAATAAAACTAATTTTAACGGATTTTATTGCGGATTTGGTATCATTTTTAATTTTTTTAAACACGACCACCAAATCCGAGATAGAATCCGTAAAAAATTGTGTTATTTCAAAAATATGTAAAAAATTTTAGCTTTCCATATAGACTGTTCCGACTGCCGATGCATATAGGGCAAAAATTCTTGACTCCGGGCTGATAATGAATAGAAAAATCTAATACCACTTTGCCGTATCCGGGATTCGAAACCGAGACCTCAGCGTTGTAAAAGTACTATAGTACAACTGCACCACTGAGGCAGCATTATCAGTTATATTCTATATTACGTTCCGATTTCCTTTTAATATTACAAGAAGCTTGCACCTACGCTTTATGACATATCCAGGCTGATATAATCATGTTTAATATTATATTTTACATTCCTTCAGTGTAATAAAAGTCATCTGTTTTAATATTTAAATATAAGGCAGCCAATGATTTATTATTTTTTTGTTTTAAAATTTACAAGTCGTTTAAAGTTGCCGTAAAATTGCCAAATTAAACTACCGCCTTTATGTTGCAATGTCAAATTTGAAACTAAAAACGTAACATTTCAATCCTGAACTAGCCCTGGATTAAATAAAACACAGAGGGATAATAGTTATAAGCAAAATAATATAAATATTTCGGGTATGGTCTGAATTAATTTAATTCAATTAAAAGGTTTACCCGATTTTTCAATTATAAGACGAAATTTTTCACAAATAAACCAAATCTTGACTTAGTATATAAGTAACACAATTCGACAATTTTAATAATACATTTTAAATTGCTCATATTGTTTTTCAGGAAGTCCCCTGCTGAACATAGCCTCCCTCATAGATCGCCACATATACCTATTTTTATATTATATTTTTACATTTATTTCACAATTGGAAAATTCCCAATAAGGAAAATGCTAATTAATAATTACAGATATTTTATTAAATATTTGCAAGTCGGTCCGTCGCGTCGTCGAGATGCCAGTATCAGCTGTTTAAACAGGTAAAGTTGACAAGTTAAACTGTCGGCTATGTAATTATGCTGCCATGTTTAATTTGGAACCAAAAATATATTCTTACTACTATAATACCAATATTTGTACATACATATTATGTATATGTAATACAATTTATATTGGCAACATACAATTTAAAATATATATTTGTTAATTCATTTAAGTTTCAGTGTTATTAATTATAATGTTACTATATTGCTTCTTGTGCCCAACGTCGGGTCGACGCAATATAAGTTTTTTAGCTATGTTGCAAATATTTTCTCGATTTATATCTTTTATGCAGAAACGGGGAAAACGCGACATTATTTTTTCATACATTTTATGAACTGGAAAATGAAATAATTTACCTACTTTTTATCTACAAAATATGCACGGATCCTATGGGATAGCTCTGAAGAAATATTTACTGAATGGTGAATATAGAAAAACCACGAAAGACGTCGATGCACAGCTACAAAATAATAAAAAAACCAGCTCATATTTATGTTCCGTTAATGAGCACAAACACTCCCTATGATAAAGAGAGAGTTTTGTCTTAGTTCACTCAGCCATAATGTGTGTCAGCCATAATAATACTTCTTATACCATTGAAATTCTTGTAGAGATATCTCTGGTATGCAGTTTCTTTACCATTATAGTGAGCAATACTTAATTCTTAAAGCCCCATTTACACGTGAAGAGTTACTCGTCTCGAAGATACGATTATCGTAAGGATATAAAAAAACTGCATCGTTTGTCAGTACACAATAATCTATAGCGGTTATGGCATGCGACAATCGCATACGATTCTCGCTCCGAGAAGCTCTCTCCGTGTAAATGAGGATTAATACGTACATACCTATTAAAGACAAAAGTGTGTGCTTTAACCTCGAACTCAACTATCACTCAAATAAATAATAAATAAATAAATACACCCAAAAGTCACATACATAGTCCTGACCCCACACTAAGATCGAGTCTTGTGTCGTGGGTATCAGAAGCTACGAGAGACTTTTCGGTCTCACAAACACCCAGACCCGAAACAAATACCTGTGGATCACACAAATATTTGCTTCGGTGCGGGGATCGAACCCGCGGCCTCTCGTTGTCAAATGACCATATTATTCAAAATAGCGGGTATCACAGAGGTAATAAAAACGATACATCTAGTAAATTGGAAACTGGATCCGTCGTTTCATATGGTCCAATAAGGCGTTTGTATTTCAATCAATATCCTCTGTTGAAAGCGTTGCGGAAAGGTGGATGGTCATTCTATCTTCACGTTTTTACGTGTATAGCTCTGGTTTCAATTCGGCACACAAAAGAAAGGACTGGCGACTTTTTCGCTGTTTTACATGACGCCTTTTGCTGTTCGTTTGGACGATGAATATATATAGAGCAATATTAATACCGTCTGTGTAATACCGGTATGGCCTCGTGTTTGCAATAAAGCTTTATATGGATAACTGTGGGCGAAAACAGACGTTCCCGTGAGCCAAAAGGTCCCGTGTCTTGTTTGTAAGCACTTCAACAGTCATACAAAACATTATGAGTAAACCTGCATACCATACACATTTTTACAATAATTTCGATAGTGTATATAATTTGCCAATCCGGACTAAGCCGGCATAGTGTAGTGCGGCCTTAGCTTTCCCAATCATAACCTCCATTCTATAGGAATTCTGTGAAGCAGCGAGCGTATGTAGGCTTATACAAAAAAAGTCAAAAAAATCAAGGATTTTTCCATCAAATTGAATAATACGAATGGTAGAGCCTCCAAAAAGTTTATACGAAACCACTAGCAGGGGCTAGTTTTAATTAAATTCTGTCGCGGGGTTTCCCTGCTTGTTGACAGTCTGCGCTAGTTGGAACATTTCTAGAATTCCTCTCCTTAATGATGCGGAATTTATTAATTTGATTTACGCTGTCTAGCCGCTGGTTTGGTGTATATATCATTTTTATTACCAATATTATGCAATACCGACTGTCTTGGCGGCGTAGTTGTATTACGGTACAGTTACAAAGCTGAGGCCTCGGGTTCGATTCCCGGGTCGGGCAAAGTGATATTCGATTTTTCTATTCATTATCAGTCCGGAGTAAGGAATTTGTGCCCGATATGGCGATAGGCTCGCCCCCTATCACATCGTGGGACGGAACATGCAAGGCAAAATGTGGGTGTCCTAGTGGCGCCTCTGCCTACCCCTTCGGGGATAAAGGCGTGAGTTTATGTATTTATGAATTATGCAATACCGACTTTTTGTACAACTTGCTTGTTGCCTCATGGTTTTTTGATGTCCTACATAAATTACGAACCGTAAAGTGAGTCTGATTTCTATGACGGGATGTGGTTATCCTCCCGTTCATACATCCACTAATCACCAGCTGTCAAGATCAATAGAGACAAACAAAGATACTGAACTACTGTACTAACGGCTTCTGAACCTCATCAAGTCTTTAGAGACACTTTCATCACAAAGAATACAATAGGGTATTTTACTCATTTGTTTTTTTATTGTATTAATCAAAAAGTATCCATAATATCCGAAATCTAGCAAACAAAGATTTTTTAAATCCGTTCAGAATTAAACAAGTTAGATACGTTTTAAATCTTGTAGTGGGGGTAATGGAAAAGGGATGCAAAACAAAATTAGTGACGTCACTGTGCATTATAGTATGCGGGTGTGAAAGCGATGGTAAGATGTCCCCACTCTTTCATTTAAAATACTAATATTTGCCTCATGTTACAAGCTACTTTAATACTGTTTTCACAAAAATGATTTGTTTTAATGGCACTTGTGTTTGTCTACAAAATAATACAAACATTCGATGATAGTCAAATACCCTATTAGGAATAGTTGGAAATGTTATGGAATAAAAATACCTTGCTTAGATTGGGCATTTAAGTACGTGTAAGTTTTTTGATATGAAAATTCCACTCGATATTTCAATTTGTCCGGTATAATAATAATACTAAATACACCCAACAGTCACATACATAGTCACTGACCCCACACTAAGATCCGAAAAGATTGGGGACAGGCGGGCTGGATGTACAATCACAAAACAATGTTATGTAGGACATTGACAGCCTCCGTGGCGCAGTTGGTTTGACGCCGCCTGTGAAACGAGAGGCCGCGGGTTCGATCCCCGCACCGAAAGAAATATTTGTGTGATCCACAGGTATTTGTTTCGGGTCTGGGTGTTTATGAGACCGAAAAGTCTCTCGTAGCTTCTGATTCCCACGACACAAGACTCGATCTTAGTGTGGGGTCAGGACTATGTATGTGACTGTTGGGTGTATTTATTTATTTATATTGGCACTCTATGCTATGCATGAAATCTCATCAATAAATTCAAAGAAATTTAATTTAGACAAAATAAAAAATAGAAAATTCTATTCATTAATTTTTATATATTTTTTTAAGTATTTGAATTTAATAACAATTAATTTTGGATTATGAATGTTTACAAATATTTAAATAAATATAGGACACATTATATTATAATCAAAAAAAAAAATCGAAGCTGTGCAGTTAGAGGAAATAAAATGAAAATACAGTATAGTATCAAAATAACTTCTTATTTAATAAAAATAAATAAACAACAATTTGGTGGCAAGATAGCTTCTAGAATCGATGTCACTAATAGTCACTACGACTCTTTGTAAAGGAACTCTATCTAATAAGTCTTAACAAGACACCCAAAATTATAATGTTGACAATGTCCTTTTCTCATCTTTCCTTTATTTTTTTTCTCCCCTTGATTTGAGATCTTTTCAAAGCCTTTTCTCGTACAAATTTCTTTCCTGTCTCTTGGCTAATTGTATTTTTTTCTAAGCAATTATTTGTTTAGAGGTAATTCTTTATAATTTCGGCTCGTAGAATCATCTACATGATAATTTTTACCATTTATTTCTTCGACTTCTTTATCAGTATCTTAATGTTAGTTTAATTTATTTGTATTTTACTCCTATTTTGACCAAAAGACTCTTCTTCCATATTAGTTTCTTTTTTCACATTTCCACGCAAATTCTTATTACAACACCTTAGACCTTTGTGCCATTGGCATCCATTTCAACCTTTTCATTCCTTTGGACGTTACGATTCCATGTTCACCCCATTTGAATTGTCAGCATAATAATATTCAGATGTACAACTAATTTAAGTGTTATATTTTAAACGTCGTTTTCAGAATCGCATTTGATAGTGGGACAGCAGTCGGGGTAAGGTTTTGTGTTGTCTCCTGCGGTTTTGTGGCATTTGGGATCACTTGTGCCAACCGCACCACATCTGTAAAGAATAAAGGATTTTATTAATTCTCGTTTATATCAACAGTAATTATGATTTTGACTTCTGAGAATATATCTGTATTACAGATTTCGTGCTTATATACGAAATAATTAGCCATATATCTTTCTATCTTTGTATTACTGAGATATTGAAAGTATTTTAAAACAATTATAAATTTTTTTTCGATCAGGCTGAATATCACCAGGCAGTGAAAAAAAACATCAATTGCTGATCATGTCATTGCTCCTGTCATTGTGTCGTAAAACCTTTTTTTTTGTTATTCTCAAGTCGAGTCAAGTTATATGTATATTTGGATTTTATTTTTATTTTTATAACAATAGAGCATTGAATTTGTGCCTGGCATTGCTATACGCTATTATACCTTAGGGTGGAAATGTGGGAGATCTTAGAAACACATGTGTGAATCAATTCGACAGGAGGACGAAATTTTTTATTGTTTGATATACTTACGATGCATAATCTATCAAATTTTTCGAGCAGTGTATCCTAACACACTGGCCGATGGGTCTGATTTCTGCTTCATATGGTATCACGTCCTGAATTTCGTCGATGTAACAGCCGCTTTTGTTTGCTGAAACAATAGAAACATAACAATTAATTTTGGGCAAAATAAGTTGTCTAATTTATATTACTCATACAAAAGGACAACATTTATTATCAACTAGGTTTTGCCCGCAAACTTCGTCTGCGTGATTTACTTTATTTAAAATTAACTTTATTTGGTATTTTCCATTCCGTCCCGTCCCGTTGTATCCCGCCATGTATGTAATCCAGTCTCATTCCTTTGAGTATAAAAAAGTAACAAATATATCAGAATTCGGATATTTCGGGATTAAAAGTAGTGTTTATGCTATTCCAGGGTGTCAGCTACCTACATACCAATTTTTCCATACCAATTTCATAGAAATCCGTTAAGCTGTTTCTGAGTTCATCGCGCACAACCGCACACACAAACCGACAATCAGACAAAAATTTTAAAAATAATTTTGTTAGGTTCGATTACGTTAATACAGACCCCCAAATTATTTTTTCCCGTCTATCTTCCATGTACAGACATCGATCGGTTATAAATTTATTATATGAATAGATTCTGTGTCTGTATGTTAATTGAGTGTCTAAAGACCATATCCGTTACAAAACAAATATTATTCTAATCACGTGCATATTTATAGTCAAGTTGTTTGCCGAAGGATTAATGTGACGCAAAACACGAACGTTGGTTTCCGGTTTCTTAAGATTTGAAATACAAATGAGTATTATGACGTAAAGGCTATGAGTAATTCACGAAAGACCCGAAGATCCGCAAAACATATTGTGTTTGCTCATTTAATATGTTGATGCTATCATACTTCCGGGAAGAGTTCGTGATTCGATATTCAATGATCGTGGGCAAACATTGCAAGTTATTTCTTCACTTTGTTATTGATGTCTATAATGTGGCATTTCGATTTTGGAGCAAATATTATATTTGTTTACAAACCAAGACTGAAAATCTAGATAATATACAATAAGGTCTACCCGAGTGCCACAGAACCTAACACTCACAATTCAACACGGATATAAAACAGCTTTAAATAGATTCCGCTATCGGTTTCAACTAAGCTTTAATCAAATACTGTCAACCGGCCGCAAATTGAATTTCGAGGTAAAAACATAGGCTCGAATAAAACGCACATTCAATTCGGCCGAAAGCTATCAAAATGTTTTAGCTTTATTGATAGACAATGCAGCTTTCGATATTTGTTATTTTCAAACTATTGTTGCAATATAAACCCTTGTAGCGTCAATTGGGAACAATGTATTTATTGACTTGTATTCATTTTGAATTGAAGAATGTTTGATTGTTATTCTTTTTACATTACGACCTAATTCTTCTTCTACTCTCTCTCTCTCGCTCTCTCTCTTCCACTGGTGAATATTGGCTTCTCTCATAGATCACCACATAGACCTGTTGGAAGCGGCCTGCATCCAGCGAGTCCCTGTGACCTTAACCAGGTCTTCCGTCCACCTTGTAGGTGGGCGTCCAGTTTTCAGAAATTCCTATCACAGATTACTCTTACAATTCTAATTCTAACATAGATTGATAATTATGGATGTTTTGGTATGTCATAGAGGGGACTTCGGATTATTAAAAACCAGTTACATCAAGTAACTTTGTCCAATAACTAACTAAACGGAACGTTTTCAAAACCATCTATAGCATGACTAACATTCTTATTAAGTCGACAATTTAATAATCAAAATACAATTTCTGCAGTTACAGTCCACTCTGCTAGTACATGTATTTTCAATTTAGCATTCTTTTACTTATCTGCTTTATTCGCATTGATACCATCCAACGCACACTAAACCAGTTTCGCCTAATATGGGTTGACATGCAGTCAGATTAGACGCTAGTCGGACCAGAAATCTTCGGCTACAAGGTTTTTGACCTGACCTAGCGATTGTATCACAAAGCAACAACGGAGATCGATGGCTTAGAGAATTGAAGTGACACGAACTAAACTTGATTGCAAAGAATCAAATATTTATTAGTAAAGAATAATATGCTTATTCATAAGTTGTTAACCAATTTAGGCTTTAAACGATAAAAAATATTTATAGAAAAGTTCATATTTTTAAAAACCGAATGGACTCATTAAAATCGAATACATTCAATCCATTTTGATATTTAAATTCGATTATCGAATTCAAAGGTATGAATTGGAACCCAATTATTTACACTACAAGGCACATGACCCGCCACTTTAATACGAAATTGAAGACATATAGAATCCTTGATTGGTGTTTACATGCGAAAAACCTTGACCCGACGCTGCATCTTCTTAAAATAAATTATATTCGGTGAGTATTTTTTTAAATTCTCAATATAATATTTCTATAATACCGCTTCACTTATTTATCATCTCCTTAGTCTCGTTACGGATTGAAGGGGCTCTGAATTATAAAGTTTGACATACATTACGTTCTGTTATATTACACTTTGCATTAATTATTGAATTAAAAACTAGGATAAGCGAGCTTTTTAATATACTCGTAATAATATAATAAACGATGGTGAAAAAGATTAAGCGTATCTTAGCTGATATGTTGATATTGATCTTATCTCATATCGATGCAATAATTGATAACATATTTTTGCAAGCCATAAATTTCCTTAAACTTTTCTAAAGACAACCTGCAGACTTGCAGATGAGGAATAACTTTATACTATTTGAGACTTTTCAAGAGACAATTTCAACACGCATGAGAGTGCTGTCAGATTGAATACCGAAATAACGAAGCCAACTTATGTGCGGAGAAAATTAATACACACACGGAAATGTCTGGGAGTTCGTGGCGAGAATGTTAAATAAGGGGGTCGTTGCTGCACAATTAGCGAGTTGCAAACGTTGTTACTAACAAACATGGAACAAGGAAATAAGATAAACAGACAGATTCGATTAAATCATGCCGATGAAGTCTTTTCATTAGAGATGATAGAATTTCGCTGCTTTATTCGGTTGGAGTAGCTAATGTAGAGAATTACATTACAATAGACTTAAGGCATGGGGGATATGAAAACCTTTTCCTTTTTTGATAAAGAATAACATCTGTGTATCTGAAAAAAGACTATATGAATCTTTAGATTGTATTAAACAGAAACTAAATCCATACGAGATGTTCGCAAGTAAGACCATACTACAAAAAAGCAGGTAGTTATTTCATTCTACTAACAGCAATTGCTATCGCAGCCTAGACCTTTAGTATTTCTCACTTCAACTATGTTGTTAATTAATCCTCAATAAATAGCAAATGCCACTGCATTGAACCGTGATATCTCGATAGTGTCAAATGTCTCACAATCCGTGCCTTGATCTTGAGGTCACGTCTCACTGTATGTTGATATGTTTACGAATTTAACTGCTGTTTCGTGGACCTTGGTTGAAACCTTCGGGGAATCTTTATCTGAATCATTTTTTATCACGTTCTTGTCAAAAAGATGATGATTGCTGAAGCTGTTTTGTCTTCAAGAGTATTTCTTTAATCATCAAATACAATACTTGTGGTTATTACTCGATCTTTAACCGGATAAACGTGGCTTTTTGATGTTATAGTTTCGCAGAATTAAACATGAAATATTTGTTTTGAATCGTGATTAGAAACTGGAATATTCACAACCAGTTCTTTGTATGTGAGAGTATAAGTTCGTTACTGTATAATTAATTTGATTATTCTATAAAACGTTGATATAATAGGTGAATAATATTAAATAATATTGATATTTATTCATTAGTTTCCATTTCAAACGAGACATCACACGTGTACATAAATTATTATTACTGATGCGGGCTATAGCATGATATACTTCACATTCATTTGTTCTCAATTTCTATTGAAATATCGATGATGATAAATTAATAATTATTAAAGGTTTTACTATAGAACTTATTAAGAACCACGGACCAGGTCATCATGCTGGACTAGGGTCTACACCCCTCTCAATTATAGAAGAGACACGTGTTTACTAGAAGAACATTGAAATGCTAAATCGTGGAATACAAATTACCGGTACAGCTGAGTTTAAACAATTAACAGATGTCATGATAACTATTAGTTATGAGGAAAAGATATCGCTTAATGTCGCTTCACACTTCTGTAAAATATTAAAACTGATAGATCATTTAAAACCAGTATGCAATTACTGTTTTACCGACTATCATTGATATGAATTTTCTTAGAAAGATCAGCTATTGTTTTATAAGAGTCACTTATGAATAAAATTCCTTACAAAATATTAAATAGATCTATTCATACTTTAATTGCATGTTTTGTCCAAATAATTATTACACTTATTTAAAATTAGTATTGGCACTATTCCTGGTGATTATAATACATACCGTATTCCGCGGGTTTCTTTGGTGGGTAGCCCCTCCATGTGGCTGCGTTCGCGACGCAAACAATCAAAGCAAAAACTACGATTCTCGACACCATCTTCAAACACGATATCAATAAACAGTTTATAATGTCCGAGCGCCAAAACTGAACTGTCTGTTCGCCGGCCGGTCCTCTGTTTTTATTAAGATGCGGCGTCGCACACACTTACGACTTTCCTCAATATCCTTTTACGTCGATGCATAGTCATATGCCCTGGTAGTATGCTAACTGGTGTACTGTAATTTCTATTTGTTGTAATATCAATATTATTTCAGGTGGGTTTATTTCTATCGATTTAAATTACTGACGTTTTTAATCGATTACGTTTGCTTCGTTCAGTTTACAAATTGACTAATTAAATTGTTACTGGTAATCGATTTGTCTTGCTTATTCGTGTTTTAACTTAGTTTACTTTTATAATTAGTTACAGTTTGTGTCCTTGGTTAATATCCATTTGTTTCAGTTATGGATAATTGACTTAATCTTTTATTGCATCATACTCCGTTTTGACATTACATCATTATTTTTAAGTCCACTGGAAACGTATTAGTATTACATTAAGCTACTCAGTACTGCCATAAAGTATCTGTAATTAAGATCAATGACTTCGTTTAACAAATTATTCAACCCGACATGTTACTTTAAATATGGCTTGCTTACAGTAAAGGCAAACACAATTTTAGTCCTCACCTATACATACATCCATAAAAGGTCTCGATCGATTCAACAATCTTTGGCGCCTCGTTAAAACTCTATTAACCGCAAAGTCGTCGGCGTGTAGGCGGCCTTATGGTCTGAGGAATGTGCCTCGGGATTTACGATTGATTCATCATTTTACGTGTAAACAAAAACCTTTTTTATTATATATGTAGCGCTAGATCCGCGTTGTATATGGCTACTTTCGTTTTATTTTAGAATTTTGACGCCAATGTGCTTGGATGATAATTTCGCGAGTTATTTATGGTTAGCGCCGGCTTGTGACTTGTGGTTTTATTACGTGCTTGTCATAGGCTATATGGCTTTGAATAGTTACATTATTTTTATGTGATTGTGAAAATTAGTCACTTGTCTAGTCGATATGGACAGTAAATTGCGGTGTCGTGGGTTTGACACCCAAGTTTGGTAATGTAGAGCACTTTATGTAATATATTGTTATGGACATTTCTCACCATCTATAAGTGGAATCGTGAGTTTTCGTTGGTTTTCTCTGAGATAATGATACCCCCCTAAAGCCGACCCATTTGTTTAACGATTTACAGTAAGACTCTAAAATTGGTTCAATTGAGTTGGATTAGTTTTCCCATTTCGTACTTTTAATTTAGATTCAATGATTGGTTTCTAAAGAATTTCTACGGAATGTAAAGTCCGTAAACACTAGGCCAGTGTCGTCGACTTTATGGCCTAACCCCACTCAATCGTACTTTCAATTATGGAGGAAGCCCGTGCCCTGCAATGGGACGTATATGGGCTAATACAGATACAGATTGGTTCATTGATTCAGAAATTAACACTACGGACCCGGGGCTTTATTCATTTTATGATGACAGCGAGGTTTTTAACCTTCTCCGCGTGTTTATAATGCGGTTTGGTAGACGGATACATTTTATTAAATTAGCACATAGTTTATAGTGTTACTCCTAAAAACGGTTGATGACAGCAAGGTATATAATATAGGTGAAAAATAATATTTCGACTCATTTACGTGGGATAAGGGCAGACGTAAAATACGCAGTTTCGTTTAAAACTTTGCTTCTGTGAAACGCACAACGCTGCGGTAAACGATATGGCTATAGCGGCTTTGTATGGCTTATTGACAAAAAAATAACGTTGCACCAAACGAGCTACAGGTTTGATTCTTTGTAAGATGTCCAAGTATAATAAGACTTAAGGAAAATAGCTTAAAATTAATAAGTGCAGTGGTTAATAATATTTTTTGGTTATTTTCCTTGATGTATCACAAGGGCTGTAATCTTCCAATTAACTTTCTTCTTAACGTTTAAGTGCAGTTACAACTTAACTGAACTTTTGATATCAAAAAGACAAGGTACAAAATAGGGACCATGAATTCGAACCATAAATAAGGATTGAAAATAAAATTCATTGGATTATTATTTGTAGTAGTAATAAGAAGTGATTATTTGGGCTCCCCGACTAAGAATACGAACCCAGAACTTCACTGTCACATCCCATACATTCTACTAGATATTATAGTACTAGACAAAAATAAAAAAGCTTGCAATCATTGGAATCATGTAACACCCGCCTCAACAATAAACACAACATTCAACACGAAATAAATTATCTTTGTATTACATAAACGTGACTAAAAACTTGAACTCGCTAGGCCGATAACTAATATCACATAATTGCCAAAGTCCTCAAGTGATTTATGTTTATAATATACAGCATTCCGAGAGAGAACACGTTTAGCGTCCTTCGTGACTTACAACATCATTGGATAGCAACTTATTGCTAATTTATATTACAGAAGAAATTTTCTAAAAGAATATATTAAGTTTTTATTGTTGCACTTATTAATTTACCTTTTAAAACTGAAATAATAAGATCTGAGTAGAACAAACCAATACGGCCCAACTGATTTTTAAATTGAATTGTTTGTAATATTGTTTCTACTGTTGAGAGTCATGTCTCTGATGTTTTCTCAGGTGATCCACATAACCAATCTTTATAATAAATAAATAAATACAACCAACAGTCACATACATAGTCCTGACCCCACACTAAGATCACTCTTCTTGTGGGCCTCACAAGACATTCTTAGATGTTCACTTGCAAGGTGGATAGACCACATAAAACAACTGCTGGAAGTGGCAGAACACAAATTGCTTTTAATATCAAATGAAATAAAAATATTTTATTGAACCAATGAAATGTCGTACATTGTTTAGATTCAGTCACTTTTTTCCTCACAAGGCTGTTTTCGACAGAGAAGAACGGGCAAGAAACTCTAGCGTTACATAGATCTTAAGAGGTCTACGAGTATGTTCATCCGTGGGCTTGCTGTGCTTGAAGATGATGATACTGATTAAGACGGCGATAAAACGCTGGCTGTGAAACAAAACACTGCGAGCTTAATTCCTGCACCAAGGCAAATATTAGCGTGTTTTTTACGGCACGGAAAGTCTCTCGTATCGGATATAATTATAAGACGTATTTATGGCTCAGTTGCATAAACTAAGTTTGACAATAACTTTAACTTTGACAATGTCACCGCTATATATTTGTGACGTATATGACATTGCTAATGTATGGGATTGACGTTTACAAAGTCAAAGTTATGGGTAAAGTTAGTTTGTGCAATTTTGGCCTTAAATGTAGGACTGAGTACGTAATGAGTATTACTAGTGTATTTTTATTAAATATTTTTGTTCGCCCTAATGTGGTAAATAAACCGACAAATGATCAAGAAGATGTGGATCCATGAGTTGGAATTCAAGGAAAAGGAACATATTTTGGTAACATTGATAAAGCTAACATTTCTTTTAACGAAAGAGATCAGATCAAAAAGGTAAGGGGAAGTACCACACTGAGAATGTCCACGTAAATATAAAAATAAATTAAATAAGTACTGGCAGAACTCGAAATGTTATGTAAGGTGAAAGTCATACGTCGCATTTCCTGCCTTCGGGTGTTTTTTTCCGTACTTACTAAATTATAATGTGGATTGTTGTGTCAGTTTGTTCCTACCTTGAAACTTAACAATTGCACCGGTTTTATTTCAGTCACAAAATACAATAAATGGTGAATAATTCTAATTTCTGCCGAAACGAAAAGCCACAAGTCCCTGCACTTTATACCAACAATATTTGCTTCGGATTTAGATGTTGTGTAGTCAAAAATTCCCTAGTTTTTTGTACCCCCGAGAAAAAACGTTTATAATTTTGTCATTCAAGACTTGAATTGTCTCTATAAAACTATGAAGTTTTATTAAATGCTGTAGACTAATATAACAGAAAGACGAACTTCATATGAACGAATTCGCAGTTAAAAATAATTTTATGAAAATTATACCAATTTTATGTAATACCAATTAACATGCCACCACACACGTAACACTTGCTTGGATTGCAGAGTACTAAACAAGAATCGATGCGGGTCACCTTTTGGTGTCGAAGAATGCTAATTATAATTAATTAATTGACTCGCACTATTATTTTTGTATTCATAGTCATTGAGATAGAAGACCTGAATTAAAGACGCATAAATATTTTTCTAGAGACTGCGTCCGAAAACGAAGCCGAAGGTGGTAGTTTTAATGGTTACTAATACATTGCAACTATTTATTTTTTTGTTTGATATATACCTGTTTTTGCGAAAATAGTACTTCAAACCCTTACGTACCATTGCGTCTTTAATAATAAAAAGGTTTACATCATTACTTTAGGAAAACTATGTATTTTTTACCCAAATACGACGATAAGTAAAAAATAAAAAAATGACGTATTTTTGCGATTTTTTTACTCGTAGTAGCATTGTGTCTGAAGTCCCTAATACTACCACCTGGCTTAGTTTTCGATCGAAGTCTGGATATACCCTGTATATCTCTCTTATCTATACATCAACGATTTTATAGACATTATTCGGTTTATTATGTTATTCGATTATGTTTTGTACATAGATCAAAAGTGAACTAAATGCCTTGGATAGTGCGGAGAGAAACTAAAATACACCCTTTAGTAAAAGACCCAAATAAGAAATTAAAAATGACTGATACTGAATTTAAAATTAGAAAATGGACCGAATAAAATTCATTTTATGGTTAAAAAGCTAGGATGCTTGAAGATAATTAATTGTTGTAAGCATCCCTCGCTTTTGAAGATTTCATTACGTTACATATGTACATACAGGCAAAGCTAATAAAAGCGTGTTCAAAAATATTCCATTACATTAAATGAAATAATGTAATGTTCTGTGTAAATAGAAAAAGTGATTGAAACAAGATCCGCATTTTACCGAATCTCAATTAATATGCAATACTTGTAATGTATTACATACATAATGTATTACGAGTATAACACAATTGTTTTTAAAGTAAGATTTGATTCGGTCACCTTTAAATGGTTTATGCCTCTCTTATTGCTATAAATTTAACAAAAAAGTACCAACTGTCTACCAGAAGGCAGTATTAACATTCCAATTAAAAGACCGAAAATCAGCCTCCGTGGCGCAGTTGGTTAGACGCCGGCTGTAAAACGACAGGCCGTGGGTTCGATCCCCGCACAAACACCGAGACAAATGCTTGTGTGAACCACAAGTATTTGTTTCGGGTCTGGGTGTTTGTGAGACTGAAATGTCTCTCGTAGTTCCTGATACCTACGACACAAGACTCGATCTTAATGTTGAGTCAGGACTATGTAAATGACTATTGGGTGTATTTATTTATTTGTTTAAAGTAAAACGTTTTACCTATTTAGTTGTTTGTAACAATTTTAATAACGGTGGTAAATTATCTAACCATGCATTATAAAATTGACTGCCTCGGTGGCGTAGTTGTAGGTACTATGTTATGATTTCAACACTGAAATCTCAGGCTCGATTTCAGCAAACAGTGAATAAAAGTAAAAAAGAGAAAATAAAAGTGATATTGGAATTTTCTATTCATTATCAGCCCGGAGTCAGGAATTTGTGACCGATATGGCGATAGGGTCGCACCCTATCACATCGAGGGACTGAACACGTAAAGCGAATTGTGGGTTCCGGTTAGCACTTCTGCCTACCCCTTCTGGGAAAAGCGAGATATTTATGTATGTATAAGATATGTATGCTTTATAAATATGTGATCTGTTTAACTAGGAACCCAAAAATACTTTTTGTTAACTTAAGATTGCTTTTTTGATTGATTGATTTCACAGTCAGGCTCTTATTTACTCTACTGTGAGGGGTTATGTATGTAAAGTATATTAAGCACGTAAAGTATTCTACGAGCTTCAAGAAACTTATTATTGTCATCGCCCAACCAAATACAGCAGAAATGAAAAAAACACATACATAATTCTTGTTTATTATCTATTCATTACAATATTTAAAATTCGACGTAAACTGGCATAGGTTACCAATGTGAAGACATTTTAGCAAACACTTTTATTGCTTTGCGTCATTCAGAAATACATTCAAAGTCATGTTATTGAACAGTGTTTTTGAAATGATAGAGCCTTGCTGTTACTCTTTAAAGCTATAATATTTTTGTTACATCTTATTGCTTTCGTGTTGTTTTTCTTTTTTGTTCTTAATACCGTTTGTCATTTTTTTATAGTTATTATTATTATTTATTTGTTTGTCTTTATTTTATTTATATTACTTTATTGTTAAATTTTGCTCTACATTATTAATTATGTGTGGAGACTTGTTACTAGCAGTATATTTATTTTTCATTTAAGTTTTACATACATTTCTATTTCTTACATAGTCACATACATAGTCCTGACCCCACACTAAAATCGAGTCTTGTGTCGTGGGTATCAGAAACTATGAGAGACTTTTCGGTCTCACAAAAATCCAGACACGAAACAAATACCTGTGGATCACACAAATATTTGTTTCGGTGCGGGGATCGAACCCGCGGTCTCTCGTTTCACAGGCGGCGTCTAACCAACTGCGCCACGAAGGCTGTCGGATATAATATAATGTAGGTTCGATCAAGGTACTACCTCCATAAATTAGCACCTTTATTTTACGTAAAAAACTACCTAAAAAGGCGACCGCTCAGATCCGTCCAACTACAGGCCCATAGCCATCACCTCCTTGCTCTCGAAGACAATGGAATCCATTGTCAACTGACAGCTCCTTGTGTACCTAGAGGACCATCAGCTTTGATGTGACCGCCAATACGGTTTCCATAGGGGCCGTTCGGCTGGTGATCTTTTGTTGTACCTATTCTAGTGAGAGTAAGGGAAAACGCTGACCGTCAGTTTGGATGAAGCGAAGTCCTTTGATAGAGTTTCGCACAAAGCGCTTCTGTCGAAGCTTCATCCAAGCAGCCTAGCAACCTTAAAAGAAGAACGAACTCCCACCCTTAAGGCCGGCATCGCATCTCCATGCCCAATGGTGTTGCAGATGTTCATAGGGGGCGGTGATCACTTACCGTCAAGTGAACCACATCCTCGTTTGCTATAATATTAAAAAGCACTTCTCGTTCAGTTGACATTGCTGAAATATAGGGATACTAAAATTTTATAATACCGAGACACTAGGTACATTTTTTCTAAATTAGGAACTATATGACTTATTTATGAATGCATTACTATTTCAGCTAATATCAACAAAAAGTAATCATTTTGTACATTTTATTTCTGAAACAATTTTTATATTTTTGTAAGACACACAAGGCAAAACGTGGGTATCCTAGAAGCACCTCTGCCTACCCTTTTTGGAAAAAAGTGTGTATGTATGTATACGACAAAGTGACTACAGTACACGTGATGGTAAATGTAGGTTATTTCAAGTAGCAATTTGTTTTGAGAAGTGATTATCGCTGGCTGTCAGATATTTTTTACCAGCATGGTTGAATATACATGAGCTGGACCCAAAACGACGTAATAAACTTTGCAGGAAGTCCTGGATATAGGCTGCTTCAAACACGTCGCAGCGGGAATTCTTGGAGGAAGCCCGTGATTAGTTGTGGACTTCTGTGCCTAGAGAAAAACCACAACGCGACATACTTTTCTAAGTAACTATAAAGTGTTATTGTTCAAGCATTATTGTTGCTGTCCGCGATTTTTATCCCACCAACTGCACACGTAAACAATATTATGGACGTTTTATTTGATATAAAATTTTATTGCAGTCCGTTTTGGTGAACACTATTTTTTTATTGCGCCTGATAAATACTATGATTATGCTAATTATATTAACCCCACTGGGGTCACTGATAATGTCTAAAATTAAAATAAGTTAATGGTAAAAACATCAACGAATAGTTTTCTTGAAATAAAAGAAGAGTGGCATAAATTATGCTGTTTCGTCCTGTAATTGTTATTATTTCTTACCTATCGCAATAATCTATCTACTAAAACATCATTTTTTCTTACACTGAGGACAAGGTGACTACCTCGTAGGTACCTGATGATAACAGCAGTCCAAATACCAAGGCAAACTCCTAAACTGCTAAAGTATTTAGTCATCAAATTGCCAATAAAAAAAACAAAAGACTAAATAAAGCAGTGCCAAATAAATTGATAAGAATAATTTATAAACTCGTTGTGCTGACAGAAATTGATGGTGTTGTAACAGACACTAATTAACTTCGGAAAACCCCAGAGGTGTTCGTGAATTTAAATAAAATACGCTTTATTTATGATAGCACGTAACATAACCTAACCTAACACGAAATAAGGTTTCACTGTATCCGGCTTCCAATAAAAACAGTACAAACTGCGTCAAAAAGGCCAATTCGTGTGGGAGGTTGTTTCTAAAAGGGAACCCAATTTATAAATTCAACGAAAAATATAATTGAGAAATCCGAGAGTTTCAGTGGAAAGCGTTTGTTAACCAAATTTTATATACGAAAAAGCAAAACGTATACAAATATCTAACCACATTTGAATTGTCTCTGTTGTATTCTGTTTGACGGAGTAGAACAAATAGAGTAAGATCCCTGAGCGTTCTGACATAACTTATTTTCACATGGATGAAACCTTCACGACTTAGTAGCGTCTAGTATACTTTAAATACCTGCCTACTTGTGGAGCTTGCCCTGTGACACCTGGGCAGGTACCAGGTGAGAAAGGTAACTAAAAATATGAGTTATCTAACTTAAATTTGTATGGCTGATTTTTATATATATTTTGTAGAATATTATTCTAAACTAGAATTATAAAGTGTCAGACACTTTTCATGGACCACAACTTTAGTCAGACGCTTTAAAGCTCGACAAAAAATTAATGAACTTTACTTATTTTTTCATGTCTGACTTTTAAATATGTTATTCAAGTAACTATTACAAAGTTATATTTCATCGGTCAGACAAATTCGAGTGACCGAACATCCCCTAAACACAAAATTATTCAGCCGGGAGTGCGAGCGCAAGAGCACTATGCGCATGCATTTCAGAGCGAGTGAGACCTTCTTAAACAATCGCTATCGGTTCCCTCTTGACAATTTAGTTTGACGCAGAATATTTCATTGCATATTTATGCACTTTCAGCATTTTGTAAATAAATAATTTGTGAAAAACAAAAATTAACGTTAGAAATAATAATAATAATAATTGGCTGATAACAGCGTGGCTCTACAACTTCCCATGATCAAAATTTGATTCCCTTTTCTATTCTTTCTATAATTATTATTGTAAATTGTGAGTAATAAAGAATATTTGATTATAAATGTTTTATTCACAAAACACACTGAACAATTAAATAAAAATACAACTATGAAATTGAGAAACATATCACAACAGAAATCATAGTTTTCAAAATAAAATAAAAAGTATCAATTCGTTCAAGATAAAATATATACACAACAATACAATATTTTAGATCTAACTGAAGCAATCGTTAATCAATGTTGTGTTATCTTCATCTATATTAGTTTCTACTTTCTAGTTTTATTGCTGTTAGCAAATCTGCTTAAATAATCCGTGGAAATTCTCGGTTTGCAATAATGGATTGTTTTGAACAATCCATCCAAATGTCAACACGGATAATTGTATATTGGCAAATCTAAACTGTAATTTTCATTCAGAGGACAATATACAATCAGGGATTGGCCCTCCCAAAAGTAGATTGATTTTTTAGATAGTTTTTCCCTACTGAAATTAATTATTGGCAAGCTATAGCCAGAAAAAAAGATTGAGCTGTCAATGTCAAACAGCAAATTTTTGATTGGGATTGATTGTTGGCATCGGCTGTATATAGTATACAGTGCAGAGCGGGTGTATAAGAGCACATGTTTTTGTTGTTTATATGGTGTAATTAGTGAATGATATTAAGTTATTTGTAATAGTGAAAACCATGGAAGAAGAAAAATCAAAGTGCATATTTTGTAAACAACATCATGAACAATTAAAATTATTTACCGAAGAAACATTTAAAAAATGTAAACAAGTTTTAAAACAGCGAGTACTCCATAACCTAAAATTTAAAGCCTTAGTTTTTCCGGAAGATTTGTTTGACAATGGTTACCATCGAGAATGTTATAAGAATTTTACTGCTTTGCCAAAAAGGTATCATTCTGCCACTTCAGAAAATCCAAAAATTTCTAAAAAAAGAAATTTATCGAGTGATGTTGAAAATACATCAGTTGCATCGACATCAAGCCTACCAAGTAATCTTAGTACTGATAATGATCAATGCATACAATTTACCTCAGGTCAACAAAATAATTCTATAGTTCCAGATTCAGATGTAGTATCAAACTCAACTCCAGTTAGTACTATGTCTGAACCTATTGTAATACCTGAGCAAAGTGTTGAACCTAATGTTGAATTAGAATCAGTTGAACCGGTGTCATGTATTTCTGAGGAACCTTGTGCGACATTTGAATATGATGTTAATTCCTCATCTCATGATGTTTCAATGGAAAATGATATGATAATTGACAAAACCCAGACATGTATATATTGTGACCAAATGACTAAAAGGCATAAATTGAAACGACTACCATTGCATACGTGCGGTAAAAATGATTTTTTAATGAAATTAAATGCTGAAGAAGAAGACTTGGCAGAATTAATTGAGAAAGTGCAAAATGTAACGGATTCAATAATATACTATCACAAAAAATGTCAAATGGAATATTCCTATAAAATATCGTCAAAGAAAAATAAAACTAAAACATCTTGGCATGATCTTCGTAAATATCATCAAGCAGTTTTTGATGAAGTTTGTAATTTTATACAACAAAATGTAGTAGAAAAAGGTCGATGTTACTTTCTTACATTTCTCCACAGGAACTACATAGAGCTATTTAACGAAGAAGTAGAAAACTCTAAAGAAGTTATGGGGAATTTCACTCCTCATAACTTAGAAGATAAAATAAACAAAGTATTTAAAAAGGAGATTAAGTTTTTAATGTGTCATAATAAGAAGCTACTTGCTCCGAAACATGTTTCTGTTATTGATAAAGAGTTATTAGACAATTTGAAGGATCAAGACATTCTTAATAAAGCTGCTTTGATATTGAGGAAATCAGTACTACAAATTGAGAAAAAAAATTTGCCAAATAATTTATCTGTTCAGGCTCTTAAAAGCGGCGAAGTTTCAGTGCCGGAAGACTTATCCCAATTTTATTGTACTCTTATTGCAGGAAGTAACAGCAGAAGGAAAAACAATTTTAAGTGTGTTCGACTAGTTAAATCTTTGAGCCAGGATGCTGTGTATGCTATCTTGAATGGTAAATGTAAAACGTCAAAGCATATTAAGCTCGGAATGGCTTTAAAAAGCTTAACAAGCAGTCGTAATATAATAGACATCATCCACAGATATGGCCATTGTATTAGTTATCCAGGGATAGAGGAGCTGGAGACTGAAGCTACTTATTACTCTATGCAAAAATCAACTATATGTCCTGAAGCAATTAAAATAAATCCAAATCTCTGCACTGGAGTTGCGTATGATAATTTTGATCGGTTTGTGGAAACAAAAGATGGGAAGGACACGTTACACGACACTGTTGGTATAATTTACCAAAACGTGGATCCAAATTCTTTACACGAATCAGACACTCTAAATTTGCCCTTTTCCACTAGCGAAGAAACTGGAACGTCGGCAAAAAGACGACGAAGAACATTGGAGGTTACTGAGGTAGAAGGTCGACCATATATGAAAAAACCCAAGATGACTGATAGTTTGGAAATTTCTATTCATGAAGCTGAAAAAACATTACCTGAAAATTTACAATTATATAAAAACATTGATATAATTTGGATGTTAAGTCATGCTTATCATTTACCAAATATTCCGATGTGGGTTGGCTACAATTGTTTGATCAGTAATAGAGAAGATAAGCCAAAGCAAGTTGTTTCTTATCTTACTCCGATCAATCTATCACCCACAAACACATCGGTTGTTTTGGAGACAATGGAGCAAAGTTTAAAAATTTGCAATGAAGTTAAACAATCTTGCATTCAAATTACTTATGACCTTGCAATAGCAAAAGTAGCCTTACAAATTCAAGCTACTGAAGCACCCAAATTTGACAACCTATTTATTCATTTGGGGCCATTCCATATCATGATGTCCTACTTCAAAGCTATAGGAAAATTTATGGCCAATTGCGGCTTGTCCAACGTGATGGTGTGCAAAGTAGTTTGTTAGCATCTGGGTCAGTTGCTGGATTTCAGGAAGGAAAATACTTCAATCGGTGTAAGAGGCTTCATCCGTTGGTGTCAGTAGGTCTGCAAATTTTACATTTCAAGTCTTTTTTAGATATTAATAATATAGAAGTATCGGATGCAATTATTGAAGAAATTATACGTCTGCAAAATGCTCCAATGTCATCTTTTGAAATAGAGAATGAAGAGTTGAAAGTACTATTAAATAATTATTGGATTTACAAACAACAGACGTTGAACTGTGAGCATGGAAAAACACCACAGTATTATTTAATATATATAAACTTAGTCAACTATTACTTAACTCTATCCAGAAGTATTCGTATTGGAGATTTTGATTTATTTAAGTACGTATTACCGAAGATCACAAATTTATTTTTTATCTTTAACCAGCCAAACTATGCTCGTTGGACTGTCAGATATTACTCAAATTTATTAAACGTTGCCCAAACTCATCCTAATTTGTACGAAGAATTTCAAGAAGGTTTTTTTGGCATTCGAAGAACCAATAAGTTATTTTCTAAACAACCAATTGACCTGGTTCTTGAACAAACAATAAACGCTGATGCAGCGAGGAAACTTACTGGTATAATACATTTTACTAACTCAATTTCTGCACGTCAGCGATGGGCCCGCAGTCACGACGTTAGATCTACAATAATTAGTTCTGTGTATGAAGATTTGGATCTGCAGAAGGGGCAAGACGTTTCGGCCGAGCTCACCAATCATGCTATAAAAAATAATGCTAAGCAATTGCAAAAATTTATCGACACTTTTGATCTATTTATAAATCCATTCGACTCACAAGTGCCGAAAGATCTATTAATTAATATTTCATCGGGTAAAGCTGCGTCGGAGCCCGTAGAAATTTTTTTGCTTAATATTGAAAAAAATGGTGAAGCTAAACGTCTAACGTTCATCGCTGAGTGTGAATTGAATATTAACAGATTCGAAAAAAGTATTCAGAAAACACCTATGGAAAACTTTACATTGGATTATTCTAAAAATAATAAAAGCAAAGTAGGTGGTAAAGTCGAAGAGATACGAATGCAAAGAGACTTTTTTGGGCGTATTCTCGGCATAACTTTAGATTACAAAGTAGATATGGAGAAAATTCTATCATATCCTATTACTCCAATACCATTATCTATGTGCCATATTGATGGGGCAATTTGTAAAACCCAGAAGTCAACTTTGATGAAATCTTTAGAGAAAAATTTAGAGCACGATTCACCTAATCAAATAGACATCTTATTGATTGATGGTTTCTTTTTGCTTCACACCATGAAAAATATACCAAAAACTTTTGGAGCAATCTCAAAAAAAATGATTCTAATGGTAACGCAGCTCAAAGCGACAAGATACGACGTCATTTTTGATCAATATTTCTCTCCTTCGATCAAAGACTATGAAAGAGATCTTCGCAGAGAGTCTACGCAACTAAATTTCAACATCAAAGGCCCTGATCAAGTTCGACCGTCAGATTTTTTAAAAGAACTTAAAAATATTAATTTTAAACAGGCTCTTGTTAATTTTTTTATTCAACACTGGGCATCTGATGAAATGATTCCATTTATTGAAAATAAACGAATATTAATTAATTTTGAACAATGTCATTCTTACATCGTTGATAATAATAAAATTGTATCAAACGTGGATGATAGTTTATCGTGTCCAGAGCATGAAGAAGCCGATACTAAAATTGTTTTTCATGTTTGTAATACAGACGTTAAAGCAAATTTCGTTATCAGATGCTCCGATACTGACATCGCGATAATTATGCTAGGACATATGCATAACTTGAAAAATGATGACTCGAATGTATGGTTAAACACAGGCACCGGAAATAACCAAAGATATATTAGTTTGACAAAAGTTTACGAGCATTTAGGACCATCTTTGTGTAGAAGTTTGCCAGGATTTCATGCATTGACTGGATGTGACTTCAATCCCGCCCTTTTTAAGAAAGGGAAAAAAAACCATTCAATTTAATAATGAAAAAACATGAATATCAGCAAGCTTTTATGCAGTTTGGAGATCCAGAGTCGTGTACTGATGAGCATATACAAAAAAAAATATTCCAAAAAATTCAGAAATTCATCTGCGAAATTTACAGTGTTCCTGGTGTACTCGATGTTGATGCTGCCCGACTTCAGCTGTTTGTAAATAATTACAGCGTAAATAGTATTAACGAAGAATTCAATCGAAAAAAATTGAAAAATTTTGATGCAAGCAATTTACCACCATGCAAAACTGAATTATTTCAACAATTTCTCCGAGCGAATTACATTTCTAGTATATGGAATAACGCAAATAAAAAACTACCAACCATTTTAACTCCTGAACACAATGGGTGGAGGCTAGAAGAAAACCAATATCACTTTCATTGGTTTGATGGTGACCAATTACCCGGAGACATTAGTGAATTCCTTAAAAATTCAGGTACTATACTTTGACTTAAGTTTTAAAATTGTATTCATAATTTTATGTTTTTGAATTCTTTAAACTTTTTTTGTAGAAGACGCTGCCAGCTACGACAACATCACTGATGACGACGAGGATGACTTGAATGGACAATATGATGATTGGATAAACGATGAAAATTCCAATGACTATATCGATAATTGCGATGATTAAAAGATAAACAAATATTTGCTGTAATTAATCATAGTTATCATAATAATAATCATATTTTCATGAAAAATATTTTTTTCTTAATTTTTTTCTAACTGGTTTCTTTTTTACAGTAAAATAAAGATAATTCCTTATAAAACAAAATGGCTCCTCATATTATGTTCACTATCCCAAATACATGCAATAAATAAATTCACTTTAATATTTATTAATTCACAATTTAATATTGAATCTCATCCCTGATTAGAAAAAGAGTTTTGAAAAGATTCCCATGGCTCAAAGAGATTAAAAAAGATTCAACTTGACAAATACCGGGTATAGACTGTACAAGACTGCGACCGAAAACGAAGCTGGGTGGTAGTTTTAGTGGTTACAGACACAACGCAAATAAAAATTTCGCAAAATAAGCGACAGATTTTTTTGCAACATTTAAAAAATCATTGTTTTTGGGTAGTATATACCTAGTTATTGCGAAAATAGTAATTTAAACCCTAACTTACTATTGTGTCTGAAAACATAAAAAGGTGTACATCATTATTTTAGGAAAACTATTTATTTATCACCCAAATACGACGATAAGTAAAAAATTACCAAAAAAAGTTGACCATTTTTTTTTTGCGAAATTTTTAGTTGCTTTGTGTCTGAAGTCACTAAAACTACCACCTGGCTTCGTTTTCGGTCGCAGTCTTGATATACCCTGTATATAGATATACATTTTGCATGAGTTTAATCTTTTTAAATCTTTTTTTTTAATAAGGGATCTTATTGAAATAAAAATGCAAAAATCTTGGATTAAAATTAGTAAGTATTTTCAATATATCTGATTTTTTACTCTGAAATGCATGCGCATAGTGCTCTCGGGCTCGCACTCCCGGCTGAATAATTTTGTGTTTAGGGGATGTTCGGTCACTCGAATTTGTCTGACCGATGAAATATAACTTTGTAATAGTTACTTGAATAACATATTTAAAAGTCAGACATGAAAAAATAAGTAAAGTTCATTAATTTTTTGTCGAGCTTTAAAGCGTCTGACTAAAGTTGTGGTCCATGAAAAGTGTCTGACACTTTATAATTCTAGTTTAGAATAATATTCTACAAAATATATATAAAAATCAGCCATACAAATTTAACTTAGATAACTCATATTTTTAGTTACCTTTCTCACCTGGTACCTGCCCAGGTGTCACAGGGCAAGCTCCACAAGTAGGCAGGTATTTAAAGTATACTAGACGCTAGTAAGTCGTGAAGGTTTCGTCCATGTGAAAATAAGTTATGTCAGAACGCTCTGGGATCTTGTTCTAAAAAGGTTTATTTGAAAAGGAGGTGTGTTTTGTTTTTACTTTATATTTTTGTACCTACCTATACTGCTCGTAAGTCTCTTATACTATGTGAGAGGCCGCCTGGGTAGGCCGCAATGTCTATTTCTCCAGCCAAACAGCAGTGTCAATGCACTGTTGTTTTCCGGTTTGAAGAACATTGTAGCCAGAATAACTACTGGACATATTGAGACTTAGCATCATATGTCTCTAGATGGCAAGCGCAGTCAAATGCTAAGCATTGCTTTATTATTCATGGTGTTGTTTGGTTTTCTACTGTCCATGAGCAGTCGTATCGCTTACCATCAGGCGAATGCATGCTCGTCTCGACATTTATCTCAATAAAAAAAGCCTACTTTGAAATTTATTTTAGCATGGATCAGGCAAACAAGCAAGCAGCTTATATGAGTGTAAGTGATACCACCACCAATAAACATCTTTAACATGTGGCTCGTCGTATACCGCTTGAGTCGTGGGTACCAGGAACAACGAGAGAATTTTCAGTCTCACAAACACCCAGACCCGAGGCAAATACTTGTGGACTTCACAAATTTTTGTTTTGGTATGGGGCTCGAAACCGCAGCCTCTCGGTTCACCGCCGGGGTTTAACTAATTGGGCTACGGAGGCTGTTTATACATCCATATAATATGTCGGTTTAATAATTAAATAATTACCACTTGGGTCGATTTGACCTATAGGACTATAGTAATCTAAGCTAACTACAGTTTGGCTCTACCACTTATTCTGTCGTGTTTCAGGTTTAATATGAATATCTATAGTTGCTTTCGAACACGCAAAATTCAACCAATAATCAAAAAACTATAAAATTTTATATAAAGTCGTAAATTCTCCGAAACTTTTATATTACATTGGTATTTATGAAAGTTGCAAAGAAATATATGCTTTATATGGCGTCGTGTCGCATACCATAAAATATTGTTAAAACACAAATCATATTAGCTATGTGATTTTTTGCATAATTAACTAAAAAAACGGAATATTTTTAGTGTTTAAAATTAAAACAACGTAGGTACTCTGCTCCTTTTTTACACCCTAAAGCAATAAGAAGTTCACTTCTGAACATAAGCGTCCCCCAAGGATTTCCAAAGGTGAGCTATTGGAAGTAGTCTGCATACAAGAATAAATAATTCAGAATAAATATTAAAAAATGTGACCCACCCCCATTAAAAAATTATGGTAATATTACGCTCAAGCAAACCCATGAAAACTACGAGAGAATTTTAGATTCCACTACACTCAGACACAAAATATATATCAGGAATCACAATAGAAATATCCTGGTTTGAGAAATAAGCCCGCTATCAGCGGTTTCACAGCCAGCTATTTCAAATTTGTACATATCATATAATTTTAATAACCAATGATATGGTCAAAATCTAGATAGTTCTTAAAATAGCACCAACAATCTTGGCAAAAGCCTTAAGTTTCTTGAAAATTTTAACGCGGATGTTTCGAATATTTAATAACTAGTCAATGTTTAGGTAATTTTGTTGTCCAGACATTTTATTGATTTATATACGGAGAAGAATTTCGCTGCAATTTATGTAATATAACTTGATTGGGAAGGTCAAACAACTCCTTAGAGAAAAAGTTTGAAGATTTAGCATATTCGTTAATGATTAATGTGAATTAATTAGTCACATGCCAAATAAAAATTGGAAGAAACTAGCATCATTATCCGGATTCACTCAGATGCCATTTAAGCGTGTTTGCACCTGTAGACACGGTGATTTAGAACCTTTATGACACAATAGAAACATTATTACAGTAATACTCAGTCACACGGAGTCCACTGCTGATCTAGGATCTCCAGATCGACCTGTACAATAGCAACACCTAGTTAGGATATTAATACTGAAACAATTGATCATACTGCTCACATAATCTTGCTGAATAGAGTAACAAATCATATGATGCTGACAGACGCTAATTATTTTATACGAATAGAACTATCTGAATCTTCGATATAATAATATATTGTAAAATATAATAAATCTTATTTCAAGCTATTAAAGTTTATTGTCTCCTGAAGCTGTTTATATTTTAAGACAATTTTTCTACATCTCGTAGTTCGAGATACAAGTGTATAAGCAACCTCGGCCACTTTTGGCATGTGATTTTGTTCCCGACACTGTATCTAGTATATATTTGATCGAAGATCTGAATGGCATGGCCCTTAATAAGTATAGTTTATTTATTTACGATCTAGCAGTTCGAAACCTCTACTGAAGCGCGCAATAGAACTGTACGAAATTCCAATCAACTCAGTTAAAAGATATGCAAAGGTATTTATCATGGACTGATGGACAAACATATTTTGCTATATACACAATTTTGCTCGTGAATTATGTTTATGTAAATGTTTTAAAGAATTTAATTAACGACGATCGACGACGCTTAAGATGAACTTTGATCAGTTACAGTGTGTTAAAGGATGGACAAATAATGGTAGCTTGTTAGTAACATAGACTAGTTTTTTTTTTATTGTTATAAATCGCAAGACGAGCATGCCATTTGCCTGATGGTAAGCAATACGAAAAGTAATTGTAAACTATTGCTAACCGACCTGACGATAACCGAGTCAGTATTTGGGGGTTCCAAGAGCTGTGCTTTGATCGGATTTTTTTGGAGTTGGTGGAGATCTACCATGCACTTTAACGGTGACAGAAAACATCTTGGGGAAACCTATGTACTATACATAGATTGGCAAGAATATTAGTCTTATTCTCAGCTCAGACCAGTCAATAACTAACTCCTCCGTGATGCAGTTGGTTAGGCGCCGGCTGTGAAACGAGAGGCGGCGGATTCGAAGAACAAGATGTTTGTGTGATCCATAAGAATTTATGTCGGGTCTGGGTGATTGATACCGAAATATCTCTCGTATTTCCTGATACCCACGACTCAAGACTCGATCTGAGTGTGGGGTTAGAGCTTTCTATGTGACTGTTGGGTTTTAATTATTATTATTCATCTATTCAATCAGAATATCAGTCCAGTCAGTAAACCAACACAATTATTTTATATAGTTGCATAATATTATGTACTTGTTTATTTATTTTCTTTATTGTACACTACATAAGCTCAACAAAAAAACACATCTGTATCTACCATCGGAGATATCGTTCTACACGTGGAGCATTAAACACATAGCGACAGATGACATTCCTAATTTGCTGATTCTCAGCTATAAAATACATCGAGAACTCATACGAAAGATTAATCCAATCCTGTAATACATTTTTTATTTGTTTAAGAGTTTTTTATTGTCAATAAAAAAGCAACTCCAGCTGTTTTACGATACGATACACGTCAATCAACCTGATAAAATTTATATAACTGTTACACTATTTTTAATCTATAAATAAAATACATAAAAAGAGATATGTGAGATATCATTAAAAATATGTTTTTTCTTTATCGTTCAGATATTAATAATCAGTAACGTATGAATATCCCTTCTTTATTCAAGTCAACTACACCTGCTTGCGGTGCACCCTGCTTGGCAATGGACGAAGCCCTGAATAGGAAGGATAAATGGCGAAGTAACCATCACAAAGTTGACGTAGCTAAGTGACAGACTAATGACAGACATACCCCTTCTTTATTTAAGTCAACTACTTCTGCTTGCGGAGCATCGTGCCTTGGCAATGGACGAAGTATCGACGAATTGCTCTGGTAACGGATAAATGGCGAATTAACCATCACAAAGATGGCGTAACTAAGTGACAGACTGATCACATACAGCAGTGTCATAAGTGCGAGAAGCTATGCTCTGCGCTCAACAACCCCAGTCTGAGCCAAGAACTAACAGTATAGAATTTGGAAAAACCATTAATCACAATTAATGTTAAAGTAACAAATTAACATTTTAGTTTTAATTTAGGAAATACCCGAAACTGTTGGAACGTAATAAAATTGTGACGTTTAGCTGTGAGTTAATAAGTATATTAGTCGGTCGATTCATCGGTTGGATCTCCAGAAACAGTCATCTTTCATAGTACCATATATGTGGACAGTATTATTTTTGTTTTCTAAGATGAAAAGGTGGCGTCATGACCTCAATCATTTTAGCAGCATTTGAATGGCATTACCCACTGATAGGGATAAGTGGAAGGAGTTGAGGGAGACCTTTGCCCAGCAGAGGAGCAGTATAGATAAAAAAAAATGTCACGACTTACTGACTACACTATCAAAATCATTGTCATCATCAGTCCGTTACAGTCCACTGCTGGACATAGACCTCACCCAAGGTACGCCACTGAACTCAGACTACGGCTCTACGCATCCAGTCGGTGCCGGCCCTCTTGTGCAAGTCGTCCCGCCATCTGACCAGAGGACGTCCCACGCTACGTTTGCCAAGATGCGGTCTCCATTCCAGAACACGCTTACTCCAGCGATTATCTGAAGGACAAAATTAGGAACGGCTACACTTTAGTTGATGATTAATAAATAGTAAAATAAAAGACTAATGAAAGATACTTCGATGGTATTCCAGCTTCCATGCAAATGACTGATCTCGAAACATTGACATAATAGGATTCTCCGGAATTTTCAATATTGCTATGATCGTTATATGGGAGAATAATCCTATCGCCGGCATACTTACTCTTCTCTATAATGTAATCATCTTCGTATACTTTTTTTATTTTTTATTATTGCCGTCGTAAGGCTGATTGTAAGCTGTTTCCGCTACTCTTGGACTCTGCTAGGAGCACAGACAAGACGCTGCTAATAGTATGATGTTTTTATCTACCATATCAGCGACCGCCCTACATCACAAAATATAAAGCTATTTACAGTCACACGTGCAGTAAAGACCCAACAAAAATATGGCATGCAAACAGATTTCCTACCGTCAGCGGCTGTTTCAACATTTACCTAAAGACCAAACTAAAATAATACCTCCATTGAGCCATTAGGTCAATATTCGCATTCGATGAGAATAACGTGTTATTTCTAATGTATACGATTGAGTGGCGCCAATGGTGGCGACGCGCCAAATATTAGGAACGACAACAAGTTTTTGACATATTTTGTATCTAGTTGATAAACAGCCAAAAAACCCAGCTAGAACCTTCGATATTGTTTTGTTTAGCTTATCTGATTATTATTTTGCTGTTTTACGAATGTATTTACAAACATACACGCCTATAGAAGTCAAGAACTGCCTGCTTAGTTAATTTTTCACTCGAGAAGTGATAGTGGACGAGCCTATTGGCATGCCAGGTATGAAAAGAGAATATTTTTATTGATACATAGTTATTAGACTGTATTATTACAAGAAGAAATAAATGGTAGAGTGAAGAAGAACGATTACGAAGAATTACGATCGTCTCAAATACAGCATTAATTTATAAACCTGGCAGTGTCGCAGTCTGTCAGAAACCAACTTTGTATAACAGGTTAATAATAGTGTTTGATAATGTCGTCAATGAAATAGCCAGAGACCTTATAATCCTCACTTGTCATTCAACCTCCTGTATTTTCTTTGGGTATTGACAAAAAACGCACCTAGAATTCTTCAGACTTGAGATTTAATTTTAAGCCTCCATAATATGAAGCTGGCCCCTGCCAGTCAGATCCTGGATAACATTCCAAAGAATAATCGAGTCAGCATAAGATTTTGATGAATGATTTTCCTGGGATTATATAATATTCTAAAAGAATTGACGCTAAATAGTCATGACATCGTCATCGGCACAATTTTTCTTTTTGCAAACAAAATCGACCCACATAGGTCAGGCCGACAATATATTTTAAAAAATCTACTTTTTCCAAACCCAACATCCGTGAGAATGATCATGCTAGGAATCTCAACAATTCCAACAAAGGCAAGAACAAAACATTAATTTACATCTGGCTGTTGTCTATAAAATAGTTACGTAATTTGCATAACAAAACGAACAGACTAAATAAGGATGGAATTCAACAAAACAACATTCTTTGCCGGCGCCAAAATGCCTTAATGTTTGGGGAAACACGTGTGTTATACCGATAACGTTGGTTTTTAAGTGTCTACTTTTTTTTGTAAAAATGTCAATCAAATTAAAACTAAGTTTTCCTTTACCTGCCTTACTAGACACTTAAGGTGGAATATGACTTTAACCGACTTATAGAATGATCATTGGCCTAGAACTTTACTTTTGTCTTTTTTTGCATCTTATACATCTCATTGCAAGAATACTAGTGCCAACACGATTCCCTAAAATTGCTTCTATTTCGTTTGTAAATTTTGTTAAGATGTCACGATCAACAGTTGCTTGCAAAGAATTGATATCGTCGATATCATATCGAGCCCCGTAGCTATAAGTTTAGCCATAAGATTAGCCGTAAGATGTTTAAAACTGTGGTGGGCAAAAAACCTTAATTTGATGCAATGACGATAGGCAGTATATATTTGGAAAGATTTAGCCATCGTTACAAATGCAACTGAAACGACAAAATGGGCGAAGGATTAGCCTATTAAAATAACAATACAACAAATGGAATAAATAGAAAAAATACGTATGTATTAAAATAGTATATCTGTCTACAGATCAATTGATTTACTGCGCACCAAACAATACTTAATGGTTTAAATTAACAAATATTTTTGATATAATCATATATTTTTCAATTTGCCGATTAAGGATATACTCGTAGACAGACCAAGACGAATCTAAATATGTACAATAAGCTAGTCACATAATCTGACGCAGATACCCCAAACAAAAGTTGCCCACATAATATTTTACGATTATTAGTATAATGTGCGGACGGAATCCAACGCGTTGCCTTATTTTGATCATCTTAAACAACACTGAATATATTTGCAATAAATCGTCTGTACACAAGTCAGTAATGTAATAAAATAGACAGTGGCGCCTGCATATCAATATTTATGTTAATTTACAATTCGTATGCCAATATGATATATTTATTAATAGATTTTCGTGTGTTGTGAATTTTTTCGTATCAAACGTGACTTATCAAGGATTTAAAGATCGGGCCATGTTTACATATTATCGTTTGGCGCTATTGTGTCCGGGAGAACCTCGTGCAGATTTTGAATACATTATTACCAAAACAAAAGAGCGGATTTTTTTGTGAAATGTTTAGCATAATATATTAATAAATATGTATGGATTAGTTAGAAACGTGTAGGATAAACGTAAACATCTAGACGATTGTCCATTTGTATTGAGAGAAAATTAATTTGGTATTTATTAACATGTCTGAATCTAAAATGGATGAAACCGCTGTATAGATTTTTATGACTGTACACCGATGGGCGAGATTTACTTACTCCCTAGACATTCCCATGATGTGAGTAATACGCAGATTCATATGTGTCTCTGTTTAATCTTATAGCCTTATACAGGGTATATCAAGACCGCGACCGCAAACGAAACCAGGTTGTATTATTGGTGGTCACCAATAAGGCTCATACACAACGTACCTAAGTAAAAAATTCGCAAAAAATTGTAATTTTTTTAAATTACCATTTTCGCAAAAACTATTTATTTACCAGTTACCACCCTAATACGACGATTAGAAAAAATACAAAAAAATGACAATTTTTTTGCCAAATTTTTAGTAAATATTTAAAAAAATTGCAAAAAAAATCGGTCACGTTTTTTTGCGAAATTTTTATTGCGTTGAGTCTGTAACCACTAAAACTACCACCTGGCTTCGATTTCGGCCGCAGTCTTGATATACCCGGTATGCTCCATAACTGTGAGTGTTAAACAGTAGACAACGTTTATCATCGAATGGGCGTGATTCATGTATCGGTCCGGTCGTCTGCTCTCAAAAAGATGGCTAGGATGTGGGTCGTCCACTCCAAATATTAATAAAAATTCCTACACCCTGTCGATTCCTTATTAAACGACACTATCAATAAAATTAAGTTAACATACTTGTACATCGTTTATTTCGTATATTTTAACAGTTTCATCATTAATGGCGATGATAAAATAATTTGTGGCAAATTTTTAATTTTGGTCTTAACACCCACCATGGCATCCCTGTAATCTTAAGTCTTTTCCTTATCATATCTGTCCGCCTACACTCCGTTTAAGTTTCCTGCTATGTCTTAGTTACATTCCTCGATGAATTTATTATTGTTTCGCTGAATTGGCAACGCATAGATAACCTTTTGTTGGCGCCACTTCGAATTTTTATAACCGCAAGTTAATTATGTTTAATTATCCGACTTAAAGTGTTCTTGGAATGTGGACAAACTTAAATACTTATGAAATTGGGCTTGCGTGCTTAAAATTCCCATAAAAGAATTTTGTACAATTCTAACAACAGTAACTTAATATTTACTCGTCGAATTTTATTTTATTTATTTGAGGACATCCAACGAAGGATACACGGCTTTATATAATAAACACAATTGATACCCTTTCGTTTTTTATTGCTCTGGTAGGCAGACGAATAAGCAACTACCGGTGCTCATGGGCTCTACAATGCCAAGGGCACAGACAAGCCGCTGTCTACGAGAGGAGAAATAAAGAAAAGAATGGAAGAGAAAGGGGTCGTTGGGCTTCTATCTTCGTCGGTCGGCTATCTCCTTCACAGAACTAAACACAGCAACAGAGCTGTTATTTGAAACCGGGCTCCTGTAAGTCAGAGGTACAGTTCCGGACGAGTCGATCCGTTCGTGCCATAGTCAAATGACTAGTGCATGGCTCTACTACTCTAAAAAGCCATTGTGGTAGCCAAAGTGGTACCACTCTAGCCCCCTTTTTTTGTGTTAATTAGAAACCCGTGTGCCATCTGAGAATACAATATCATTCTATTTAATCAGACTGTGATGCCTAATTAGGTAACATCAACATTTCGTTTTATCAACGAACTGTGAATTGATACTTTAGATTCCTGTCAGTGGTTAGTGAACCTCTAAACTTGCGGTTTCCTACTTTGGCGTTTACCCAAATCGGTTAGCTAAATTTACTTTAAGACGATGATGCGTTACTTCGAAGTATAAATCTAATTTATCTCTTAAACTTGTAAAAACATGATCACTATAGCATTGACTATTGACTTGACATTGACAGACTCAGCGAACATCTAGAAAAATAATCTAAATTCCGTATTGTACTGTATCAGGCCATATACGTCCCACTGCAGGACACGGGCCTCCTCTACAATCGAGAGTAACATTGAGAGGGTTTAAGTTATAGTCTACCACGTTGGCTTAATGCGAGTTGGCGAAATTCACATACCATAGAAATTCTTACAAATCGCTATGGTATGAAGGTTTCCTCACGATGTCTGCCTTCACCGTAATAGTGCGTGGAGTGCGTGGTGATGGACTATCAATACACACATACATAAAATACATAAACTCACGCCTTTATCCCCGAAGGGGTAGGCAGAGGCGCCACCAGGACACCCACATTTCGCCTTGTATGTTCCGTCCCACGATGTGATAGGGGGCGAGCCTATCGCCATATCGGGCACAAATTCCTGAGTCCGGGCTGATAATGAATAGAAAAATCCAATATCACTTTGCCCGACCCGGGACTCGAACCCGAGACCTCAACTTTGTAACCGTACCGTAATAAAACTACGCCACCGAGGCAGTCAATACTTACATGGTTCCAAAAAGTTAGAGTCATGTGCTGTTGGATTTAAACGTGCGACCACCATGATCATGTTAGCAAGCGCGTTTGGTCAGTTACCAACAGGTGGCGATACACTTTCACATAACCTGTACTGGTGTATAAAACTTATTTATTTCACTGTATTAGCTGGTAAGGTTGGTAAGATAATCCCGGAAGGGTTTAAAGTAATGCAAGCAGCTGGTCGTAAACAACTTACTGATTCAGCTGATAGCCATATTGCGCCTATTACGTGTAAGTATTGATTATAAGCATAAGAAGAAGAACCCTCATGTCAAAACAATGGGAAAAAATAGGATACTTTAGTTATGACGAAGTCACATTGAATTATTGTCTGAGACATTGCCGCGGGTTCGATCCCCGCACCGAAACAAATATTTATGTGATCCACAGGTATTTGTTTCGGGTCTGGGTGTTTATAAATAAATAAATAAATAATAAATACACCCAACAGTCACATACATAGTCCTGACCCCACACTAAGATCGAGTCTTGTGTCGTGGGTATCAGAAACTACGAGAGACTTTTCGGTCTCACAAACACCCAGACCCGAAACAAATACCTGTGGATCACACAAATATTTGTTTCGGTGCGGGGATCGAACCCGCGGCCTCTCGTTTCACAGGCGGTGTCTAACCAACTGCGCCACGGAGGCTGTCAAAGTTGTCTGTCTGTTTGTGAGACCGAAAAGTCTCTCGTAGTTTCTGATACCCACGACACAAGATTCAATCTTAGTGTGGGGTCAGGACTATGTATGTGACTGTTGGGTGTATTTATTTATTTATTTATTTATTGTAAGCAGTTTCATTTAACAAGCGCTTTAAAGGAACTAAAGAAATTTCGTTAAGTATCTAGTTTTATCTAGTTTCTTTAAAATACGTAAAGAAACTACTAGAACAAAAAATCTCTAGCTCCTTTAAAGGAAGTGTTAAAATAACTTTTATGTCTAAACGGTTTAACTCATTCCATAATATGAAATACCAGTTAGCAAAGAATGTAAGCATCACACAAAAATACATTAAGAGCTTATCAATGTTTGCTTTTGCGTTAAGGAATATGATTTTAATTAAGTAGTTAAAGTTTATACGTTTGAATTCTTCGAACAATGATACTACGTGATGTCACCCACGCCAGAGGTAATAACATACGTATATTACTAAAATACGTGGCCTTTGAATAAGCCTAAAAGTATGACACAACGAACATCAGATTGAAGTCAAAAAAGGTTCTATGATGCATGCAGACCACGCCATATTACGAATCTGGTTCCTCGAAAAGATTATGACTTTTCCTCATAAACATTAGTTTGAAGTTAAAGAGCGTATTCATTCCATAATGACCGCAATACACTATTATTAGTGTTCATGAAGTATGGTGACATCACTTACCATTGTGGTGAACCGCTTAAAATAAATGCAAAAGGATTAGCTGGAAAATGTTTAGCAGTTTACGGCGTTGAATAATAGGTATTACGAAGTGAAATCATAAATAAAACACTCACCAGCATGAGTGCACCAGACACTTATTAAAAAAACATGAAATATGCAAGAAAATATTATGAGCAATATCGAAATATATTTGTTTTTTTTATTGCTGTGAATGGCGAGACGAGAATTCATCTGACAGTAAGCGATAAGACTGCTCATGGACAGTAGCAAACCAAACAACACCATGAATAACAAAGCATTGCTTGGCATTCCACTGGGCTCGCCATCCTGAGACATAAGATGTTAAGTCTCATTATGTCCAGTAGTTAGTAGTAGTGCTCTTCAAACCGGGATACAACATGAAATATACTGGATCTTGTTATGAGCAATATTAACATAATTTTGTATATATAGTTCATGTGGAATCGAAGATCGCATTATTTATACGCAATTGTCTTAGTATTGTATTATTTTGTTGTCAATCTTTGCTATAAATTAATCTAAAGGTTCATTCATTTTAAGATTCCGCACATTAATAATCAATTTAATTAACTTCCAATTATTATATTAAAATAATATTATTATGGTTTCAATAATTATTAGTTAACTCTAGGTCAGGCAAACTGGTTCGTAAATGCAACTTCTGTCTGCCGAAATCAACAATGGCACACATATAGATAAGCGTCGAGCTCTGAAGTTCGGCGAATCTCTGAGGACCACTTATTTTCCTCTAGTCCCTAAAGAAATTTAACAGGAAGTAAAGAAAAAGAGAGGAAATGTATAAGGGTATATCAGATTAGTAGAATCTACCATTGTAAAGCTTAGCCTTAGGTATTTTTATTGACTTGAAAAAAGCCTTTGATACGGTAAGTCACAAAAAACTATTACTCAAATTACATAATATAGGTGTAACAGGTACAGCACTTGACATATTTTCATCATATTTACAAAACAGGAAGCAGATAGTAAAAATTAATAATTTTATTAGTTCCACCAAAGACATTTCCTATGGTATACCTCAAGGGTCCATACTTGGTCCTTTATTGTTTTTTTTGTACATAAACAATATTAACAAAATTGGACTTACCGGGCATCTTACTCTATATGCTGATGATACATGCCTCTTTTATTTCGATAAATGTATTCATGACATTATAACAGATGCACAAAAAGATCTTGATCTACTCAATGAATGGCTAAAACACAATTTATTAACAGTAAACACATCTAAAACATCATTTATGATTTTCAAAGCAAAAAACAAGCAAATACCGGATTTTACACCACTAACTATAAATCACGACATATTAAAACACACCCACCAAGAAAAATATCTTGGTCTGTGGATAGACGATAAACTTACTTGGAAAGTACATATTAATCATGTTAAAACAAAACTTAATTCAATATTAGGAGCCTTACGCAAATCATCCAATTATATTCCAAATACAATCCGTACAATTATTTATAATTCACTAATTAAATCTCATCTAGAATATTTGATCGAAATATGGGGGTCGGCTCCCACAACCAACTTAAACCCTCTACAAAGGACTCAAAATAAAATTATTAAAGTACTACATAAATATGACTTCCGTACTCCCACTACCAAATTGTATCACGAAACAAAATTATTAAATATTAAACAACTTTATACATATTACACTTGTATTCTCATTAAAAATATCCACAATAATTCTATCCAGACAAATATTCAGTTACCTACACAATGTCATAATTATAATCTAAGAAATAAACACAAACTTCAGTTAATTAATGTACGCACTAATTATGGGAAGAAAACTATATTGTTTGAGGGAGTGCAGCTGTTTAATAAATTACCTAACGACATAAAAGAATGTGACTCAATAAAACAGTTTAAAAATAGACTTAAAAAATATGTGTGTAAAATGTGACTGTATTGTGCACCCAGCGTCCTAGATATAAGTTGTATTGTTGATTTGTTTTATATCTCATTGTAAGTGAACTGTATGTTTTTATGAGAATAAATTCTTTAAACCTAAACCTAAAGCTCCATTTACACGTGGAGAGTTTCTCTCCTCGAAAATACGATTATCGTAAGGATATAAAAAAGTTGCGTCGTGTAAACATTTGACAGAACACAATAATCTATAGCGGTTATGTCATCCGATAATCGCATACGATTCTCGCCGCGAGAAACTCTCCGTGTAAATGGATTTTAAGTCAATGGGCAATATACTATTTACCTTTCCGTTAAATCAGTGTTTTAGGATATTTGGGAAATCTTGGCACCTTTCTGATTACAGAATTTTCCCGGTATGATTCTTTGAGCAGCCTTTCTCTTTTCATTGTAGAAGTAGAACTAAATCTCGGGAGGTAAAGGACACATATAGATGTATTAGCTTTCAAATGTCGACTAACATGGGAATGGCATAATTTTGGGCGGAACGTTTAGCTTCACTGTATCATGAACTTGATTATGATTACAATTGTAATCCGAAAAGACTAGCCTCTCGAAATCGTACGTATTCCTAAATTTCCCTACAATAGCTTGAGTATCAGCCAACCATTAACCAGCTAATATATACAGGGTATATCAAGACCGCGACCGAAAACGAAGCCAGGAGGTAGCATTAGTGATATTAAACACAATGCAAGTAAAAATTTTACAAAAAAAATCGTCAATTTTTTTTTGTTATTTTTTTATATCGTCGTATTTGAGTGATTAAACATAGTTTTTCTAAAATAATGACGTACATCGCTTAATTTTTAAACACGCAATGGTACGTTAGGGTTTAAATTACTATTTTTGCAAAAACTAGGTATTTACCCCTCAAAAACCATGATTTTTAAACAATTTTAAAAAAAATCTTTCGCTTATTTTGCAAAATTTTTAGTTGCATTATGTCTGTAGCCGCTATGACTACTTCCTGGCTTCGTTTTCGGTCGCGGTCTTGATATACCCTGTATAGATCAAATGACAGAGTCACAAGTTAGAGTACAATGTAGTTACATTAGACTACAATTTAACATTTAATCCGACATAATATTTAAATCCTATAGTAAAGAGTAATAGTAATTGTTACGCTCACAATTCAGATGTTTTTACAGAACTGGTTGGAAAGTTTGTTATTTAATCATTAATTCAAGGAACAAGTTTTAGTGCATACAATTAGCTTACATCCTGGTGTAAATTATTACAGAACCATGTTGTGTGAATTAAACATACATATGAGGCTGTATATGAGGGGGTGAGTAGAGTTGCAACTAATAGCATATTAAGTTGTTCAAGTTGACTTCATCTAAAGATGCGATCATGACGAGCCTGTCACCATAAATTACTTAAATTCCAGACTTAGACAAAATATTAGATTGTTCGTAGTGAAAAACTTACACACAGTGGGTAAACACGATGCCACTGGACTTACAAAGGCCCTGTTTACACTTTTCAATACATCATTGCTCAAATTAACCTGATGTGCAAATACGATATGACTCAGATTGTAACAATGTTGGATCATTGAACAATGGTGACGTCAAACATTATGCTACAAGAAAACCCGTATAATGTCGTACTTTTTGTAATTTTTTATGTGAATACTGATCAGCGAGTTCCAGACTAACCTTCCTTATTACTCATAGAATAAATTTTTAGAATATTTGTACGAATTCGCCTCATGTTTGGCAAGGTCAATAAGTTTCTAAGAAATGTGTTAGATGTCGGTTATTGCTTATCACAGTTTCTTACGGGCCATGGTAACTTTGTCTTAAACTGTACTCATTTAAGCTTGTTGATTCGTGTCCATGTTCAACACCTAATTACGAATATGAACAGTCCCCGCATCGTATACTTTGGGAGTGGAGTCTTTGGCAAAATAAGCCCTAAAACTATGCTGAATAGTATGCAAATGTCACCTGGAGTTGTATACTATATGGACTTAGTGCAGACTAGGATGAATTTCCGTGCTTTTCGGCGTTTTTGTCATGAAGGCCAGAGACGCTAACTGTGAAGCACTACACAACATAATAATTTGATCTGTAGTGCTTCACAGTTGGCTTTTCTGGCTATTAAAGTCTTTACACGAGGTTGTTTATCTCTTTAGTTCATCGTTTTGTCACTCGCGTCATCTTTTGTCACTGACGGAGGGAAGTGGACACAAATATTTCCAACTCCTCCTATTAATTTGACTTTATTATTGATTGCGTTGCGGGAAATAAACAAGTTAGACAATCACGGAGACTCTTTGACTTTCAATGCTCGGTGTCATTAAAACGCATGCCACTGTAAATCCTGGCTTACAGGATATGCAGTGGCGGGTGTGAGGGTGGGATAGTCTCCAAATTTCATAGGAATCATCTGATCTGAGGTTTCACCTTATTATTATATTGCCTATGACTAGAACAGATACTGTTGGGAGTAAACTCCATTATCTAATAAAACATCCATCAAAATCTAATGTTAAAAGACAGGAGAGTAAAAAAACAGAAATCAAATATTATGTGTCGATATTTTATGCGGGCAATGCATGACCAATGCATCTTAAAATGAGTACAGTGCAATCCATACTCGACTGCTTGAAACTAAATTCTGAACCCGAAACGCGACATAATTGCGCTGGTTAGGAAAATCCCTATTGATACAAAAATTGTGCGATTTACAAAACACAAGTTGTATTATACCAGTAAAAAACCACCACACTTTATTAACTAATGTATCACAAATAATATTTATACATTTCACACATATTGAATAACTTCATAATCAATCTTTTCAGGACATCTCTTTTAGAATTTTCTTGAGTATTTTACCCGAAGGACTCTTGGGTACATTGTCTATAAACTGGATTTGATTTACTCGTTTGTAAGGAGCTACTCTTTCGTTTACGAAACTGGCTATTTTTTCTTCAGTTGCTTTCGACCCTTGTTTAAGAACTATGAAGGCTTTTGGAGTTTCCCCAGTTGTGGGATGAGGGACTCCTATTACAGCCGCGTCGAATACTTCTGGATGTTCCTTGATAACCCCTTCTAGTTCAGCCGGTGGGACTTGAAAGCCTTTTACCTGAAAATAAAAAATATATCGGAATTGTTCTTAAATCTCCTGCAAAAAATTTAAAGCAATGTTTTACCACATCTCATTCCAGTGTGAATTCAAACATTTACTGGTTAGCATCATATTCAAAATTGCCCAGCTTTTCGAAGGTGCTCAGAATATTATTTTTACACATGAACTTGAATTTTTTGCTGTCACAATCATGTTTTATTTTATTTTAAGCTTACTCCTAACATAGATTAGCTTCGAAATTTGTATCCAAAGAATGTATTTAACCCTTTTTTAATCTAAACAAAATAATTGACATTAATTGTCTGATCAATCTTTACCTTAATAAGTTCTTTAAGTCTATCAGCAATCCAAACCAATCCATTTTCATCAACTTTTGCCATGTCTCCGGTTTTTAACCATCCGTCGGCAAAAGTATTCTGGGTCGCCTCTGGATTATCTTTGTATCCTCTCATTACATTCGGCCCTTTGATAAGCAATTCACCGACCTGAAGTATTATTTTATATTACGTATATAGTCTTACATATGTATTCTTTAAGAACTAGGAAGTGGTACTACACACTACACACAATTTGTCAAGCTTATTTTCATCCCAAGGTGTGGTGGGATGGTATTTTAGGCATAATTTTGCTCTACGCATTCAGAATCCTAAGGTTCATAAGTTATAGATACGCCAATGAAAATAGTGTGATACAGGCAGTAAAAATCCAGTTCCTCGACTTCTAAGGTAGGGCAGTCTGATTTGTGTGAGATTTCCTGTTGCAAAGTTATTCTATTTGCCCTGAATTGGTAATTTTCTGAACGATCACGTCAACTAGACAGTTGGTAGTAGGTAAAAGTGTATGGGTAATTATTTATTATTTATTAGTTTATTATTGATATACATTACCTCACCTGGTCCCAAATTCTTCAAGTCACTATCAACGATTCTCATTTTTATATTGGGCAGAGCGTATCCCACTGATTCGTGGTTGTTACCATTCATTGGCATTAGTGTGACTAAAGGACTTGCTTCTGTCATACCGTAGCCTTGGCTAAAATTAATATCTCTCTGAAAACAAACGCGATTTATTAGAAATACCACACTGGAATCTATTTTGATTTCCTGATTACTTATTATATCACCTTGTTAGACCAAATAAGCCGTTTAACCGAGGGTAAGTCATCTCTTAGCTTCTGGAGTTTCCTAAATGTATTGCCAGATTTTAACATGGACGTAGCAAAGAATATACTACCAGAAAAGCTCTAACAAAGTGAACTATATTTGACGGAGATTTTTGTAACTGAGGTACTGAAATAAAGAGATTAACTACGACGAAAGAAAAGCAGATAAAGATAGATTATAAAAAGTAAATGCATTTAGACTAAGGTATGAAACATAGTCGTAACCATCAATTTCCATCGGATAAGCAGCTCGTTCCTGTACTATTACGGTATGAAAACGTGTCTTAAAGGAAGTGCAATACACACGCAGTAGGTATTTTGACTTATCTCTAAAGGAAAGAAATATGAGGGAAAGAGGTGTGCTGAGAAAAGTGGCGCGACGCGACTACACAGCGGTCTCTTTGATCAGCCGCGGTATTTATCATCGCAGGCTTCGCGTCGAGTTTATTGACATGTAACAGCTGATTTAGGTCGCAAGGCCATTTGCTTTCATGACTCTTATTACTGTAGTTATAGGGTATAGTTCAGCATGAGAACAAGAAACGTTTAGGGTAAAATAATTAAATTAGTTATACTTTCCAATTCTATGTAATCCGATGAAAAGAAACATATTATATGAGAAAATGTGACAAAAAAGGAATTTATTAAAGCGCCATCTATCGTATGTCACGTGCACTAGAATAATTCTTATTTCAAAAATTGTTTCCCCTAAACTCCACCTAGTAAGTTACTTAGCAAATTGTATTTTAACGATATTCATTTGTAATATTAATTCATTTTGTGATTTATGTTGGAGGAGTCATGAAGACGTTCATTTTCAAACATATTTTTAAGCAAATCATATACTTACTTGTGCTTTATCGTACAATTTTTGTATGTCCGCTGCCGGAAGTGGCGCCGCTCCTGACGTCACGGAACTCACACCTTCCAGATGCTTAGCTGTCACTTCTGGGTACGAACCAAGGAATAAAACTGAAAAAGTACATCTATATCTAGTAAACTGCATGTCAGTCTCAGAGTTCTCTACAAATATTCGAAAAAAAATCAGTGTACTAATACGGGGTACCAATGACTATCCAATTTTGTGAAAGGATTGAAAATCGCAAACGAGCGGTTAGAAAAGTGTAATTCAATGATGACGTAGTGAAATTATCGTGTACATAAATCATGTTGGGCTAACCCAATAAATCAATAACCAAATGGCGTGAAACTACGAAACCAATATAACAAGGAAATTAAAAACAAATACTTTATTATTTGCAAGCTATTCACAACTGCTTATATTACAACTAAGGAGTTGAAATGCTATAAAAATGATTCAATACTTTACCCATAGGTGGCGCTAGGTACATCGAATTGATCCTATAGTCCAGTAAAGTGGACAGAAGTGTGTCTGGCTGGAACTTCGGTAGTGTCACCAACTGCAAGCCGGCAGACATTTTGTGTAATACTAGTATACTCAGTCCGTAGGAGTGGAACATTGGAAGCACTACCAGCGTCGAATCTTGATTGGAATCTGTATGTAAGATACACATTCAAATTAATATTAAAGCCAAATAAAGGTCTCCCTTGCTAAGTAACAAATTATTACTAAGTAGTTAACTAACTTAAGTAACTTAACTTGTTAAGTAACTTAGGTAAGTGTTAGTAAAAAATAAATACACACGAACATTTGTTTCGGTGCGGGGATCGAACCCGCGGCCTCTCGTTTCACAGGCGGCTAACCAACTGCGCCATGGAGGCTGTCAGTAAATTGAAGGGTGTCGGAGTAAATTGAATATATGAAGAGATAAATGGATTATAAACAAAAAAAATGGCGGCTTATACCAGCTGAAAACATACCAGTTGTATATGAATATCTTCTTAATTCTGTATCCTGTTGGCAGCAATTAGCAACAATATTACTATGAGTTAATTCTGCTCCCTTTGGAAGTCCAGTAGTACCGCTAGAATACAACAAAAAAGCTATGTCTTCATGACTCCTTCTAACTTCTTTAAGAATATCTAAGTCTACGTGATTATCGTCATATAGTTCTTTAAATGAAATAGTTCCTGAAGGCGCTGGTTTATCTACATCCACGGTGATGATGTTGATCTCTTTCTGGGCTAGTTCTAAAGCTTTTCGTGTATTTGGGACTAAATCTGGATGTGCTATGATTACCGAGGGGCGGGATGTTTCCAACTGCTTTTGGATTTCATCTGAAAATATAAAGAAATTTGTAAATACAAAACGTAATCCTAACCACCCTTAATCGAACCCTCGATTGAAGAGTAGGCCCTTGCCCTGCAGTGGGACGTATATTTGGGCTGATACAATAAGTATATTTAAAATAATCATGAGAAATATTTCTTCTCTGACACTGAATTATAACTTACAATGAGTATAAACAGGATTCAAAGTTGTAACAATTCCACCAGCTGCCAAAATTCCGTGCATGGCGATGGGAAACTCAGGAGAATTCGGCATTATAATTGCGACGGTATCGCCATCTTTGATCTTGAATTTTCTTCTGAGGTTTGCACCGAGAATTCTAGAATGTTTGTGAACTTGCTCGTAGGTATATTTTCGCTTTGTTACGCCACATACCTGAAATGAATACATTTGAATGAAAAGTTTAAAGATACTTCAACAAAAGCTTGCATATTAAATTTCACGCCTTTAGAAGGGGTGCCGTGAGTACCAGCCACAAATCAGTAAATTCCATCTATAGATGGAATAAGAGGTGAGCTTATCACTATGTCTGAAATAAATTATAGATTGTGGCAACTGAAATGAAATTTACAAGCCGGAAACTCAGCTAAAGTACATTGTGGAGTTATGGACTCTTCACACGATTTGAAAATCGTACTCAGAACCTTGAGATTCACAGCTCATAAAGGTGCCTTTAGAAACTTAGAGCAATGTGACAGTAATAAAATCTAAGGAGCATTTATTTACTATGAAATAAGTATGCTTTACCACAAATTGATAGGTTATTTAGAACGCAAGTAGAAACAGTGCTTATACCTTTATACAGTACAATAGTGAGAAGTTAATGTCTCTTCAGCCGATGGAAAGTATGCGCACTTGATTACATCCGGATATACACAAGTGAACCCAAAATGCGACATATTTACATACACTTACGTCACAAAGGGTCCAAAACCACGTTGCTGGTGCAGAGATTAACATTAATAATATTTATTAAAATACCTAAACAGAATTATCTCTAATCGATTTATTAATCGATCTAAAAATTATGCAAGTCAACAAGATTATGATTATTTTTGTTATCCATTCAATTAATTAATTCAGCCATTCATTCTATAGTCGTATATGTATTTGTGACTTTATTATTATAGTTGCTTATTAAATAATCTCTTAAACCATTTTTATTACAATTTTTAGGTTTACTTTTATTGCCGCCTTGCTTTTACTACCCGAGACTAAATGCTGGTCATTGGAGTTATCGTGATGTATTGTAAATTTTTGATGATTGCCGTAGGACTAAGATAGGATAGGTAGGTAGGTAGGATAGTAATAACTTAATAAGAATTACTGCACCTCCGATAACTATGACTAAAGAGGTTTCCATAAATGAGCTGTTCGTTTAAAACGATTCACTATACTTCTCTATCGAACCGGTCTATTGACTGTAATCATGCTTAGCAAGTAGCTATATAGCCCTTGCAATTAAATAAAGTGTATAACAATGTACCAATCTTAGATAATGTGCACTAATATGCGTCTACTTACGTCAAACGCAACAAACAAAGTTACATTGAGACGTATACAGGGTATATCAAGACCGCGATCGAAAACGAAGCCAGGTGGTAGTATTAGTGACTTCATACATAATGCAACGAAAAATTTCGCTAAAAATCGTCAACTTTTTTTTGGTAATTTTTTACTTATCGTCGTATTTGGGTGATAAATACATAGTTTTCCTAAAATAATGATGTACACCTTTTTTTTTAAGACGCAATGGGACGATAGGGTTTAAATTATTATTTTCGCAATAACTAGGTATTCACTACTCAAACACAAGGATCTTTAAAAAATAGCAAAATAATACCTGTTGCGAAATTATTTTTTGCATTGTGTCTGTAACCACTAAAACTACCACCCGGCTTCGTTTTCGGTTGCAGTCTTGATATACCCGGTATAACACAAAGCGTAGGACATGCATTTACAAGGTGGACAGACGACCAGACAAAGATTTATGAAATCACTGAATACAGGCCGCTTCTAACAGGTCTCTATGGAATTCCCTAGAGGAGAGGCTTAATTTTTTTTTATTGCAATGAATGGCGTGACGAGCATGCCATTCGCCTGAAGGTAAGCGATACGACCGCTAATGGACAGTTGAAAACCAAACAACACAATGAATTACAAAGCAATACTTGGCATTCCACTGCGCTCGCCATCCTGAGACATAAGATGTTAAGTCTCATTATGTCCAGTAGTTACTTTAGCTACAATGTCCTTCAAACCGGAACACAACAGTGCATGCACACTGCTGTTTGGCGGGAGAAATAGACATTGCGGTGGCACCTACCCAGGCGGCCTCTCACATATGAGAAACCTACGACCAGTTGTTAAAAAGTACACTTCCTGCAGCTGAAGAGAGAGTGATACAACACAATAGTGAAGAGTCAATCACATAATATTTTAATTAAAAAAAAAAAAACAATTTGAAGACACCTCAGCGTAACGTACAGAATTTCTTAAGGTGAGGAGTGAATTGCAATGTTCTTCAGTGCTTAGTAATTTTAAGTTCTGAGTGGTCTTGCTGCTCTTTTTGGGCAAACGTGATGCATGCCATCATCATTCATCGCTTAAATAACTACATCGTCTGTCCGCGTCCCAAAAAAGGGCTAGGAGGGCCGACCGTTGGTCTCCTCTCTCACGGCTCAAGGAACTCGCTCATTAAAATTTCGAACTCGTATCGGGCTTAACCTAGGAACGACTTTGTTTTTACGGGTCGCTTGGATTGGCCACACCCAGAAGGCTTAAGTCTAGATGTTTCCACAACGTGCCATTGGGGCCTCTGCGATTACAGAGGACCTGTGTCTGTGAAGGCCGTTAGGTTAATTCTCGGTGGCCAAAAAATAACATAAAAACCTTGTACCGTGCTACATTGATAAAAAATTATCATAAAAAATCATCACATAGATAGACAGACAAGCGTACATATTAGACCTTGTTTATCAACAACAAAGAAATATTCGAAGACGATTAATCAATCAACCTTCACAGGTCGGATTCACTCGCTGACGTAACATTTATATAGATTATAGACCATTGAACTTGCAAGGTTAGTACACGTTCAATTGGTTTTAACGGAATTAGAAAAGAAGGTTAATCAATTCGCTAGTCTATAGTTTTAAATTAACTTGGCTTTGAATTTCAGAGGTACAATAAATCCTCAAAATTAAATAGGATGCAAATACTTTTTTTTGCGTGGGATTCATAATTAGTCGATACACATAGATTTTTATTATTATACACAAAACTAATAACATCGTTAGTACGTTGTCAAGCTGATAAGCTGCCTGATAGCGATAACACGTAGCTAGAAATACTGGAGGTCCGATTAAAAAGATTTATAATGATAATCATTATTTTTATTGCACAAAAAAGAAATATATAAAGAATTTTGCAAACAAGATACTCAAACAAGGTGCTCGTATCGCTAACGGCGATCTCGTTTAGACAACCTTTGGCCGGACTGGAAAGAACAGAATTTCTAGAATACGTTTTAAAAAATGTCCATGCATACATTGCCAACATACTCGTATGGTTCCATGAGACAGGAGTAATCATCGGATTCATGGATTTTATTCTTCACATTTCAGACACCAAGTCTGTTGCTCATTACGAATACAGTCAAAGCGAGTAACGTACTTGCACCACAATAGCTTTAAGCCATGACATAGAACTCATGGACTTAGCGCCTAAGGCTAAGATAAGCCTCGCACCCACATGGGATTACACGCCGGGTGATGCTCTTTTTAGAATATCATGATGGCCTTATATATGAGGCTCTTGAGATTCAATTATTTCCTACAATGGCGAACCACTCCTTAGACCAATGTAATTTTGTCCACCCAAGACTTTGACGTCAAAGTTGTATGTGTAACGCTAATTTTTACAAAATATCACTGTGTTTCGACAATTTTTAATTGATGCATGCTATATGGCTGATTTGAAAAATGCCATGATATAAATCTATATTAAGTTACGCCTTTCATACCACTATGAACAATTTTCATATGTTGCTGTATGTTTCACTCTGTTGTACAGTTTAATAAGTCCACCTTCGCAATTTACTATTTATCAATGTACTATTTTTATTAATATAATATTTGGCTTTGCTCACTTAAAAAACTACAAGGTACGTATTTGACAATGGCAGTGTTTATTTATATTTATGTCACCTTTACCTTAATTGAAATTCTGTATATTATTACGCTGATTATAATTTTCATATAATCAGCGTATTTGAGACCGAAATAAGTTTGGTTTCTTTAGTGTTACCTTTGCCTACCACTTTTGGGATATAAGCATGAACATATATATAAGTTAATAGTAGGTAAATAAACAGTGCTACAGCTCATGCATGAATGGTCCACTTAAAATAAATTAGCATATGTGCAAATTGAATCACCTTCACACTCGACTGACCATTATACAGGGTATATCAAGACTGCGACCGAAAACGAAGCCAGGTGGTAAAATTAGTGACTTCAGACACAATGCAACTAAAAATTTCGCAAAAAAAATCGTTAACTTTTTTTTGGTAATTTTTTACTTATCGTCGTATTTGGGTGATAAATACATATTTTTTCCAAAATAATTATGTACACCTTTTTATTTTTAAAGACGCAATGATATGTAAGGGTTTAAATTACTATTTTCGCAAAAACTAAGGATTTACCACCTAAAAACAATGATTTTTAAAAAATTGTAAAAAATTATCTATCGCTTATTTTGCGTAATTTTTAGTTGTATTGTGTCTAAAGGCACTAAAACTACCACCCGGCTTCGTTTTCGGTCGCAGTCTTGATATACCCGGTATATTTGACACCTGGCCCTTACTTAGAAAATTGCAAAAATGACTGTAAAAACCAGTAAATACATGCAATCGAGTGAATGGTGAGCGACGCGCACCTTTACGGCAGGTCGGAAGGTCGCCAAGTAGGCACTAGGCACTACTGGCTGTTTATAGTATAGTGTTCTCTATTAGCTCTGTCTATACAGGGTATATGAAATGGAATGAAATTCGTTTATTGGTCACGTAGGCATTTAAATAGCTCTTATGACAAGTCAATACACATTGTACTTATTTTCTATTAACAAGATATTTGTTGTAATATTTATATTAATTTTATTATATTAAGTATTATGTTACTTATTAGTATTTATATATATCAAGACTGCGACCGAAAACGAAGCCAGGTGGTAGTATTAGTTAGTAGCCAATTTTTTTTAAATTTTTTACTGATCGTCGTGTTTGGGTGATAAAATACATAGCTTTATTAAAATAATAATGTAAACCTGTTTATTTTTATTGATGCAAGTGTTTAAATTCCAATTTTCGCAAAATCTAGGTATATACCACCCAAACACGATGATATTTAAAAAAATGCAAAAAAAGCAGTAGCTTTTTGGCGAAATTTTTAGTTGCGTAGTGTCTGTAACCACTAAAACTACCACTTAGCTTTGTTTTTGGTCGCAGTCTTGATATATCCGGTATGGTTGCAAAAGTTAGGTATGGCAGAAGAGGCATCAGAGTAAAGTAAGGGCAATGAAGATGAGATCATTACGGGCAACTGGCAGTGTGAATTTACTAAGCTATAGAAAGCGTCGAAAAAAACACTAAATAATGCTTACCACAGCAGTTTTACTCGCCCACCGGTCCATTTTGCTAAACACATGTTCGTGTACAGTTGTCTTTAGAATTTCGATTTCATTGCACGGTGATAGGATCACTTTGTCACTGGTCCAAATTTTTTTGTTCCTAGCGAAACTAGCGAGTCCGCGACGGAGTATTTTCGACATGTTTATGCGTCGCGTTATCGAACAGAATTAACTAGTTTTGTATAAAATGTATACAAGTGAGCGTGTGCGCTAAACACGTATGTAGTAGTCATACAAATTGGACACTTCAAAAAGCGGACTTCAAAAACCGATATAGGTAGGCATCTTACGTATATTACAACGCCTTGATTTCATTCGCACGATGCCATAGCCAGAAAATATTAATAAAATGGAAAGGAGTGATAAACATGTGATAAAGGAATAAGCACCAGGTTTATCGATATTTAATTTCAGCAGGAATGAATTTTAAACACTCGATTTTAACTGAAGATGCCTCGTAGTAGTCTGAAATATAATAATCGTCAACTTAATCTTTAGACATGGTAAGTTCACTGCTGAACACAAGCGTCCCACAAACTGTAGGAATTATTTAACTTTTTTTTCTTTAAATAATGAAATATTGTGTTAAAATAATGTTATTTATTATTGCAGATTTATTTTTATGAATTCAACATGTGGAAGTTTTGCGAAATAACTAATTTTACTACATCAACGACAATGATTACGACTAATGATAAATAATGATAAGTCAATAAAACAATATTCTTGTACTTTTATCATCGTTATTTGAATAATATTTTTTACTTTAAGGAATAAACATTATGGATTTTGTTTAGACAATAATTTGAATTTTTCTCATATACGGAATGGACCAACGGATGATCTTCTGGCCTTTGTCCTGCATCGCTGGGGTGAGGCGATAGACCGTGGCGTGGCGAGGCCCTTGCTGTGAGCCTCAACAAAGCCAAAGCGTTTGATACGGTCTGGCACCGTGGTGTTATATCCAAGCTTCCGGCATACGGTCTGCCCGACAACTTGTATTCGTGGATTTCTGTCTTTCTACACTGGCGTAGAATGCGTGTCGTCGTTGACAGACACGCTTCGGCGCTCATGTCGGTAGTAAATGCCGGAGTTCCGCAAGGCTCGGTGCTGTCGCCCACCCTATTTATTCTGCATATCAATGATTTGTTGTCGCTTGACAAAATTCATTGCTAGGCAGATGACAGCACGGTTCATGGGTGATACTGCCACAGGCCTAAATAAATATTTTTATAATGTAGTTACATAAGTCTTGTTTGAAATAACATTTTGAATTCTACCAAATTATAATTAATTTAGAATTGTATAATGACAATTTCCCTTGTGCGGTTAATAAATTCAGTATTTTGTAATCACTCAATTGTGTTAAAAAAATGTCAGGTTTACTCGCCTGATATACCTATGTATATTTATAAAGTACAATGACCCGCCGAGTCTCGACGTAACACGCGCATCGATATATTATTATATCTATACCGGCCTTTGCGGTACTTATTATCTATACTTCTATAACATGAACCTGGCAAATATAAACAAAGCAATTATGTTCAACCTTTTAGGTCATTCGTCTCTGATTTGTTGTTTAAAGCAGTGCTGGAATGGAGACCAAGAACTGGTTATAGAAACCGGGGCAGGCCTTTGACGAGGTGGACCGACGACGAAACCATCTGGTGCCTTTGTGCCACTCATATCGACTGATGAACGATTCAACGGTGTTGACAAGTGTCGCATAGAAAATATTCATCGAGATTCTCGTAAAAACGAAGTCACTAGGAGTAGATCTTATTACGAAGAATCGCATGATATATCGAATATCGTGTTTCGTAGGAGCCCCCCAGTTCCGAGCAGGTTAGAATTATTGTTTCGGTTTACTAGTGCCTGGATACTGTGTCTGAAATGCTCTGCATTTATTGAAAGGTGTTTTTGAAGTCAATACGTCGTGTCAGCACCTATAGAAAAATACCTCAACAAATGGAAACTTCCTTCTTTCGACAGTCTCCCCTTTTTTGGCTGGTTATGGGTGGCAATGTTTACTAGCACTGAAATGTCGCTTATTTGTATGTTGAGCTTAGATCATAAATCTAGGTTTAGATAATATTAAAACACCCACATTTTATCCTGAATCATTTATTTATGTCGATTACCGAGCAAAAATGTTTATTTTGGTCCATTATAATAGTTCATATAAAAATATTTTTTATTTACATTCATGGTTTTGATGGAAATATAGAACAACATATATGCGATAAATTATTTTGTTATGTGTAAATATGTTTTATAAACTATCTTTGAAAAATTATTTGTATCCTCTATACCACTATCGTAATAATATAATATAATATCTTGTAATTGGGTCCGGTCACTTTAATCTTATGAAATAACTTTATTTAAATCAAGGCTTCGCGAATAGATAGAAAAAACATATAGGACACTTACATAACAAAATGTATATCTGTTTCAATTATTTAATGAATGAATAATAATACAAACTACATTAACAGATATACAAATTTCCAAACGATACGTCCCGACTCCTGAAGTTAGCCGTCAAAATTCCTGGATAGAACTTGACATGTGAAAGGTCTTGATATTCCATTCTAGACTCGAATAACATGAAATCTTTTTGACGATTTAATGTATTAAATATGTGTTTATACTCGTATATTCACAGATACCAAGCACGCTAGTAACTTAGCGCTTGAAAATACTTGGATTTTGATGTACTAAAGCCCCATTTACACGTGGAGAGATTCTCGCCTCGGAGATATGATTATTGTAAGGATATAAAAAAGTTGCATCGTGTAAACATTAGTCAGACGATAATCTACAGCGGTTATGTCATGCGATAATCGCATACGATTCTCGCCGCGAGAAACTCTCCTCGTGAAAATGGCGTTTTAATCACGTAGAACTAAAAAACACAGTAAAATATATGACTGTCCTGAAAAATTACATCTCTAACTGTCCCCTTCTCTTGGAAATTACACCTCCCCCCCTTTTCCTTTAGTACGTAAATCCACCGCGCCGGCTGCCGACTGCGGGATGCGTAAAAGTGTGAAGGCCATTGACATGCGCAATGTCGTAATTAAGTCCTTCATTTAACCTTACATATTGTAGGACTTTAATTTGTAGAAAAGTTTTTAATAAAGTTTTTAATAAAATATTAATATAATATTATTAAAATATGTTGAAAATTCTTTAACAAAATTATCATTAAATCTTTTACAATAATAAACTTTTTGTAAAATATTTTTATAAAAAATATCGACACTTATTTAATTCAGTCACTTAAATCTCGATTTATGATTTAACAACATTAGTGAAAAGTATATAAAAATTGGAATTTAGAAACTCAAACAAAATAAATTGCAAGAACACTTTGAAAATGAAAATGAAAATAATTTATTGAATCCATTAAAATGTTCAACATTGTTTAGATTCAGTCATTTTTTGAACTACCACCCGGTTCGGAAAGCGGTTTTCACTAGAGAAGAACGGGCAAGAAACTCTAGTGTTGCTCTTTTCAAAACCAGTTTACAATGTATGATTATTACAAAAATTACAAGTTGGTTTAAATCAGAGCAGTTCATTAATAACTTGTTATGATTTGCAAGTAGGATATAGTTGAATACGAATAAGTTTACTTTATATTTAATATGGCTGAGAGAAACGAAACGAAGTAACCCATAACGAAGAATCAGTATACTCTGTTTTGCCAACGCAATAAATAATTATAAAAGCGTTAAGTAATCTATTTATCAATTACAAAGTAAGCAAATCGGACAGACCAGTCCACACAAGCAGCACCCGTTCACGAGTATGACGCATGTGCCAGCCATCGGCCTCCTCAACCATGCTACAGGGAAGTGACCGACCCGGCACACGACGCCACCGCAAGCACAGACTTTTAAGCGAGCATGACTTATCCAATCGCTTACAAAGCAAAACTTTACCACTTTACCACCAGATACTCTTTAAAACTTAACTTTTTAATATTATATATCTTTTTTATTCTAAATGTAATATTATTTCGAACACTGACACAGAATAATAATTGACAAATAATATATTCATATAAGCTTCCCAATATTTTTAAACCATATTATGGATATTATTCTACCTTAACTTCTCGAATAAGTCTTATCCACCCATAAAAATATCAATATCTATCTTACTGGCATTTAGGTATCCGGATAGTTTATTAAAAATAATGACATTTAATAGAACGAAGTATCGTTTTAACAATTCGTAAAAAGCATTTTATGGAAATAGATTTTTAGCTTTGTGAAAAGACTATTATTACCTGAGACAACAATTAGATATTGTTAATATTTTTATATTTTATCATTTGACACCTAATTTTATAATTTCATAGCATTTTGATTCACCCATATACCCCAGTAGCCACCGAGTTATTATTAATAAATTTATTTATCGTAACACGTAAAATATATCTCGAAAACCAATTACTTTGTCTGCAAGCACAGAGTGGTAATTACAGTCTAATTTCTACTTATATTGAGGAAAAAGGTATATAATGGTCTTTTCAACAGCTTGTTGTAAAGTTCACCACTTCTTCATATTTATACAAAAATAACTACGTTAACAATGCTGTTCCTTCAAAACTCTTCTAAGTATCTTCCCAGCCTGGCTTTTAGGTATGCTATCCAAAAACACGATGTCTTCAACCTTTTTGTATGGCGCTACTCTTTCTTTGACGAAGTTGGCTATTTCTTCTGCAGGACTGTTGCAACCCTTTTTTAAGACTACGAATGCTTTAGGAGCTTCTCCGTTGATCGGATGTGGGACGCCTATAACCGCTGCATCGACTACTGAAGGATGTTCCCGAAGGACCGCTTCTAGTTCCGCTGGGGGGACTTGGAAGCCTTTTACCTGAAAATAACCTAGGGTTAAATTGCCTCAACAAACTAGTGACAATATATTCTTTCCTGAATTCAAAAAAGGGTTAAATTGCCTTATACAACTACTGATAATATCTGTATGTATTGACAGTGAATTGTGAATTTCTGGGATTAATTACCGTGGCGGGCAACTATTATGTGAGTTTGACGGTCTGAAGAATTTCGTATGAATTAGATCAGCGTGGCATGGCGATACAAATATCTTCTACCATAGTTTGTGACAGAGAATTCAGCGAACTCCAAATAACACTAGTTACTCCTCTGCCCACCATCTTAAGGACGGAATGGCGTGAGCATATTTACAAAAATGTTAGTTGTGGAGTTTTGCTACTTCATATCTAAAATATTTGAACATTTTTATTTGGGTCTAGATCTAGAAAAAAAAACATGATCAGTGAAAAAGTCAGGTACCTTGATAAGCTCCTTGAGTCTATCAGCGATGGTCAAGACTCCGTCATTATCAACGACGCCCAAGTCTCCCGACCTGAACCATCCATCTGGGGTGAACACTTCGCTGGTGGCCTCAGGGTTTTTCCTGTACCCCCTCATCACTTGAGGTCCTCGAATCAGGATCTCTCCAGTCTGCGAAAATATAAGAAGCCGTCCTATAAATAAATAAATAAAGAAAAACAGTTCACACACAGATATATTAAGATCAAAATATATGTCTTGTCGTGAGTATCAGAAAATATGAGAGATTTTTCAGTCTCACAAATAACGAGACCCGAAACAAACACTTGTGGAATCATTCCATCCACAAATATTTGTCTTGAAGCGAGAGTCAAACCCGCGGTCTCTCGTTTCACAGCCGCTGACTAATCTACTGCACTACAGATGCTGTCAAAATGTGTTTTAATACTTAAGAGCTGGCACTAATTTTACGTGTATTTTAAGGTTCGTTTCTTTTTACAATTATTATTATTATACATAGACAGAAGGAACTTTTAAGAACTAAATGGTTTTTGAAGAAAAAGCCTATTCTAAAAATTTGTGATTCATTCAGCTATATTGGAAATTACAATAACAAGCGATCATATTTTCTGATAAGTTGGCTAAACGCTTGGCTACTTGCTACATCTGTATTCTGATTGTGTTTGATGGGTGGATGAATTCTTACCTCATTAGGTCCCAAATTTTTGAAGTTGCTGTCTACTATCCTGAGCTCAGTGCTGGGTATGGGCGGTCCAGTGCCTGAGAAGTTCTTGGTCCAGCCAGTAGGAGTCAATGTGACGGTCGGCGACGTCTCCGTCAAGCCATAGCCTTGACGAAAGTCGAGTTGTTTCTGAAATGACGCAAATATACGAATGCTTAAATATTTGTTTTGGAAATACTCTACTAAATAATTACAATATTTGAAAATTACAATAAACACTTATTTATATTTAAAATATAGAACTTGAAACTTGGAAGTTTTTGGGGATACACTGCTAATTTGGCCTAGGTACTGTATAAATGTCCCAATAGCCCTTTCTTCTTCTCTACCTTTTTCTTCCCTTGCTTTCAGTTTGAAGAGTCCGGGGACGCATCTGCTTTTCAAATGTTGTAGACGTTCATGGGCGAAAATAATCACTTGCCTTGCTTTTTCATGAGATATTTGGTCGTTTGCGGAACTTATGCAATTAAATTCAACACGGTTCTATTCTACACTTACTAAAATATATATTCGCTTTACTTTACCTTTGCTCTTTCAAATATTCTATCAACATCAGACGCCGCGAGCGGAGCAGCGCCATTGACCAAAATCTCAAGATGCTGTAGGCTTTTCTGCGTAGAAGCCGCGTGAGATCCCATTAGCAGAACTGGAATCATAATTACAAAGGTACTATCTAAGAGGGCTCTGAAACCTTTAATGCCGTATTATAGACAGGCATTAACCGACTAAGATTAGGAAGAAAGGACGTCGTGGCGTTTATAAGTAAATCAAATACTAAAGTAGCATAACCTCAAAAAAATATTACTATAACTGTTTTGTCAGCGTCATTTATCTTTTGCTGCCATCGACCCTCGTAGAATTCCTGATAGGTCCTGCGCGAGCAGATTTTGTTCGTGAAGACTACTATAACAATGATATTCGAGGAGGAGGTCATATTCATATTTTGAAAGGCTGTTATAGGGTATCTAGACAAAACAGTACTGACTGCCTCGGTGGCGTAGTTGTATTACAGTACGGTTACAAAGCTGAGATCTCGGGTTCGAATCCCGGGTCGGGTAAAGTGATATTGGATTTTTCTATTCATTATCAGCCCGGAGTCAGGAATTTGTGCCCGATATGGCGATAGGCTCGCCCCTTATCACATCATGGGACGGAACATGCAAGGCGAAATGTGGGTGTCCTGGTGGCGCCTCTGCCTGCCCCTTTGGGGATAAAGGCGTGAGTTTATGTATGTATGTATGTAGACAAAACTGTAACTATAGAATTCAAAATAGCCATATTATGAATATAAAAAAATGTAAACTTACTCAGAGGAGGCGCGACGAACAACAAATTGATCTTGTACTTCTCCATAGCATCGAAGAACGTGTCCGGTTGGAACTTGGAGAGCATGACTAGTTTTCCGCCAACAGACATCTTGTGGAACATCAGGACAGTGGCGGCAAAGATGTGGAAGAGTGGCAGTACCACTAGAGCCCTGTCTTGGTGTGTGGCTGAAAGAGATTTTTAAGAAAGAGATGATAATTTTTATACTAGCATAACAGTGAGCACCTGATGGTAAGTGTGCTGCAAGGTAAATCAGTCTCCAGTGGTGTAAAATGGTTATTTCGTCGATCGACACAATTATGCCGAGTTACTCGAAACCGGGTGTATGCACATACACATGCACTGATATTAAGACGGGATACACCTCCATAGGTACTATAAAGTATTTTGCAGAATAGTTCGTATACAACTCTCGATGATCGATATTCGGACACAAATATATACAGGGTATATCAAGACCGCGACCGAAAACGAAGCCAGGTGGTAGTATTAGTGACTTCAGACATAATGCAACTAAAAATTTCGCAAAAAACATCGTCAACTTTTTTTTGGTATTTTTTTACTTATCGTTGTATTTGGGTGATAAATACATAGTTTTCCTATAATAATTATGTACATCTTTTTATTTTTTAATACGCAATGGTACGATAGGGTTTAAATTACTATTTTCGCAATAACTAGGCATTTACTACCCAAACACAATGATTTTCAAAAAATTGCAAAAAAATATCTGTCGCTTATTTTGCGAAATTTCTATTTGCATTGTGTCTGTAACCACTAAACCTACTACCCGGCTTCGTTTTCGGTCGCAGTCTTGATATACCCTGTATATCCATATCAAATATGTATATATTATACGTGTATACGTATACAAGCTAAAGTACGACATCCAACAGACAATCAATTCAATTGAAGTCAAGTGAGCGCGATCATTGTGACCAATTAGCGAAACATCTTGGAATATTTGGCAAGTGTAGAGTCATAATACAAATTGAATACGCAAAGCTGCAAGAAATATAACGACTGATTGCCGATTGGCTAAATACACAGCACGAAGGTTAGTCGCAGAACGTGCTTGGTTTCCCAAAGATATGATATAATCGTATGCGATACATTAAGTAGTCTGGCTTATAATGCAATGGTGATAACGATTGTTACAAGACAGTTTACATTTTCGATGGACTTTGGACTCCAATCATATAAATCTTGGTGGAAATTACTTTAATAGAGACTCCTACTTTTATTTTTTGTAATGCTAGCTAGATTTTTCTATGCGTTCTTTATCACAATAATGTTATTCCATTGTTATAAAAATAAAATAATTTATCACCTTCCACGTAAAAATGAAATCTGAAATTATGGAGTTCACTTGAAATACAATAGTTTTTTGTGTCCCATTGAAATGTCACTTGTGATGATAAATTATCATTTATTTCGCCGATAAAATACAATGAAGCTGTCTCGTATCAGTGTTTTTATATCTTGCATTAATACAGTAGCTATTTTAAACGTTGCATTGTCTCTAAGCCTTTTCTAAGTCTTATTTGTTTGTTTTCATGTGAGAAGTTTTCTTTAACGTTTATTTGTTCTAGGCTATTAATTATGGTCGAATTTGCTAGTGTGCTTCGCGGATTATGATAGAACTTACGAAGAACAAGGTATTAAATCTACAGCAGAAATGAGCCGAATAAAGTGGTACGGCCAGGGTGGGACTGCAGTTTGAATAAGTCAGCACAATCTGGGTAGTAACACTGATTCACAAAAACTGAGGTAGCTATTGTACTGCGTTTCATTTGTTAGGTAACAGGTCTGGTCAGGTATAAGCTGGTGGTATGTAAGTCCACCAACCCGCACTAGGCCAGCGTGGTGGACTATATGGCCTAACCACTCTCAATCGATTCTCTCGATTGTAGAGTAGGCCCGTGCCCTGCAGTGGGACGTATATGGGCTGATATAGATAGATAGATAGATACATATTCCCCGAATAGCGATAACTTTATATGATTATTGAAAATCAGTCATATTGAGACAGGGAATTTCTTCGCGTTTGTGGTTCAGCCTTTGTAGAGTCCAAATAGAGATTTGGTTGACATTGAACTTACCATCGAGTACCATGTATTGACTTTTTCGTGCCAATATCAAATATATTTATTTTATTAAAATATTACACTGATACCTGAGCCCTTATTGATTAGAAGTCAAACAGGTCCTCAACCCTAAGTAGCGATTTATAAAACAAGGTAAAGGTCGACATTTGTTTGTTTAAGATAACAACGTTTTTATTACTACTATAACATTGATAAAATAATTATCAATAAAACGAGTGTGTTTTTATGGTGTAAAATAAATTTAATTGGTAGAAGTCGTTTTAGCCTTTTTTAAACATGAATTGGCAATATAAATGTTTAAGATAAACTCAATTTTGTTATTATGATAGAGTGAGATTGGTTTTAAGCAGGCTTTTTGCGCTAAAGAAAACTCCATTTAGATTTTCTTTCACTTACCATCTGGGATATTGCAATCACTTAAATATTATAGTATAAACTAAGTTAACTAGAAGAATAAACTCACCAGTAGTATCATTATGACATCTGATTAATGGATCATTTACTTGCTCGCCATTAGCAATCAGATTTCTCATAGTCAACTCAACGCCTTTAGGCATTCCAGTAGTGCCACTGGAATAAGGCAGAAAGCATATATCGTTGACGCTCCTTCTAACTTCCTTCAAACAGGATTTGTCTACATGCAGATCTTCGCTTAGTTCGTTGAAAAGGACTGTCCCTTCGGGAACTGGGTCTCCGTTCGTCTTCACTACGATAATAGGGAGATCTAATTTGGCAATCGCGAATGCGTCTTTGATAACCTGCACTGTTTCTGGTAAAGTAACCACTAATTTCGCTTCAGAGAGCAGCAGCTGTCGTTGGACTTCATCTGAAAATTAAAGGTGTATTAAAGAAATTATTGACAATCTTCTTAAATCTAGTTACAAGTAACCTACGACCAAAGAAATAATTTATAAATGTCTTATTGTCTAAAGTGTAGATTAACGAACAACAAGTGGCAAACCAATAATCATATAAACACTAATTCCAATCTCAGGAAACACTCATGATATTTTTCGAACCAGAATCACACACAATAAACTAAATCAAGATTGATTTAAACCTTGGATCTCACCGTTCACAGCTTTTACCGATAGACCAATAAAGCGACATTATATTTCTCATTCATCAGTACATCAGGGTAAAGTAAAATAATCTTACGTGCAGTGTAAATAGGGTTTATAGTTGTCACTACCCCTCCAGCTTCTAGAATACCCATAGTAACGAGAGGGTAGTCAGGAATATTGGGCAGCATTATAGCTACTATGTCACCATCTCGCACCTTGAACTTCTTGCGGAGATTTGCAGCGAATGTATTGGATAATTTGAACCCTTGTTCGTATGTGTAACCTCGACCTGTTGTGGCGCATACCTGGAAATTTATTGCATTATTTTAATAAACTACAACCTCTTGGTGATTTTTACTCCTAAAAGACCTTCTTCATAAAGATCCACTATGGGAAATTAAAGCATAAAATGCCCAAAATAAATGTTGTTTCTATCAAAATAATTGTTGACTACGCAATGTTTACATATTATGGTCGCTTTTGACCTTAATTGCGATACTCTCTATGTGGCTCATAATTATCCATCATGGTTTTCGTAGGATCCCTAACAAACAATGAGATTTAGTCAGAAGCTTAGCTTAGCTTAGTTAGCTTAGAGCTTTGGGGTTAGCTTCGAGGATATGGATTAGCATATCATCCCTGCTATCAGCTACATCGGTGTTTAGTACAATTTCTGTGATAAATCTACTTTGAAAACCATTAATATTATCTTGAATACGTAAAATACTTACTGTCATAGTCCTCTCCGGCCATTTATCTAAGTTCTGCCAAACATAATCGTACAAAGTACAGTTTGGTATCTCAATACTCTTGAATGGCGATTTTAAAACATTATCTTGAGTCCAAACACTATGCTTCCTCATAACACAAACATATTTTGAACTCTGGCACAATATGTTTAAAGTCCTTTTTGCGATGAATAAGTTTTTGGACAGCATCGCGCTGTTTAAGATAGAACGCTTCTGAACAGAATGTTATTAAACAGTTGGTTTTGATATATTTTTATCAGTGATAATGGCCTGATGACGTAAGTTTTGTTTAGTTTATTACCCTTGATAACACTGTAAACACTTATTTCTTTATAATTTGTTTTATGAATGCCTCGGTGGTGTAGTTGTACTACGGTACTATTCATTATCAGCCCGGAGAGGTATTTGTGTCCGATATGGCGATAGGCTCGCCCCCATTACATCGTGGGAAGTAACATGAAAGGCGAAACGTGGGTGTCCTGGTAGCACCTCTACCTAGCACTTTTGGAAAAAAAGGCGTGAGTATGTTTTATAATTGTTGACAATTGTTTGCCTCTGAGCATCTAGCATTACATAATACATATCTTGACTTGTTGTATTCCATTATCAAATAATTGGTCTATAGTATTCTCAGCAATTAATAAAATAATTTCTTGAACTTTGCAGTAGCGGCATACTTTTACTATTAATTCATTTTGTAAAATATATGTTTTAAAAACAATATGCTCTTAATTTTAATTGCATGCAGTTAGACTTTATTGTATAATGAACAACCTATATTGAAGGCTTATTAAAGATAAAAATGTGTATACAATCGAGAAAAAAAACCGGTCTACTTGAACCTACATAACTATTCTTAAATGGTCATGACAATCCAGATAAACAAATAAATTTAACAGTGAAAGACACAATCTTAACCCCACTTTAAGATACAAGTCTTTTGTCGGGAGTATCAGGAATCATGAATCTTCACACTGTGTTTTTTTTTTCCAAGTAGAAAAGCTATTAAGCTGCACTTTCGGTACCCAGGGGGAGGCCGAGATGGGTATGTCAGTGTCTCTGGCCTTTCAGTCCGGCACGCTGCGAATTGTGACCGGGCTGGGTCCCTAACAAAAACTAGACCAGCATACTGACTAAAAACCCCTCGGTGACCGTCACACGCATTATGGGCGGCACCGGACATCCCAGAGCCAGATGCGCCCCGATTTTCGTTCGCGTAACCGCCCGGCGCACCTTCCATTGTGGGGGGCCTGAATGCCCCCCTTACCACTATTTTGGGCGCCTGTTTGATATGTTGTGTGCGTCTACAGAGACTAGCCCATGCTCTATATCGCATATCTCGGAGTCGTTATAGGTGGGGGCGCTTTGCCCCCGGAGTTCACCCAACGACTCCGATGACCTCTTTAAAGTCGCCTCTTATGACGAGCAGGGGATACTGTGGCGGAATTCCAGCATCCAGAACCACGGGGTAAACACTGTGATTACATAAGCTTTAGGCGATAGATATTACCACATCCACAGACATTAAGACGTGGAATACTGATAATAATTCTTCATATTTTATTATGACTAGACTATGACTTCATCGCGTAAGTATATAAAGCTAATGTTGCATACAAATATTCTAGTAATCAAGGTTGCGCGCGTAAGATCAGCAAGCTTACTCCTGATACTTGTTTCCACTTGTGATTGAGGAACAAAAACCTTTACTATCAGATATTATTGTACTATATCACCATATTTTTACATGGAAATCAAATCTTTTTAGTCAATATCTATATCATTATTAATTACTTATAAAAGCTAAACTATTAAGTCGAGAAAATAATTTTATTTTTCGTAGTTAGGATGACAATGTATTTGAATTGTGTATTTAACGCTTAACATATTTTAACAGTGTTGGGTTGTTCTTTATTATTTGGTTACACGTTTTATTTTTATTTTTTTCCGTGGTTAATTGTTCTCGCTTAGTAAATTATGCTGGTTATTCAAATTTTTCCCGCTTATACATGATCTTTTCTCATTCGCCAGTGAGCACGTTTTATCTATGTAGGTACGTGTTGCAAAAAATATATTTATCTTAACATTTAATACCGATCTAAGAGAAACCGAAAAGATGACATTTATAAAAATAAAATGACACCTGTACCTTGTTCGCATAATGCAAAAACTGCTCGATTCCTTTTTGTCTTCGGAATGTAACGATAAATATACAGGGAGTCCCAGAACTAGACCATAAACCGGTAACCAGAGATAAATAATAAATAAATCAAACTGTGACGGCATAGGAAAAAAAAATTGTCCTATCCCCGGCAGTTTTCAAGATACAGCGGTTCTAGAAAAAATTCAAAAAATTCTACCTTGAGCAACACTTTATTACAGTGTGACAAGTAGTTTGTACTATTTTTTATTTGGATTCACGTTTTGCGAAGATCAATAGTTACGCTTTAGAACTACATACCAAACTACATAAATACAAGTCTACTTTTCAAGAAAATTTATTAAATTCCTCACGGAAGGAATTTTAAATTAGTTATTGGTCAACTCTGACACCTCCTCACACTGGAAAAAAAATGTACTATACCACCCGTGGCAATTTTGGCCGAATTTGCGCATTTTATCAAGATTATAAAACGCTACTGCCCTTGATTGTGATTCTGAAATTCTGCTCATGAATAGTTTTGCACATCCTGATTTTCTGTGGAAGTGCAAAGGACTATGGTTTGTACAGGGAAAGAAGAGTGGATTGAACCAGAACGGTGCGAAGGGCACAGAAGGAGAAGACTAATTAAAGAACGAAGACTTCTTCACATTCAAGATATTGTGTGGGACGGAACCCTGGGTGCGCGTGTGCCACTCACGCTTGCCGGTTGTTTGCATTCACTGAAGATTATTTTAGATGTTGTTTTTTACTCTTATCAGTAAAAAAGTGTAGTAGCGATACACAATTCAAAATCAATAAAAACATTATCACAAATGGCTTGCGATAAAAACTGTTAAACTTTTATAAATATCGAATTGACTGATATTTGAATACAAAATATATTCTAGTGTTGCAGATAAGTGAATGCATCCAACGAAGTCGTTGATTAAATCAAAGTCCACGAAAATTATCTTAGAAACATTATTTTTTGAAATTAAATCTTTGTTTAATACGTACCAGCTGCTAGCCCACTTATTATTATTGTGTAATTACTGTTATGATTAATATTATGTAATGTTTTATTGTTACATGTAGTGATAGCGTTAAAAGTTGTTAGGTACTCTTATTTTTTTGCCCTGTGGTCCGGGGGTGCAAGAATTCCGCCACGGCATTCCCTGCCCGTCGTAAGAGGCGACCTAAAGGGGTCATCGGAGTTGCTGGGCACACTGCGGGGGCGGTGTGCCCTCACGTATAACGACTCCGAGATGTACGATAGAGCCTCGTCTATGTCAGGGACGCCCACAACACCTTAAACGAGCGTCCAAAAATAGGCGTAAGTGGGTGTCATCCGCACACTGAAGGACCAGCGATGGTTTTGCGCGGGGCGGTAATGCTGACGTAAATCAGGGCTCTTTTCGCCCTGGGATGTCCGGTACCGCCTATAATGCGTGTGACGGTTAACGAGGGGTTTTTAGTCAGTATGCTGGCGTAGATATTGTTAGGGACCCAGCTCGGTCACAACATCCGCATTGTTCCGAGCTGGAAGGCCAGTGACACTGACATACCCCTTTCGACCACCCCCGGGGTACCGAAAGGGGAGCGTAATAGCTTTTCCTCTCGAAACAAAAAAAATAATCTTATAGTGTAAGTAAATGTGTAACCACTACTGGTTGTCCAAATAAATTAATTAATATTCCTTCTGAGATACATTCGTGAACTTATATTATATGCATTATTTGCCAGTAGTAGCGTCGTTGGTTAGACTCCGTCTGTGAAACAAGAGGTCACGGGTTGGATTCGGGAATCCAAACAAAAGTTTGTTTCATCCACGGGCATTTGTTTCGGGTCTGGGAGTTTTTGTGACCGAAGAGTCTCTCGTAGTTACTGATAAACACGACACAAGACTCGATCTTAGTATGGGGTCAGTACTATGTATGATATTTGTTTATTTATTAAATTAACCATAACCGCTATAAAAGAAGCTTATATAACAGCCTCCGTGGCGCAGTTGGTTAGACGCCGCCTGTGAACGAGAGGCCACGGGTTGGATCCCCGCACTGAAAGAAATGTTTGTTATGCTGTAAAACTTAGCTTGATAATTTTGACAGGTCACGCCTATAAAGTTACGCATTCTTTTTGTTACGATGTCATACAGATAAATACCGTACTTCATGGATGGGTACCGCCCCCTTAGAGATGTGCCACGCATAACGAATAACCGCAGACTATCAATAATCGGTTTTGAAATGAAAACATTACATAAAAATAAAAATAATTTGTTTCTTAATTGCCGAAATATGTTCCATTAACAGTACTGATTACATGATAAAATATGTGCATTGAATAAAAGTTACCCAGTCATATTTTTTGGTGTTATACTAGAAAATGGATATAAAAAATAGTATCTATTGACTCCATGACTGTAACAATAATATTTCTAGTCCGGTTAATCAACAAATAAATAATAAAATAAATAAAGAAGTTTAAAGAAATGATTTTATAAAATCCATACCTTAATCACGCGATTATCGATTACAAGTTCCAAAAAATAATAATCGAATAGATTCATTAACGATTATACACAACCCTCATCCCTACTGCGAGCTGTCAAATTTATCAAGCTAAGTTTTACAGTCCATACATCCACGGGTATTTGTTTCGGGTCTGGGAGTTTTTGAGACCGAAGAGTCTTTCGTAGTTTCTGATAAACACGAGACAAGACTCATCTTAGTATGGGGTCAGCACTATGTATGATATTTGTTTATTTATTTAATTAACCATAACCGCTATAAAAGAAGCTTATATACACATAAATTTGTCACCCAATAAATTGTTTGAATCATGAAATGCTTTGTTCAGCAGCTGTAACGCACATGTTTATGTTTTAACACACAAACATTGACATGCAATTTTATCGAAGCATGCAACGCTAAATTTGGCGAAGGCCTTGACACTCACTTGATCTTGTGTTTTATTCACATACTTGTTGTTTTGGATATAAGACAAAACAGTTTCCAAGGGAAAGTAAACACCATATTTCTTGAATAATATGCCTTTTATACTTGATTTGGTATGTAGTACTGCTTATCTATTTAACATTACGAAACGTCAAATAAAATAACATAAATTATGGAAATAACCGGGCACTGTTTGGTCTATCTCCCGTTATTGGTTTATCCTACCTATATACTATACACCTATACACCATATAGTTTACATAATTACTCGTATATACATACTATAAATAACATAGAGAGAAAAGTATTTATGTTACTTACGTGACAGACAGACAAAGACTTGTTGCGGTTAATAATGTCAGTTGCGCTCTTTCAATTGAGGAACTTTGATCCTCATCTTAAGTCACGAGATGCATTTTTGTCCGGTGCTTGTTAATGTGTGGCATACGGCGAATATTGTGCATTTCGGGGTCTAATAGTAAACCAACATAATTTTGACGATCAGGGAGCTATAACCTTGCCTCGATCTTCAAATTGGGAGACTACTATCGGAATTAAATTATACCTACTATCTATTGCACTGCAGTAACTTCGACATCCAGGCTACAAAAATAACTTCGATTATTTTTGAGTGTTCTGCTCTCCCTTATCTTACACTAATGAAGAGTATAATACGAATACTTTTGTATGTGTTGCAATCTGTGGAAACTGTTGTGGATTGTGTAATTCTAGGTGTTGTTAATTTTACGTTATACTAAACAGATACAAAACAACAGATTGTTTACCATATAAAAAAGAACAGCTTTTATAGTACAGAAGAAGATAGGTATAATTCCTGCTCTGGGCTATACTATTGCTTACATTCCTGCCCACATTTTGCCGACTACAGGCATTAAGCTGCAACTTCTTATAACTCGTATTCACTATTTTATTACAGCAAATGCCAAACATCATGCAATGAGTATTGACCTCAACCATTAGCGAGTCTGGTAGCTAGGTCAAGTATTAATTGGCTAATGAATACACAATACCGAGAGTGATTCGATTTTGTTTTGTCTTTGTTTCATGTTTTATATTGTATTTTATAAGCCTATAATCGTCTCAAGTGTCAGTTACTTGTCTGTAACCGATTGTCCGATTGAAAGGGTTAGGTTATAGTCCACCACGCTGGCCTAGAATGGGTTGGCCGACTTCACATACCATATAAAATATTGTTAAGGTACGGTATGCAGGTTAATACAATCCTTTAATACAATATATTTTTAAACTGCCAAACACAGAAATATGTACGATATTGATTAATAGAGTAAATATTACGGTTATTATTTACGCCCTGCACTAGCAACTGGTTCTGATAACATTGAGGAAAATATACAGATATCAATACTATTCAAACATAGTAAGTATACCAATATTGAATCAGCAACATATTGTGTAAAAATGCACATGATAACACAGTTTATAAATAAAACCTATATTATGAAAAGTAATCAATACCAATAATCAATCAATATCAAAAGCTATTCAAACACTGTAGTGTGAGAAAATCCTTTTTCAAACGAAATCTGATATTTCTTCAGTCGATCAAACACTCTAAAAATCTAGTAAAAAATAAAAATATCATATGGATTTAGTATAACTCACTTTTTCCGTTTTCACGAGTGTATGTAGAGATAAATCTGTAATTAGCATTGGAGCTAATGGAAGCGGTGATAAGATAACTGCCCCAGCACGCCACATCGTTATGTAACTTTACAACTGTATTTAACTGTTGTGTAACAATACTTTCCGAGTTTTATTTACTTACATAATAAAGCGATTTGTAAGAATTTCTATGGTATGTAAAGTCCGCCAATCCGCACTAGGCCAGCGTGGTGGACTATATGGCCTGACCCCTTTTACGACCAGTTTCTAAAACCTATCTATCTTTAACAAAAGATTTCGTTAGATATTTCGATGCATTTTATGTTTCAATAAACAAAGATAGAGAGATAATAGATAATACACCATACGGTGTATTTATTTGTGCATAGCTAGGTAAGATGAATATACATGTCCATTTTTGTTTAGTGAAATATATATCATTGTATCAACATAGTAATGGTAGCTATGTTAAGCTCTAGTTAAAGATAGATAGAATATAGAGACCGGGCGTTAATCGTACTCTCGATTGAAGAGGAGGACCGCGCCCTGCAGTGGGACGTATAATATGGGCTAATACAGATACATATACATATTTATTTACTGCTGGTATAATATTCAAATCTCCTCGGTTAACTAACAATATATTTATATGAAATCAGGCAGGTATATCGCCTTTTAAGATTACCCTGTGTGTATCAAGTTTCGAAAAACTCAGTATAATTTAATTGACTAGCTAGAAATACAAATTGGAATCCACTGATGGATACTTTATTTAAATTCCAATGTGATTAGCATCAGCATTGTGCCCAATTTGCCATCCTATAAAATACTATCGTCATTACCTAGGATAACTAGACCCTGACAAATCATCTTAAACCAACTGGATTACGGATCCAGAACCTGGCCTTCTGGATGTTTACTCTCCAAAGTCAAATTCAACCTACCAATTTACCAAAACACATTAACATAATGTGTATAATAAATGGCGAATGGAGTTGGTGTAACACTTTTTTATTTTCGTCCTTAATGCCGTACGTGACTAAGATAATTTTGTCGCACAAACAGCGATTTTACTGACGTGATGTCTTCGCTTGTGGCTTTTTATTAGCACTAACAATGTATCCAAAGTACAATGCACTAACTACACTGAGTAAAGTAGTTTTGCCTGTTTAGACAGGGCTATAGTACCTACAATAAAGAATGAAATTATATCATTAATACCTACATCGGTATTTAGTAATTACACTTATATTTTAGGGGGAGGACGTGGAAAATATTGCTACAAAATTAGCAATATTGCATTGTTTTAAATTTATTTCCATAGATACACCCAACAGTCACATAGTCCTGACCCCATACTAAGATCAAATCTTGTGTCGTGGGTATCGGAAACTACGAGAGACTTTTCGGTCTTACAAACACCTAGACCCGAAACAAATACCTATGGATCACACGAACCCCACACAGCCGCCATCTAAATGCGCCACGGAAGCTGTCGAGGATTTAATCTTTATGTTAGATGGTTTTACAGTCTAAAGAAGCAGTTTCGAATAAGATCGTAGTTCTTGGTACTAGAATCACGATGTGTAGTATTCATTCCGTTCTACTAATCTGTACCTCTTCAATGATCAGTAGTATCGTCCATTACACAAGAATTAAAGATGCACATAAGTGGTGAAACTGACCTGTATAATGTTTCTGTATTTTAAACACAACCTTTACCCATTATAATCATTCAGCTGCGAAGTGTCAAACATGAGCTTGTCATTCATTATGCAATTACGCAAAGTAAAGAAGTTCAAGGCACAGAAATACATCTCGGTATATTTATGTGGTTCAAGGAGTGTCTGGTGTATTGATAAAATTATTGTAACTGTTATACCTTTTTTATTGCCTTTCAAAAATGAAAACCGAATCCGCGATAAAATACGTAAAAATTAGGTTTATTTCAATCCGTTTTCAATTTAGGTCCTTTTGATAAAATAGGAGGAGATTCACTGTATTATTTCACAAGTCCTGAAAAAGCTTCATGCAGCGAATTTTTTTCATATGGAAAATCGCTTCTTGTAGTAGCTATAGGCATAGGAAGAATAAATAGCTTTATAGCATGCATATAGCATGCGGCCCACAAATATTTCTTTCGGGTCGGGGTGTTTGTGAGACCGAAGTCTCTCGTAGTTCTGATACCTGCGATACAAGACTTAATTGATCTTAATGTGGGGTCAGGACTATGTATATGACGGTTGGCCGTTGGGTGAAAAAAAAAACAAAACGTGCATGACGTGCATAAGATAAGTAACCAAAAAAAAACAACCTAGCGACTGAGGTTTTGGAACCGGTTTACCTATTATTAATTTTTATAAACTGTCCTCGTATCATTTCACTTACATATGGTCAGTGGGTTTGTTCCTTTGGAATTTATTTAAATTGAACTTGTCCTTGAGGTATAAATTTTAAATGGAGATACACAAGATAATATCAGAATGTCGACAGTAAATTATTTTAAAAGACGCGATAGCTAGTCCAGTTACCAGTAAGGAATGAAATCTTGTATTTCCATTCCTAAATATAATTTATGCGAATTTGGTTTTATTTTTTATATGGTCCAAATCCTTAAAACCATGAAATTTATACATAACACATGTTTATGTAAAATTACAAGGTTACAACATCGATAATTTAAATTGGGTATTCCCCTTCCATTAAACTGGAACTAATGTGTACTAATTATAAAAATAGGAACCCAGAATAATTTCTTTATGAAAGGAATTAACTCGGTACCATTCTCACTTAAACTCACAATACAATTCAAAGAATCAACCACCAAAGATATTGAAACCGAGTAGGTATATTGCAGCTGCTTCATACCACGAAAATTTCCAATATGAAAACAGCTGAACTACGTATTTTTTACTTATCCGCGAAGTAGCCGGTTAAATGCATATGACAAACAATACTAACATATCGCGAACAAAAACGAGTTAAATACAATCTCCAGACGAGTTATTCACGTTCCCAATTCTTGATAATTGTATAAAACCAACTGCATAACAACAGGATGTGGATACATACGTTATTTACACTAAAACACAATGTACCACTTCACTGCACCGACACAATCGGTTATGTTCGTCGCGCGACAATCTGTTGTGTACTAAACTTTGTACTAAACTCTTTCTTTGGTACTAAAATAAACAATGGTCATTGACGTGAAGCGGTTGCGAGTGCGAGTGCGACGGGAAAAGTGTGAAGTTAGCTACGCGTGCCTCAGTGAATAGGGCATAGGCTCGTGCTACCGTGCACGTATTGCATCTCGCAGCCTCGCTCCGTGCAATATGCCGAATGCCGATGTAGATAGATAACCGATCGATTGTTGGTAACGGTACTAGTATCTGGTTCAAGTTTTCTCAATCTATAAATTTCGCTTTCATTATTTGATGACGATTAATTTTATTTGAGAATGTTTCTTACTGGAATTTAAATAATGATTGGACTCGACCCACATTTTTACACAAACAATTTTTTATTACCTTACCTATGTTATTTTATACGAAAAATCGATGTCTCAAATATCTTCCATCTGTAAACAGCTCCACACATACGCATGGTGGATGTAACATGTTTTTGCGTGCTTTAATAAATTAATAATAATGCTGCGACATGGTCGTCATATTTAGGGAATAAGCAAGTTTTGAGTTAAGCTGTTAAGCTCCCCTTACGAAATCTAGAAGGAGGCCAAAAGACGAATGCGGGTCTACTTGTCTTTGGCATCCAGCACGCTTTTATTTTATAGATGTTGCGACCTGGCTTGACCCCTAACAAATCCCCCTAACAGTCCCACGTATTAAGTGCAACAGAAGAAAAACTACAGTGTGCAGTGCTGTGCTCTTTTTCTGTGCGACCTGTAGTCGCAAAACCTTTACAGATTCCTGATTTTTGTTTCCCCATTTAATTACCAACTACATTATTTGGACGAGTATAACAGATTATGAACCTCTGCGAGAGCGATGCCTACCGCTCTTTCGCCGCTGGTGTCCGCCCAGTGACCACGAAAGACCTGTAAAGCAATCGAAACGCCGCGCCGGGAAGTAAAAAAATGTAAAAATTAAACCAAATCCGCGATAAAATCCGTAAAATTAGTTTTATTTCAATTAATACAAACTTACTAAATTATTTCCAAGAGCTCTTGGCCAGGCAGGTATTGCCAATACCTTTAAAGTGAGTGTTAAATATGATGTTAATTGATTAGGAATAGACACATAACTTCGAGAAGTCAGGTTTGTGTGTATTACTGTCAAGCCTGGAAAATCTCTTTGGATACGTCGCTCCACTTCCATCTACACATTCTAGAGTCTAGAATCTAGACCATAATGCTCTTTTGATATTACTCCTATTTATGCAAAACAAGCTACGACCCCATAAAAATAAATATAATTCAAATATTAACTAAGTTAAGTATGATTATAAAATAAATACTCATTTTAGAGTCGTCATAATATTTGTTTTGGTGAAAATGCCTCAGAGATCATAGAGATAATCCGCCTTAATTTAAAGTATAAATATAAAATAAAACTGGAATATTTAAATGTTTTGCAAATTATAATATAATGTTAAACCATGTTTATGTAATTAATATTCAGTTGATTGGACAGATCAAATTATTATTTTATACGGACGTACAAATACAGAAGCTATTCATTGTGTTCTTTATTTATTGGTTAATTTTCACCCACAATTACTTTATATTATACAATATTAAGAAAAAACCAGTAACTAAGAAATTATAAAAATATGCAAAAATATATTTTCTTACTTTATTATGAATAGCGCCATCTATCTTTGTACAGTTCTACTAACATTACTTTCGTTTACTTCTTTTGTTTAAAGCGTTTATCTTTGTGTTCACCGTCTTTATGTTTGTTCCAACTACTACCGCTAGATGGCGTTAACAACCAACATCCAAATAACGGTCAGCAACCTAAATCGGACATCATCATCACCTTATTAGCTCACACTTATCCGGTCATTATCAACTTATCTGACTTATATGTATACTTTCATTACACCACTACATCCAACAAATAAAAATCTATAAGAAGAGGGCCTTGCTAAATTTATTAATAAATAATAACTAAATACGCCCAACAGTCACATACATAGTCCTACATTAATATCAATTAAGTCGTGGGTATCAGAAGCTAAGACAGACTTTTCGGTTTCACAAACACCCAGACCCAAGACTTGGGGGCCTCGCAAATATTTGTCTCGATTAGAATCGAACTCGCGGCCTCTCGTTTTACAGCCGGCGTCTAACTAACTGCGCCACGGATGCTGTCAAATATTTATTTCTGAGGCTGTCAACTATTCTGTCCATATTAAAAACGTGGGCCACCTTTAAAAGTTAAATAAAAATAAACCAGATATAAATACTACATTCTGTGATAACCGTACCGACAGTTAGTGATAGTGGCATTTATTTGCACAACGTATCAACGACAGAATAAACCAAATTATCTCGGGAACAAGGTACATGTTTAGAATTCAGTAAAAGCTCAACTAAAAGATAGGTTTTATTTTATTTTCTGGTGGTAGGTCTCTCATATTATTAGAGGAGCCGTCTGGATAGGTACCACCGCAATGGGTATTTCTCCCGACAAACAGTAGTGTTGTAGTGTGCCGGTTTCTAGTCTGTTCTGTCCAGTAGTTACTGGACATAATGAGACTTTAACATCTTATGTCTCAGGATGGCGAGCGCAATGGAATGCCCAGCCTTGCCTTGTAATTTATGGTGTGTGGTTTTGCTACTGTCCATGAACGGTCGTATCGCTTACTATCAGGCCAACCGCCAATGGCCTGCTCGTCTCGCCTTTCATCGCAATAAGATAAAATCGTGTTTGTACAATTTGTTGGCAAGGACAAGAATTGCATAAGTTACGTTTCGTACGAACAGACTTTAGCTGTTTTGCAAAAAATATAATAATATAGACCAGTACGGAACTTCATAATAATATTATTACAAACACCAAAATGCGGAGAAGTGGTGGTAGACGGGCCGAAAAGATCTTGAGTGGAGTTCGCGGCCCACGACGTTTACCTACAAAATACGAACTAAGCCCTAAGGTACATGAATATAACTTATAGTTGTCATATAATGGACCTCTTTATAGCCGAGAGATGGATTGCAGGGCTTTGGTATAGTCCACCAGGTTGGCCTAGACTTAGCAGACGGCTTAGCAGACTTCGCCTACTCAGTCCAAGCTAACACGACAGTCTAATTCGAGCTTACCTACAATAATCTTAGGATTAATTGTAAGAAATAGTATTTAATCACTTTCACCAGACAAAGGGCCCGTGACCAATATAATTATAAATAAATAATACACCCATCAGTCATATACATAGTCCTGAACCCACACCAAGATCGAGTCTTGTGTCCGTAGGTAGCAGAAACTACGAGAGACTTTTTGGTTTCACAAACATCCAGACCCGAAACAAACATCTTTGGATCACACAAACACTTGTTTCGGTGCAGGGATCGAACCCGCCGGCTCTCTTTTCACACAGCGTTTAACCAACTACGCCACGGAGTCTGTCCAAAATAAACCGATTTATTTCACAATAGATAGCTATGCAAATAACATCTGGAGTTGTATACTACATGGACCTTGTGGAGACTAGGAAGAATTTCCGTGCTTTCCGACGATTTTGCCATACCTATTATTGGAATCAACTATAACAGCTTACATATTAGGTCCCATTTAAATGTAATAATCACTCTTCCGTGGTGCTTTACAGCTGGCTTCTCTGGCTGTAAATGTCTTTATGCGAGGTTATTTACCTCTTTAGTTCATTGTTTTGTCACCCGCTTTATTAGGGAGGGAAGTGGACAATAATTTATTTCCAACTCCTCCTATTAATTTAACTTTTTGATTGATTTTGTTGCGGATTAAAGACAAGTTAGACATTCCCGGAGACGCGCTGAGCTTTAATGCTCAGTGTCATTAAAATGCGTGCCACTGTTGATCCTGGCTTACAGGAGTTGCAGTGGCGGGTGTGAGGGCGGGACAGTCTCCTAGAATAGATATTTTAGAACCGGCAAAAATATTTATTATTATGCTCTGGTTTCTATCTGCCAATTTACGTACCTAAACATTTAGATTTGGGTAGTGCGGAAATTATGTAAATCAGAAACAAAACACTCGCCTTCCGTGACCTGTATTTATAATGCTGGAATGTTGATTGTAGGCTTTCGCTATTCGAAATTTCATTTAAATTCATTTAGGTGGTTTTTATTCGCTGCTAGAATATTGATTCTAGAAGTTAATGTGGAAAGAGGGCGGGTAATGGATAGGCAGGAACTTCCCAAAAACTTGAGAGACCGATGTACATAGTGTATGGAGAAACCCTTTGCTATTTGTAAAAGAAACTAAAATGTTTTAATAACTTCTATGGTGCGATATCTGAAAAGCCGGCTCAAAGATAAAAACGATTTCCTATCATGAAGTAATATTTTTATCTCTTAATCTTCGTAATAAAGTCATTGACTTCGTAGTAATCATGTTGTTTAGTACCAAAATTGTTGACAATTTTATCTGGAATTAAATACATAATTTATTTAGATGTAATAATACCCACAAAAATCGCATGAGGTCGCTGGATGCAAACCGTTTCTTAAGAGGTCCCTATAGAAACCTTTGTATGATGCTTAATTTGGCAATAACATGTTACAATTGCGGTGTAAAATGTTGATATTTCCATAGAATTTTATTTAATTTTAGGTATAAGAGAAAAGTAATGTCATGAACCTCTTAATCAGGCTTAACAATTTTATGTTAGATTTTTTTTGTCAGTAAAAAAAACAAATTAAAACGACCACCTTAGTATATTAAATTCATATAAAAATATACAATAATATTACATATTTGCATTGTATTTCACATAAATAATAACGATTTTCCGATGGTCTACAAGGCAGAATGATTTAACTCGTAATATTTTTTTAAAAAAATAATTACGGCAGGTAAATCAACGGATCCAAAGAACAAAACTGCATCTGAAATATATATTTTTCTATTAAAATATTATTGTTGACATGTTTTTCTACCACGTGATTCTTTATTTCGTCAAGCAGGATATTAAAAAGTGTCAAGTATTGTTTTGGCCAGTAAAAAATACAATAAGTTTCATAATTATGACTTCTCAACAACATTTTGTCTTAAGGACCCCGTTATCTTATAAGTTATAATTCGTTTAAATAATTGTTTGAATTGACATTATCAATAATTAAAAGGCGTTCTTAAAAATAATAAAGGACCCTATATTTCTAGACCATCGATTTCAATTTGTGAATCATAAAATAAAATAAAATAACAGCAAAACACCATATAAATAAAAAAAAATATTATTTTTAAGTCTATTTTAATTAGATTTTTACGGTGATCACTCACATATCAATTTCAAAATTTGGTCCCAAAAAGTAGTGATCGCATCACATTAGTCCTTATAAAATTTTATTTCCTTCGTGAACAATAAAAACTTCTCATAGAAAACATTACATAAATACTTTACAATATGTATTCAAAAATATAAATAACCACGACTTTCAGTTGTAAAAAATACGCAACAAAAACATGATTTACAGTTTTTACTGCTCTTTTTAAACTGCCTTGTGTACAAAATTAATTCGGTTGCTGGTCAAAAGTCATTCCTAGATGAGCTCACAGCATTTAAGTACATTTTCAATAAGAAAACTCGTCACACAGTGACAACTTCTGGTAACCCACATCCCTTTAAAAGGACAAGGACTTTCTTTTTGCGTCCAAGATTGTTTGTCAAAGTCACAATAGACCATTTCCACTCAAATACATTCCGTAAAATTTCCTGGTATTGCTCCGGCATCCTCTTTAGTTTGTATTTCATTTTTACCTTTAAATATGAGCAGCTCTTCCTCAAATCCTAGATCGAAATCAACACCAACCCTTAAACTAAAATCACAGCCAGCTAACACTACGCGTACATCTTCTTCAGCTCTCGTTTCAATATCTTCCCTGATGGTGTCTTAGGAATGTCCTCTACAAACATGACTTCCTCTATCTTCTTGTACACTGCCACTTTGCTAGCAACGAAGTCTTGGATCTCTTCTTCGGTAGTCTTGAGGCCGTTCTTCTTAATGATAAAGGCTTTGGGAGCCTCGCCGTAGAATTCATGCGGAACACCGATGACTGCAGCGTCCTGAACTGCTGGATGGGACCGAAGGATGCTTTCCAATTCCGCTGGTGCCACTTGCATGCCTTTTACCTGGAGTAATGGTTTTATGTTTAATTATTTTTGACATTTATTTGCTTTCTAGTAAAAATCCTGATCACAAACTAACTAGAGTTTAACTATTAAAAATATAGTAACATAATCTGCAACGCTTGCCAGGGTACAATGTGGCCCGATCTCGAATTAATGTGAATATTAAAACTTAATTATTTTGCAGTCAAGACAAAGAAACTTCTATGACACAACATAGGGTCAATAAATTTATACAAATAACAATAATACAACACAAACATAAAAATATTTCTATGTTGCCATTTACCTTAATAAGTTCCTTTATCCTATCTGTGATGAAGAGTCCAGCGCCTGGTTTGTAGTATCCCAAGTCTCCGGTCTTGAAGTACCCGTCTTCAGTAATACTGTCCGCGGTAGCCGTCGGGTTTTTGTGATATCCTTTCATTATAGTTGGACTGTTCACGTACATCTCTCCTTGCTGTTAAAAAAATATTCAAAACGATAAAAATAATTCGTAAATTAATTAATCAGTAATGAACTTAAACCCCGTCATTAGTTTAAAAAGGTAATTCGCTCGATGTCTGGGAAAGGTACGTTGTGATGGATATTTAATTATATTATTAAAATGTTGTATTGATGAAATGAATCAAGAAGGAGTAGTAGGGATCAACAAACAAAACAATTTTTTTAACAGTTATCGTTTGCAATTTAATCAGCAAATAAGGGATCTTTACTGCTCGAAATAAGGAAAATCAACTAATAAAGATAATTATAATTACAAAATAATTTAGCCTGCTGAAGGTCAGGCGATAAACCTTTCCAAAAAAACACATCTACAATGCTATATATGTACACCGGTATATTAACTGTAGAGTAAATTGCAAAATAAAAGTATTTTATGGAAACATCGCCAAATGTAGACCTGTTTACACAATTCAATAACAAACTTTCTGGTAATACGACATCGTTGACTTACCTCACCGATCGGAACAGGTTTGCCAGTGAGCGGGTCGACGAATTTCAGTTTGAAATTTGCCATTGGCACGCCGCATGCTGAGAAATCTACGTTCTTCGTATTCTTTAGAGTTGATGTGACCAGGGATGTAGTTTCAGTGGCTCCGAAACCTTGGTTGAACTCGATGTCGCGCTAATAAAAAAAAAGATTTTAAGATCAAGCTTGTAAATGGAATCAAGAAAATTGTATCGGGTTCGTTATGGGTGGGATAGGTTTATGTGTTTAATGGATATCCGCTTGTCAATAGCCGAACAAAAATAATCAGCCCATAGCTTTCCAATTTTGGCCGTAGGTTTTCCAATTTAAATGTCGTATTCATCCGGAATTGTGAGTCCAATTCCACGAACTATTCCTGTCCAAAAAATTATGACAATATGTTTTCATATTAATGGGTGAACGAAGGACAAACTAATAAACTCATTTTTGTATTTTTAAAATTAAAGGTACTGCAATACTTCGTTAAGAAATCATGAAATCTATTCTTACAAGTAAAATCAATATTAAATACGCAGCTTAAAATCGTATTTGCTAATCTAACACATCCTATTGCTACATTATTTGCGTTACATGTTATCTGTAGACTTTGACCAGTGACTGGCATTTCAGATTCCAGGCAAAAAAATACACGTGTGGGTTTTGATAAATATGTTACCTTACCTACGAGCTGCAAATTTATTTTGGATTTACTCACTTTGGTCATAAGACGAACATATAGCAAGTACTTGCAAATGAAAGAGTTTTCGTAACAAATTTCTGGTATTTGTAATATAATTTCATGTTTAATAAATTGCTTTCATTACAATGGTTCATAATTTAAATACTATAGTAGGATTAGTAATTAACAAAAATCATTGCAGTATGTATAGGAACTATCACAACTAAATAAGTGATTGGTACATAAACAATGTAGCGTAACTGCTAAAAATATATATGAATGTCTGTCCTTATTATTATATTGTTTATTGCTTATTATCATAACAATTTTCACCTTGATATTCTTGTTATGCATCTCCAGTGGAGTGGTTACAAAGTGTATTGCTAACGAAAAACCTGGAATTTTATCTCCGCACTGAGATACATTTTTGTATGATCAACCTTTGGTTTAAAAGTGACACTATTGCAATCGAAGGTCCTAAGCTATTTCAGCATTTTTTTGTTATCTCTAGAGCATAGTTCATGGACATTGGGTAAGAGACAACATTGGAAGAAGGGGGAAATTCACGATATACATACTTATAAAATGAAAAGTGTTAGAAGTAGACTGCCTCGGTGGCGTAGTTGTATTACGGTACGGTTACAAAGCTGAGGTCTCGGGTTCGAGTCCCGGGTCGGGCAAAGTGATATTGGATCTTCTATTCCTTACCAGCCCGGAGTCAGGAATTTGTGCCCGATATGGTGATAGGCTCGCCCCCTATCACATCGTGGGACGGAACATTCAAGGCGAAATGTGGGTGTCCTGGTGGCGCCTCTGCCTACCCCTTCGGGGATAAAGGCGTGAGTTTATGTATGTATGTATGTTAGAAGTAGATTCGAACAGACATGATCTATTACGCTGCAATGTTATTTCACTTGACGACGTAATGGGTTGTTACATACGATACACTTGGCTGGACAACACTTAATAGTACTGGAGTTGAAGTACTATCAGATGCTAATAAGTTGCGTATTATAACTTTCTAGACTATTTTAAATACCGTGGTGTTTTAGCGAGTTATTACTACACTCATACCATGTGATAGCTCTACTGTGATGATAACATTGTCTCATAGAGAGCCAACATCAAAACGGTAATCACGCTTCGTGATATCAGTAAGAACATAGAAGAAATTAAAACTCCTCTCATTCCTGTTACACATTTTGTATTGCGATTCTTTGAATTAGTGTGATTCAATGAAGCCGTAAAAACGCTACCTTTTTAACAATGTCTATACCGCATTCAGAACTCTGGCAACTACAATTAGTCCGTTACGCGTAATCAGAAACGACTTTTATGATAACTTAACATTAGTTGAGCTAGCTTTGTCGCTTCTATTAATATACCAAAAAAATTTGATCTGTTTTTAATGGTTGGAAGTGTGGGTAATTCTAATTCGAAAAATATCTGAGGAACTTACTTTACTCTTCTCAAGTATGCATTGAACATCGGAGGCAGCGAGTGGCGCGGCCCCGCAGACAATGTGCCTTATGTGTCGGAAATGTTCAGCGTGCACCTCTGGGTGCTTTCCCAGGAGTATGGCTGCAAGGTTACATCATTATTGTACGAGGAGTAATGTATGACGTAATTTCTCTCTCTCTCTCTCTCCAACTTCACGAAGTCCATTGATGAACATAGGCAGGGATTTTCATAAATACCCAATATAAGCTACCAGCATCCAGCGATTGTCTGCAACTTTCTCATGATTTAAGCTAGATAAAGTCTAGATCACTGTCAGTAGTCCTATGGTCAAAGATGTTTATGATTTTCAAAACAAATGATCATCACCATTAACATCTACAACTCAAAAGACAATGCAGGTGCATTGCAGTCTTGCATGGACTATTGGCATGCTTGAATGAAAAAGACAATAAGATTCCAGAACTAAAGATATTTCGAGTATTGCACAATTAGTCGCGGAGCAATTAAATAACATCTTGTATGAAGTATGTTCGATGAGTAGACATAGTCATATCATGATTCAGTTTAAACTTTATCTTGATAACATTGCACGCACCATTACTTGCAATATTATAACATTTTTGGCCGATTTGACTTATATAAAAAAAAAAAAAAAAAATAAATACACCCAACAGTCACATACATAGTCCTGACCCCACACTAAGATCGAGTCTTGTGTCGTGGGTATCAGGAACTACGAGAGACTTTTCGGTCTCACAAACACCCAGACCCGAAACAAATACCTGTGGATCACACAAATATTTGTTTCGGTGCGGGGATCGAACCCGCGGCCTCTCGTTTTCACAGGCGGCGTCAAACCAACTGCGCCACGGAGGCTGTCGATTTATATATATTTTTGATTTGGCTATATATTTTCTAAATAGTCCAATTAGCTGTTGAAGTGTATAAATTGCAAGTAGTTAAATAAAAACCAGGAGTTAAAATAAAAGACGTACCAACAGGAGGAACTATGTTGAGGAGAGTGACGTTTTGTGTTCTCAGAATATCTAAATACATGCTAGCAGAGAATTTGGCCATCGTCATGAGCTTCACTCCTTTGGACAGATGACCCGTGAGTCCTATTACAAAGCCGTAGATGTGGAAGAAGGGCAGGAAGCTTGGCATCAGGTCTTGGTCGGATTCATCTAAAAAGAGATGGTAATTAGATTTTATATTTTACTGAATATAATGTTGTTACAATATCAGCTTTAAACCGAATTACCTACATTAATTGTGCAGATTAATATAGCAATACAATTTGATCCGATATATCATATAAATTTAAAATAAAAACTAGGATTTCACTTGTATTACTTACCATGAGCCAACCTCGGGAAACAGGTCTCGTTGGTGTGCATAATCTGAATAGCAGCCAGCAGATTTCTATATGTAATCTCAACTCCTTTCGGCAAACCAGTAGTACCACTTGAAAACGGTATGCAAGCCACATCATTTTCATTAACTTCTACTTTGTCAAGCAGTGCTTGATCAATCTCCCCGTTTTCAGCTACTTCAGAATATCTGATAGCTCCGTCAGGAACAGGCATACTCGGAACATCTAGGACGACTATTTTGGCACTGGTTTTGGCATTTTTCAGGCCTTTGGACACGTTGTCGTAGCATTGCGGAATTGTGACTATTAGTTTTGGCTCGGTGATGGCGACTTGGTGGGCTATTTCATCTGTAAAAAAGCACCCAAATGAATATATATAAAACGATTCTCCAGACGTTATTAACATTTGTATTATTATTCAGGATTGTTTATATTCAGAAAATAATAATATTACCCTAATTATTTTTATCAGATACCAAATAGCGGTGATTTCATGTTGTAAACTGTATAATATTGTAAATAACACCATTACATCATCATCAATTTTTCACAGGAAGGTCTGTGCAGTCTTATCAAAAGATAGGTTACTATCGTCGCACTGGTTAAAGGTAAACAATGAAACTGGTTCTGTATTTTCTTTAATTATATATTTTTTTTATATTATAACTAAATAAATTAATATTGTTATAATTTCCGTCAAAAGGATTAGGTTCACGGTCGTTCAATTTAGCAAATCAATTTGCAATGTGAGTAAAAGATCGTGTATCACCACCAAGGAAAAGTGGAATATGAATATGAATAATAAAATAGTGAAAGAAACATACAGGAATGTAAATACAACGGGTAGCTCGTAACAGGAAGTGGGCCGACACAATTGTGTCGAATAGAATGAAACCTCCTTCTGATGCCATTCGATGCTCTATCTGGACAGCTCTGCGCTAACTACCAGGTGCAGTGCAGTCACATTGCTTTGCCAAAAAGCTCTTTTTTACATTTGTTACATTACAAAAATATACCTCTTTGAGGGAAATAAATATTTAATGTGTTTGCGACGTAATAAAAACATTGTATCATACATATACCATTAAAGTAATATTTTTTCAAATTTTCTAATAAATTTTAATAGTGTAATAATCATAAAAAATACACAGTTTACGATGTAATAAATTGTAAAATACATGATCTTTTTTTAATATTTTTACTGCTACGAAAAAGTGTGTACAATGCAGCTGATGATATAAATGCAGTGAAATCCAAAAAGAGTATCAACCAGCGAAATTTCGTCCATCTCTCGCCACACGATGCAGTAAGGCATACTGGACTACGCAAAACTAGTTAATAAATAAATACACCCTACAGTCACACACATAGTCCTGACCACACACTAAGATCGAGTCTTGTGTCGTGGGTATCAAGAACTACGAGAGACTTTTCGGTCTCACAAACACCAAGACCCGAAACAAATACCTGTGGCTTACACGAACATTTGCCTCGGTGCAAGGATCGAACCTGCGGCCGCTCGTTTCACAGCCGTCTAACCAACTGCGCCATGGAGGCTGTCGAATTATAAGCCTGAACTCGAAAAACAACATTGTGCACCAAGGTCGCTTTTCAAGCTTATAAAAACATCCTCTCACCATAGCCGAAAATATGACTTAACAAACGCAACAGCAAAGTTACTTCACGTCGGTTTTCTGTGAGATAGTGATACTATCTCAGTCTAGTCTAAATTGGTCCAGCAAAGAGATCACGTCACGGTGATCACTGCTGCCTATGAGCATTCACAACCCTTGGATCATAAATATGTTGCTAGCCCATCGAAACAAGGGAAGCAGGAAGGAAAATTTTGGGAAGAGGAAACGATCATGTACGGTATAAAAAACTAATTATTTCAACGTAAGACACACCTGTGCCTTGGGGTTTTCGTTTCCAAGAATACGTTATCCCTTATCTAAAGCAATTTATAGCCTTATGTAAATATACGTATCTAATCAAGGCCTCCTTATCCAGACAACTCAAGCGAATTTCTCTGCATAATCCTGCGTATCTTTACGGCTTATTTATAATACTTGATTTTTTAAAAATATTGCAGAATATGCCTATCTGTATCCGTTTACTATCTTTAGGCCCTTGATTACTTTTTTGATATTAATACATCAATTTCAGGTAATTAACCAGGTGTGCGTCAATTGCCCAAATATTTTGCAACAAATGATGATACAAATCTATTTTTGATATCGCTTTTTTATAATAACAAAAACGCAAACTAGAATTAGGAGCGACCATATCTGATGATATACGAAATCTTACACTTCGAAAAAAGGAAAAATGTTGCGTAGCTGTGATATGAATTGAGAGTAAAGATCTAAATTCTAGTTACAATGATCATCGGCATGAAACGAAATAGTTACGAATACTGCAACTCTTAGAGACATGAAGAATAAAAAGGTGATAAATATACATATACATCCCACTGCAAGCCACTTGCTTAAGCCTAACCAACCACACTGGCCCATTGCGAGATGGCGGATATCGACGAATTAGATATATGACTTAAATATGCTGACATTGCTCCATACATATGGGAATACAATACCTATCGGTCTACTGTACATAAGAATCATAAGTGTTCTCAGAAACATGATCATTATCGCAAAATCATCATGATTCTGAAAAACTATTAATTGAGACTCGCAAAAAACACTTTACGCTACGGTCTAGGTGGTAAAGATACTGCTATCAAAGTATTATTACTGATAAGAGGCCCAACGGATTTGCTTCATGTAGATGATAAGACCGGAACGTGCTACATCCAATAATACCTTGGTGCTGACAGCCGGCATAACCTAATGATTAATTAATAGTATTAATCGGATTGTCACCATCATTATCATCTATTGTGTAATCAGTATTTATATTGTTATGCATTTCCGAACAACTTTTTATGTTTCTAGAAGGGAGTTAATTGATTCTTTATAGTGGAATCTAGATGTTTTTTTATTGTGTTGAATGGCGAGACAAGCATGACATTCACCCGATGGTAAGCGTCAAGCGATACGACCGCGCATGGACAGAAGAAAACCAAATAACACCCTGAATAACGAAGCAAGGCTTGGTATTCCACTGCGCTTGCCATCCTGACACATAAGATGTTATTTTTTTTTCATTTATTTGGGTCAACAAACAGTATCACATACAAACAAAAGTATAAGTGTTGAGCAGACAATATAATAAATGTGAAACCAACATCGTTAACCACAACTTAACAAAAAACTTAGTACAGTGAAGTGGGAGATGAAGATATCAATCTTAATTATTTCTTAAAGTAGGAAATAACAATCAAAATCACTCCCTAATTTAAATTGGTTTAAATGTATTATAACAAGAAGTAAGCTAGTACATGAATATGAGAAAAATAATAATAATAAAAGAATCAACGTCTGTCACATTTAAAATAACACTATTACAAATAAGGTATGACAGATTGTCTCATTACAACATCAATAAAAAAAATAAAAAAAAAAAACAATCAAATTATAAATAAACTATGCAATGCAGACTATTGCAACTGTATACTGTCTATGACTAACCTTTTAACGGCCAGAGCACCAGTGCAGAAAATATCTTTATGTGCATACTTTTCATTGTATATGTTTACGATTCTATTAAGAGGTGAGCGTTTTCCTGCATTAGTGCGGCAATTCGATGTGGCAAATAATTTATGTTCTCTTGTGTTTCGTATGTGAGATCGGGCAGGAATTTTATAGCAGATTTTACGAGTTATTTGCATACAATCGTATCGATTATTGCACAAATCACGCAATAACATCATTTCCAGCAGCTCTCGTCTCAACTTAAGGTCTAGCACATTATAAGTTGTAAGAAGTTGTTCATATGACAAAAATGAATGTGAACTTCTGAAAGATGTCTCAATATAGTTATACCGGGTATATCAAGACTGCGACCGAAAACGAAGCCGGGTGGTAGTTTTAGTGGTTACAGACACAATGCAAATAAAAATTTCGCAAAATAAGCGAAGGATTTTATTTTACAATTTTTTAAAAATCGTTGTGTTTAGGTAGTAAATACCTAGTTATTGCGAAAATAGTAATTTAAACTCTAACGTACCATTGCGTCTTAAAAAATAAAAATGTGTACATCGTTATTTTAGGAAAACTATGTGTTTATCACCCAAATACGACGATAAGTAAAAAATTACCAAAACAAAGGTGACGATTTTTTTTCGAAATTTTTGGTTGCATTGTGTCTGAAGTCACTAATACTACCTGTTGATATACCCTGTATATAATAAAACATCAAATTTTAAAGCATTAATTTCGTTTGTGAGAATCATGATACTTACAATTTTCTTAAATTCAGTTGTTTTGGATGAAAATTCCTATTGTGTTTTGAAACTGAAGATTTTTTGGTGAAACCAAATAATTAACTTAAAGTTGTTTGTTTTGTATCTTTTTTTGCAAACTATTAGACTACAGAAGGAGTTCAAAACAATGAGATATAAAGTCTGAAGTGTTTGCTTTGTTGCTCATTGTTTTTTTATACGACCTTTGGAAGGTCGTAACAATTAAAATAATTTGCAAATAATATAATGAGTGGGAATTTAACATCCGCTTTCATGTTTTAGTTTTATATTTGCATTCATGATGTTATTGTTTCGTATTCTATATTATTTGTATTGTCACTATCGTATAATTACTAACATTTTTTAAATTTGTGTGTGTGTTTTTGCAATTAAAGAAATACATTGCACTTCTTAATCTTTACAGCTTTGGTGGTGAATTTTATAAACGGACGGGGCCGTTAAACAAAAATACAAATCCATGTTGCGGGACCCTTGGAAGCATCTGTATATATTAAAAAAGAAAGGCTTTCTTATTTTTTGTTACACCACACAAAACTTTATACCTTATACTGGGGTCAAGACTATTTTTCTGTCAGTTGGATGATTTGTAGTTAATAATGCCTACCCTATCCGGTTTGGAGACCCAAAAGGTAAATACTTACATTCTTTGTAAATAGGATTGAAAGTGGTGAGCTTGCAACCAGCTTGTAGGGTCCCGAACGCCACAACAGGGAATTCTGGACAATTCGGCAGTACCACACCCACCACGTCCCCTTTCTTCAAGCCCAACTTCTTCAGAAGCGAAGTAGAGAAGATCGCCGAGTACTTTTCTAATTGTTGAAACGTGTAGGATTTCTTCGTTTCTGCACTTTCCTGGAACAAAAGAGTATTATTAAGGATTTTTTTTATTAAATGCGTTATTATCTATATATTTTTCAACACCTAGTATCATAGAAAAATACTGCTTTAAACAAAATTCATGATTATAATTTTACACTATGAAAATGTTAGTTAACAATTTGGACCCATACTGGTTTGCTCATTATAGTAGTCACAGCGTTCTTTCTTATCGTTAAAACAAGTATTATAATTGACTAGATAAGGTTGCAGGGAGATGCTGTATGCAAGACGCTTCCGAGAACTCTCTGTGAACATATAGAGAAAAGGTAGGAGGAACTTCCTTCAACACTCCACTTCCCAGACTCAAAAAGATATTGACAAAAAATTCAACAATCTGGTACCAAAACCTATTAATAACTTCTTACTACTGTTTACTACTCCTTTGTTCTAACTATACTATACCCCAACGTCACAATGATTATAAGTCATTATTTTTTTTTCTGTGTTTATTACAGTTATTAGCTAAGAGCATGGCAGTGCGTCGACCAAGTTGCGTTAGCGTTACATTTGCAACAGGTCACAGAGTCAGGCTACAGCCGTAACCTGTTGCTATTATACTAGCAATTACAAACAAGGTTAGGTTGTACGTGTGCCATAATGTCATACTTGAGATTTAATGTATGATCTAAATGTTAACGATGTTTGAATAAAACGTAAACCCGTCGGATTCTGTCTGTACAGTCTAAGCAGGCCGGGATAATTGTGCCGAATGGCTGTAAATTATCGGTCATATTCTTAGATAGTTTTAAAATCTATTTTAGTTATAAGGCTGTTGACTAAATACTGTATAATGATTAAATTGCATTTATAATCAGGAGCACTGTATTTACTTTGTTGTGTCTATGACTTAATGAATGAATACACCCAACAGTCACATACATAGTCCTGATCCCACACTAAGATCGAGTATTGTGTCGTGGGTATCAGGAACTACGAAAGACTTCGGTCTCACAAATACCCAGAATACTTTTGGTTCAACATTAACATTTGTCTCAATGCGGGGAACGAACCCACCTCTAATTCCTCAGCCGGCGTCTAACCAACTGCGACACGGAGGCTGCCAACATAAATGAATAAACCAGATAAAAGACTACGTTTTATGCATAATATGAATGGTTTCATTAATAAGGCCAACGTGATGAAATTGACCCGACTTAATTGTTTCCTAGGCTGATAAAGACTTTCTTCACCGCTCTAATCGAATGCAGGTTTTTAGATCCTTCGAAATTTTGATGAAGAACTCAGTAGTTTTGTATGAACTATTCTGATATTCGGGCGACCTTAGAGACTACCTTGAGTAATCTGATAAGTGACGACACGTGGTCGCGAACTATCCGAGGTCAGGGTGAGGTCACGGTCAGGCGAGACAATGTAGCTTAAGCTGTATTTTGTACATTTCTCCTTTGTTATTGTATATGAGGATACCAGTGCAAAAGAAGGCCTCACCCTGCGACAAATTTCGTAACGTAACTTATGCAATGACTTTGTCCTCATACGACATAAAATAGGTATCTATATTTCTCATTAAGGAATTAACTTAGGTGGATAACTAAGTTTTTTATTTGTTATGTCAGGTTTTGAATTTCATAGATTGTGTCGTAGGTGTTTCAGACAAACAATCTACCTTCGTAGTCTAGTACATACTTCGATTTGTACAAAGTTTAAACATTATATGCAAAATAAAAATACAAGTAAGCATATGGTAATCGGTATCCTTATACTAAACAATATAATACAAAGCTGAGGTCTCGGGGTCGAGTCCCGGGTCGGGCAAAGTGATATTGGATTTTTCTATTCATTATCAGCCCGAAGTCAGGAATTTGTGCCCGATATGGCGATAGGCTCGCCCCTATCACATCGTGGGACGGAACATGCAGGGCGAAATGTGGGTGTCCTAGTGGCGCCTCTGCCTACCCCTTCGGGGATAAAGGCGTGAATTTATGTATGTATGTAAACAATATAATCTAGATAGATATTATCATCGTTGGTTATTATGTCTGCAACATCATCTTATTTGACTTATGACCACTGGGTTAGCTAGGTTCATTATATCGTGTAGTAAGACGTAATTAATCATAATATCTAAATATAGTGTCTACTATCATACATACATTAACTCACGCCTATTTCCCAGAAAGGGTAAGCAGAGGTTTATTATTTTGTTAAGCCTGACCCGGGATTCGAAACCCGAGACCTCAGCTTTGTAACCGTACCGTGGTACGACTACGCCACCGAGGCAGTCTATTATCACACATACTTAAATATTATCATCATGAGTTAGGTAAGTTCAAGGTTGGCGAAAAGTAAATTCAAAGATTAACTGAATAAATAATTAATAAAACTAGTGATAAATCTTAAAGTTCGACGTCCTAAGATTTCCAATGCAGTAAAGGCATATTCATAATTTTATTTATACATAAAAAGAAACAAATCCAATTATTAGCATTAATTGTTATTATCTATAAGGACATTGTCCAGTAATCCGACCTATCCTCCAACCGGGTCAACTAACACTAGTTCAGCCGCAAGGTCAAATCGCCTTTTCATTTTAACGTTTATTTACGTAATTTTATAAGAAGTTTATTTACACGACTGCCTCGGTGGCGTGGTTGTATTGCGGTACGACTACAAAGCTGAGGTCTCGGGTTCGAATCCCAGGTCGGCCAAAGTGATATTGGATTTTCTGTTCATTATCAGCCCGGAGTCAGGAATTTGTGCCCGATATGGCGATAGGCTCGCCCCCTATCACATCATAGGACGGAACATGCAAGGCGAAATGTGGGTGTCCTAGTGGCGCCTCTGCCTACCCCTTTGCGGATAAAGGCGTGAGTTTATGTATGTATGTATGTTTATTTACACAGATAAATATGATTTATGTAAGTATTTTATTATCTTAATGTTTATTAATTACATTGTTGCAATAATGTTATTATTGTATTTGAATTTGTGTCTTTAAAATAATTTGTACTTTTTTGTTCTATTTTAGTTTTGTTAGGTAGTTGCGGTTTATAGTTAAGTATGTGATAATTTGTTTAATAACATAATTGTTTGATTATTATTTATTATCTATAGTTCCGTGAAATTGTTTTACTGCTAATTTTTATTGTTACTTTTTTATGTATAACAAAATACAAAAATAATCTTGCAATATTTTATCGACTGGTATTGTTTATTTCAGCGTTTGGATATTTTTTACAATTTGTCGATTAGTTCAATTGTAAAGCTCAAAATGCATTTAAAATTTCCCATCAAATTGCATTTTAACTAAATCACCATCTTCAAAATATTAAGTCAATTATAAGTTACTTTAGTTGTCACATCAAAATCCATAAATCAATTTTATTAGTGCATTGATTCATTTGATTTTAACACTTAGCGTTCTCTTGACACCTGTTTTATTTTTATATTTCAAAGCTATCGCATGACGTAGGTACGCTTATTATTGCTTGCTAGGTCAAAGTCCATAATATATTGTAGTCTTGCGCTACAATTACGTAGCAATAATTTATCCCACGGAGATTTCGTACTTATCGCCAAAGTAAATGTAGAAAACAAAAAAGTTTTCCAATGATAAATAATTCTTGTTGCTTGTTAGGATCTTAGCCCATCTTCCCTTAGCCTTATTGAATTATGGGATTATTCAAAGCTGAATCAGCGCTCGATTACGCTCTACTTTAGTGGCATTTTATGGAACTAAACAACCAAGACTAGGCCAGAATATCCGTGATCTGAAAATAGCTAATAAAATGATCTCACTAGCAATATTGAAGTCCAACCTATTAATATTATCTATTTTGAACGCTTTCTCTTAGAGACACGAAGTGGGAGGGGCCGGCTAAGTCGGCCGATGACCTGTGACGTATGTCGAAATTTACGTTTAGATATCGCGAATGTGTTGTACCTATCAGTCTGTGCAAGAGTTGATGGAAATCTTTGGGGTCTATGTTTAGCAGTGGATTTCCTGTGGCTAAAAAGAGAGGGAGAAAAAGGGAGAGTCTAGACAAGTGGACAATAGCGAAGTAGAGACTAAAGAGGTCACGAGGCCGGACACACCTTTTTTCGAACTTCCCATTCTGGATTATTTATCAAGTTGAAGCAGTTACGTAATATTTTATTAATATTTTCGGATTTGAATATGGATGTGAATATATGAATAATTTTATACTGGTTTCGGTCACGGTTACGGATATTATATATAATATATGATATAATACTTTGTTACGGATGTTAGAGTTTTGGACAATAACACGGAAAATACAAGACCACTGGAAATACACAAATCCGTTCTACCGTGCCTCATTTAGAGTGCACCCCTGTTTTATTGTTACTGACACGAAAAAATAACACCAGTGCTAAGTGCAATGTAATCCAAATAGATTTTTTACCAGAGTAGCCACAATAGGGCATTAGACTCCATTTTTTTTTAAATATTTATCAAAATTTAGCCATACCCAAAATCGAGCAAACAAAGAATTTTCTAAATCCATTCAGAATTGAACAAGTTAAGCGTAGTTGTCCCAAAATAATAAAACAAAAGATTATAGTCAGTTAACAAGGCTATTTAACCTATTATCGTGGCTAAACAAAAAAAAACAGGATAAAAACAAAAAAATACACCGGAATACACACAGGCTAAAACCGAAACGCGACATATTTACGTGTCTCAGTATGTAGGGTTTTCCATCATCGTAAGTGGTACCATCAAATTTATTGTAATAATTCGTACCAGTACGAAAACAAATTCATATTTCTTCTATAATTATAAAAAATGAACGCAAATGAATACAAGTTATAATATATAATTTAATATGATTACGTAGGTATTAGGCGCCGATTATGGCAGACAATTACGTATGTTACGTAATTGCTATAGAAATATCTGTAATTTCCTGAATAGAATAGTCCTAGACTCAAGTAACCTTTGCGAATGACGCCATAGAATAAATATATTTATTTCTATCACTATCACGTTTAGTATTAAAAATATAGCTTTAACAACACTTCGCAATTAGGATTATTTATTTGGACTTAAACGTTGCTTGATGTTTATGATAATTGTTTTTCTATATGTTATAATTAGGCACATATAAAAATGATACAGAATATGGCATTAAAAAAATGATTCCATCATGTATTCATCTTAGAATTTTTTTTATTGGGTCACGTTATTAAGCGTGCAATATTTTATATTATCCTTGAGCGTACTACTATTTAGTTCACCTGTATCCTCAAGCTCATCTAAAAATACACAAACACATACACACACATAATCCCGGCCTCATTGTGATTCGCGGTTTATGTTCTTCACACATGTTCAAGAGTGTTTGCGCAAACACGAATTTGCACCAGTCTCGAATCGGAAATTTCAACGAAGCCATTGCCCACACGTTCCAGTATACTGGTGCAAACTCAGACTTGCACAGTTATATCGTTACGTGTGGCACGGCCACTTTGTCGTGAGTATCCTCATTTCCTCTCATTCAGAGCAAAAATAAAAATGAATTGTTCATTGAATATTGAAATAGAGATCCCTTATAACTAAAAGATGAAAAAATGAGGAAGACAATATTCAGTAGTGTTGTATGACATGCTGATGATAAGGAGGAAAAAACTACCTAATAGGAAATAGAAAATATGTGTCATTAACGACAGATAAAATCATATTTATAAAATATGACTTTATTTATAATTACAATTGCATTCTCTATTCTTTTTTTTTACTCTTTTGTGGATATACAAACCGTTTTTTATTATCAATTATTATTAAATGTTCATATTCCTGGACCTCGACATAAAAAACTAAATTGTCGTAACAAGTTTTCGTATGTACTCGCTTATAAGCCGAAGATACGTAGTGTGAACAACCTACCGGATGATAAATACCACGCCTCTTGAAATTATCGCTTTGCGTAAAACAATACATTTATCTGTCATTAATTGCCAAGATATTGTGTAACTAGTCGTGCCCCGTGGATGCCCCCGCGTTTTTATCCAACATTGGACTAATTTGTTACTATCGTACCATTACCGAGTCCAACGACATTATTCCTACAGATTTAATAGCCATTATAGTTATCCAATGTCTTCTTCGCTCATACTGTATTCTAAAATTTTTCAAAAGGGATAAAAGATTCGATAGCTAAAATAGGTTAAAATTGTCTATGAATAAAGCTGAGTATAAGGCCGTCTGAGTATATCTTGACATATTCAGGTCAGCATAATCGTGTCGAATGGAGACGGATAACGTGGTTATTCTAGACTCCATTGGATTTATGAAGATGAATTGTAGTCCATCACAATTTTTTTAGCTAATATTTAAAATAATATATCAAGTCTCATAATATGGCATAAGAAGCTCTGAGAGATTTTTTAAGTTTCACCAGACTACCAGTAAATATTTGTGGATAACACAAACAATTTTATCGGCGATTGAACCCACCACGTTCCCGTTCCAAATCCGGTTTTTAATCAATGGTGCCATGGAGGTGGACAAAACTTAAAATTAAAAAAAAATTAAAATAAGTTGTATATATGTTATATATATATACATCAGCATAATATGTAATCGGAGAATATTCAAATAATTTGTTATTCAAAAACTCGCATGTATATAAATTCTTTTAATTTATGTAAATTTAATTATTACTGACGGTTTAAAACAAAAGGTGATTTTTCATTGTCTAAGCTGTTTAATTAACGTTTAGAACTGCATTGGTCATATTATAAGTATAGGTCAAATTCAGTCACATTGTCACAAATTCTAGTTCAAATCGTTTCTATGTATTCAATTGTTGTGTAAAATACTGGAAAAACAGCAAAATGTTGACTTTCTGTGACGGAGGTTGCGGGTTCAATCCGTAAAATTATGTATATTTGTTTGTGTGTTGTTTACGTGAAAGTGCTTGTAAAAATAAATACGAAAGGATAGTTTTCGCAATGTGGGTTATTCATTTTAAAGATTAACTGTTAAGTGAAAAATAAACTTAAATAACTAAAGTTTTAATTTACCTTATGAACATAGACAAAATAAATATTAAATAACTTATAAACATTATAGGATGAATACGTTTGGTTTCAATGGCATTAAAAAGATAAACAAAACTTGATTAAAAAATACAAATTAGCAACGGTCAAAAAACAGCCAACTAATTTATGTCACTAATTTCCATATTATTAAAAAATACTCACAACAGCGACAAGATTTTTGAAACTTGCCGATTCCATCCACAAACGATCTATAAACTTCATTTTTGGCACAACAACATCTGGTAAGGGGGAACTGATTACATATTTATCAGAGTCCATTAACCTGGCACTACTCGATAGTTTCCTTTGACATTTTAAGTTTTTAATTTCGCGTAACAGAGTTTTTCGCGCCAAGCTGTTCATTTTGACGTCGGACGCGAGTGAAGGCGGGACCGATACTGACGCGAAACGTTCGAAATTCGAAGGCGTGCCAAACTCGAAATTAACAACCTGATAATTACGCTAAGGTGTTATTTGCGATTTCGAATGTTGGACTTTGGTTATCAGGGTTTTATTTTTACAATTTTAAAGCAATGTATGTTTGTCGTTTTTATATAGATCAGCATTGCCAGACGTCCCGGTTTTCATGGAAAATGCTTATTTTTGAGGATTAATCGGCTGTGGAATTTTGGGACACAGAAGTAATTCCTCAGATAAATCATCAGTTCTCACCTGTAGTTACTTTCATAAAGTTTTTTCATTCAATTTTTTTTTAACCCATGTCAATTTTATTATAAAAATATACAAGTAATAATAATACAAAAATAGTTTTTTTTTAATTTTTGCCCGATTTAGATAATCAAATCCCATTTTTTTAAATAATAGAAATCTCGCTCTCTCCGAAAAAAAACCTATCAAAGGCTGGTCTAAACTCAATGTAGAGATGAGTAGAGACAAGCACTTAGTTCAACGTTTTTGGTACGCCACTATTACTTGCAATTTTAAAAATCTAGTTACTCAAAACATAACATGAGGGATATTACTTCCGACGTGATGTCTAAACTTCAAAATTAGGTACAGTAGCTTCCACATATTGGTGATAGACTAATGTTTTTCATTTCCTTTGAAATTATATTATGTCAATAAAAACTATTATCGTGTCTGTCCAATAAAATCAATTATGCATGCACTAGAAAACGACGAAACCGGTTTCTACACACATAAGCATTGCATGAAGGGGTAACAACGTATTCAAATTTAATTTATTAATTTATCCAACTAATTTGTGACATAGATTTTTTGGACGCGTAAGTGGGAGAGCGTTTTTTTTTTTTTGGTAAACCTTACAGAGAGAGTAAGTAAGAAGGAGTAAGCGAAACTATAGATATTACGATCACATAGACACATCGATATCAATGTCACACCATAGACAATTGAGCGTTTCTCTAATACAAACACTAATGTTTAGTGTATTTTAGTGCACATTATTTTTTTATAATTATGAAATCATTCTTCTTTTAATAATTGCATGGGTTTGACAAACGTGCAAACAGGTCACCTGACGATGAGTAATCACAGCCGCTCATGAACATCCACAACGCTGTATCCCACAACGGATGTGCCGTCGGTCCATCAAATCAGGAGGAGAGCAGGAAGGAAAAAAGATGGGATGAAGAAAAGGGTATTGGGCATCCGACAACCTTACTCACTGAACGAAACAGCAAAGCTGTCGCGTCGATATCCTGTGAGACAGTGGTACCGCCCCGGACGAGCCTGCCCATTCCTGCTGAGTCATGACTGACAGCGTGGCTCTACCACTTTGTAAACATTAATTATTATAAGACACAGTTATGTCAAAGATTTTTAAATCAGACACTTATCTTGATTATCAGATCAGGATGAATGAATGAAATATGAATCAAATCTTGTATTGTTCTAAAATTACTTTCTAATAATTTGTGCCTGATATGACGATAGGCTCGCCCCCTATCACATCGTGGGACGGAACATACAAGGCGAAATGTGGGTGTCCTGGTGGTGCCTCTGCCTACCCCTTCGGGGATACAGGCGTGAGTTTATGTATGTATGTATGTACTTTCTAATATTTAGTTAAACAATACTTATACAGTACGCTTAAAATATGTGGCAGTTGAAAAAGAAATAAACGAATTACTTAAGGTCATTTAACCTATTGTTGTAAACCAGTTATTTTTAAGTACTTTTATATTACGCCATAGATAAATATAAAGTAAGTTAAGAACAATATGGAGTATTCTATTTTAATTAAACGGTTTTTAATTTAAATTATAATTTTCAAATATTATTGAAATAAGTAAAATTGTTATTTTATGTCATTCTGCAAAGCCAAAAGTCTAAAATGATAATGCATCTAAATTTTAATCAATTAGATTCGACTCGAGTTTTTGTAGCTTTGTGAATCGATTTTGGTTGTCTACTAGTACTGACAAAGAATATACATATTAATGTAAAATCAAAAGATATTTAACCTCGGAGACAGTACCTACCTTTCTCTGTATAAAAGGTATTCATATCTTTTTTTGCATTACTGACAACTTTTATTTGATTTTTTTTTATAAACGGTTTTGTTATGCGATAAAGTGTGATTTTACATTTAGATTTTATATTAATAAGATACAATGCTCTCCAGAACCAAATTAACCGTATGCCGCCAATACCTCCTAACATTTTTACCAAAACATTGTTTTTACGCCATCTGCGTCTGTTTAATATTCCTAATATTTTTTTATTAGCAATAATAAACTCAAGTAAAATTAATAAGCTTGGATTTGGGTTCGCAAATATCGTCTATACATGTGTAAATGTTTCTGAATAAAAATATTTTATTGTCTTCTGGGCACAAAATTGACCTCAAACCAATTAGAATGTATTGCCAGCTTACGGTGAAACACACTTATCTAATGTGACTTTACTCACACTATTCGAAGTATCAATGCCGGCTTCCCCCTTGCTATAAATATAGGATCAGGCTTGTAAAAAGACTTGCACTGCCATGCCGGTCGCGTTTTAATTTCCCTTCACTGGGCCGGCTTTCACTAACTAGGCTTGCCCTTATGCTAACAGCGTTGCAAACCGTTTAATCTCATAAATATGTTAAACATTTGTATGTTATACTCGCAGAATATGGTCGAAATGAATGTTGCGTCAAGCTTATTTGAGTTTACAAATATATTAATGGATTTTTAAGCAATAGTATGTACCTACAAAGTCTACAAATCGATAGTTTTTGTTTTCGCAGCAGTAAAGCGCCATTTCCACGGGAAGAGTGTTTCGCGGTAAGAATCGTATGCGATTATCGCATCACATAGCCGGCATAGATTATCGTGTTCTGATAAATGTTTACACGATGCAACTTTTTTATATCCTTACGATAATCATAACTTCGAGGCAAGAAACTCTCCACGTGTAAATGGGGCTGTTATTTTCTTTTTAATCGTATCTACTTAGTACATTAATTTACAAGTGACGTACGCTTCGATTATTTTACAGTTTAATGTTAATATAGCTTCAAAATCCTGCTCATAGGTATTATAAAATACGTAATTTTGTAATATTTTATCGATGTTTGAAAATGTAGCAATAACTTTATACCAAAGAAGGTAAGGAAGCAGCATGCTAATCTAATAATAAGTGAATACTAAATACAATATTAACAACAGGAGTCTCGACAATCCTTAAAGACGAAATTTCTGTAGCATCGCACTTTAGACCACATTTACGTATTATAAGACCTTGTAGCATGCTAATTAGCATTATTAGCATAGCAATAACGTGTTTTAGTATGCACAAACTCCAAACAGAACTGGTTTAAGTCGAATTTTAAATTATTTCTCCCAATGCAGTTTGTAAGTGTAATACAACTTTTATTTTTATCTAGAAGAGGCCCGTTTATAAAGTAATGGAACTAGGATAAAGGATTGATACCCGTCAAGGCAATAGGCACCCCCTATTCACGTGAATCAATTCAGCGAACTTTGGGTGTCATTTGCTACTGCGAAATATACAAGCGTCTTATAGTTTTTTGTAGTCTATAATCTTGGCAACAAGCAAACGTAATGGTCCACATTAAAATAAAACAATTTTTAAAAACGAAATTAAACCAAATCCGCGATAAAATCCGAAAATTGTTTTATTTCAACAAATGAACAGGTCAAATTAATCACAGATTTTGCTGTATGTTACTATGCTTCAGATCCTACCACATAATGAGAAGGCAAATGGTTTGATATGTTCCTAGAACGTGTCTTCAATGATGGTAACTATGTATGGGTGACCGTGCATTACCAGGCAGCCTTTCAACCAAGACGAATCACCTTATTTGCAATCTGACACGCGTACAGAGGACACTTCTCGTCTCATTGATCTTTAATTTAGATAATAACCGTGAACCTAAAACAAAATATCAATAGTACCTTTAAGTAAATAAGAGAGCATAGTAGCTGGTTAAGGAATGTTGGGGCAGCATAAGAAAAATATCCAGCCATGAACTGCAATATTGATTAAAGACTAAAAATAATAAACAATCTTTATATGAACCTTGCAATTACAAATGGTGCTTTAAAAAAAAGAAAAAGAAAAAAAAAGAAGACCGTTCTTGTTCCTAGGAGTTTTTTTGCGCCGTTTTTTCTTTACAGGTGCAGCACGTTCCGAAGCGGCGGTGGCAGTAATTAACAATTCAGAAGATCTTGTGAAAGACTATTTTAAAAAAGTTGTTTTTTTTTAACTTTATTTTGATATCTACCCAAGGATCGATCTCGAAAAAATACAATAAATATGGGCGTCTAGACAAAGTGACACGATTGCTCTACTTTCGGGATCGATCCTTATATAGCGATCGAGATCGTTTTTTAATTTGGCCGATATTAGGAAAATATTTGTATCCCTGCATAAACAGACCTTAGGTATATACAGGGTATCTCAAGACCGCGACCGAAAACGAAGCCAGGTGGTAGTTTTAGTGGTTACAGACACGATGCAAATAAAAATTTCACCAATGCAGCGACAGATATGTCTTTAGAATTTTTTAAAAATCTTCTTGTTTGGGTGGAAAATACCTAGTTTTTGCGAAAATAATAATTTAAACCCTTACGTACCATTGAGTGTTGAAAAATAAAGAGGTCTGCATCATTATTTTAGGAAAACTATGTATTTATCATCCAAATACGACGATAAGTAAAAATAAAAAATAAAAGTTATCGATTTTTTTTTGCGAAATTTTTACTTGCAATGTGTCTGAAGTCACTAAAACTACCACCTGGCTTCGTTTTCGGTCGCAGTCTTGATATACCCTGTATAGGTATGTACACAAGATGAAAAACATACAAGATTGAATCGACCGGTATAGGTCGAAAGTAGCAATGTGAATCACTAGCAGTGATAAATAAGCCTTCAACAAGTTCATTTATACCAAAACAAAATCTTACAAACAAAGTGTAATTTATACTTTGTTTACGATCTGTACGCAACGACATTAAACAAAGTACTTATTTGACTATGTAGTATCTGAGCATGACATCAGCATCTAACCGTGGACTTTACGCTTTTTCAATGTTATGTATGCTTTCAGATGTTCATCACTAGAAACTATGCCTAAGATTCCGTGCAATGTGTTATGGTTTAATATGACTCCTTTTTGTAGAAACGTGACAAAATGCCTTTCTACTGTGCCTTTATTGCGGTACAAAATGTCCGTCTTTAGAATCGGTGCCTAGAAATTTCTCTTATGTTGGACACATTTTAGCAGTTCGTTAACGTGATGCATATTGACATTAAAATAAATATGAAAGATTCATTTAATTTAAAATTCCAATTTATGTTAATTTAATATTTATTGTGTAGGTAAACGAAGTGAGCAAAGTACAACTTTAAGTTTTTTTAATTCTCTTATTTTTAATAGAAGAAAATAAACATATTTGTATTATGCACTTATAGGACATATACATAAAGTAAATCAAGAATATTACTTCTATTGTTTAAAAAAATATCGTGTTTAAAAAAAATACCTATTGGTGTATGTCACTGAGTCAGGACCTTGTTTATACATACATACATACATAAACTCACGCCTTTATCCCAGAAGGGGTAGGCAGAGGCGCCACCAGGACACCCACATTGGACACCTTATGTGTTCCGTCCCATGATGTGATAGGGGGCGAGCCTATCGCCATAGCCCTTGCAATCGTATTTTCTTTTATAGAGGAGTAACGGATCCCTACAAAGTCACTTACATGAATCGGATTAGGTCATTTTATAGTGGTATGATAATTTTATTTGCATTCTGGTATAATTTCCCTCGACAAGGTAGTAACTTCCAGTATCGCAATTGAAACAACAACGAAGTATTGTCGAGTAATTAAAAAACGGGTATTTTTTATTACTTTGAAAACGCATGGAAATTAATTTTCCATGACTTATTTACATACATAAACTCACGCCTTTATCCCAGAAGGGGTAGGCAGAGGCGTCACCAGAACACCCACATTTCGCCTTGTATGTTCTGTCCCAAGATGTGATAGGGGGCGAGCCATATCGGGTACAAATTCTTGACTCCGGGCTGATAATGAATAGAAAAACCCAATATCACTTTGCCCGACCAGGGATTCGATCCCGAGACCTCAGCTTTGTAGTCGTATCGTAGTACAACTACGCCATCGAGGCAGTCTCACGACTTATTTATTTATTTATTAATTTTATAATTCACGCGCACGCGTAAAATAATTCACTTGCATTTTTTTTTATTTTTTGTTTTTTTTTAATTGGTGCTTGTATCCTTTATATTCTAGACAGCGCTCTCTTTTTTTTTCCTTTTCTTATATCCATCTTATGGTTATCTGTAAGAAATCACCTAGAGCGATAAGACCGCCATCTGTACTTTTAGTTAATTTGTAATATCTTTAAGTGTTTTTCCTTTTTTTTTGTACAGTTAAGAATAAATAAATAAATAAAATTCGGACAAAAATTGGAATAAGGCCACTCTTTTGGCAGAGCCGTTTTGCTTACACCAATAGAATTTAAATTGTAACCTGATAAATATTATGCATTTACATTTACAACAAATATTTTCGGTCAAGGTCGTACCTTGATAAAAATAGTATTTTATTAGGAGTGATAGGCTTATCGTAGGCTTACGAAATACATAAATCTCTATAGTACTCCAAAAAAAACCGCAATAAATGATGGTGAAATAACTTAATTTCAGTGTACCAATGCAGTAAATTAATTGTACAGCGTGGTCCACGGTTATGAATAAATTGTTAACAAATTCTAAAATCGGGAAGAAAAATCTACGAAAAGTAGAAACCGAGCGGGTCGCTTCTGGCGCAGGAGGTTATTACGATGTTGGTGGAACAAAAACCACGGGAGCAGATAAGAGCCGGATGATTGAACTTCCCTATTCTTCTTCCATTTTTTCCTTTTCGTTCTCTTTTTAGAGGGGGGATTGGCGTTCTAAGCATTGAACAAAGATTTATGGGTAGGTATTATCTATGATTGTCGCCCTGGGATGTCCGGTGCCGCCCATAATGCGTGTGAAGGTCACCGAGGGGTTTTTAGTCAGTATGCTGGCGTAGGTTTTGTTAGGGTCCCAGCTCGACCACAATCCGCAATGTGGCGGGTTGGAAGGCCAGAGACACTGACATACCCCTTTCGGCCTCCCCCGGGGTACCGAAAGGGGAGCATAATAGCTTTTCCTCTTGGACACAAAAAAAAAAAAAGGTATTATCTATGAGTGGAACCCTGTTCCAAAGAGAATATAACACTACGTTAGAAGAGACGGGAGTTCCATAGAAAAAAAAGAAAAAACGATGGTTGTATGAAACGTGTACTAGACTTGAATACCAACAAAAAAATATGAGGCCTATGACATAATGGCAGACCTGCCAACATAATCACCTCAAATAGGGATGTACACGTACTCATACTTCTTATCGATAAATATGTCGATACAAAAATGTAGCGCTCCTTTTTTTTTTTTTTTGTAATTTAAGGAAGGTCCATTTACGCCAACGCTTACTCTCGGCATAAGCTGGAGTTACGTGGTAATTTTTGCAATAATTAGTGCAAATAAAGAAAAACTCGTTTGTATGGTAAAAACATAGTAATTTATATATAAAAATAGTAATAAAATCTGATTATAAACAAAACTTTATTTTCCCAGGCTTAGCTGCTGCGCTTTCTTAGCAGAATCCGCAGAATATTCTTCATGTAATGCAAATGATTTATTTATTATTCCGCATTCATTTCGGATCAGTAAGTGGCTTAGACGGCCCAACAGCTGATCTATCATTTTATTTTTGTGATTATGACACATCCATGAAAAGTCGGTACTGGCTAGCATCACTGTCTTGGCAAATTTACTGATATCTCTGATGTGAATAACAGGTTTTACTTCTCTTTCGAAGGTTGCAGTTGCATTGTCTATAGTCTGGCAAAGCTGTAAAGTTGGATACGTAAGACAAGTTTTGTCAGGCCACCACTCTCTTAGAGCAATGTAATTATAATAACTGTTTGGCTTAGGATTTAAAACTTTCATACAATTTATGCACTGTTCACAACTAATACTTTTTAATATCACTGAAGCGATATACCCGCTTACATAAACGGTTGGCTGTTTGTCGAACGATCTAAAAATTTTCTCCAACTCTTCTTCGAAAATATGTGCTTCGGGAATATGTATAACGGGATGTTCGACAATGTCTAAAATATTGTGTTCATTTTCAATAACGGAGTCGGATTTTGTATTGTCTTGTTTACGATTTGAAAATATTATATCCTGAAAGTCGAAAAGAATTTCATTGTCATCCTCTTCGCAATTCGATCCTCTACTATTAGGCGTACTGAGACGAGTTAGTATTGAAGATTTCAGTGCGGATATGAAATGGTGACAAGTAGGATTTTTATTTGTTGGACTATGTTGCCTGATGCACCCAAACAAATTCTCCAAAGCGTCCTGATTTAATTGTCGCAAATTTAGGTACTTGAATTTTTTGGATTCTACGAATTTCCATATTTCTTCAAATGATGAAATTGTTATTATGTATCCATTCACGCATCTGATATTCTTCAGCCTAATTTTACTGTCTGATTTTAAAAACTGTAGAGTCTTTAATTTATGTTTGTATTCTGGCCAAATTTTATGGTGAAAACTATTTTTAGACACATTTTGCCGGATATTATTTTTTACATCTTTCGTAGATGCTGGTCCATTCGTAGAATCAAATAAACGGTCTAATGATTCCACTACTTGAGCTGTTTGTAAAATTTCTTGACTCTGTTGTGCATTTACAATACTTTCCGATTGTAATTTTAGTACTGCAGCTACTGTGTTACTCAATATTTGGGATGCCAGTTTTACTCTCATTTTTGACCTGTATGTCGGGTTTACGTGCAATTTGGTGATTTTTTTAAAGTGAAGTGTGGTTCGATTTTTTTCTTCCAGATTAATTAAATGTTGCAATTTTGCTGTTTTACCATCCATTAATAATTCGCCAGCTTGAGGAAAATTGTTTCTTATTGATTTAAAAAGATGTGGCACGTCGAAGATTATATAAACTTTCTCATTATCTACTAAAAAATAATGTGACTCAATAGGAAGCGAACTGAACTTTTTAAGTAAATTCAATGCACCTACATTGGTAGGTCCCTGGTCACAAACAGTAGCTATAATTTTGTAACCAGCTGCTGTCATAGCTCTTATAACTGTTTTAATAATCACAACTAATTTTTCTGTTCCGATTGTTCCCTTCACAAAGTAATGTGCAATAGGTTGCTTAATTTTTTTATGTATTCCCTGAAGCATAAAAACAAGGGCATGATCTGCAATTTTTTCCGAACGTCCACCTTCTTCGCCAAGGTCTTCATACCCATCAATTTTATCACCTGCTACGTTATAAATAAGACGCTTTTTCAATGCCATTTCGTCAAATAAAATCACACAAATTTTATCTTCATCTTTTAACTTCCCAGCTTTCGCTTTCAAATGCATTACAATGGAAGGATCAACACCTGGTTCTATTTTCATATCCTCTAAAATTGTTTGCAATGTTCGCACACTTGGCATTGATAGAAGTTGACATAAATATCTATATGCTTTAGGAGATTTTTTATATAAGGCGAGGGCCACACTTTTATTTAATTTTGACCAGCGACGACCTTTCGACTTACGTTTCTCGTTCTGTACAGTGGATTCAAGTAAACTTTTTAAAACGGGTGATGATATATTTTCTATTTGAGTTACTTTTTTTCTCAGACTTTTAATTAAAGTTTTACTTTTTCTTAATTTATTCAATAATTTTCTTTTTCGAGGTGACTTTTCCAATGTTGCAGTCGTCGTAGATTTTTTTTGTTGTGGGGTTCCAAGTGCTGTTTTTGCAGTCGTGGTTATAGGTTCTGAAAGGTTTTAAGAAACATGTTAATTAAATTAATTTTCAAGTCATGTTCTGATGAGTTTTTCAAATTTCTCTATCTACGATAGTTTTTTGTTATCCAAGATTTTTTTAAATAATATAGAATGACGAGACTATCGGGTCGCTCGTCTGATGGTTAGCTAATACTAAGCTCTTAACGTTTGATCTTGAATATTATTACAAATCCTAATGTGATATCTTAAAATCTTACCTGTATCAAAAATCATTTTCCTCTTTTTTGATATTTCAATCTTATGCTCAGCAGTTGATGATGTAGATGCTGCAATAAAAATTAACAATTTAACTGGGTAATACTAACTATAACTAAACAACTTAACACAAAGCCGGGGTGCGGCGTGGCGAGGGTGCGCAAGTGTAAAACAAATAGCAAATTGACATACCGACGGATAGCTGTCATTGTGTTACCTCCTCACCATGTATACTACGGCTCTTTACTTAGTTGTTTACCTTTAACTTAGTTAAAGGCTGAAATCGAATAGGTACATAATTTCTTTAAACTATTTTGTCTACCTTTGATAGTTTCAGATATTTCCACAGATCTGTCGAACATTGGCTCAGAAGTTGATGTTGAAGGTGCTGCAATAACATAAAAATGCGTTAAAAATAACTGAGTAAGGAGATCTACCATATTGTTGTTTTAGGTTTTTTTTTACCCAAGATATGCCCAAATACTGGAAAGCCAATCAACTTTTAACTCCGGTTAACTAGCTCTAATGCCTTGTTAAATTAATTCCATTTAAACATAACTACGATTAAACCACTTAAGAAATTAATTTTTAACGGGGCATTGTTCATCCGGTTCGTATTCTCGAAAGCATCTTAAAGAGTTTGATTTTTACGAATTTCTAGTTTTAAGCAGCCGTCGTCTTAAGTCCGCCTACGAACACTCTTAACTTTTTCAATTCTACATAAAATTTACTAAAACGTAAAAGTAAAAACGTGTCAATGAATCCTCCGATTAAATATAAAGGGTTAAATTTCCAATTTTGAGAAATCATGTGTGAAGAATATTGTCAAATGAAACGTTTATATTTATTATGAAAACAAACTTTTCGTTAATCTGTGGATGTTTGCTGAGTAGACCGATTTATGAGCTAAATGGCTATCCAGTATTTTGTTTCAAAATTTAACGGAACTTCAAAATAACGGCATATCTAATGAATTTCGTGGCTGAGTAGCTATCCAGTATTTGGGGGATAGTTTCTTTAATACATGTTCACCTTTTTTTTGTTTTAAGAGTTTTCCATATTGATCGATTCATCTTAACTAATCATAATACTTTCATGTCTGTGGCTTAAATGGAATATTACCTGTGGTAAAACATATTTTCCTTTTTCTTGGTTTTTCAATAATTGGCTCAGCAGTTGATGTCGAAGGTGCTGAAATAACAAATAATTATTATTAAACTGGATGGGGTACCTTAGGAGAGGCTTATAGAATAGACTACGACGGAATTATGAGGATAACTAAACTAAATATAACATGTTCCGGTCTTCCAGAAAAACAGATTAAAACTTACTAGGTGTAGAAGTCCAAGAGCCACAGTAATCATGTTCCTTGGATATAGTAGAAGTCAGCTCTGTAAAACAATATTTATACATATATATTATAGTGGTGAGTTACTACAGAAACAAGACAAGTGCAAGTTCTGTGAATACGAACTAAAAATGAAATATATACCTGTCTGATCAGTTTTAGCAATGTGTAGTGGAAATCCAATTAACAGCTCATCTGCCAATGGTTCTGCAGACAGCCTTACAGACGGAACAGCATTTTTTCTTAACTGAGTCTTTTTTTTCTTGAAATTCTTCGACAAAATATGATTGCCACAAATATGCTTCAGTTGGTGTAGTTTTTCAATGGGTATGTAGACCAAATCTTCTTTTCCAGTAACTTTAACCCATTGTTTACATCTTGCAAAAATGAACATTTAATGCATTATTATTTCAGCAGAGTATTTATATTTTTAAAAAGTCTATTAATACAGGTACTTTACGAACTACGTACAATTATAAACGAAGTAACTATTTGTACAGGTTCTGGACGAAAAGGGAACGTCTAGTCATCCTGTTACAGGATAGTTTAATTATATATTTTTATTCGTCCGGAAATCAACAATTAATAATTAAAACAATAAAATTTCTAGTTGATACATAAAATAATATTGGCAAACATGTTGGCGGCTTCAGGAGAGGAGGCTTTAGGGTCCTGCAGCCGCACCTTAACCTACTGTGTCAGTACACATTAAAATTTAATAACATTACAAAATATAGATTTCCATATAGTTAAAAATTTAAATTAAAACGTATTGAATATAGGTACAAATAAATATAACTTATTCGTCCAGTTCCCGTACAAATATTAACTTCGTAAATGTTTAATATTAAATATCGATACTATTGATAGTCTATAAAAAATGTCAAACACTATTCATACTACTAACGGTTTAATTTATAATATTATTCTTATTTTTAGCCTAAATCACGTATTTTTATGTAATAGAATTACAAAACTGTTTAAGATACTTACCTATCTTCATCCAAAGGAAATTTAGCCATGAAAATTCGCTTTTGGCCATCGAACCGGCCCGATTTTATACCACATATTTCACACGTTTTATAATGCATTTCAATCTAACAATACTTAAATATTACGCCACACTCATTCACTTTGTAACAAAATGAATTTGCGTGATTAATTCACAAGTATTCTTTATAACAGAGAGCACATCAACCAATTTTAAACAAACAATTTTCACAAGGAAATCATTAATCTCGGTTCTTTCAGTCAGAATGACAAGCGACAGCTTAGATGACAACGTGCGATAAAGTCAAATATATGTTAGAGCAAGACAACGGTAGCCGCCATTAATCCTAGTACATGTTTCATACATTGTTTTTTTACTAGACACTTGCGCCAGACTGCCCTGTTCAACGAGGTCCGCAGATGGCCACTTTACCACTCCTTCCGGCGGCCAGTGAGTAAGAGGATTAACCTATATACTGTATTATGTATGAAGTGGACCACAGAGTGTTTTCTATCGCACTGGGCTTTATGTACCAAACGCGGAGAATCTCGACATAGCGATGCAGAAATTACGACCAGCGCCATCTAGTCAATTTTGTTGAATCCATGACCACGTTTGTAGAAAATGGTAGCTGCTAGTGCATGCGCTATGCGTTTTATATTAATAGGCAGCGCAAACTAGCGACATCTATAGGTAACACCATTATTGTGGTAAAAATATGTTTTTTCTTTTTCGCGATGAATGGCTAAGCTTGCCATTCGCCTGATGGTATGACCGCTGATGGACAGTAGCAAAACCAAATACCATAAATTACCAATGCTTGGCATTCCACGGCGCTCGCCATGTTTATGTCTCATTATGTCCAGAAGTTACTCTGGTTACAAAGTCCTTCAAACCGGAACACAGCAGTGCATTTACACTGCTGTTTGGTAGTAGGTATTAAAAAATGTAACAGCAACCCCACTGTACGTCGAATAACATACAACAAAATAAAGATGCCTATATGCACGTTTTATGTAAATTAATATCAATAAAGAGTAAAGAAAACAAAACGTCTAAAATTTAATGATTATATTTTGAAATAAAAATATCGCCTTAAACCATCCACATATAATTATTGAATATCAATATCTTCAACGACCTTGTTCACAACTTGACACAGAACTTTTAACAGTATCAATAACAGAGCTATAAAAATAATATCGTAATAAAAATATTTTATTTTACAACATTATAGTACATACTTAGTATGTTAAACCTTACTAAATAAAATATCTATTTACAATTAAAATTATAATTGTCTTAATATTATAAAGTACCCTTAGCTTAATTACTCCTCATAGTCGTGTATACGTATACGCCTTAGGCATACCATTGTAAAATACAAAACTACGTATTCAGGATGATATTGTCATATGGTATTTAATTTAAACCACACGTTCCTACTCACCCCGGGTAACATTGTACCAAGTTTGATCAACCCGTACAGGTACGAGTCTCTTTATGGCTCGGGTATATTCTTGAAGCGAAGTTCTGAAGTTAAGTCGGTGGTAAAATTACTCGTATCTATACGGGGTGGCCAAAAATTGTGAAGACTAAAATTACATTCTTTGACAAAAAAATCTTCTTGGATTTTTTTCAAATTTTCGTGCAATGTCTCATGGGGTGATGAGAAACATGTGGGTACATTTAATACCATTTGTGTATATCACTCTGTGTATGGTTTCCACCTTTTATTAGATATAAATGACAATCTAAATTAAGAATATAATCCATCTTACAATAAACAATTAAACAACTTTTATATAATGCAGCTTATTGTAAAATTTTATAAAAACATTAACATGCGTAAAATATTTTCTCTCTGACACAGTCTTAGAATAATATCTTATATATTAAGTAACAATGTTTAAAAGTATTATTGGTCTATAAATGGTAATTATGTCGACAAAAATAAAATGACGTAATGATTTTTTAGATACAGGTTATATCAAGACCGTGACCGAAAACGAAGCCAGGTGGTAGTTTTTGCGGCTACAGACACAATGCAACTAAAAATTTTGCAAAATAAGCGACGGATTTTTTTTTTTAATTTTTTAAAAATCATCTTTTTTGACGGGTAAATTCCTAGTTTTTGCAAAAATAGTAATTTAAACCCTTACGTACCATTGCGTGTTTAAAAATTAAGCGATGTACATCATTATCTTTGAAAAACTATGTTTAATCACTCAAATACGACGATATGTAAAAAATAACAAAAAAAAAAATACGATTTTTTTTGTAAAATTTTTACTTGCGTTGTGTTTGATATCACTAATACTACCTCCTAACTTCGTTTTCGGTCGCGGTCTTGATATACCCTGTATATTTAGATGACTAGCAACTCTAATGATTTAATGATAATCTTCCATGGGAATTTAAAATTAATCATAATATAAGTCGACATTACACTAAGTATAATATAAAACTCTTGAAGTCCAGAAATTGCTTTCATATGATTTTATCAATATGCGATGACGAATAATAAAAGTTTTCTATATAAATGAAGCATCGAATACTTTCGAAAAAAATCTGCTTTGCAGTGTAACAAAAGTATAATCATGTACATTTTTACATACATACATAAACTCACGCCTTTTTCCCAGATATGATAGGTAGAGGAGCTACCAGGACACCCACATTTCGCCTTGTATGTTCCGTCCCATGATGTGGTAGAAGGCGAGCCTATCGCCATATCGGGCACAAATTCCTAACTCCGGACTGATAATGAATAGAAAAACTCAATATCACTTTGTCCGACCTCTATAGTTGTACCGTAGTACAACTACACCACCGAGGCAGTACATTTTTAAAACGTATAAATATGGTACTACAATATTTCCTAAGTACTATCAGTATAGTGCGTGGTGGCCTGGTGGTAACGGACCAGACGCGGCTGCCAACATGTTCACGGTGGTCACGAGTTCATATCCCAGGGCACACCTCTGACTTTTCGGAGTCATGTGTGTATTGATAGTCAATCACCACGCACTATAACGGTGAAGGAAAACATTGTGAGGAAATCTGCATACCAGAGCGATTTGTAAGAATTTCTATGGTATGTAAAGTCAGCCAACCCGCACTAGGCCAGCGTGGTGGACTATATGGCCTAACCCCTCTCAATCGTACTCTCGATTGTAGAGTAGGCCCGTGCCCTGCAGTGGGTCTATATGGGCTGATACAATACAATGAATACTAGCAGTATTTCTCCTTTAAATCCTTCCTTAGAATCTTTCCAGCTGGGTTCTTAGGGATGGCGTCGACAAACTGTACTTCTTTAATTCTCTTAAACACAGCCACTTTATCATTTACAAAGTATAGAATTTCTTCAGGTTCTATTTTCTGTCCTGCTTGCGGTACTACGAATGCTTTAGGAATTTCCCCTGTGATGGGATCTGGGATTCCTAGAACGGCACAGTCTAGGACTTTTGGATGAGTCCTAACTATTGTTTCTAGTTCTGCTGGTGGTACTTGGAAGCCTTTTACCTGGTAAATAATATAGAATGCATTAATTATATTAAAATGTATTTATAACCAAATGCCGTACAAGACTTTTTAATTTAGTCTTCGAATTTGCCACACAAGTCTCGTCAAGTCTAAAGCAGGCGTTCAAAGAAAAATCATGCCAACTGTTTCTTCAAGACTGATTTTATTCATAAACTAGATAATTATAGAAATACATTTTTCCATCGATAGATACTAGATGGCGCTAATGGTAAACAACTTATTGCAAATATATATTATTTTTAATTATTATAATTTATCAGTCCCAATAAAATATCAAGGGCAATATTTCGTATATACCAAAGTTGGCAAGGTTGTAATATTAGGAACCAAGCATAAAATTAACATCAACTGAGATTTTTACAGTTCCCGTGGGAGTTTCAGAGGCCGAAAGTCTCATAGATTCCATGCACTACAGAAGACTTGAACCTTAGTGTGGGGTCAGGACTGTGAAAGAAGATTTCCTTTCCACCAGTCATTGTATACACATACATAAAATAAGTACACCCAACAGTCACATACATAGACAGTCCTGACACCACACTAAGATCGAGTCTTGTATCGTATCAGAAACTACGAGAGACTTTTTGGTCTCACAAACATCCAGACCCGGGAACAAATACTTATGGAAGAAAAAAAGAAACATTTGTTTTGGTGCGAGGATCGAACCCACGGTCTCTCGTTTCACAGGCGACATACCTTAATCAACTCCTTCAATCTATCAGTGACGTATACGTATTTGTTCTCGTCGTATTTGCCGATGTCGCCGGTCTTGTACCATCCGCCATCGACCATCACTTCTTTGGTAGCTTCCTCGTTCTTGTAATAACCTGACATTATGTTTGGACCTCTGCACCAGATTTCACCTTCCTGTAACATTTCTCATATTATACAATTTTCTATTAAAGCAGTTCTACACTGGGTAGAAGTCTCCAATAGGAAATGTTCACGGTTTTATTTTATCTCTATACAATCCTACATCAATAAATATTAAATGTAGGTAAAAACAATTTTAGAAAATAACATCTCCGACGGGCCTGACGGCAAAATCTCTTCACCTCTACGTTCAGTCTAGTGTATGGCCTTCGGTCAGTAGAATTCCGTCTTCTCTAAGACTATCACATGTATCTACGATTCATTCAGTCACTGATAACTGACGAGCAAGATTACTTACTATAAACTGCCTAGTTTTTGACTCATTATATTCTCAACAAAATAACATAATGAAGGTTCTCACCTGTCCAGGACCCAAAGCCTCTTGTGTGTTCAAGTCAGCGATTTTGATCTGACAGTTAGCCAACACGTGTCCCACTGAAGCGTGGTTGCTATCAACGTTCTTGCCCACTGTGATGGCGCCGTTGGTCTCCGTCAGACCATAGCCTTGGCGGAAGATTATGTTTTTCTGAAAGAAATATAGCTAATGACACGGATAGTCCTGCTGTTACAGTAAATAAATAAATAAATAAATACATAGTCCAGACCCCACACTAAGAACAATTAAGTCTTGTGTCATGGGTATTAGAAACTACGCAAGACTTTTCGCTCACAAACAATAATTTCAGTACAAATACTTGTGAAGCACACAAATATTTGTCTCGGTGCGGGGATCGAACCGCAGCCTTTCGTCTCACAGCCGCATCTAACCATCTGCGCCACGGAGGCTGTCATTTATGAAAAATATGTTTTTGGGAATCCATTTCATAGCTATTTTAACTGGTAGGGAATAATGCACTTGTAATGACGAATTTAAATTCATCAGTAAAGTAATTTGCAATGTTAGTATCTAGTATATTTTATCTATAACAACGCCCGAATACTCAACGCCGCTTAAATATTTTATTGCACTTAACTACGCCAATTCCGCCTTAATGTACTGATTAAGTGCAACGTGGGTAGTTAAGTGCAACTTAATATTTAAATGGTGTCTATCGCCAGTCAATACACTCATTTCGGCTTACTTTAAGTTACATTTAAACTTCCACAGCTTCAATCTTTTATACGTCCAGTTTTTACAATGAAGTATTACAACATATAAGGCAACAGTAGCGTTCTTATCATTAATTGCAATTGCATAATATATATTTTAGCAAGTAGTCCACTTATCAATAATATGTGATAATAATCAATTGTATTGACGTAATGATAAAAGCCTGGAAAATCACTTAGCATCGGATAGTACGCTTTGCACTTGTTACTAAGTAATTTAAAAAATTAAATTAACTTTGCATATTATTAACACGGAATATGGTAATTTTAAAAGAGCCAATTGGAACGAAGGATTTGAAATGCAAAATTAACCATATTACAATTTACAAGTCATAACAAGTAGAATTATTTACCGCTTATGATGTAATTCCGACATTGTAAGTGGTGGTGAAATTCTGTTAAACCATGTTAAAATGATATTACGGAACTACTATACTTATTCATAAACCATATCTGTCCAAAAAAAGGTTTTCTTAAGATTACGCTACTAACAATCCTGTGCCTACATCATCTAAATGCCCTTCGCAACGTCATGACTTGATAAATTTACACCCGTATTCCAAGACGTTCTTCGAAAATTTCTCGACTGCACTCGACTTTATTGGGAATCTGTATTCATAGTTGAAAAAAATCTTCTCCACTCTACGTCACTCAACACTTCGTTTCTCGAGTAAAGGAATCAATATTTTTGCTGGCATTATCTCGGCCTGCACTAAACTTATTTGTACATTTTCTAACTCGAATACTTTTTAAATATATCATTATTTAAATTTTGAAATAAAATTAATTTTTACGGATTTTATCGCGATTTGGTTTAACTTTTTCATTTTTGAACTACCCGACGTTTCGATTGATTTATCTCAGTTAAATTGTCCAGTCCATCTCAGTCCGCCCCGTGACCACGAAAGCTGTAAGGCAATCGAAACGTCGGGAAGTTAAAAAATGTAAAAATTAAACAAAATCCGTAAAAATTAGTTTTATTTCAATGTGTAACATTCGCGTAAATCAAAGAAACCATTACTTACATTTTTACTAATAAGAGCAGCAGCATCAGCCGATGAAAGCGGCGCCGCTCCACTAATGACGCCGGTGACTGATGCCAGGTGTTCCGGTTTCACGGCTGGATGCTTGCCCAGAAATACCACTGGAATAGTTCATAAATAAATAAATAAATACACCCAACAGTCACATAACTCTGACCCCACACTAAGATCGAGTCTTGTCGTGGGTATCAGAAGCTTCGAGAGACTTTACAGTCTCACAAACACCCAGACCTGAAGCAAATACCTGTGGATCACATATATATTTTTTTCATTGCGGGGATCGAACCCGCGGCCTCTTGTTACAGGCGGCGTCTAACTGCGCCACGGAAGCAAAAATCATATATTTTCAACTGTATTTACTAAATTATAGCCATGAAGCCATTGCAAGAAGTCGCTGGATGCGGGCCACTTCCAAAAGGTAAATGTTAAGATCCTTGAGAAAACCTATTTTCACTAGTGGATTTTCTGTAGCTGAAGAGAAAGAAACAGAGCCATGAGTGGAAATTTATAATAGAGTATTATAGTAAGTGCTAGGACTTTTATGTATCCCATAAAAAATTGTAAACAAAGATTGCTAAAATATTTCGAGTATTTATCACAACCTGACAACCGATAACGAGTGCTTGCAATCGAGAAATGTGATTATCTTGGATGTATAAGCTTTTATGCAATCCATAATAATATTATCAACTCAATAAACAATTGTTTTGGTAGGACGGTTGTTTGGCGAATACTTCTACTTTGTAAGAAGTGCCAAAAAACCAAATTCCCATGTGATAAACAGTTTGATCCCAGCCACTTATATTGATATTTGTTTATACTTTTAACTCATCATACAATATTTATAAACTATATGCTAAATCATTCTACAAATGACTCTTGATGCTGTAATAGCTACTTCTAATAAATTAAGATTTGATTTCCTATTTTATTGTACTCTAACTGAAATGGATATCTTTGGATAACGACACTTCTAAGATTACCGTACAGCAAGACTTAACACAAGATTATTCCACAGTTCACACCCTGTAATCTCCACATGAATTTTAATTTCTTATTTTAAAAACTTACCCATAGGCGGTACAATGAACAACACTTCAGCTTTGTGCTTCACAATGGTTTCCAAGAAGAAGTCAGGTTTGAAATAAGGCATGGTGACCAGTTTGCAGCCTTGCGTCATCTGGTTCATCATCAATGAATTGAAGCCGAAGATGTGGAAAAACGGCAGAATCGCTGGTAATACTGCTTGGTGGGTTGCTGTGGGCAATAAATTAAGTAACCTTATTTTAAATATTTTATTCAGTATAATAAATACTCGTCACTGTAAAATGTAAATATACTTAAAAAACTTCTCTTCACGAGGAGGGTTTCTCACCGGGAAGGATATAAAAAAATTGCAACGTGTAAACATTTGTCAAAACACGATAATCTATGGCGGTTATGTCATGCGATATTCGCATACGATTCTCGCCGCGAGAAACTCTCCCCGTGTAAATTGAGTTTAAGGGACTAAAGTCATGATCCAAACGAATCAAAACCACCACGATCATAAAATATTTTTTGTTCCCTATGTTACGGAAAGTAAAAATGAAAAGCAGTAATTATATCGTTCGTTATATTTTTTTACAATGCAATACAAATCAGTTTATAATTTTATGATTATCTGAGCGATATAAATCTTTCCAACCATTAGAAGAAATATAATCATGAAGTTGCAAAATAATGTTTAATGCAACATAATGTATTATTTTAATTTATAATATAATGCTGTTGAATATGAAAATACCAAAACGGAAGAGCATTTAGCGTAACAACGTCATTATATGACAATAACAAAGTGCTTCTTTAGATAACGACTTGATAACACATTAAAATTTATTATTGTTTCACGGTTCGTGAATACATAAAAACATTTGATATATTGAAACAAATAAAGATTTCAAAATGAACGTAGGCGTTGCGGTTGTTAACAACTAAAATATACTTGAGATCAACTTCATGGATTTGACTGAGAAACTGAGTATAGAACATAACAAACTGATTTCAGTTTTAAGCCAGATAAGCGTTGTTGGCAGCGTTTTATTTATTTTTATTTTATTTATTTAAGGACCTCCAACGAAGGATCCACGGCAATATACAATAAACACAATGGTGTAGCATTATTATAGTTCACGGCGTTGCTGAAGTTATAATTAAATAACTAATAATATAATTAAAAACTAATAGATTTGCCTTTCATAGGTATAATTAATACGCAAATTATATTTCCAATCATGTTGATCGAGCGAATTTGAAAAAATTTAAGTAACAAAACAAAAAAAATCTAATTAACTTTGGACTCGTGGATAGACGTTGTTAGCTTCACTTAAACCTGTGCTATTGTTTTCAATAAAATATTTATAGGGAGAAGTTTCTATGACAATGATATATTATTGTAAGACAACAAGGACGATTGTGATCATTACTTTATGATGTAGTGCAAAAATTTACAGATGAGGTCTTTAGCTATTTCGTGAAGAGCATGTATTTATTATAAATTATATTACTCTTAGTTATAATATTTATTCAATAAATTATTTAAAATTACGATGTTTGCTTCCTGATGAGATTTATTGTTAGAAGTTACTTAGAATTATTCTAAGGTTAAATCAGTAATAGAAATAAAATAAATTATTATACAAATGATAATATAAAAGTGACAAATAACAGTATAACTAATTATAATCATGTCGTAAAACATAACTTAATACAAGATACCTTAATTTTTATTGCACGAATATTTTTAATAAGATCTGGTCAAATGCATTAGAATATTCGGACTTTGCATGCAAGACCGTCAAAACGAAGCAGCTAATTTAGTAGGCAAACTGTAATATGCTTATATTTATCGTATTTAAAGTAATTTCCTGAATTATTATGAACCTTATTATTGATGAAGCACGAACTCAATATGTACTCATCAATTCTATCATCTCAATCAGTCCTACAATGTCCTCTAGATCATCTATTTAAGATTGTTCTTGGGTACTGTTTGTATTCTCACGTATATAATATTTTGTATAAATAAAGACTTCAAAAGGTAACTTACCCGTAGTTTCTTCAATTACAACGATTTCTGGGTCGATAATCATCTTGTTCATTGACACTACGCTTTCGTGATTCAAAACGACTGCTTTGGGAAATCCTGTAGTGCCACTGGAGAAAGGTAAAATTGCTATGTCTTTTGGACTTCTGTGCACCGACTTTAGACAATTCGTGTCTATGTTAAAATCTTCAGCTAATTCGGCGAATTTAATCGTGCCTTCAGGAAGATCTTCGTTTTCTACTAATATTATTGGTACATTTACTTTTAATTCGTTAAGAGCTTGCTTAATATTTGCATATGATATTTTGGATGCAACGATTGCTTTGCATTCGATTAGTTCTAGTTGACGTTTCAGCTCATCTGAAAAATAAATTATAATGTGATTAAACTTACGGTATATATGTAAACTAGTAACAACTTCCTACAGGTCGCTGTGAAGTTCCTTGGGGCACGCCTATGTTCAGCAGTGGACTTCCTTTGGCTGAACAGATAGATAGATAGAAACTTACGCAAAATGGATTATAACTCAAATAAGGACTTCGTTTTTATCATTTTCATCAGACGCAAGTCTGGATTCTGGAGTTTACTAGGGAATGTTTATATGACGGACATCATGGTTCTAATATTGATAGTTGTTCTTATTTGTTGTGTAATTTTAAAACCGTAAGCATCATTTACCAATATGCATGAAACTGATGCAACCCACTATGGATAAAATTCTTTTCTTTGACGTCATGGTCACGCAAGATATAAGATTATCCATTGATAAACTTTTTGCAGGCTTTCATATGTACGTATATAAATACTTTTACTGTTATTGCATCAAAAAAACTGTTTGATAAAAGACATTTTCGAGGGCAATTTTAATCAATAATAATAAATTAATTGAGTTGTTTTCTTAACTCTCTGTATACTTTTTTGGCCAGTAACAGTATTTCCAATGCAAGGACGTCAATTACAAATTACAATACTTCGATAACAATTACCTACTCAGATCAAATTATGAGCAACCTTTGAGCGTTCATCTCATGATTATCTATTACCATATGCATGTGGGCAAGTAGCATATAAAACAGTTGTTTTATAGTTTTAATAGACTTCGTAATCATGCTAATGACTCACTTATTTCATTGCAGATATACATTAACAGCAAAAAAATAATATATTATAAACTATTGCAGATTCAAAAAGAGGTATAGCCTTGCAATAGGTTGAGGAAATTGCATACAACTGGAACTGTTTTGTACATTATTATCTTAAGTAGTTCTTCCTAATATTATAAATAAGAAAATATTTTCAATTGATCGTTTCTTAGATTTACGTGAATGTTACACATTGAAATAAACCTAATTTTTCAATATTTAATTGATGCCCATCTTTATCTAAGAGAGAAGTAATAGACCAACCATATTCAACTGTTCTTTGATTTGTTATTTAGAGAAGTGGAATTGATTTCATGATGTTCATGTATCTTGAATATTCTTATCGTACAAGTTTTAAAAATGCGACAACGTATTCGCTGCTTTATCGATAATTTATGCGACAAAACTACAACTATTTCTTTTTTAGCATAAATTATTTGGCCGGAAAGTAACACGGCTACTTTCACCTACTACCAGAGGTAGGATCGTTTTTTTTATTGTGACAGCACAAAGTGACTACTAGCTACAAGATAGATTGGTTAGGTATGCCTGGAGGTAAGCGCAGTGTAATTTAGATAGGGGAGATGTTCACCTCACTTACGTGGATCACTACTATGAAGGATCCCTAACAGCTGTGACTGCTACTATCCGGGCGGAAACGATTTGCTAGTGGTAGGAAATTCGTATCCGTACGAATAGGGACCGGATAACAATCAAGTGAATTGTATTGTTATGCCTTTAAAACATGCAGGTCGCCTTTGTGAAATGTCTGCACTCTTTATTATAGGTTCGAATAGTATATTGTAGGTTAGTATAATTATGTTTATTATAGATACTTACGTGCCGTGTAAACAGGGTTCATCATACTCGCTATACATCCTGCTTGTAAAATCCCCAGTATCGTGCAGGGATACTCGGGAATGTTAGGTAGAATGATGGCCACTTTGTCGTCGTTCTGCAACTTCAGTTTGGTTCGCAGTGACGCGGCGAACGTGATGGACATTTTGTGAGTCTGGGCGTACGTGTAACCATGGCCGGTTAGGGCGCAAACCTAAAAATAATAATCAAAATAATTTTGATCAGTAGGTCTGTTTAATTTAGAATTGAGATCAATAAGAAATTAAGAAAGGCTTCCTGGTCTAGAAGTATCTGTGGTATTTCGTGAAGAACCACGAATTATAAGGGGGAGTTATGGTATATCAAAAGAGCATAAGCAGCTAAGGAACATTAACGTCAACCAGCTGATTACAAAATCTAAAACTTCGAGCAGCATGAAGTGCTAGTCTAATGTTTTTTTTATTGCTTTGAATGGCGAGACGATCATGCCATTCGCCTAATGGTAAGCGATACGACCGCTCATGGAAAGTAGCAAAACCAAACAATACCATGAATTACAAGGCAATGCTTGGCATTCCACTGCGCTCGCAATCCTGAGACATAAGATGTTAAGTCTCATTTTGTCCAGTAGTAAATATTAATGCAACAAAAATATTAAACACTCCTCAGTTTACTAAAGACCTTTAATTGCACGAAAATATGTATTTTTTGTATAAAATATAAATATAGATATAAATATTCCATCACAGTATATCGAAACCTATACAATTATGTGGCGGAAACCAGCAGTGTTTTATATAAAAGTCAAGGTTACATGGATAAAAAAAATGTTTTCAATCTGTTAGTGCGTTAGAGATATTACGAATTAGCTGTGAACTGAGAATTTCTGGATTTCTAGAAAGGCGAACTATATTTATTAAATTGAATTGAATAATTAACCAATATATTAGTTCCTACTTCGGAAATAAACATACTAAACTACTATCTCCTTTAAATTTCGAAGTTCTTTAATGATCCAAAACAATCTCGTACTTTGCCCTATCAGATACCAGGTACCCTTTGGAAATTCAATTGTCAATATCTATAATTTAAGCTGGGCTTATGATAAAATATATTTACAATGTATCCAAATTTTATTGACCTTCGGACCTCGCCTTGTACTTTTTTCAGTCCGATTATAAGTTTTTGGAAAGCCAACGTTATATGTTTACCAGAATAATCTTTATGTAAGTATTATAGTTTATTGTGATAGGACATTTGTTTTGCATTATAATAGGATCGTATATACCTACTTCTTGACATGGAATACCCAGGATTAATGAGTGTATGATGAGTATATTTTGTTTCGAACCCGTAACGAAATTCATAAGAATCAAAGTAGAAGTTGGACCGATACGCCTAGCCTACCAGCGTTTTGAGCAAGTCCTCTCTAGACAGACATTAGTAGCTAAGAACTGACAAATTGTGTGATAGTCAATTTATTCATTGATATAATATGCTACTGAATAAAGTCGATCTTGGTACGACGATAGATATTGCATCAATTTATTTCAATTCTTTGACTATTGACATATGAATATCTAAGGACAACACATCTGCTGGGACAGTTAGTCTTTTATAAAATACTTAGTATTGTTTTAAAACAATAACCATTTAACATAGATTACATGTATGTCCTGTATTTTTTATTATCAAGTATGTTCATTATTTCAAAAGATGTAATAGCAAGGACTCACGCAACGGGTAATCCTTATCAAATACAATCAAGACGTGTTGAATTGAAGTAAACATTTGTTCTACCTACGTACATACTTGAGTGTTTGCGCATATGGCAACAGTTACGAAGAAATGCTTCTTTTAATAGTATATTTTACAGATTTGAGTGACTTCAAAGACATACTCCAAGATAAAGATACAAGAAAGTGACCATGTATGATTTCAGATTCAACGGTTATCGGGAAACATTATCTAAACATGACAGGTAAGTAACAGGTGAGATCATCTACGACAATGAAGACGCGGATGATACAGATTCGGTCAAACGGGATGTCCGATCCAAAGTAGCAGTTGGTCAATTGCAGGCCCCTTCTAGTCTCCTTTTCGCTATAAATAAAAGACATGTCTTGGTTCTCCTACTACTTCCTTAGCAACTGTTAACCAAGATCAAGGTTTGATTTCAGTTAGCAACTGCGACGCGCTTAGTAGAGTTCTTTTCGAAGTGGGAAAAATAATCGAAATTAATTTTGGATTACTGAATAATTACTGCCGTGGAAAATCGCTAGATTGCAGGTCGCTTGGGGTTTCTAATGTATTGTTGTAATATTTGAAACAGGCCTGTATTCAGCATTGAAATTCCTGTCGCTGATGATCATAATATGATAAAAAATAATGTGACTTTTATAAAAATATTTATTTTGTGTTAGTTATATGAGTCATATTTGGCTAACAAATTAACTTTATTGGTAATTTATGTAAAATAATATACAATATATTATCACCACGAATAAATTAGTTAACCACAAGACCTTTACTTTACAGGGCGAAGATTTATTTTATTTGTATAATCGTACTTATTGTTTTATGTTATGTATAAATATTAATATAGTATTGTAGACTGTAGTGCATGAGAAATAGAAAACCTAATGGAAATTGTGATTAAATGTTTTTTTTGCTGAATGTTGGATGCCTATTTTGTTCCTAGCAATTATTTGATTGGTGGTCTAATTGTGATTTTGTGTACACAAGGCTCTGTTAACGTCGAGGAAGATATTATAAGAATCAATGGTGTTACAATAAAGGATACAAAGATTATGCGAAGTAGCAGAAATTAAAAAGGATTATAGATCTAGGCACCCTCAAAGATAAGGCCAGGCCAAAGGAATCAAGAATTCAGAGACAGTAAGATTCAATGCACTTGAATTGACATATAATATAAATCGATTTATCGTTGTCGATCTCACCAAGTAACCAATGTATCTCTCGACATTAATCTGAGGACAATGCGTAGTTCCCCAACACTTCTATAATTCATTTTAATAGGAAATATAGTTTTCCATTTACATTGACTTGTATTCATAAAATTCTCGCTTTTAATACCTGCAATAAAGTTGGGTCGGGCATTACGAAAAAACTTGCTTACATCAAATCCGATTACTTAAGATATTAGCACATTCGGTTGTTTAAATGTTGTTCGTAGTGTGTTAAAAGCGAACATTTTTAATTTCGTAGGTAAAGAATGTTGAATATAATGGTTAATGACTACATTTAACAATCACACATACCTACTATTTAACTTACAATAAGGTACATGACCTGCATGATGATTATCATTAAATAAATTAGCGGTAGGTTCCCAAAAGACTTCGATCACATGTAAATAAGATGATTATTTTTAGCAATACATCAATGTTTATACACCCGTAATTTTTTTGTCATAAATATCTTACTAAACACACACTAAACTCGTTCAAAAAAATGGTTAAAGACCACTACCTTTCCTTCTGAACGGACATATTGAGTAGTTTAATTCCCTGCATTTGAACCTAAAGGTAATTTATAGTATGTATGTATATGTATATTTATCTATAGAAATATTTATATGTGTATGTATATCATGTGTATATGTTTATGTATATATTTTGTATATATTAATATAAATAAGTTGTTTATAATTATTATTATTTTTTCTTTTTTTATTGGTGCTTGTATCCTTTAAATTCTAGACTGCCCTCTCTTGTTTTCCTTTTATTATATCCATCCTAAGGTTGTCTGTAATAAATCGCATAGAGCGATAAGACCGCCATCTGTACTTTTTTTTTTTATTAATCTGTAATATCTTTAAGTGTTTTTTTTCCTTTTTTTATGTGCAGTTAAGAATAAAATAAATAAATAAATAAAATAAATATGAATGACTGTTGCATATTTAAATTGATAGCTTATCATGAGCATAAAACGAAGCCACAGGTGGTAGTATTAGTGACTTCAGACACAATGCAAGTAAACATTTCCCAAAAAAATCGACAACTTTTTTTTTGTAATTTTTTACTTATCGTCGTATTTGGGTGATATATACATAGTTTTCCTAAAATAAACATGCACACCTCTTTATTTTTAAACACGTACGGTACGTAACGGTTTAAATTAATATTTTCGCCAAAACTAGGTATTCATCACCCAAACACGATGATTTTTAAAAAATTGTATAAAATTATCTGTCACTGTTTTGGCGAAATTTTTATTTACATCGTGTTTGTAACCACTAAAACTACCACCTGGCTTCGTTTTCGGTCGCAGTCTTGATATACCCGGTATACACCGGTTCTGTCATAAATGATACTGTTAAATCTGATAAAACACAGCTACCAAATTTAATACTTGCAATGCAGTATGTATGCGATATCACTTTGTCTTCGATAATTCGTATGATACCGATTTACATACATACATACATACATAAACTCACGCCTTTATCCCAGAAGGGGTAGGCAGAGGCGCCACCAGGACACCCACATTTCGCCTTGTATGTTCCGTCCCACGATGTGATAGGGGGCGAGCCTATCGCCATATCGGGCACAAATTCCTGACTCCGGGCTGATAATGAATAGAAAAATCCAATATCACTTTGCCCGACCCGGGACACGAACCCGAGACCTCAGCTTTGTAACCGTACCGTAATACAACTACGCCACCGAGGCAGTCAACCATTCCGATACCGATTTAAAACATTTTATATGAAATTGCACATTTGATATCGGATTACGGCTGGTGGTATGATAATATTCGTATCTACATCAAGTGATTACGGCATACACTATAATACAATAATACTTGCCAAAGTGACCTAAGAATGTCTTTCGGGATTAGAAAGTGTACATCGTGTTTCAAGCGGACTGGAGTAATAGGGTATTTGACTATCATCGAATGTTTGTATTATTTTGTAGACAAACACAAGTGCCATTAAAACAAAACATTTTTGTGAAAACAGTATTAAAGTAGCTTGTAACATGAGGCAAATATTAGTATTTTAAATGAAAGAGTGGGGACGTAGTGGGGACATCTTACCGTCTCTTTCACACCCGCACACTATAATGCACAGTGACGTCACTAATTTTGTTTTGCATCCCTTTTTTATTACCCCCACTACAAGATATAAAACGTTTCTAACTTGTTTAGTTCTGAATGGATTTACAAAATTCTTTGTTTGCAAGAGTTTGGATATGGATACTTTTTGATTAATACAATAAAAAAAAAATGAGTCAAATACCCTATTATGTCGACTCGCTCTCTCTCTCTCTCTCTCTCTCTCTTCAACCACTGGAAGTCTACAGCTGAACATAGGCCTCCCGCAAGGAACGCCACATCGACCTGTTGGAAGCGGCCTGCATCCAACGACTTCCTGCAACCTCAACATCTTAACCAACTCGTCCGTCCTCTTTGTAGGCGGACGTCCGATGATTCGTAAGCCTATACAGTGTACGTGGCCTCCACTTCAGAACCTTTCGACCCCATTGACTGGCGAGAGATAATCTTCTCAGGGTGACAATGTAGTTACCATGATAAAAATATTTTTTCCATGCTTGTAATAATACTCATAATGTCTCTTTCAGTTGCCACAGTAATATTAGGTAACGATAACATAAAACAATTTATTTCCTGTTTTTAACTTTAAATGTATTCACTGAATGTCAATTTTAGTACCAAATCTATTTTTTGTGTTTTGGCTTATGACTTCGTATTAAAACGTGATAAACAGAGAAGTCAAATTATTCTTGATAATACGTCTTCAACAAAATGCATATGTATGTGACTGAATTCCATGCTAGATAAAGCTATTTATAGAATAGCATAATAAACTTGGTACATTGTTTATACATTTGCTTAAGATAATATTACCTATTCTTTTACATATTTTTATTACTAAAGAGACCGACAATACGGTCTCATCGCTTGCCTAATGATAAGCGTAAAGTCTACCCAAAAACACCAGTAATTTATAGTGTTTCAAATAATAAATGTTTCTATATCTATATCAGCCCATATACGTGCCACTGCAGGGCACGGGCCTACTCTACAATCGAGAGAATCGATTGAGAGTGGTTAGGCCATATAGTCCACCACGCTGGCCTAGTGCGGGTTGGCGGACTTACATACCGTAGAAATTCTTTAAAATCGCTACGGTACGCAGGAATATATGAATAAATGTTTATCGCGATAAAATCCGTAAAAAATAGTTTTATTTCAATAAATGTTTATGAAGGAGTAACGGCTCGTAATTTTAATTGGATAATGTTAAACAATAGTGTAACATCATTCACATCATTAACATTGTTACCGTAGGTCGTTGACCAGTACTTGTAATCGTTCGACATTGATACAAAAGTATTTGATTAGCCGATAAATATTTACGACGCAAACAGCTTGGCAACAATTTTATGGATAAATATAATAGTAAACATACGTCTTTCTACCCCCATATACATAGTAACTAGTTAAAAATAGAACCACGAACATGTAAGAAATTAATGTAGAGATAGACCTTTTAACATTGGTCAATACCTATATTTTGTGATAACAGGACACGTATTCTATCTATATTACATGTTTCTTTTACAGCGGTAAGACAGGGGTTTATCTCTCGCTGGCAGAATTTCGACAATTATGGTTGTTTCGTCGAATACAGGCAGGTTGAAGCAGGAAAGTGACAGATTATCGTTAAGTATGGTTTTTTCCACCATCGTGTACGGTGATGGCCATTTGGGCATCGCCACCAGGTGAGAAAGATTTTCTCTAAAAAGCCGACGTTGGCTTACATTGAATCGACAGAACCTGGCTGCGGTCTTAAATCGGAATCGTGAAAATTCCGGGGGTCAAAAAATTCCTTTCATACTCTTCGCTAATAGCCGATGCATATTTGTGAAAATAATCATAACAAAATTAAATTTTGTGTTGCAGTACGTAGGTATTTTGTACACAAGATAACGGCTTATCAGTTAAGCACCTAACAAGATCATTGCCCTACAAAGCGTACAGCATGTTTATTTAAAAGATTGGCCTAAAAATTCAGTATTTTTTTTAACCAATGAAACATATATAAAAAACTGGAAGTTGGTTAAATATTCACTATCTCAATGCTAGGTATGTTAGCGTAGGATTGGTAAGACACCCCAAAATTCTCAAGCGTGTCGAACTGAAAAGCTGTCTTTTTTGGGTTCCCCTACATACCAGAAGAGGCCAGAACTTTTCTCACGTAAAAAAGAGTATAAATGATTGATTGACACTGACTTGGATACCTACGTATTTATTACAATAGGAGGATTATTTTCTACCGTTCTCCGAAGAATATTTCTACTGTAAATGCCCGTCAAATTAGCCTGACGGTCGATTAATATACATTTGGCATAAATAATAAGTAGTATATTCTGTACTTTTATAATAATACAGTGCAAATATTTTATATTTATGAAAGTATTTTTATACGTAACCGGCATGGGTCAACAGGTTTTATTTAAAAAATATAAATATTCAAAAGTGCAAGCAAATTGTGTGGAAGGATATTGCGCAACATAATTTATTAGGCCTTTGAATTGGCAATCGGCACTGCCTCGGTGGCGTAGTTGTATTACGGTACGGCTACAAAGCTGAGGTCTCGGGTTCGAGTCCCGGGTCGGGCAAAGTGATATTGGATTTTTCTATTCATTATCAGTCCGGTGTCAGGAATTTGTGCCCGATATGGCGATAGGCTCGCCACCTATCACATCGTGGGACGGAACATACAAGGCGAAATGTGGGTGTCCTGGTGGCGCCTCTGCCTACCCCTTCGGGAATAAAGGCGTGAGTTTATGTATGTATGTATGTTGAATAGGCAATTTTAAAGTTTATAATACAGAAAAACCGATTTTTTTTAGACAAATTGCGACAGTATATTAAAAATGTTTTACAATGTTTACTTGCAAAATGTATAAAAGTGAGTAAAAATAAAAAATAAAAGGGCGAATCTTAAAACTTTTTGTCAAGAGCATCATTCTTTTGTTGGATCCACCAATAGCATCGTATACAAAAATCGGAAATCACCGCATATGAAAAAAATAATCTCTTCAAATACTTATTTTATCTAAATGTCTCGAAATTTTCATTAATCAAGAAAGGTTTTAAAACAACTTACTGTTGCTGTCTTGTCGGGCCATTTATCCAGGTTCTGCCACACGAAATCATTGACAGTGTAATTGTTCACAGGTATATCTTTATACACGGAGTTCAAGAGGTTTGCTTCCGTACTTTTTTTTCTAGCACTAGTTGGCGCGGAGGATATTTTTTGCCTCTTCAGTACTTGCAAGGCTGTTCGTCTTAATGTTGTTGCCATTTTTGGAGGGAAATTTCAAGCAATTAACTGTAAAAAAGAGATTTTAGACTCATTTGTAATTCAGATTCAGAAAAATATAATTAAATTCCAAAATGTGTTTTAATTATTATTGAATACACCAAAAACGAGAATAATTAAATAACGCTAAACACTATTTACTAAATAAAATATTTAGTATATGAAATAATAATTATCAATTTAAAGTTGAGTGAAAATGATATTCAATTTTGTTTTATGACAACACAATTTACATTCCACACCTGTCTCAAATATTATCATTTAATAACATGTATTAATACTATCAAAATAAATTTTACATACGATAAATTTTATTATTTTTAATTAATCAACTCGCGTAATTTTACACTTACCACAATCACATAAAACCTCACACCACAACATTCAGACCACAAATGATAACAATATTAGTAACACTATTTAAAAAAACCGTGTGTTACTCGTGTTCTTGTTTTGCTAATTTATGTGTACTGTTAGACATGTCGCCCTTGGACTTTGAGACATGCTTTCACATTGTACAGCATCGACGGCTATAGCAATGTGAACTATTAAAGTAGACGTAAATATTAAATGCGAAGTGCGATGGAAATATACTATGTAAGCGGGCACGAAAGAGAGATCCGATGAAGTCGCGGTTTTTAAATTGCCCGCTAAAAACAGAAGCGCAACGCTGACAGATGACGCTGTCAAGTGTGATGTTTACAAATGCAAATGGCGTTTCGTTTCACGAAGAAACGTGTAAATTTAATAAATTTAAAATTAATGACATGGCAAAAGAATACTGTTGTCAAATGTTTAATTAATTTAAATTTATTAATTAAGTTCAATTGTGGGTATACAAAAATGCATGTAAGTAGCGATACTTTGACATGCAAATATATTTTTGAAATTATTTTGAATGTTTAATTTAAAACGTTTAAATCCTTTAATTATGAAATCATAGTTAAGAAATTAGATATGATAAAAACCTATGGAATCACCGGTTGAAAAAAAATACCCGCTAGTTTAAATACTAAATTATGAAAATATGTTTACAAACTAGGGTTAAACAAATTGATATTGAGTTAAAAAATATATATTTTATAACATATTTAATATTTAGTAATGAAAAGACAAATCAGACCTTACAATACGACCGCAGCAGTCGAAAATAGGCGTTATAACATGAAGATATTCATAAGTAATATAGCTACTAACTTAGTATAATTGATACAAATCAATGGTTTGGCACAGAAAAAATAAAAATCACAATATAAAGCGCAATAGCTTACGCGGGTCGGTGCAAAAGTGAACACTCGAAAAGAAAATCTATTACTTTCAGTTCAAAACACAAACAGTTTTGCCGTAATAGTAAAAATGTAAAATAAAACAAACTGCCTTTAATAATTATGTACCAATATTAGTTTTACTTATATGGAAGAACTTTGGAAAGGACGAATATAAAGTTATTATTGGTTCTTTAAAAGTACAAACATGACAAACCATGCAAATAAAATATGGGATCCAAAATGGCGACACCGTATTGTAGCGCCAGAAAAAAATACAAATAAATTTAAAGTGCAAATAAAGCGATCTAAGTCCCATAATTTAATTGCATGGTATTCAATATTTGATTAATTTATTATCCTGAAAAGTGCTTTAGCATTAACATACTTGCTTAGAGCTTATTAGTATCTTATACAAGGCAATTGTGATAAAATTGAAAGAGGAAGGCCAGAAACAAAAACAATATTCTTCCACTTTTTCGATTGAATAACGAATAACCACATTATGAAATCTAAACTCTCTATTTCGTTTCGCTATTTCCCTTTGCCAATTCTTCACAGCTCTTGAATTTCAGGGTAATTGTGAAGGCAAAGAGATTCTTAATAGGATCAATCCTTAATAAATGCTAAACGTCTTAAATTATGTGGTGAAAAGGTGTCTTTTTGAACACATTGTTAAGGACATAGCTGACTAGTTGAGTACAACATTTTTGGCATACATATGGACAAAGCTAATCCAATTAAGGGTTTATGAGCTTATACTAAAAATTTATTATTCGGCACAATAATATATGTGACATAATAAGGTGTTTTACATTGGTAACAGGCCATAAGTTCTTTGAATATTCAATATATATCAATTATGTAAAAACCTTTTATACTTGTTATAAATGATAAAAATATTCGATGATCATTTCAAAAAATATTTAATTATAGAGTTATGCGAGTACTGATAGTCAATCATCACGTACTATAACCTGCATACCGTGGCGATTTTAAAGAATTTCTACGGTATGTAAAGTCTGCCAATCCGCACTAGGCCAGCGTGGTGGACTACATGGCCTAACCCCTCAATCGTAATTTCGATTATAGAGGAGGGCCGTGCCCTGCCGTGGGACGTATATGGGCTGATACAGAATTATGCATCAGCTATCTAATGTAGCTTTCTGTTTGAGATCGACTCCGGTATGAAAAACAAAGGTATTACGTATTGTTTTCTTCATTACAGAAAACTTACTCAATCGATGGGTCTTTCCCATCGACCGCGCTCGTTCCACTTCTCAAATTAGATGAATTATATATTTTCATTTGTACCATTTTATGTGTCGTGATATGTTAGATGTTTTTTTTTTGTTTGTAATAGTATAATTATTCATGAAAATGGCCTGGACGTTTTTAGACATTGGCAGAATCACTGGATAGGTAATGTTAAATGTAGCAAAACTGTGATGAAAAAAAAAACAACATTTTATGATCGTTTAATTGAATAGGCTTTGTTGCTTTTAGTGCCTACTGTTTGTTAAAAAAAACCTATTTGACAAGCCTATTTGTTTTATTAAGGTCGACGACGAAATGTTGATTGAACGTAAAAACGAATTAACTATTGTTGGTGTACAATATTTGCTCTTTTATGGACACGTAATTCAGCCTCAAACCGATCCATTTCATCTCGATTTTAGGATAAGCAGCAATAATACATTTCCTAAAACTCGCGCATATTTTGTATCCAGAATTAAAGCGCGACAGAAACGTTATGCTGCCTTTCTTTTTGACTAAGCCGAGGGCAGGTATCTCCATTTTGGAATTACTATCGATTAACGGCCTTATGCATAGACAGTTTTAAAACCTACTTTAGTTATCGAATGTTTTGTCTTTTTTGCTTAAACTGAATTTAAAAGTCAAACGAAAGGAACAATCATTCGATAACTCAAATAGGTTTTAAAACTGTTTATGAATAAGGCCGTAAATCTTTCCTCCCAAATTACATTCAATTATTGACATTATAAATCCGTTTTAAGCCCTTTCATAAGCGGCGTTTGGGCATGACTCGTTTCCTTAAGAATTTTATTTCACACTACAAGTTTCTCACAATAAATTTGATGTATACAAAACTCTTGCATGACGCACAAGAGTATGACAATACATCCGTTCTTAACATTCCTTCATATAACAATCTTTTTATTGTATATTTCTCATCAGGCAGATTTTTGAATTGTAATGATGTGACATAATGGCGTGTGTAAATAAATTATATTTATTAAGCAGATTGACATAAAACCAGTAACATTGTTCTATAAAATTGGATATTTTAATCAAAGACTTTCCAAATCACCAGGTACAATATGCAACGATTGAAAATCCTACAAAACATTTTTCAGTACCTATAATTCATATTCATAATTTACGTGTAGTGCCTTATAAGAATAATGTTAATATGAAAATTGGCTGATGAAAAATGTGAATTGACCACAGCTTACAGTAGCTGGGCCTCTATTAAACATAATGGTATGAGCACTTTTTATTTTGAAGCATAAACATGTTGGCATTAAGTAAAATAGTAGATATTTAATATAAATTTATATAAACAATTCAAAAACCTGCCTATAACATAGCCAACAATTACCAGTCTTGACATTTCAACACGTAGTAACGCTAATTTATCAATTTTAAGAATAATTTTCGAAATTTCTTTACCCATTTTATACTCTAAGGTCGTATGTACCATAAAACAGTGTTGCAAATACGCTTTTGCTACTTTTGGATACAAATTGATAATTTAGCGCCACTTTAGCCAATTGACAATTTATATTGACAAGTTTCATTCTTTATAGTCTATGTCATAGAAAATGTGTTTTTCAAAATTGTTATAACCGCCGGCACGGATCTTGAGCGCTCGGCGACAGAGTGAGGATAGCTTTGCGCATCGTGAACTTAAGGACAAAATAAATGAATGAATTGAACAAACGCAATGAACGAATTAGGCATAACAACAATATGGCGTTGCGTAGTGAACCAATCACTGGCCAATGCGATAATGCCCCCGCCCGCCTTCTTCATCTACCTCTAAAGAGACCCAAAAATCGACATCTGCGCACGTAACGGCCAGCGCTCAAGATTCGTGCCGGTAGTTATACATAATTATTTAGTCATTTATGAATACAAAATGGGTGCATTTTTTTTTCTTCGTTAAAGCACACACAATATTCTGAAAAAAAAAGCCGTATTTATTTGAAGCAATTTGTTTCACAATTTTGAAAGACTCAGTTACAATTTTTTATTGCCGAATACAATACTTCATTTTAATATTTCACTGTTGTTTTTGTTTTACATCCGAATTTCAGGGCAGATTTCTCCTTCACTGAAAAGTAAAATAAAATTCAATTGAATACCAAGTCCTAAAAAAATCGGCAACATTTTGTAAAATCTGATATAAAGCCAATTTTAACTGTTGCATGTCTAGGTCGTAAATAGGTTACTTCCCAAAATCTAATGTTAAAACAGTTTTGTAAATCTGTCCCGAATTAAGCAATTAAAAGACATTTAAATACTGGCAGTAGGAATAATTACGTAGCTACACAAAAATTAAAAAGGGGTTTGATCCATAAACAATTTGGTTTGGGAGAGGCCTAGGTTCAGCAGTGGACTTCCTTTGGCTGATGGATGGATGATGCTGGATGATCAATAAATAAATAAACAATACCTGTCACTTCTTAAGTTTCAATGTGCTAAATCCAAATGCTATCTAAACTTTTTTTTCATTGCCACAATCTCTATAATAATATTTTCTATTCCACCAGGTCAAAAATTTATCCTCAACCCCCATTTTATTTGTTTGGTTTATTTTCAGAATCGATCCTTGGGTAGATATATTGATTTCAATCAAATTTCGGCTGTTAGTATGGTCATGGATGGACTCACCGTAGATTTTCTAGAGATTTGCGAGTTCCTCTTCGAACATCCTTTTGCCACCTTTCAGCATCTTTTCAGAGTCATTGCCGAATTTTTTGGTGTACTCTTCCAACCTTATCAGCCATTGGGCCCAATGTTCCCTTAATTTATCCGTGGATAAGTGATAGGCATCCGCTTTGGAGCCATCGGTGTATGCAATTACTAATAATGCGTCGCGTACGTTGAAATGTTTGTAGTTCAGGTCGTTGCATACGGCGCCGAAATAGGCTGCCAATTGGACGGGATTGTCGTATGTAAGTGATATCGATTTGCGTGGCTTGTCTGACTTCTTCCATTCGATTAGGGTGGGTTTGTCTCTGAAAATCATAATAAATACCATTTTAAGTATAGATATATGCACACAAGAGTCACACGCAGAAAATCGAACACATTCTTAAGTATGAACTTTACGTATAATTTTCTTTCTAACCTATACTGTAAACTTGGCAGGTAAACAAGAAATTCGCACCATGAATAAATAGCCTTATGCAAAATTATAAAAATTAAGCAGGACCAATAACTAAACTGAAAAAGTAGAACTAAATCTGCAAACTTTTACAGCGCATATCTTTGTATTCAGGTTTTCTTTCAAGCAATATAAATAGCGCGTTTCGTTTAGAGCTCCCCTTGTTTTCAAGTGAAATTTTCAGATATTTTTCTTGTATTCGCGCTTCGCTTATCACTATAGTTATATCAACTAACGCCTATACCTAATAATGTATTTTTAAAGAGATTTTCTTAGTAACAATTGGCTATTTCTGACATTGTAGCGAGTGCACGTTGATAAGAAAAACAGGATATTTTTATGAAGGCACATCTAATGATCGAGCCAACGATCTTACAATGTCATATCTAAATAAGTTTCTGTTGTTAATGGTTATCTATATTGATGGCATTGCACTTCATCAGGTGGAATGCGATCACTTTTAAGTTAGAATAAAAACCTGCGGCAGAAATTGTTCAGCTGTTCCTTATAATAAAATAAATTCTTTAATACTAAGTACAGACTACGAAAAAAATACGCCAACGGGAAGTACAATTAGAATATACGATACTCCCAAACACATAAATACAGAACATAGAAATTAATTAATTATATTAATTATTATTAAATTGCGCACTTGTTCCAAAAACAAGTGAAAAACTTCTTGGCATTGATTTAAACAAAACACATTTCTCTTCCCCTAATGCCATTAAATATAAAACAGAATTTGTATCAGCCAAAAAACTGCAATAACCTTGAGATTTCCTTGACACAAGAAATCTGTGATGTCATTGACTCTTTTATCGTACGTGCGATATTTTTTAATGTGATAATATATCGTGTTTTTCTCACGTTTTATTGTATTCTGTGAAATTTTGAAGTTATGAATAGCGGAATTGTGTTCAATGTAAATTCCATTCTAGTTGCTGTGAATTGAGTGAGATGAATTGTGAGGTTCCCTCTTCATAAAGTAGAGGAGATAAAGAAATACACATATAGCCCCGACTTCCCTTGTTTTTGTGCAAATAGCACCCAGTCTTTTCAAAAACTAATCCACGCTCGAAAAATCGTCAATTTAAAATTCAAATTAAAAAAGTAAGCTCCCCGATATGACTTGATATAGAGATGAATATTACCTACACGTAAATGGTCATTCACCAAAATAGAAAACAATCTAACACAAATGAAAACATACATTAGTTTATCTCAAACAACACGCAACAATGAAAAAGGTATTTCTAATTGATATTCATGTTTTGATAAGTGAAGATAATAATGTTTTGTTTTTAAACTTCCATACAATAACATTATTTCAAGACGATTGGACAATCTTGGAAACATCCATATTTTCTATTCAATTTATTTTAAAATTTCGCTATATCTGTGTATTATCGTTCAAAACTTTCCAAAGATTTTTGAAACTGCAATCGCTTGAAATCGCTTGATCTAAAGCCAACATTTCTTCATAATAAACAGATTTAAATTTTACTGCAACGCATACCATCAAAGATATTATTAAGTACTGCATCATAACGGAAAGTATAAAGCAGACATCGAAAAACAATTAGAATTTCGTAAAACATAACACGTCTTTTCTGCCTACCCTTATTCCACACTTATATGGGACAAGCAAGACCACTTTTCAGCCTTTATGCATCATTACTTGGCTTATGATTTTAAGACCAGCTGCCTGACATATAACCTCTTTGGAGTAAGCCGTTTTTAGTATTTCTCGTTGGCCTCATGTGGTTGATAAACTTAAAATTCCTACTAATGTTATTAAACCAACATAATTGTGTATACGGGCTAAAACACTCTAAAATACATATAATGAGCTATAAAATAGTGTGTGTGTGTGTGGATGCTGAAGCTTCTATCTAAGTGACAAATATTATACTTACTCATAATCAGCGATAGCATCAAAAATGCCTCTGTACTTCAACACCGGGTGTATAACATTGGACTCTATTGCTTTGGGTGAAGATATACTCTTGAGTACCTCAGCTACCGACACCCAGACACCTTCTACGTCCTTCTCAATCCTCAGTTGAGTTCTGGGTTGGGTGAAATAGTTCTTGAGTGTGTCGTGGAATTTCGTACCAACTTCCATTTGCGCTGCAATATACAAACATGATGTAAGATTTAACCTCGAGGTCGACGAACGTTGATAAAAGGATTTATCATAGTTTGGTATTATTGAGACGTGAGGCGTCATTCTTGTACTTATAAATAAGAACACAATTTCAAACGAAGAAATGGGGTAGCGATAAATTGTGTTTATTTTCCATGTTTTAATATTTTTGGCGAGATCGATAACGACAAAATTGGTATTTAAACAGCTATATGGTAATCTAGTGTTAGGAAACATGTCTTCAAATAAATTGTACTTGACATAAATATAATGACCACTAAAATTGCCTAATTAAATAATACTGTCTGAATAATTTTCTTATCAGAAAAAAGAATATACAATTAAATTATACAAATAAAAAATCTATGGCATTCACCCAGGTATCTAAACTTGAGATACCAAAACAAACATTCTGCTTTTATTTCATCTACTCTATATACTAAAAAAAAAAAAAAAAAAAAAAAAAATTCACCCAACAGTCACATACATAGTCCTGACCCCACACTAAGATCGAGTCTTGTCTCGTGGGTACCTATTAGAAACTACGAGAGACTTTTCGGTCTCACAAACACCCAGACCCGAAACAAATATTTGTGGTTCACACAAACATTTGTCTCGGTGCGGGGATCGAACCCGCGGCCTCTCGTTTCAGAGCCGGCGTTTAACCAACTGCGCCACAGAGGTTGTCAAATGTTTATCTGTGGCGTATCAAAACTATACCAAAATTTAATACTAAACTTAATCAGCGTATGGAAATAATAGAAAATAGATTGCACTAGCCTATTGCCCTTTCCTGTCATACGGGCCTCAATTGATCGACCAACAACATTCCACATGCATATGAACTGATAACTCTTATCACAAAATCTGCGCGCAGATTGTAGAAACAAATTGCAAAGATATGATCGTAGCGAATTCGCGTAATGAAAAAGGTGAACAACCAGGCCGAGTTTAAGTATGTTAGTGATTCAATTGAAAGTGGCAAAAAGCGCTGGCTTGTTACGTCAGGGAAGATATATTTCTACGAAGAATTTGTTAGTGACCCAGTCTGGTCGCAATGTTCCTCTTTCGACCTTCCCCGAGGCATTTGAATTGGGGCTTAAGAGCTTTCTTAAAGAAAATATAAGATGCAATGGTCTCACACCTGAGGATGCCACGGATGTGGTGAAATGTGGAAGAATTGACAAAAGACGGTTCCTGGCATGTCAGAATAACGATAGGTAGAGTAAGGAAGTGATTCCACTTTCTATTTTATTTGGCACTGTTTGATTCCGCATTAATGGGATAGCCGGTTGATTTAACGTTACAGCGTTACAGGTATTACAAGATGCCTGTTTTGGTCACTGAGATTATTTTTATCTTCATTGATTATAACTTATTGGAACAGCTGCACATGGTTCAATAACCTGTAATAAGCCAATGTCAAGTTCAGTGCGCTTCTTACCGAAAATATCTTTGCTCTACATTTGAATCACTCTCAATCGTACCCTCGATTGTAGAAAACGCGTGCCCTGCAGTGAGTCTGATATAATACAAAAAAATATTTGAAAAGACTGGAACTGTAACGATCAGGAGGTCTAGGTACCAGATAAAAAGATACTGAAACTAAGTCAGACACTGTGGACTCAATTAATGAGTAGCCGAGGTATTCTTTATGTGTGATTTACTGCATACTTCTGATTATGGTAACATCTAATGAATTCGTGTGTTCTGTTAAAGTAAATTTCGGGAACACCATAATTACGTAGGTAGCCACGTGGGTAGCCATTGATTTGCACCGTATGATGACCGTACCGTTGGAAGAAAACTGAATCATAAATTATTTTTAAATGTTGACCACATAGAACGGTGTCTAACCGCAATGATGCCGCAATCCTGAGCTACAAGTACATATATTAATTTATTCACTGCATACTGAAATGTGGGATAATGAACTTAACTACCTTCAGTGGTTTTGGTTGGAATAGTTTGAGTCAAACTAACTAAAACCTGTGACTCAGAAACAAGGAAACTGGGATGCAAGTATAGCACTTGTCTTCGTCGCTAAAAGTTAGTAACATTCAGGACAATGAATTATATAATATTGAATATTAAATGTCTATAAAATGATAATCGGTACTCGGAAGTATAATAGAGAAATAAGTCGAAAACAAGAGTCATAAATATAGATGTTTTACCATGATGCTTATAGCCTGTTCCGTATTTTCTTCCTGCTTAGCATAAAATAATATTAAATACAACTTAACAATGATTACCTATACAATATATCAAATTTTTAATAATAAATAGTTTAGCCCTCACGTAAGTACGTATTGGTCTGTTGGTAAACGGACCAGACGCGGTTGCCAACATGTTTACGGTGGCCGCGGGTTTAAATCCCAGGGCACATGTCTGACTTTTCTGACAGGCCAGCGTGGTGGACTACATGGTCTAAACCTTCTCAATCGTACTCTCGATTGTAGAGGAGGCTCGTGCCTTGCAGTGGGACGTATCTGGGCTGATAAAGTACAGTCCCCATTGCAAGGGACGAATAGGGGTTAGAGTTTAGACCATAAGCACATCAAGCAGGCCTAGTGCGGGTTGGCAACTCTTTAAATATCTATAGATTTGATAATCTTATGAACTCTACCTTCACTTTTGTACCGCGTGTCTAGTTACGTAGTGTGACACTTCAATAATAATATTTTTGGCATCCGCATCAATCTCACTATGCATGACATTTGACTATACCGGCGCCCGTTGTCTTGGGATATCCGCGTGATACCATCACGAGTGAAAGGAAAGCTTGAGACGAAGGGCAAGTCTATTAAAAGACAAATATAATAATACTTGTATGCTTCAGTTCTCTTGTATAGTTATGCTTTATCCTGGTTGTGTGAAACAGGGAGGAAAATCACATAAGTCGATAGTTTTCTGGATATTAAATACTATTAGAGATTCTGTATCCTTTAATACAGAATACACTTGATGGTAGAGGTGGCCCATGTTCAGCACTGGCCATATATGTGCTGATGTATATTACAAAAAACAGAAGGTTGTTACGAAAATCCTTGGAGGAGGCCTATGTTCACCAGAGAACTTGCTAGGACTAAAAATTACTAAACTACAAAAAACTAATATAGACTTAAAAAACGATACGAAAGCAGTTCAAGATGGGTACTAATATTTGCTCTAATCAAAACCCGGAACAAAACATCAGAAGCAGAGTTACCAAAGTACCTTGATAGAGTAATCTAAACAGCTCATGATTAATGGTGTTTCGTAATATCTGCGCATAAACAACTTATCTGGCTTCCTTCGCACATGATTCGATGCAAATAGTATCAATGCAAATGCAATAAGCAAATACGAACTTCTTTGTTTGATAATTGATACATGAGGTGTTTATGTGTCCGTATATTATTCACAGCTGGATATGAAAATACAGTCCTTTCTTTTGTCCATGGTTCACACAAACCTCTGAAGATCATTGAATAGCAACATTTTTATGTTTATAAAACAAATTTTATATTCAAACAATTAAATACTCAATGTTGTAATTCCCTATTTTATCAAGGTTTTATATGTTAAATTAACTAGGTATAAAGTGTCTCTACACTCTTATGTTATTATATTTCGTTGCTCCAAGGATGCATGGGCTGAAATGCATTATTACAATCATACATAATCGTCACAACTGTATCTTTTAGGGGTAGGCAGAATCCATGGATCAACACTTGCTTGATCCTGACATAATACTTTCGCTTCATCCACTTTCATCTACCTCTTCATACATTCTCGCTGGTTCAGAAATGAGTTTAACTTGATAAAAAATGGTATTTTCTGGGAAACCTTCTTATACATTTTTAATTATAGTAGAGATTTTAGTGTTTACATGAATACTAGAAAGTAGCTACATAATAAAATATATTACAATACAAGATATTTTATACCATTCTATTCACATCCATAAACACCTAGTGAAAAAAAAAGATAAATATCAGTTCATACAAAAGCGATTTGAACTATTGATATGTCCTTGCCTTAATAAAGTCAATCACAAGATACTTCCTGTATTGTTTACAGTCATTGATCAATGTATCAATAGATTCGCCTTTTGTAATTTTATAACTAAACTGAGCGATTTTAGGATTTATTCTTGGGTGTGGTTGTATCCTGGTCGGTTTTAGCCATTATTTCATTATATTATTCCTCCACAACACAATGGACAAATGGTTTCTTTTTTATACTCACTGTAGCTAGCCTGGTTGCACAATTTTTAGAAACTGCTAAAGACCGATAATAATCTCTTGGCAATTTCTATATCTATACTAGATAGCAAAGTGGATTTACACAGGACAAACCCAAAATGCCCATAATCTTATTAGCCAAATGTAACACTCTATGAGGGTCTTCAAACCACACATCTAGTACTCTAAAATCTGGGGCAGGATTTTAATTACAAAGGCATGGGTTGCTATAGTGCTAAGCTCAGAGGTATTCCGGGATGTTTCAATGTCACACAGGCAAAAGTAAAAAAGACATACCTATGTATTTTGTGAAAATAGATAACAAACATGGCACAGATAAGAATCATTACCATCAATCAAAACAATACAATTTTTATTTGCAATAAAATCAAATTGTTGTTAATTAATCTTGATTAATTTTAAAGTGCAAATCTAACTTTCACAGATTATTCTCATGGAGAATAGTGTTATTCCTCTTATTTGTAAAGGAGGCCCATGTTTAGCTGACATACATTAGAATACTCAAACGCCATTTTAATATTAAGGTTGAGTATTTGGATTTTAGACACAAATATCTAAATATCTGCATTCTGTAAGAATTTCCATAGCAACAATAATTATACACTTGGATTTATAAAAAAAGTTCTTTAGTATTTGAAAATCAATTGGTTATGCACATTCTAGTTTGGGCAAAAGTATTCAATTTTAATAAATTGAAACAATAACTTGTCTTAAAAAAGCCTTGAGGCTATTTTAGAAATCCTTTCACTTTTATATTATTGAACTACTGCATGGAATTTCGATAACAATAAGTCACTATTATGTAGAACTTACATCATCTTTATTCAATTTACTTTTTCATTACTTCTAAATGTAGAACCAAGGTCGGGAAAGACTACTCTATAAACAATTTTTTGCTTACTTGGTAATTGGTATGAAGTATGAACTTTGATTGAAACCTGTTTTCAATTGAATAACATCTTAAAACAAAGATAAAAAATGCACAATTATTCTTACCTTGGTAAAACCTGTTGAACTCTTCAAGTCCCAACTCAGCAATCCTTTCCTGCTTCCATTTCTCCAAAGCAGCTTTTGACTCCTCAGTCATAGTTTTGTTCAAGATCAATGTAACCGATGGGTACTGCTTAGCGAAGTCATTCTTGTGTGGTTTGATCTGCAAGATTTTGTCTTCACTGACATACCCCGGCTGGGCAGGGGAGCTCCGCACCGCCTCACATAATGCTGAAGTCTTCAATCCTCTCACTGCAGCATTATTGAACAACACACCGACTAGATTCACACAATGCCTTGTATTCTGCCACATTGTCTTCTTGACAACTTCAAAAGGACTGTAGTTAACGCAGGTAAATATATGCTTGCTCAAAGCATTGTTATCAAGGAATTTCGATGTGTTTTCACTCGGCTGGCTGTTGTTTTGATGCGAAGTATTTTTAGCTGCAACAGATATAACGTGTGTATTTCGCGGCGCCAACTCTCGACTGTCATATGATTTTAATTGGCATCGTGTCACGTAAGAAGAAAGACAATGTAAACAACAATTTAATCGCAATACTAGTATATACGTAATATCGATTGCGATACTATCTTCCTCATACTAGTTACCTATTTAGAAAGTTGTAGCACAGAGTTGTAGTTCCAAGGTTGTTAATAGCGTATTACCTTCCTTCTGGATACGTTGTTTCTTTTGTTTATTTGTCTCGAGCAGCGGCCCGAACAGTTCTTTATTCTCTTTGTTGTATAATTTTAACTTCTCCGCCGGTTTCAAGATAGAAGCGGGTTTAACCACTTTATTTCTGACCAATTCCTTAGACTTCCTCTCAAACGAGATTCTGCGACCGATCTTACTAATCGGCCGTAACATAACTAGATTGGATTGAAATTTTCGACAGTTAGGACTAGAGACTAGAGAGTGATGAAATAAGTAATATTAAAGCGTTAGAAATTACAAAGACAGTAATTTGATCACAGTGCGCATTCCATAAACCAGCGGCGTGCGTTTGTCACTGCCAAAGGCGACCAAAGAAATTAGTCAAATCAGCAACTGTTATGTCAAAAGATTTTCAAAAAGTTTTAAATTTAATAATAGACATAACAACTAAGACTAATTTAATTTTAATACATGGTATTTAATAAGTATTAGTCAAAATAAAATATTAGGAAACGATTTTTATTTACACAGAGAAGGAATAAAAAAATACTATCTGACAGCTAACGTCTAAAAAAATCCATGGACGTATTAAACAAACAGGAATAGTGTTGTCCTGAAATAACACTTATGCCTGTGGAATAAGGTTTAACTTGCTATGATATAAGACATGGAGGCAAAACGAGCCGAGCGAGATAGTACATGTAGGTCTGTGTCTCTTTTCTTTCGCTACGGTGACCATAATAAAACCCTATCTTAAATATATTTTTAACACGCTTTTATTACTTTCGCCTGTATGTACGTAATCGATGGATTGACTTGAAATTTTGCACACTTGTCAAGGACCGATAACAACACAATAATTTAAAAAGTATATATGAGATTATCCTAACCAGAACCTCCAGACATTTAATTTTGTTGAAAAAACATTAAAAGTTGGTAATTTGCGCGCAGCTGCCGTTCTTTGATAAGATAGCCGTAGACAGACGTTTTTTTCGGCAGCTTTTGTGGCGCAGTTGGTTGGCAGACGCCGGCTGTGAAATGAGAGGCCGCGGGTTCGAGCCCCCGCACCGAGACGAATGTTTGTGAAGCCCACAAGTATTTGTCTCGGGTTTGGGTGCTTGTGAGACTGAAATGTCTCTCGTAGCTTCTGATACCCACGACGCAAGACTCGATCTTAGTGTGGGGTCTTGCCATGTCTGTGACTGTTGGGTCTGTGTGTGTATTAAATTTATTATGGTCACCCTATTAGCACGGGACACAATCCTCCACTCAATATCTCTCGCTCGGCTCGTTTTTTCGATCAGAGTGCGCAGTCCTGTTTGTATAATACGTCCATGATTGAATTATAAAATGTTCTCGTTTTACCAAGACTGTACCTACCGTCTTTGATGTTAAGCAAATAGGAAACTTCTATTAGCATATTAAATATGATTTTACAATTTAATCTACAATGAAATATGAAGGAGACTGGACATGCGATTTACGTACTCATCTACTATTTAGCGCCCTCTAGTTTAATGACGTAGCAAAATTATTCATTTCATGTGAGATTGTAATCTCACAAGTCACAAGTCACAACCATATAAGTTTAAATAGACAATAATAGATGTCTCTGCTAACAACAAAAGCTTTGCAATGCTATCCAAATAAATAACTTGGAAGCTTACAGAATATTGGTTCCAGAATTAGTTACAACAAGACTGAAACGGTTTAATGCGACTAAATTAAAAATGTTTATCTTGCATGACAAGCAAAGCTAACAAATGGGTGACGAAATTTAATAAATTATACCAGACAATTTGGCGGGAAAACGAATAAATTGTTTTAGAAATATCTAAAAAACGTCAGCTGCCGGTCGTGCGGGTTCCGTCGTATTTCTTATTGCTATCGGAAAACTTCAAGTGCTTGATTTTTTGCTGAAAATTGATGAACTTGTCAAATTCAAGTTTGTGAACTGGTTGACTATTTTTTTAATTTCTATATTAATCACAATATTTTGGACACATTTGGACGACGTAAGTAAACTACCTATCTACTAGTTTTAATTCGTAATTCCCTTTGCAATGTACAAAGCAATAATAATAATATATTACATACATACATACATAAACTCATACCTTTATCCCCGAAGGGGCAGGCAGACGCGCCACCAGGACACCCACATTTCACCTTGCATATTCCGTTCCACGATGTGATAGGGGGTGAGCCTATCGCCATATCGGGCACAAATTCCTGACTCCGGGCTGATAATGAATAGAAATAGAAAAATATATTATATTACAGTGATTAATTATTAATTTAAATAACCATATTATTATGAAAGTATCGCTGTTCCAGTAATACAGTCATTGACTAGTTTTTAACTAAATGCATTCAGTGAACAAATTAGTGACGTTAGAATTTTTTACAGAAGAATTTTGTTTTTCTTTGTACTGCGGTCTGTGTTACCTAATTTATGAATACCGCGTAAAAGTACATACCTACTCTTACTATTATCGATAAATGTAAAATCCTTGACCATGCCATAACCTTAGAGCTATAACATAATATTTCTTGAGCGTGAAAACCACACTAAATTTTCCACCCATTTTGAATCTTCATAAGATCTTTATTATCTTTGCAAATTAGATTGTATAGGGTCATGTATACATACATTGAGCTAAATTGTCTTTATTTCTCACGATTATGTTATAATTCACCGAATGTCTTTCGTGAACAAGATTTTATTTTTCTTCTATATACATAATCCTATACCCACACTAAGATTGAGTCTTGTGTCGTGAGTATCAGAAACTACGAGAGACTTTTCGGTCTCACAAACACCCAGATTCATAATGTTGAATTCGTAAATTACGTTGAATTCGTCTCTGCATCCAGGAACACTTGGTACAAATATAATATTCCCCAATTAACTTAGACTAGATTTTAGGAGGGCACAGGTTACCTCTAAACATTATTCTTAGCAGAACATAGTAAGCGCTAGCCAACTTGCCCAGGGAAACGTTAAAAGCCATTAGAAGGTAACTGTTTGGCTCTATTCTAAAAATAACCATCATTACCCTAATCAAAAGGTCGTAATTACAAAAGGCTTTTTATTTTATTTCAGTCCCTACATATTTCTATTTATAACTGGCCAGTAATAAAAACAGTCCTCACACCTTTCAAAATGCCTTCGAAGTTCAAACAGCATAATTAAAAAGGTGTTTAATTTCGCGCCGAAAAATTCACAAAGAAACAAAACATTTTAAATGGGCGCTTAATTAGTGGAGTTTGTAAACTGTAATTGCCACACAAGGGACCGCCCTTGCTTTCGTAAAGGGGAGTGAGTTATATCATTTGGCAGCCGAACACTTGAGTTCTTGCATTTTGTGGATTATTAAAAAGTTTTGAGGGTTTCACATGCGGGTTGGCGGCGTGCTGTGCGCATTATGCTGATGTATTGCAACTCTTTTGTATTGCTTAAGATATTTTAACTTCGGCTGGTGTAAAAGGCTACAATGTAAAAGAGGAATAATGAATATGTTCATTAAAGTTGTATTATAAAAATGTTTATATACTGCATGCATTTTGTTAATTAAGTTTATTATTTCCGAGCATTTATTATATAAAGGGAGCGCTTTTATACATTTGCATCTTCTCGTCGTCGTCGTAGTCTTCTAAACGAAGCTATTTTACGTATACAAACATTCATTACTGATCAGTTGAGGAGGCGTGTGAATGTAACAGGCAAACGTACATTCTCAATTAGGTATAATATTAGTAAGATAAGTAAGGATAGTACTCATACAATCTTCTTCGAACTTCGATAGACATGACTAATGAATTTCAAAGTATGTATTGTTCCGTTAGATTGGTGAGAAATTGGTGTTAGTTTGTTAGTATGCTTAACCTTGCCAAATGTTTTCACATTGTTTAAATAGGCCCGCCGCTTTATCTAGTTTCCACGAAACCGCCAAGTTTTTGAGGCCTTATGGGATTTCCTACTTACCTTCGTTGAGAATCGACTTATGTATGTAGTGAAGTATGCGTTGATAAATACAATTATCTTGTATGGAAAATATTAAGTTCGATATTGACGTGGTTATTGGGTCTCTTTATCGATAAACTGTTCTTCAATGATTTCACCCCCAAGTAATTATAGAATTGAAGTAGGTAAGCTGTATGTTATGATTTAAGATAAAAAATATTGGGCCATAATCTCTTCAAAACGACTGCGAATTATGATTCTGTCTAATTTCAGGAGCAATAGTTGCTTTTAAGAAAAAAGCAGTTTTGTATAAAGACAGCAATAAAATCATAATACAACAAAAAATATTGACAAAGAAATTATCTTATTCTCTACGAGAATTCGAGCTAGCCTTATGAACGACAGTTATCTATTTTATTAAGCGCGACAGGCGTACGAAACAAAGTGTTCATTCATCGGTTGTAGTAAAAGAGTGGCCTGCTCCCGATAAGAAGTTAAAAGGTATAAAAATGAAGCCGCTGAATGCACGGAAGCAGAATTTTAATTAAAATTGTCGCACCACCATTTATTTTGATAGCATTTCCTAAAATATAGTGCGGTTCTTTATTTTATTACTGAACGACAAAGTGACTGCATCTCGTAATAGACACAATGCTGTCTATTGTCTGCTGCCCCGGTGGCGCAGTTGTACTAAGGTACGGATTACAACGTTGAGGCCTCGGTTTCAAATCCTGGTTCAGTGATGTGCATTTTTCTATCGGAGTCAGGAATTTGTGTCCTCTAACGGCCGGTCTCTATATCCTATCTATCTTTAACTAAAGCTTAACATAGCTACCATTACTATGTCGATACAATGATATACTTAAATAAACAAATATGGACAATGGACATGTATATTCATCTTGCCTAGCTATCTACAAATAAATACACCATATCTATATCTCTCTATCTTTGTTTACTGAACCATAAAGTGCATCGAAATATCTAACGAAATCTCGTGTTAAAGATAGATAGATTGTAAAAACTGGGCTTAAGGCGATATGCTTGCATGCTTACATCGTTGGACGGAACACACAAGGCGAAACGTGGGTGTTCTAGAAGCAACTCTGCCTACCCCTTCTGGGAAAAAAAACGTGAGTTTATGTATGTATGTTGTCTACATAGTGTCTGTTGGCAATACAAATAGACATATTGTAATTATGTTGTCCTGTTTAAACCGGATGTAAACTGATCCCAGGAGGTCACAATATTGCGCAGGTCAATATGGCAGGTTTTACACCTTGTCGACGTTGGTTGCTATTCGGGATTATACTATCATCCTCCAACCAGCAAAATTACATCACTTATAATTGTATGGTGTTTAATAAATGTATACGGTACGGGATATAAAAAGTTACTAGTAATTAGGATGTATCGAATAAACTAGAATAAGCTATGGGGATCAATTGAGAATGTCACGTTATTCAATGTCGGGTATGATAATTGATTTTACCTTCGGCAATGAAAGTATAATTACATGGTATATATTACTAGAAAAGTTTTAGCTTACAATTATGATAAAAATATATTGTTTATTTTCAATGTCTATCAGTTTTGGAATTATTAAACTAGTAACTAAGACGTTGCTTATTGTCATCATATTAATGAGATTTTAAGGTGTATTACTACAAAAAATATACCGGGTATATCAAGACTGCGACCGAAAACGAAGCTTGGTGGTAGTTTTTTTTTTAATTTTGAATGACAGTTTTTCTTTAATTTTTAAAAATCATCTTGTTTGTGTGGCAAATACCCAGTTTTTGCCGAACAGTTTTTAACTGAAAATAGTAATTTAATCCCTCAGGTACCATTGCGTCTTTAAAAATAAAAAGGTGAACATCATTAATTTAGGAAAACCATGTCTTTATCAACCAAATAATACGATAAGAAAAAAAAAAAAATCCAAAAAGAATTGAAAAAAATTTTTAGTTGCTGTGTATTTGAAGTCACTAATAAGTCAGGTGGTAGACCTGGCTTCATTTTCGGTCGCAGTCTTGATATAACCTGAATACTATATTATGCAGATACACTAAAATTATCTGCGTGCTTGATTTCCGTCATGTAACATAGCGACTAGCCCGATTGCAATTCCCGCAATTGCGTGACACAATAATCTACAAATAGAAGCAATTGTTTACATTTTCGAGCGCATTTTATTGTACTCTGTGTATATGAAAATATTTGTACAATCCGATTTTTATGACCGTTGATTCAGAACATGCCGATACCACAAAACTGGGTCATTATGATCGTCCGTCCCATTATTATAATATTGAGAAACTGTTGTTCTATTTACAGTTTAGAATAATGTAGTCATTTTTGCTGGCATTGACAGCGAACTATTTTTCTGATGTTATTAAATTGTTTTCTTTGTTAGTGTTATTTTAGTTGGATGTTATTTTAATTCAACAAGCTCTAATTTGCCTGTCTTTATCTGTCGAGATTATCTTCTCCTATATTCATTGAAGGGTGGTTGGTCATAACGCCTGTCCACATGCCGACTGGAGTAGTAAGTGATATGGTTTATATATTATATATACGATATTTTCTGTCTGTCTGTCTTTCTTTAAAGTGATCGATTTTAATAACTTCTATTACTCAAATATCATCGGCCTTAATCTATCTATTTTTTCCCTGCCATCGCTGAAGCTTTAATAGCATACAACGATTTCAGATCTTGTTTTCGACTTGAACTATATTTGTAACTTTTTTATTACGTATAAACTGTTACACTAACACCAACAGTATGTTAAGTGAAATGCATATTAAGTTTATATTGCGTCCAAACACTTTATCAAAGTTAATTTTGCTGCACCGGTCCCTGGCTTGCACGGCACAAACTTTGAAAACTATGCAGTATGTTAATCCTTTGCCTCAATGTGTCGCGAATCTTCAGGTGTACTTCAACTTGAATCTTATTAAACTATGTACTCGTATTATGAAAGTATATTACAGCCAGTATATTAGTTTTTTACACCCGTGTTAATGAATGTTTTGGTACATACTCGTTTGAAGTTATGTATATGAAATATGAGAGATGACTAAAAAGTCAAGTCATATGTATAATTTAAAAGTTGTTTAACAAGGTAACAAAATACAAGATTGTTTGAGTATATAAAATCTCGGACTATTAATTTTTAATTTGTGCTCGCCTCTTTTTACATTTGACACGAAAATTAGTTTTGCAAGACATATGTGACGTTAGTCTCCCACCTATTTTGGGAAATAATCGTGTTAGTTATAAGTCGTTTATCTATGTTGCCTTACAGAAATTTGTCTACCATACAGAATATATTGCTAAGTAACTATTTCTATCGACTTGCCCCAAAAGTTAATCTAATTTTTCGCAAAACATTTTGCGATTACGACTCGCCTAAAAGTGGATCTTGGATTAATGCCTTCATAACCTAATTCGTATAATGGATTGGGTATAAACGGCAGGAGCAAAACGACTTTTTTGCCGGCCTCCGAAGCGATTGCCTGTTGTCAGGCGAGAATGCGATCAACTACCCTCATCTAATGTTACTTGATTAACAACTTCATTATTCTTGATAGGGAAGTATTCATATTTATTACGTTTTTGATTAGGGGATGTATAATTAATTGGGGTATTTAATAGATTTACTGTTATATATTTTTTCATAGAATTTATATGAACTTAACAGTAACGGCCTTATTCATAGACAGACTTAAAACCTATTTTAGTAGTCGAATGTTTTGTCTTCCTTGCTCAAACTGAATTCTATGGTCGTTCGAAAGGGGCAAAACATTCGATAACTAAAATAGGTTTTAAAACTGTCTATGACTAAGGCCGTTAAAATTCTCTTTGTTGATAACTTCTCGGTTAGTACTTAGGTACGTGATTTTGCGACTCAAATATTCAATTCATATTTGTAATATTTCGGCATGAAGTCAGTCGTGACTTCTTATAACAGTTTGTTTAACCTCACTGTAAAACTACCTACGTGATAAATAGTAGAATAGTTTATCCCGTGCTAACAATTTCATATCAATAATATAATTAATTTAGAAAGAGTTTCGACCTTGCTAGTCACCGTGAGGAGTACACAGCCTGATAATTTTAATATCAAATATAGACGCTTATAATTCCTGATTGGGTATAACATCATAGTAAATTACACATAAAAAAAATCACAAAACAAAAATTAAAATTAAAAATAAATCCGCGAAAACAATTGATAGCGAATAATAAAGTTAAATTTCTCATTAATAAAGTTCCAATGAATAAACAACATTTCATTAAACAGTACAAAGCGGCGGAAAACCGAAAACTGTGGAGCAGTGCTCTACACCAAACCGCACCGCAGCGGAACATTTCAAAGCAATCCGGCTACAATAGTTGACTGTTGGTAGGGCTGCCCGTCAGCTTGTTAATTATTCTATTAGAATTGTTTGAGTTGAAGCTTGGTTGGCATTTGAATGACGTAAACCTAAAAAATAAATCTACAGCGTTTATAGGAATCTTAGAGAGGAAACATGGGCTATTTGGTAATGACAGTAATTGCTAAGTCTTATCATAAATCTTGTGCTTTAAAAAAAAGGACTAGGCACCTGGTAGTGAGAAATATAAAGGTTGATGTAGGTATGGATGTTTCTTTTTAAACACAGGATCAGGAATAACCACCAAGCTCATTTCTTGAAACTCATAGTTGACAGCTATGAGCACCTGCGAAATCTTGGGTGGGTTGCTGGCATTAGACAGTATAAAATGAATCGTTGGTAGTTATTATTAGGTCATCTTAAGCATTCTTACAGTCTGACAAGTCGAAAGAGAAGTCGTGTAGTACTGTGGTGTACCCCGGTCGATCCGGTTTGCTCATGCTCTAGAATTTTGACTGTCAATTCCATGTTAGCATTAATATTCCCCATAGAGGCAACCCTACATGACGTACAATAGTAACTAGAGAGTCTTTTTGTTGTCTTAGTAGTTTGTTTACTGGAATTCCTGTAGGTCGCAAAAAAATTTGTGAGCCGTAGGAGTTCCGGAAACTAGAGTTGGCTTTTGTTAATTTTATACTCGCGTTGCAACCGCTGTTTCGGAGCTCGAATAAAAGTCTTGTGAGCTCGATAAAGTTTATGTTTGCCGGATTTTACGAACTATTCGAATTTCGAATAGTTACGAACAGGATTTACGTTTTACTGACACACTGGTTATACAGGGAAAATCGCTAAAATAGAAGGGTAAACCAACTTTGCGTTTATTTTCTAAAATAAATGAAAGGTATTAAAAATATCCATAAATATTTTCTAAAGTAACTTAAATGTGTTTTTATACGTTTTATTTTCGTGCTTCTGTGTAATGTGTGGCAAAAAATATTTTCATCTTAGCATAATCAATAAACCACTGTTGGCACTTGCTTCATTTTTCATCCCGCGTATGGCAAAAGAATACAATGCTTTATCTGACTTTGTGTTTCCAGAGCGGTATAATCTAGGCTTCTTCAACGCCCCAATGAACATACCTCTCAAACCGTCGTGTCGTGTGAAAACGTAGATTGTATTGTTATTTTCCATTAACTGAGATAATAAAGGTTTAGTCTTTACGTAATTCATGATATATGTATACTATTCCAATCGTGGCTAAAAGTCTTTCTAAACCCTTCCAGAAATCGCCATTTTGAGGCAAATTGCTGACAAATTAATGAACCAATCGATACTTTCCATCAAGTCTATCCAAAAGTTGCCTGGAAGAGATCGCAGTTAGCGATAAGGCCGCCAATTGTTACAATGCCTTTACTTTTAAGTATTCTATCTGTTTATTGTTCCTTTTTTTGACAGCCTCCGTGGCGCAGTTGGTTAGACGCCGCCTGTGAAACGAGAGGCCGCGGGTTCGATCCCCGCACCGAAACAAATATTTGTGTACTCCACAGGTATTTGTTTCGGGTCTGGGTGTTTGTGAGACCGAAAAGTCTCTCGTAGCTTCTGATACCCACGACACAAGACTCGATCTTAGTGTGGGGTCAGGATGTATGTGACTGTTGGGTGTATTTATTTATTTATTTTTTATATTTGTTGGTGAACAATGAAGTATATTTAATAACTAAATACTTTATGAATTAATTAGATGTCTACATAACCATGATACATAACCGTCACGTGTATATTCTAAAAGAGTAGGTAAGACGGTAAAGACAAGTGAACTCTACGGCGAAATCCTATTACTTTTACTTCACCAGCTTTTCACGGATTTTCGTGGATTTAGTTTGCTTCTGACCTGACCCTTGTTAAGGATCTCATTGATTTGACTGGCAAGTCGAAGTCTCCTAATATTTTTGGTAGAAATAATTATTACTTAAATTACCTATTCTTTATTTCTACCCGTACTTGTTCACGTTATGGTGACGCAAAATTGTTTGATACGTTATTTTCAACCTCTGTCTGTATGACATCATTTTCGGTAATCAAAAAAATAATAACCAGTAAGTTCAAATTTCAGTAACTCCATCATCGTTCATTTATTTAGGTCAAGACCAGACTTTGAGCGTCAAATGTTATCTGAAGTAACATTAATCATATCGCCTGCTTGCACTGACCTACATACTTGGGCCGAGTTCTCAAAAATTCAACCCCACAGTTTGGCGAGTAAATTAACAGGAAATGCACGTGCTGCAGACAAAGCGAGAACTTTCTTTAAGTTTCAGCGCGGGTAATTCTATACGTACATTTTGTCGGGCAAAGAAACTTGGCGAATTTAAAATACATAATACCACGTCTGCGTTTCGATTGGTTGGGACAAGTTATAGGGTGCCTAGGTAGAATGACACTATGTGTGTATGAGACTGTAAATCATCATGTTTCAGACTTTGGATTTATTTTCTTTGGTCTATATCATGCAAATTCTGTATTTCAGTCTGACGATACAAACATAGAATTTAGTGATGAAATATTTAAATACACTGTTAGGCAATGGCCTCTTCACCTTTTCTTAGGTGTCAGTTCCCATTGTCAAAGGGAACTGACATCCCATTGTCAAAAAACCTAAAAACTGGTGGGAGGGTAGTCGTATCCACCCAGATAACGACCAAATTACACAATGGTGAAAAGTCCATGACAGTTCAGTTTATTTTTATCATTATATTCCCCTCAATTGGTGGTGCCAGTACAAAAATATAATCACGTTTTGTCATTGGCTGTAAAATAACAATAACTATTTTCACAAGATGAAACCATGTCACGGGACAATTGACGCCATTCTCTGAATTCCTATAAGGCAGACGCATTGCGTGCTCACATCTGTTACAATCTCTTTAACATGCCGCTAAATACTCAACCAATTAGTGCGTGTAAACGCAGTTCTGTAAGCTTTTATCAGTGTAATATGACGACAGACAAACTGTACAGTGGGTAGCGTGGCTGTGGAATGTAAGACAATGATTCAATGTCTGCACTGGGATAAATGATTGTATTATTAAAAAACATATACGACATCAATTTTGTGAAAATAACTTTGAAAAGTAATTTAACTTGAGGTGGTAGGTGAGACGTGCATGTCATTCGCCTGGTAGTAAGCGATACGACCATCAATTACAAAGCATTTTTGTATTGTCAAATAATATTGCTTAAAAACGTATGAACGATCGTCCCTAATTAGGTGCACTTTAATAATATAAGTCCCCTAATTTGAACTCACATTTTAGAAGATCCATGCTCAGCAGCAAATAATTATTATTGGCTAATAAAACTAATTACGCTTCCCTGTTCCCAAAACAAAGATGGATAAATTATTTGCCAATATGCGTTACAATTATAATAATAATAGAAAAGTTAACTTTTAATTCACTAAAACTATCAAAGTAAGTTAATTCAGATACAACAAAGTACATACAATTTATTAAAGTAATTACGTAATATTTCATTTGGCCTTGTTATTTCGCTTCTTATTGTTTCAGCTTTATTCTGAACGTATTGAATGAAACAGTTACATCACCTATTTAATATTTCATACAACGGAAAGTACATTTCATACATCTGTGCAACGTTAACAGAATAATAATAGATGCGTTGTGCATGTTCAGAAACAAATGCAATATAAATAAATATTGATGCAACGCTGGCCACGTGAAAACAGCTGAACGGGTTAACTATCAGTTAATAAACAGCGGTTACGCACTGTTATACGGTTAAAATTAACTTTTACGCAAGACGCGGTAGGGTAATAAAAATGAATATCCGATTGGTGAACAAATAGGAAACGCGATGAAAATAAACAGTACAGTAACAGGAAGTTCCATTGCAGTCGAAATTAGGTTTATTGGTGCAATAAAATTAATACTTGCAATGTCAAATGTATCTGACGCAGTTGTCTGTTTACTAGACTTTTGAGAGCTTCTTCTTTTAAATCATAGTTTTGGTTTCAGGATCACCGTGATGAAATCAAACTATTCAAGATTATTTAAAATTGGAATTTATTGATACCTCTTGGATTTGTAAAAGTTTGCGGAATTGGAAAATAATAGGTTTGGTTAAACTTTCGAGATGGCCTATAGTTGGAACAGAATAAAGTTTTCTTACTTTTTCCAGTACAAAACCGTTGAGCACCGTTGCCTATTCAGAAGATTCATTTCCAAAAAAAAAAACTCATTTTAGTCATTCTTGGCGCTTACGATGTTTTTCCAGAAAAGTTTAAATATGCTGATATCACATCAAACTCGCAAGTCGCTTCCAATACTGCCAGTTAAAGGGTGGATACAAAGGGGATGTAACTCGTAACTCCTTCAAATTGTGTCTCGATAATTGATCCACGGTTATACGACTTTATTCGCTTTGATCCACGAAATCCGGAATCTCTTGAAAAGACTCTTATACCTTATGTAAATCACGACATTTCGTAGTTTTATAGCCCTGAAGCAGACAGTTTCTGTATGTCGAGACTTTATATTAAATACAAATCTTAATGTTCCTAACATTAGTTGTGTAATTGAAAATGTAAGTAGATACAATAAGGATCCTAATGATGGCTTATTTCCACGAGTTTGTGAGAACCGTAGGTGCGTTATTAGTTTTGAAAATGAATCGAATGAGGTAGAAAGGAGGAGACAATAACCCTATTATTGTGTTTTCGCCCAAATCTGATTTTAGATCAACCATCATTTTAGATAATTGAAACGCAACAGATATAAGGTTACCCCAACAATTGACATCAGTTGTTTGTAAAATAGTACCAGCTTAGAGGTATACTGATTTCTACATTAGTAATCTGTATAATACATACATTAGTCCCTTAAGTTTGCCGAGCTTATTTGCGTTCCGCGTGTAATTGGGGGCGAGTCTATCAACATAGCAGGCACATATTCCAGTCCCGGGCAACGTGCATGAAGTTTTCGAAACCGAAAATCTCCGCAAAATTTTATCGCAGCCTGTTAAATAATTCCAAGACTCACCAACTTTGAAAGTGGATATTACTCGAGATTAAAAGAGTTTTTCAAGAACTATAGTTTCTTTCGAGTGGATAGGTCAAGAACTCGGAACGGGAGCGGGTCAAGAATCACCTGGCACCACTTTATCGGTTAAATGGAACAAAAGACGGCTACTAAATTAGACGACGCCCTCCCAAAATGTGCTAGTTTTAGACATTTGCATTTTAATGAGTGCCAACTGAAAGGATGTGCCGCGAGTGCAGTTTCTTGGGGCAAATTAATGGCGTAGTAAGTTAGTGAAATGGCTTTTAGAAATGTACATTTTAACATATCCCGTAGGCTCATAAATTTGCTTCTGCATTGGATGTAGACTGCACGGTTCCTGTGCGCTTCAATACGTACTCGTAGCTATTTTGTTTATACAGTTATATGTATTTTTAATTTATTTAAGGAGGTTCTTGAAATTTTTATAATTAGTTGGTCCGTCCTATTCAAACAGCTGTCTGGATAGGTCCCTTTGTTTTATCTATTTTTGCCACCAAGCTGTGTTATATGAGCATTGTGCCATATTCCGATTTGGAGGCAGTTACTGATAGCATAGCCAAAGATTACCGTGAATAAAGATTTGAAATATTGAAAAAAAAATTATTTTCTTAATTCATAGACAATAGCCTCCAAATAAACATAAACACATTACAAAACACTTACCATACATTTAATTCAAGTATTGTATGAAAAACGAATTAATTATCCACTTGTTGCTTCTTTAACCTAGAGTACATTTAAATGAGCTGACAGCAACAGAAAGGCATAAAATTGAGACGTTACAACAAACTTAGTTGCTAACTGCTTTTTGAAAGCTGATAAAAACCGGTTATTAGCATAAAAATTCACTGAAATTTAGAGCCTATGTAAAATGGAAAGTACTTTTTTAAAACTTAAGTAATAAATCGTGGTCTAACTTGACGTATGGTACAAGAGCGCGCAGAGTTTTTGTTCCTAGACATTGTATGATTTATAGGAGGGAAGCTCTAACATCTGGTGCTAACGGGCGAATTGTTAACAATGATCTGTTTCCTTTGTTATTTGGCTCCATGCCGATATTAAATTATAGGTTTGGGCGCAATTGTTGGTTATTTGTTTTGTACGTGATGCAAGATTAAACAATGCTACAAAATATCTGCAGGGTCACTAGGAAATATACAAAAAATGGTGGTAATCTAGTTAAGTTTCCGCGATCGGGATTTTAATTAAAAAAATATTTATTTATTAAAAATACACGTTTATCAAATGAGAGCTATTACAAGACTGATTCTATTACAATAAAATAATCAATCAATAATTTGTAAACTAATGCATCGGCGAATTATTGGAATGATGACTCGATGATCGAAGTGGGCTGCAACGTCTGCATAAAGGGGTTGCTATGCCGTGGTAACTCCTCCCTCCTTAAGACGGAAGCAGGGGCTGCTTCCGGTAGCGTCCTCGCTACCTTTAGTTTTCTGGAAATCCTTGTTGTTGTCCTGTTGGCGTTTTGCGGACTTCCATTTCCATAGTTTCCATATTACGGCTATTATTAATAACATATACAGCAGCAGCGTAGTCCAGCTAGGTGTTGCGACTATTAGAGGCCAGTCCACGTCGTTACTTGTAGAGATGTCCTTCGCTCGGTTTATAAGTCCATGGATATTGTCTAAGGATATTTCTTGTAGTTCTAGTTCCAATGTTACGGTTCCGTTTAATATTGGTTGTTCCTTAGGTAAGGGGATGATTTCACTGGTAACTATTGTGCTGGTATGCGATATGAGCGTTGTGTTCATAAGGTATATCTTGCAATCTTCAGTTAGTGAGATTAGGACGACTCCGGATACTCGGCTGTATTCAGTCTTCGAATTGCATTCCGTTCTAATAATTTGTTCTTCTTTCAGGATCACCAACTAGCTGCTTTCTCCGATCTTCTGTATTTTGCCGTCGGCGAGGTTCATCTTGGCGCGCGTACAGTGTGGTGATTTGTGTTGCACGAGGGACACGATGCAGTCTTTGGTGTTATCTGTTCTTCTTGTTTCCAGGTTTTTGCAGAGTTGTATCCCGTCGGTCAGCAGTGTGCAGGTGTTCTCCAGGTAAGTGTACTCATCGTTACCAAGTGCAAGGTATTTGGATTTTGGGATAATGGTAAGATTATTTTTATCAGGGATGGAATAAAGGTGGATAAGATCATATATTTTGGAAGAGACTGATGGTATTTCCAAGATAAAGTTAATTGAATGTGCTGTACTATACGCTTTTACTGTAACTGATTTTTCTATTATATGTATATTATTAATATTTATTTCAGCTACTGGTCTAAGAGTATATATTCTATGTAATTTATTTAATTCAGCAATAAGGTTTTGTGAGCCAATAATACTGGGATGCATAGTACCTAGTCGAGCAAACGTCATTGCATCTTCTAAAATCATTAATCTATCTAATACTATTTGTAGGCTAAAATCTATTTGAATGTATATATCTAAATAATGTAAATGGTTCTTAACACTATCGCTATCTCTAGTAAGGTTCGTAAGGACTTGAGCCAAATATTTCTGATTTTCATCTAATTTACCTAACTGATTACTAAACTCATCTATAGTATTTTCTGCTATTATTAAAGATTTTTTCTGAGAATTTTGTATATTATTAATTTTATTTTTTATATTAGATATATCATTTTCGAATTTAATTGCATCTTCATTGTCTAGATTGCCTGTAATTGCTTTAACTACCGAACCTAAACCGTTAATAATTCCACGTTTTCTTCTAATTTGAGGTGTTAAAAATTCCAACTTTTTGTTAATGAGATTAAGATTATGTTTAATCTGGTCTCTGTAAGTCTTATGCAAATCTCCAAACACTGAAGCTTCTGCAGCTCTAGTACTTATATATAATGACATTAACTTCATAGAGGTAAGACGTAAACTAGTAATATTATAAATACAAGCTAAATTAAAGTAGTTATCTTGCTTTAAAATCTGTCCTTCTTTAAGCAATAGTATGCCATTTCCGTTATCTATAGGTTTTATATTTACGGTGGCTGATGCGTAGAGCACGATGGCTCCTGCGATGAAGCTCCTGCAACAAGATGAGGCCTTCGTAGTAATTTGAAGTGTACTCTAATGGACTTAGAGTTGGGGTGGTTACCTATTATTTCGGCGACGTTATTCGGATGCAGGTGGATGATCTTGTAGGGGCCTTTAAAGACCGGCTTCGTCTTGTCACTCCGTGCAGTCTTCGCTACCTGCTTATACACAGTTTCACCTACCTTGAACATTATTTCTTCGGCTGCCTGGTTCCTTTTAGCTATTACCTGTTCCTTATTTTTAGACATATAGGCTGATACACATTCCTGGACTGCTTCGGCGTTTGTACGGTGCTTAATAACATAGTCCTGATAAAATTCTTTAGGGTAGTATAATTCTAACGGATTTCTAGAGTTAGTGTGTCCAAACAGTAGTTCGTGGGGTGTATATCCTGTAGCTGAATGAATCGCGTTATTATATGCTATAACAGAATACAACATAATGGACTGCATAGGGTCATCTTTATTAGTCATTCTTTGTATGCGAATTATTTCTGCTATAGTAGAATGAAAACGTTCTATAGGCGAATTAGAATTTGGATTATATGGGGTGGTAAAATGTATATTAATATTATGTAAAGCACATATCTCTTTTATAACATCATTATCAAATTTACTGTCGGAATCTGTGGTTATTTTACTTGGTAAACCTAATATTGAAAATATTTTTATTAATGCTTCTGCTATATGTACACTACTATTTGCGTTTAAGGGGACTGCCTGTGCGAACTTGGAAAAATTATCTATTACAGTAAGGAAAGTTGCACCGCCTGTGGAATATAGGTCCATAAATAGATGTTCCATTGGTTTAGTGGGTGTTTCAGTGAGAGCTAAGGGAGGCTTTAGAGGGTTCCTTTCATATTTTGCTTTCAAACATATGTCGCATTGATTGATATAGCTCTGTATTGTAAGTAACATATTTGGCCAATGGTAATTACGGTGAATTTGTTTGTATGTTTCCTGAATACCACGATGGACTGTTTTGCCTTCATGATATTTCTTTATTATTTCATTTTGCTCAGATCTGTTTTCAACTAATGTAACACGTGAAGTACACTTTATTAATTTGGGGCCACGGTTATTAAATATGGTAGTATACACTCTAGAGAATGCATAATATAATTCGTCATTATGAAAGTAGCAATGAAAAACTCTGTCGGCTATTGTATGTTCCTTTAAAAATCTTATTATTTCTGATTCTGTGTTATTAATTGGAATAAAAACATCTTTAATTACTGTTCGTGTATTAGTGGATCTATTATCTACTCTGTATGAAGATCCTGGGGTAGACCTTATATGGAATTGTTTAAGCTGTCTATCTATTGCGTCTGCTATAATAGGGATACCATTATTTTCATTATCTGGTTGGGTATGATTGGTTGAAACTAATTCTGGGTTTTGGGACACAACGCTCATACTATCTGATGCCGTTTCAGCTTGAGAGCCGGGGATGTTAGGATTTTCAGGTGGGTTATTATTATTTTGATTCGCAACCGGTTCGTTTGCCGCTTCTCTGCGTACGTTATCAAAAATTCTATTTATAATGTCGTCATCGTTGTTATCATCTAAATTTACAGCTAATGAATCCATACTATGGTGAAAAATTTTAGCGCGGGATAGAGCGTCTGCGTTGGTATTTTGACGTCCCTTTTTGTAAACTACATTATAGTCATACTCCTCGAGTTTTAAACGCCATCTGATTAATTTGGAATTGGGATCTTTTAGTGACATTAACCACGTTAGAGGTCTATGATCCGTGTAAATGGTGAATTTTCTACCGTAAAGATAGGGCCTAAAATACTTGGTTGCCCAGATTATAGCCAACAATTCTTTTTCAATCGTAGAGTAACGGGATTCGGTATCAGAGAGTGTGCGGGATGCAAATGCTACTGGTTTATCGGATCCTACAGTGCCTTGCGAAAGCACGGCGCCTAAAGCAATATCTGATGCGTCTGTTGTTAAAATAAAAGGTTCATCAAAATTCGGATATTGTAGGATTGGAGCATTAGTAAGGATCTGTTTGCATTTATTAAAAGCTTCTACGAAAGATGGAGAATGGACTACTTTATGATGTTTTTTAAGACAAACTGTCATGGGCCTAGTTAATTTAGCGAAGTCTTTTATGAACTTCCTATAATAGCCTACGAGTCCTAGGAAAGATTTAATATCCTTTTGAGTGTTTGGTAGTGGAAAATTGAGAACGGCTTTAATTTTATCCTTATTAGGCTTTAGTCCTTCGTCTGTAAGTTCGTGTCCAAGAAATGTAACATGTTTTTGGATAAATTCTGATTTATCTAATTGTATTTTGAGATTATGAGTTCTGAATCTATCGAAAACCTGTTTTAATTTTTCTATGTGCTGTTGTAGACTGGTTGATATTATAACTACATCGTCAAGGTATGTATAGACATTATCTATTCCTCTTAGAATATGGTCCATAAGGCGTTGGAAGGTGCTTGGAGCATTTTTCAAACCGAATGGCATTCTTAAAAATTCATAATGTCCTCTTTCGGTCGTGAATGCCGTTTTTTCAACGTCATTGGGGTGCATTTCGACCTGATGGTAACCGCTCGCTAAATCAAGCGTGGTAAAGTATTGTGCACGACCTAGTCTATCTAGGATATCGTGGATGTTCGGCAAAGGATACTTATCTTCTACTATACGCTCGTTTAAACGTCTGTAGTCAATAACTAGTCTCCATTTGACCTTTCCGGAGGCATCGGCCTTTTTAGGCACAATGTGCACGGGACAGGACCAAGGGGATATGCTTTCTCTAATAATTCCCTGTTCCAACAATTTATCTACTTGTTTGCGAATCTCGTTACGCTGGTGTGGAGCTTGCCGATAGCTACGTACGAATATCGGGGTGTTGTCGGTAAGTCTAAGTTCATGTTTGACTGCGTGTGTAAAGGTAAGTGGTATATTTTCTGAGTAGAATAAGTCTCTATACTGATAACATAGCCTAATAATTTCACGCTTTTCTTCTTCGTTCATATGTTCGGTACGTATTTTCTTAAGATTCTCACAAAGTTCCTGATCTAAATTATTTACTTGTATGTTATTTAATTCATGTTTATTTTCTGTTTCAGGTTTCCTGTATTCGTCTAGTGTTATCAAAGATTGGTTGGGTATATATTTCTTTTCGTCGCTAAAATTAATAATTGATGTCTTAAATGAACCGTTAGTTACATTAATTATAGCTGCAGGGGAAAATAAACGGTCTGACCAATAAAAGTCATCATGTAGGTATTCTCCGTCTGTATAATGTGTTTTTACGGTGATAACCTTTTCGCATTTAGGTTCTACTTTAATCTTTTGTACAGGATAACTAAAATAGATAGGAATGTCGGCATTAGACGTATGTAAGACACTATTGTTAAGATCAATACTACACTCTAATAACTTCAACAGATCACAGCCTATTAAACCAGTGTATTTTGGATCTACATCGAATATAAGGAATTTATGCGTTAAGTTACAGTTAAACGCGGATGGTAAGGGCAAATACGCGACATGTTCGTGTCGGGATGTACCATGAGCTGTTACTACCTGAAACGGTTCTATTGTAACGCAAGTTTCTAAAGTGGTGCCAAAAATAACGTTGGATGCTATAGATGATCTACTAGCGCCTGTATCTATTAAAAATTTTCCTCCAAATTCTGGTAATATAATATACGGTAGATGATCTATATATTGAAAATTTATTTTTATTATGTCTGGTTTTGTTGTTCGTCCCCCAAAATAAAATCCTGATCATAACCTACCTGTGTATCGTCGTTACACGGCTCCGGTTCTGCTAAGTCGTTTTTAACCTGGTCATAATCATAGCACTCACCTTCGTTGTAATAGGGTTGCATCTGCTCTAGATGACTGGGCGTATAGAAGAGCTGCTCCTGAGTTGCAAATTGAGGTGGTGTGGGTTTGTTAACTGATCGCATTGTGACGTCAGATACACGTTGGGGTGGATTAACCTGCTGTTTAGGGATATTTTGCTGGTTTCTATAGTTGCCACTATTGTTTCTAGACATATTTGACCTAAAGTTACCTGATGCTGGCTTACTGTTCCAAGATTGTCCGAACTGCGGATGCTGTTTAGGCATAATGTTGTTCTGTTGCGGAATAAAGTGACTGGAGTCAAAACTAGTAGAGGGGTTGTTAAAATTTGAATGCGGCTTCGGAGTACTACTTATGAAGTTACGGAATTGGCTATTACTGCTATTATTAAATTTCGGCAATTCCTTTGATCTAGCCTGCGATGTGGAAGGGTTGTTATATGAGGTTAATCTATTGTAAGCGAGCCTACTCTCCTCTTGTCTAGCAGCTATTATTGCTAGCTCTAGAGTTTCTGGCCTAGCTATTCTAACGCTTATAGAGGTTTGGAAATCAAGTTGGTTGATGTATTGTTCGATGGCCATTTTCTCATAATAAGCTTTGTCTGTGTGCTCACCTATCGAATATAATATATCCAGGAGGTCTCGTAAACGTTTGCCAAACGTTTCCGCGTCCTCGTTACGCTGTTTGCGGGTGCGCGTTAATTCCTGCATAACTTGTATCTCGTTACGCGGTTCCCTAAGTCGCCTGATCAAGGAGTGTTTTATTGACTCCCAGCTACTTAAATCGTCATCGTACGCTATAGCGTCGATAGCTGTACCGCATAATCTACTTTTAATTAAACAAATTAGTGCCGGATGTTTACGATCTGCTATCTCTAATAATCCTAGTAAATTTTCTACTTCTCGAATATAATAGTTTAGTCTTTTAGGGTTCCCGTCATATTTGGGCATAAGGTCTGTGAGTAATTTAAAGTGAGCATTATCGCAATCCTTAAGAGACATTTTAGCTAAACTCTTAAACAATATTAAAACAATACGGTGTATAATTACACTTTAATGGAATGCGCTCGCGCGAGTAAACGTTATTCTAAGTATTTTCTAAATGAGTAATTAGTATGGAATGCCTAACGCAATTCTAGCTTATAGACAGACACACACAATAGGAAATAGGATAAACTAATAGTAGCACAGGAAATAGAGCAAGGAGCACTTGAATGGTACGAGAGTACTTACCAGACCGCTCTCTGCATCGCCTGTGGAGTCTTGTCAGCAACAGTTTCTTCAGTTTCTTCAGTTTCTTCAGCTTCTGCCCGATCGCGCGTAGGTTCTTTTCGGATCGCAAGGGTACGATTTAAGAACCGTCACAGCTTTTCTCAAAGAGATGTATTCGAGATAAGCGTGCCGCGATCCTACCGACTGCGCCAGTTAAGTTTCCGCGATCGGGATTTTAATTAAAAAAATATTTATTTATTAAAAATACACGTTTATCAAATGAGAGCTATTACAAGACTGATTCTATTACAATAAAATAATCAATCAATAATTTGTAAACTAATGCATCGGCGAATTATTGGAATGATGACTCGATGATCGAAGTGGGCTGCAACGTCTGCATAAAGGGGTTGCTATGCCGTGGTAACTATCTACGCACATAATTTCGAAGTCAATAATTTTTACTTCTATTAGTTTACTATAAATTAATAGTAGCCTTATTTGATTGGCCTCCTTTAATTGGTATATTAAGTTGGCAGAAATTATCCTACTCTCATACGAAAATTCAAACGAGAACTTCACTTTAACTTAGAACCTTCTTTAAGAATTAAAAATAAAAACAAGGGTAGTTAAAACTAAAATGAATGCAAATGAGATAGGAAACCATTTCACAATGTACAACAGCTTCCTTAAAATGTATTCTAATCTTGCACCATAAGATCTGATTTCGCCCGAATCTTGAATCTATCGTAAATTGTTTGCATTTTAAACCAAGCGATACAACAGCAACTGGCACAGACAATGCGCTCAATTAAAGTTCAGACTTCAGTGCAACTGGCGAGCCCATAGCTTGCACCAAAGGAAACTTTGCTTTACGACCTCCCAGTGACCTCTTTCAGTAAACACTCATAAAGCCCAGGCCGACCTCGAACGCGGTCGTTTACGAGTGTTTTGTTTGACTTATTAAGTTTGGAATTTGGCATTTTTGGACGGTTGCGTGTGGGCGTAACGATGTGGGCTATAATTTCACCTGTCCATGAGTGTTTGTGGAGTGCTTTCGTGTCGCTGTTTGAGTATGGGGGTGGAATTTTTCGGCCAATTTTGGACTGTTTGTTTGCTGTTGAACTCATTAGGTTTAAATACTTTGCTGATATTTTTGATGTAGGGGAACCAGACGAATAAGTAAATATTCGTAGATCTGTAGTAAATACGTAAAAATTCTCTAAAATATTTAATTTTAAAAATAAAATGGAAAAATATTGCGTTTCAAAAGTAACTCACTTGTAATGATGTAACTTTTCAGAATATTAAATGAAATTAATACACTCAATATAGAGGTATAATAATATATTAAATGAAATAATATATACACCCAATAACCACACGTAATACCGACTCCACTGCAAGACATCAATCTTAGCGTAGTGGGTATCAGCTATTTCCAGTATTTACTGGTCATGACAGTGGCTTTATACTACTGTACATATTTGTTAACAGACGTACCGACGCCCAAGATCAATGTTTTAATAGAATTGCATCATACTGTACTATGTGTGGTGTAGGTTTGCCGAGCTTGTGATTGTTTTGGAGCAATTCCACGAGAATAAAGCGTTGAGAATAGTTGCTAGTGGAATCAAGGTTGAATATTTTCGCCGATGATATTGGTACTGCTGGTTTACATTATAATTATTTATTGAATTGGTACTAATATAAGGATTATAGTCTACATGATAGATAACAATTGTATTTCAAATCATATAAATTTTATTTTAATGTTGGTCGGGATTATTTCAATAACTAGGACCTTAGAAATACACGCGGGAGAAGTAAAAAAAAATGATTATAGATTTTGTACACCATATCAAATAAAAGTTATAAATAGCGGCAATATCTTAGTAAACTATAGGATGGATATAAGAATAGAAGAAAGAAAGGGCATTCTTATTAATTATGTTAATGCCGGTGGTATGGTAATGGTATGACCTCATAAACCCAATTTACTAAAAGATAGTTTACTTTCACACCAAACACAAATTGATTTACGTTATAAAAGGCGAAGAAATACCTAACGCAGATAATACCACAATGAAGCGTTAAAGTAAAGTAAACAATAACAATAGAAGCACCGAACCGATCCTTAAGTTGTGAAAGGCCAAACTTAATTCTATAAACCTAGCACAAAAAGAAAGGGATTTAGTTCAACTGTTCGAGCTGATAACTGTTTGGTTGCTTTTGGAGCTTCGCAGTTTTGTTTTTAGACCGATCAATAAACAAGAAATAGAACTTTTATTCGTATTTCCGAGTCGCCAGCTATTGGGAATAGGCAGAGTATAATATTAATAATGGGTGAGGTCTTTTGGTTCTATAGATTTTTGAAATGGTTTTTGGGTTAATAATATCAAATATTTAACTACATCAGGATTGTTGACATTGGACAGCAAAGTAGAATACAGACAATGAGAATGAGAGGCAACGGGTACGCTGCGGTGTGATAACATATGATTAGATACACATTTCTTTCGGGTTTATTGTTGAAATCGAAATGGCTTTACTATTGAGGATGCCGAAGACCGGCCGAAATGGAGGAGACTCAGCCGGAAGGCGGACCCTGGCACCGGCCGGGATAACGCCTAAGTAGAAGTAAGTTATTGTTGAAATCGAAACTATGTGGTGGATTTTTGAATTTATGATATAGTGTTAATAATCACATTATTATATTTAAACTTTTAGATCTACACCCAAAACTAGATACCATTATTACATAATTATTCGTAAACTATCGTGGTTAACCAATTAAACCCGTCTGTACATAGAATATCAGTATGCACATGGGAGATTCCGAAGCCCAGGCTATTTCCGTGTGCTAATTGAACCAGTGCTTGTAATTGATCCGTGACATCGTACCTAACTGCCCGCTGTAATTGTATGCGAAATAATTTATACGATGTTAAGCGCAATTATGGAATATCTAATACACGCTGGGGGTTATGATTATAATTGGCATTAATCGGCTTTTCCATCTATAGAGTTTTCGGAATCAATTGTGTTTTTGTTAATTACTGTGAGCTTTCAGGGTGAAGGAAAACGTAAGGAGACAACCTGGCACCTGCTTACCATAAAAGTTTCTAAATCAACGGCCTTATTCAGGCAGTTTTAAAACCTATTTTAGTTTTCGAATGCTTTGTCCCTCTCGAACGACTTTGAATTTACTTTGAGTGAAGAATACAAAATCTTCGATATCTAAAATAGGTTTTAAATGTGTCTATGAAATATGAATAAGGCCGAAGTTAAAAGTATGTATGGACCACCAACCTAATGGGCAAGTGTCGTTTATCACGTTACCTCATGGTGATATGTATTTCGACAATTATCTTTCGCATTGTTCATGTAAATGTTATACACTACATTATCATGTTTCATTAATGTACGTTAAATATTGATTTGGATAATGTTAGCTCAAAATGTTAACTCGTAAGCCAATAGTTAGTTAACGAGCTACATCGGTGAATTAATTTCGCATCGACGTCGAATTGAAACGTTAAATAAATTGAATGAAATTTTTGAGTACTTCAGCACAAATATTCAATATAATTACTTTGAAACTAGTTAAAAACTCATTTGGGCTATTGGCCTGGGTTTAAATCATAGTAAATTTATAATGTGTATTGATTGCACATGTTTTAAAGCTATTTAAGACACAACATTAAGGTCTGGACTTGACTGCCTCGGTGGCGTAGTTGTACTATTATGCGATTACAACACTGAGGTCTCGGGTTCGAATCCCGGGTCGGGCAACTGATATTGGATTTTTCTATTCATTATCAACCCGGAGTCAGGAATTTCCTCGCCCCCTATCATATCGTGGGACGGAACATACAAGGCGAAATGCAAGCGCACCTAGTAGCATCTCTGCCTACCCCTTCTGGGAAAAAGGTGTGAGTATATGTATGTAAGTAACATATTTTAGGCCTCCAAACTAGTAAATTATTGAGCTCCAAAAGCTAAGCTTCTTTTTTTGTAAATTGTAAAATGCTTGCTTGCTATAATCATAATGACATACCTCTGACACAAAGAATAACTAAGTCATATGAAAATATAATAAAATCTTAGAGCTGTGATTATTTTTGGTGTTTTTGTACATGGTCAGTGGTTATTGATTGTAAATATTTCGGCATTATCTCGTTGGTCTAGTCCGAGCATGGACTGTAAACCGAGGTCGCAGACATCGTTCCTGAATTGAGTAAACTACTTTATTGGGTTATTACTTTTATAAATTGTTTACCTAGTCACTAGTGTATTGTTGACCAGAATTAAAATTATTGGCAGAGCAATAGATTCGCCCATTATGACATCGGCACTAGTATTGCCTTTGCCAATTTTCCCTTTCCCTCCCTCTGCAGCCATAGGTCTTCCATTGCTGAACATAGGCCTACCTTTAAGATATCTCTGTCTTATGTCTCTGTCGGGGATATATGCATGAACTTATTTATTAATATTTTGTATTTACAAAAAACGTGATCAACATCACAATATAGAACACATACCTACCCTTTACCTGATAAATATACTATTAAGGCGAAGGCCGCTAATTTATGCTCAATTTAATTCAAAGGCAACTATTTTCTCAAAGCATTGCTCGTTAGCGGTGATTCAACCGAAGTGGGCTTTGGTGTGAAGGTGTTAAATGGCCAATTACTTGCTAATGACGAGGCCGGTACCCTTTTGTAATAGACGTGTAAATGCAAAACTAGATGTATGTTAGCTAAAACCATGGAATTGAAGATTATGGCGATGACTTGCTCTTGACTTGCTTGTGACGGACGATGAGAACTAACATTAAAAAATCCTGTATTGCTCATTCATACGAAAACACGGATATATTATGTACATATAGTACGTAAACCAAGATATGCGTCAATGAACCTTTTTCTTTATCATCGCGAAAGATATGATGAGGAGCTTACTCCTACTGCTGCTAACAGTACGTTTTATTGATAGTAAACATCAAGCCTCATATACTGAAGCAACACATACATACATAAACTCACGCCTTTTCCCAGAAAGGAACACCCACATTTCGCCTTGTATGTTCCGATGTGATAGGGGGCGAGCCTATCTCCATCTCGGGCACAAATTCCTGACTTCGGACAAATAATGAATAGACAATTCCATTATCGCTTTGCCCGACCCGAGATTTGAACCAGAGACCTCAGCTTTGTAATCGTACCGTAGTACAACTACGCCACCGAGGCAGTTAAGTCTCTTAATACCCAGAAATCCTACCTTCACTAGCTTATCTGTCTAAATCACTGATTATATTCATGTTTGCGGACATGGTTTTTACCCATGCTTTCTGCTTTAACGATCACATTCTCTGAAGTACTTTGGTACAAAATAACAAACTACAGCCACAATCTAGTTATTAATACTTGCGTATGCAGTACGTTGTTACTAATTGAAGCGTCTGTAAACAAACGCGTTAAATGATCAATTAGACGGATTGCTTTGAACCGAATGTAGGTCACGAGACAGAATCTTCAGCGGATTATGATTTTGGTGCGTGATGACAGGGGCTATGCTTATAATACTTTGATGATGTCATCGGCCCTTCGTTTACCGAAGGGGACATCGTGGGCCTTGTTTTGCACGACTAATATAACTTGACGCTTTGAGGGTTTTTTATTTTTCTTCGCACGTTTGTCATAAAACTGAGAGCACGAATATTTTTAACTGTATTTATCCTTTGCGAAGGTAATTGGCAATGAATTAAAACTAATGTGGTTATATTTATTTAAATATTTTTCTATAAATTCTACAGTAAAATACAAGTTGAAATTCCTTGACGCATTTATTTTTTAATCCAGGGTTTTTTTTTCTAGTATAGTTGAGAGCGAAAGCTCCACAGCATCTGTTAGTGACTCTTGCACTGCACAACTTTTCTTAATCAAGTTTGCTAAATAAGAGCGATGAGTTGCTGACAACAGATTTTTTATTTTGCTCGTAGTATTTCTAGAACTCGTTTGCCTTTGATTTAATTGAAAAATGTGTTTAACCACTATATTATCATACTATATTTCGATGGTTGAAATTGCATTTGTTTTCGATTATAATAATATTTGCCTAATGGCATAATTGGGAGAGGATCTGACTACCGAGTGGCAGAAAACACTTATCAAAGTTACTTGTATAGAAATTAACTTGCAACTTACTTATCTGAAAATTATCCCGAAGAACTTGGAAGGTATCTAAATCTAAAGTTCACAAAATTTCACCAAGTCAGTCTAATATATACCCTTCTCCATTGCAAAGGTGGTCCAATAATGCCTTACCTACCTGCATATACACAGGGTATATCAAGACTGCGATCGAACACGAAGCCAGGTGGTAGTATCAGCGACTTCAGACACAATGTAACTAAAAATTTCGTATTTTTTTTTGTACTTTTTTACTGATCGTCGTATTTGAGTGATAAATAAATAGTTTTCGTAAAATAATAATATACAATTTTTTATTTTTTAAATGCAATGGCACGCAATGTTTTAAATTACTACTTCCGCAAAAACTAGGTATTTACCATTCAGACACGATATTTAAAATATTGGAAATAAAACTGTCACTTTTTTGCGATTTTTTTAGTTGCATTGTGTCTGTTACCACTAAAAGTACCACCTTTGACCTTACCGCACCGTACCGCTTCGATTTCGGTCGCAGTCTTGATATACCCGATGTATAGATAGTACATACGCTCAACGCTGGCTCCATATATGTCATCGCACTGAAACTCTATGGGCTTCTGTTATTATCACAATTGGTATGATGTTACCTTGTTAACTAGTTAATGACTTACACACACATACACACACATACCAAGCGTAATCAGAATCATACTGAGGGGGACACTTTCCCAAATGTAATACGGTATAAGGAAAAAGGAATGATTAGATTATAAGGGTAGTAAAAGTGATATATTGATCGAAAATCTTCATGAGCATGTTATTCAGGTTTTTTGGGACGTCATGTAACTCCTATAAGCAAACTATCCGGTGTCCGAAATAGAAATCTATCCGAAACTGTAACAATTTTTTCATTTCGTTGAATCGCGAGACGAGCATGCCATTCGCCTAAAGCGATACGACCGCTCATGGACAGTAGAAAACCAAACAACACCATGAATGACAAAGCACTGCTTGGCATTCTACTACGCTCGCCATCCTGAGACATAATATGATTTTAAGTCTCATTATGTCCAGTAGTTACTCTGTATGTAGATAACACATCCGTACGTCGGGATGTAAAAATAAATGACTTTTCAAATATGAGCAATAGCAGTCGATCATTAATTTAAGTGACAATGTTATTGGTTTCTTAGATTTACGCGAATGTTACACATTGAAATAAAACTATATTTTACGGATTTAATCGAGGACTGTCAGCGTGACCACGAAAGCTGTAAAGTAATCGAAAAGTCGGGAAGTTAAAAATGTAAAAATTAAACCAAATCGCGATAAAATCCGTAAAATATAGTTTTATTTCGACAATGTTAGGTATTACTCGATTTTTTCCCAAATTTTGTTGATGATCAAATATATCCCAATACAATCCAATGATCAACCATTACATCCTCATTCCGTCCACGCATGCCTCAGGGACGTATCTCGATAACTCAATAATGGTTTAACGCAAATATTATACATTCACTGTGTTCCGTTTGCAATAATTACAGATTGTTGACGCGGCAAATGTTGATCTCCCCTGGTGCTGACTTTCACCATGGGGAAGTTTGTTTACCTTGTGCGCTTGTTAATTGTAAACTATAATTTTGTTTACGATTGTTAAGTGTCGAGTGTTGACGGAACAAAATAGTTTAGCTCACGCTGTTTTACATTTTGTAAATTAACATTGGGAGTGTAATATTCACTTACTTGTTGATGTAGAGATCTTAACAAGAATTTCTTAGATTTGTGATGTTCACCAACACGGTCTGGGCTGGCGTGGTAGGCTGGACTATTGTTAATTACACGTACTCGTATTAGATACTTGTAGTTTTAATCAAAACGGGTGAGATTTCTAACTACACATAGCGTATTTAGATTTTTTTAGAAGGTAACACTTCGAAGCCTAGACATATATTATAATTTTGTGTTATTTCAAAATGAAATCCTACTCATTCAATATTTATTCAAAAACTAGCTTCTGAAGAAGGCTTGTCACGAAGACACTAGATATAATATGATTCTATAACATATACCTATAGAAATATGTTGCTGATCACACATAAACGTGAAATATGCGTAGGTAGGATACTCCTAAGACAATGATCTCGTAAAAGTCGGCAGAAACGTTGATTGAATAGCTTTGCTTTTCCAATTCTCTGAAGTAAATATTCTTTGTGATATAATGAGCTTTTTGAAATGGAATTGGAGGCATGAGAGCAGACAGACCACTTACAGACAGTTACAAACACCTTAGAAATCAAAGGCATTTCCAAACGGCATATGAGTAAAGTGAAGGGTCTTTTGTTGAATATCACTACATCGGTTCAGTAAGGAAAAAAAGAAAAATGGAATTCATACGGATGCGATTTCTATTAAAAATATTGTATTTACAATGTGGTCTTGAGTAATTATTACGTCATAATTTTTATTCCATCTTACGGGTCGTTCAAATATAAAAAAAACATGGATCATGCCCATCGTGGTAATAAGGCGGAAATCGTGTTACAGAGAGTGAGTTTCAAAAGGCTTATGGGATTTAGGTCAAACCGACCATAAGAAGGCTTCAACTTTTCATTATTTGACGGGCAGCTTTAAGCAGATAACTCGTAGCTTGAAATAATGAACTTTATCAATAAAGAAGCAAATAAATGTGAAAAACCTAATACTCGATTCAGAAAGTAAAACAAATGCAAATAAATGTTCCTATATTACTTTTTAATTTACTTATTTTAATTATTTTTAATACTCTGCTTTTTTCCATTCAGGTTTTAAAATTATTCGCAGTTCAACAGGCATGTCCACTATTTTACAAAGGAACACCCGAAAGCAATCCGTACAAAAATCAATAAAGCACGTTTTTCAAAACCTATCAGTGAAGCGAACAGATCCGCGTTTAATTTACACAAATTACTTTCGTAGCGGCCGAGCCCCGGGGACGAATAAAACCGGACTGAAAACTCCATTCAGGTCATAAACAAATAATGTCTCTTTCCCTGAATACTGGAGTGTTATTTCATCAGTAAATGGATTTGTAACGACGTCTGCTGACGGGTTCAAGGTACTTTAAGATATTTTGTAAAATTAGATAATATTTTTTTATATTTCAGTCTGGTTAATTATTGTTTTATTTTTATACTGTTATTTTTTTACTACTTTTTCATGAGAAAACATAATATATTATCTTTTGTTAATAACCTCATGTAAGATTTAATAAAGAAAAGGTGCAATTTTGTATACAGAGTGTTGCACTGTCGATTTTAAAATTGTATTTTTTTACTTTCAAGCATAAACCTGTCATTACAAAACATCAAATCGAACACAAACTTCATCAAAAAATAAAATACTTTATTAGAATATATATAAACTTTTATTTCTAAGCTAATGCAGCAACAAATTAAAGTTATAGTTCTTTATTTTGTAAAAGAGACAATAAAGTGAGCGTTTGTTCCGTTTGTTCGTAAACAGCAACGGTATCTTGGGGCACCTGCGCTTTTCAGCAATGTTAGTTTGCATTTAATTTCAGTGTACTTTTATTAGAATGAATTAACGCAAGGTTGTAATGTACTTATATTGTTTTTAAAATACTATTAAGTGTATTTTTTGGGGCTTATCAATGTTACTAAACTGTAGGTGGTGGTAAATGGCTTTCATATTGAAGATGGATAATAGGCGATAATAATCTTTTACCATATACAACTTTTACCATGCATGTTACATGCCGGTCTGCTTAACCAATTCTTAATGGTCCGCTTAAACCCGAAACAATCATTGTGAAGTTTTTCTTCCCACACAAAACAAGAAAACACGCGCAAGCAGTGTCAAAGTTTAATGGGGCGCTATTGATACGATTTTAATGGGCCTATGGTAATGATAATATATAGTGTTGTAAGCTATTGCAGTGTAATGCCAAGCATTGCTTTGTAATTCATGGTGTTCTTTGGTTTTGCTACTGGCTATGAGCGGTCGTATTTAAATTTGGCGAACAGCATGCTCGCCTCGCGACTCACCGCAATAAAAAAAACCTATCACGCCTTCTATTGGTTTAACATTCTTTGTCAAATCGTTTCTCCAATGTTTTAATCTTTAAAACTTGCGATGTGGTTATGCCCAGGTAATCGCCAGTATATTATATCCTATATATTGTTTTCATATAATTATAACTTACATGACTGTAAGTTTCATTAAAATCTATTCAGTAGTTTGAAACATTTCTACTCATCGATCCACGTTAATATATGAGAATAAAAATTAACGGCCTTATTACAAGCAAATAAGAAGTAAACAAAAAAGCCACTATACTTACTTAATTTATAGTCCCTTATCACCGGCTTAGCGTCTCATTCGGTTTCCTTATCGTGTCAACTGAACCCTGAACCATACTCCAAGCTCCCAAGTTAAGCTGCTTAAGTCCCATGATAATGCCAACAGACGCCGGATAATTTTTTGAGGATAAAAATACAAGGAAATCCCTAAGGGAGTATTCAAAATCGTGACGCCATTAACATTTTCATTGGTTTTCGTAAAGATATCATGCTCGATTTTTATAGATTCCGTTTCTAATTTTATTAAGGAAGAGAGGTGCGGGTTGGAGGTAAAATATTTTTTTTATAAAACTGTTCGAAGATTACTCACATGTCGAGTGTTTTACAAACAGATTCCACGAGCACAAAGCTAGGGTTGGATAAAAATCTGTACGCCATACAAATGTTTCACCAAGCGTGGATTGATTTTATATCACGTCACTCGTCTATTTATACGTTAATTTACAGAACTTTATTCAACCTTATTACTTTTTTTTTCAAAATGAAAATAAAAAAAAACGTATTAAATAAAATATCAAAATTTACGCTTATACAATATGAGATCATACAATTATGTTAAGTTTGTAAATTAGTTCCTAGTTTAATTTTTACAAACTAAACCAATAAAAATTAAACCAAATAGCGATAAAATCCGTAAAAAATAGTTTTATTTAATCAATACTTCATGTTCATAATGGAATTACGTTTAAGTCATGAAATAGCCTAAGTTTACGTCTTGAAACTTTTGCAGACCTTATTGAGAAGGACCCTCTCCAAAGATACTTGACTAAGTACAGCCCTAGACTTCTCTCGAGGTAAGTATAAGTATATTTTAACAGCAATTAAACTTCACGTACACATAAGTATGGAGTTTATATTAGAAACCAATAAAAATTTTAATAAACCAATTAAAATTCAACCAAATGCGATAAAATCCGTAAAATTTAGTTTAATTTCAATGTGTAACCTGTGGTGTAAATCTAAGAAACCGTAATGCAGTATTGATATAAAATAATTACAAACATAGTATCGAAGCATAGTATAGACTTTTTTCTTCGATGAAAACGTTCTTTCGTCTTCATAATCACGCGAAGCCGATTCGGAAAATGTTTTCATTTGCTGTCTTGACAACAGACGACGCTTCTTTTGTTAGTTCTGAAGTTTCGCTGCCGATTTTTAATATACATATTTCTTCAGAATTCAACGTACTTGACATACAAAACTGTAATATTTTCATAATATCTTGAATAATAATGAAGACGTACATAATATTTGTACTTTAAGAAAGCCACATTTTGTACGGATATAAGTATTTCTTTATTATTTATATTAGGGCTGCCTCGGTGGCGTAGTTGTACTGCGGTACGACTACAAAGCTGAGGTCTCGGGTTCGAATCCCGGGTCGGGCAAAGTGATAATAGGTTTCTTTATGCATTATCAGCCCGGAGTCAGGAATTTGTGCCCGATTTAGCGATAGGGTCGTCCCCTATCACATCATGGGACGAAACATACAAGGTGGTTACTGTCCTAGTGGCGCCTCTGCCTACCCCTTGTGGGATAAAGGCGTGAGTTTATGTATGTATGAATGTTATATTAAGTTTGGCGGATAGATGTCATATCATTCTCCACGTATCATTTTCATCTCATATTATTGTGAAATAGGTTTGCTAGAATTAGAATCTTTTAATTATATCTATAGTATAGGGGTCAGCAGCTGCAACTTTTTTAATCAAGATTTTTATTTCCTAATCTAGTTAAAACATCCGACCGAAAAATCTCTCTTAGTTTCTGATACTCACGACACAAGAGTCAATGATAGTGTGGGGTCAGGACTAAGTATGTGACTGTTGGGTGTATTTATTTAAATAAATAAGCACCCATTGGTAAGAGATGGTTATCGCTAGGAATCTAAGCTATACACAGGCTGAACCTAACCGCGACACACTTGCGTAAATCTCTATGAGGGGTTTTCCATAGCTTCTATTAATAAATCGACATGGTTTGTGCGATGCATCTATTTATTCGGCCTCTTTAAAGTTCATTTGTTTACGAGTTACGATGAAACGTGTGAATTTTAATGGTACATACGTAGACAGGGCTGTCAAAACAATAAAATGATATTTCGGGATCATTTCTATAGCTTGTAAAAGAAACGAGTTTCCGAATGCCGGGTAGCTTGTGACACGAAGAAAAAAATCTAGATTTCTAATATAAAATCCATACTTATATGTACGTGAAGTTTAATTGCGGTTGAAATATACTTACCACGAGTAAAGGACTGTACTTAGTCAAGTATCTTTGGAGAGGCTACTCCTCAATAAGGTCTGCAAAAGTTTCAAGACGTAAACTTAGGCTATTTCGGGACGTAAGCGTAATTCTAGGCTTCTTTTGCAAGTGAATAGAAAACAATTCGTTAATTAACTATTTGGTTTAAATATTACCAGATGCCCGCTCTGTATAAAGAAATATAAAATAGAAGACCAAAAATGTCTAATAAAAATAAGATATTCTAATAGTTGTTCACGTGAAACGCGAAGCGATAGATCATTCAATTCACTTAGCACTTAGCTTCGTCGATGCACTTTATAAAAATGAGTAATTGTGACAACCCTATTCCCAGCGTAGGTGTAAGCTTTTACGCTATTGATGAATCACCAGATACTGTCTCAAAAATAATGCACACAGTTTCCAGTATTTCCAGTAGGTCAATGAACGAAGCTTTGTTTTCTAGTACAATTTTAATCGTTGTACAATTTACTACACTTCGCTCTGTTTTAATTTATTTAGTTTGGCATAATTGATGCGAATGTTTTTTTTAAATTCTACTTAGCGTTGTTCAGACCAATTCTTGCCTAATTGGTATCTGTATTTGAAATACATTTAGCTCTCGGATCAATAGTTTTGAAAGGCCAGTGATATGAGAACGTGTGTGTGAGTTGATATCCTGAATGGTGCTGCTTTTACCATCAGTTATAGTATAGTAACTTTGCCAAGCAATTCAAAAATATATACCTTTTTTTAACTTCAAAACTCTTTTATACACGACGAAAACTATTAGATATTTATACTTTTCAATAGATTTATAGTATCAATATCCTTTAATACTACATAACTGTCAAAAAATATGAAGATTAATTGACTTTTAAAGTTTATTGATCCGCAGAGATTTGCTCTTCTGTGCCTTTAATATGTAGTTGGAACTTAAATACTAGTATACACATGTTTCTAAAGGAAAGCATTGTGAGGAATCTGAGAATTATTTACAGGAATTTAAAAATAACATTAATTTACCAATCTTTAAATCACAGTTACGGTTTCTCTACAATTTGGATTATTATGCTACCTAAATACTTCACAAAAATATTTTCAATATCAAATAACTTCAAGCATACGAACTACTTCATCATCTCTCGCAAGACTGGAAAAATCCCCTGGCATTAAGTCTGGAATCTTAAAAAAGCTTACGTAATGCTCTATCTCCGCAGTTATTTATTCAGTGCAGTTTTTGAGCGCTGTTTTGTCGTGGTTTGTTTATTCAGGTAAACTAGATCCGTACATACCGCTCTTGTTTCCGAATGGGTCGTTGCTTTTAGCTAATGGATTTCACAGTTTCATCGAGTGATTCCGGATTCAGATTACAGGATGTAGTTTTGTACGGTTTTTTCTAAGTAATGTAATAGATCGTTGGTTTAATTTGAGTTGTGAACTGATGATGGTTTAGAGAGTAATTGTGACTGAAATCTTTTTTGGAATATTAAGATTTCAAATCAGAGTATGTAAGATATTTTCTTTAGCATTTGCGCAATTTTACGAAAACACAATATAACTTATGTATAAATATCAGAGAAGTGTCTGCCCAGAAATCGGGTTAATAACCTCCTAGATAACTTAAAATCATATCACAAATTATATAATTTCTACATTCATTAGATAATACCCAAATATCACAGCATGTAACACAATGGGAAGTTATCGAAACTTAATAAATCAATGTCATAAGAAGACGTATAGTTACAATTTCTAGTTTATAGTATCAGCCTACGCGATGTTGCCGAAAACGGATTGAGTTTTATCTGTTATAATGTTATAACTATGTGCCATGTAGGCAGCAAGTGATTAATTCTACAGCTTTATTCCTTCTAACATCCTTCGCCTTAAAAGGCTTTGATAGATTTCTCTATTATATCGTTATATTCACCGACTTCTCAATATTTAACGACAGGCAAGATTAATAGAAAGTTAAATTGAATGATGAAAGAATATGACTATTCACTTTAATAATATTATCAATTTAAAGAACTGAATATCCCAAATACCACGATATATCATCATTTCTAAAGGTACTAATTATGACACTTTTACAATTATCCTTAAGTCTAATGGCTGCCACACAAGTGCGTTTGCACCAGTCTCGAATCGAAAATGGAACAAAGTTTGCGCAGTTATTTGCACACACACGTTCCTGTATACTGTTGCAAACTCAGACTTGCACAGTTATATCGTTACGTGTATGGCGGCCATAATATTAGGTATATGAAGTAATAAATAAAATAATTAAAAGTCCAATAGATAATGGGGCAATTAAAATACAAAACTTCTTATAAACGATTCAGCTCTTTTAACCAAAAACATGAGTTTACGATCGAAGTTAGACATTTCCTTCTATTGCTGTATAAAAGTATAAAATTAAAGATTTCTCTGAGCCAATTCGCCAAGGAAAGTTTGTCTTGACGAATTGAATTTTGAATGTTGATTACGCGACAAATTCTTAATAGAAATTGGAAGCGTACTAAGACTTCTACTGTATTACTAGAAAGTAATTAATTTTAGGTTTGTTTATTTTTAGAGTTTGTTGATAGTAATTACTGAAATTATTTGTATTTCTAGATTTATTTCTTAGAAATATGAAAACAATGAATTGGATTGAAATTGTTATACAATTGCTTTCTACTAAATTCAACATACGCAATTTTCTTTATGAATCCTTCACTCCATTATAACCAATATCTTAATCTTTGTCCACGTGCTCATAATATTTACATGATAGAATAAACTTCTAAAAAAGCACCCGTCAAAATCTCGAAATTCCGCATACTTTCCACATCAAAATTCAAAACACTCAATCTCCGTACATAAAACCGAAGGCGCACGGAAGACTATTCTCGCAACATACGATACACGAATAAAGTTACAGACACGTTGACCAATGACCCAAATAGCAGTTTCACGTACATCGCCGATAATGTGTGAATATTTAGACGAGAACGCCGCCCGGGGCGAGCCTGCATCGAGTTACTTCAATATCGGACGTACTTTACTGTTTATTTTTTATACTATCCATTAAACTGAGTGGATAGGATAAATCGAACCAATTTTGACGTAAGCTTTGTTGTAATTCGCATTTCTTGATTGACTACATACATACATAAACTCAAGTGTTTTCACAGAAGGGTGGGGGGGGGGGCTTGTGGGGCACAGAAGCTACCGGGACACCCACATTTCGCCTTGTATGTTCCGTTCGTGATAGGGGGGGGGGGGGGTCCCTATCACCATATCGAGCACAAATTTCTGACTCCGGGCTGAAAATGAACAGAAAAATCCAATATCACTTTCCCATATAGGTCCCACTGCAGGGCACGACCCTCTTCCACAATCAAGAGTACGATTTGCTCGTAGTAGATACTTAAGCTATGCCCTGTGGTCCGGGGGTGAGAGAATTCCGCCACGGTATTCCCTGCCCGGCGTAACAGGCTACCTAAAGGGGTTCTCGGAGTCACTGGGCACACTGCGGATGTCCGGTGCCGCCCACAATGCGTGTGACGGTTAACGAGGGGTTTTTAGTCTGTATGCTGGCGAAGATATTGTTAGGGACCCAGCTCGGTTACAACATCCGCATTGTTTCGTGTTGGAAGGCCAGTGAGACTATACCCTTTTCGACCTCCCCCGGGGTACCGAAAGGGGAGCTTCATAGTTTTTCCTCTGGAAACAAAAAAAAGTAGATACTTAGGCTATAATTGTTTTTTGTGAAAATATTGTAACAGCCAGATTTAAGTCATTATATTTGCTAATGCGTCTTGTTTCTGTAAAAGGAATGGTAACCTTGATATCTCGAAGCAATTTTTTTACTTAATTCTATGATCTTAAAAGCCTGGATAATAAATTACAACATTTCGGCACAGGCTGACATTTACAGGCCGTTCCAAATTACTATACTTTTTACGAGCATTTTAGTTTTATTATCAAATACTTTTAATAAAAAAGTGAATTAGTTTGGTCATATTTATATACTAAAGTATGATTATAAAATTTATATATTTATACATTAACTTTAACAATAAAATAGATCATTGCTTCGAAATAAAAGTAACTATTAATATAACTATGTACACTAAAATGCCTCTTTAACCATAATATTCTAATATATATTTTTTTCTTTATTGCGATGAATGGCGAGACAAACATGTGATTCACCTGATTGTAGGCGATACGACCGCTCATGGACAGTAGAATACCAAACAACACCATGAATGACAAATTGCTTGGCATTACACTGCGCTTGCCAACCTGAGACATAAGATGTTATCATCATGCCAAGTTGTTACTCTGGCTGCAATGTCCTTCAAACCCGAACACAACAGAGCATTTATACTGCTGTTCAAACTACTGTTCTAAATATTTTTGCCTTTTATTTATGAGCGGCTGCCTACCTGACATCAATTCTTTCTGTAATATAAAGTGGTGGTTCCTACCCAGATGATCATTCGTATACGAAGACTACATAGGATGTTAAACTAATCTTTCGCCATTTCGACCAGTATTTCGTGTCTTTAATGGTAGAAAAAACACTAGGGTTGTACCTATTTTCAAAATGTCAAGGAACGGTCGTAATTACTAAAGAAAATTTGCTCTAGATATGGAGTAATTGATCACGTAAGGGAACTAACTTCGAGAGAAATGTTGGAACATTTGAAAAGTTTTAATTTTATCTTTTGCCGTTGAACTTTCAACATAGTTGAGAAATTATATAATAATTATTATTGATGTACAATTTATTTTTTGTATTACATTCTTTCTCTCTCTCTCTCTCTCTCTCTCTCTCTCTCTCTCTCTCTCTCTCTCTCTTTGGTCGAGTCTTAGAGTATTAAAGTAGTTAATAAAGGTAGCGTCCGTGATTATTTGTTTTAATTTCCTTAAAGACCTTTTCCAAAGTAAATCACATCACATTATAGGTCTTTTAGATTAAGATATTTGTAAATGAGGATAATTGTTAAACCTACCCACACAAGGTAGCGGTCGTTTAATATAAATGATCAATACAATGCCAAAAATTCATAAATAGCTTTTTTAACATTAGTTGCAACAGTCAGCTCATAAAAAAACACAGTTAAAATCTAGGCTACGCAGGTATCTCATAGGCAAATATTAACCTTTAATTCAAACAATAAGTCTATTATACAATTTAACTAAGTTACTGAAACTTACATTTCGTAATCACACAATGAGCAAACAAAGGGACTTCAGAAGGATCAACTAAGCCCAGACGGAGTTACTATAGGTATTCAAGTGAACGGACCTGCTGTATTTTGTCTTGGAAGCGGCTGCCCAAACAAAGATTAGCACGACACGTTAGTTCAGTAAACTATCATATACCTTCTGGCCGAGTGTGATATTGCGGCGTTTAGAAATTGTTCTTTAAATATATGGGTGGATTCTAGTGGGGTATAGTTTCATATCATACGTAGCTTAAATTTCTATTACTTATTATGGTTAATAGTAGTAACGATTTCTAGCATAAATATAATTATTTTATTTATTCTACACCATTCAGCCTAAGTAAAATAAAATATGATGTTTTGTCAATATCCTGATATTAAGAATGTTGTAAATAACTGATGATAATTGCAATTAGTGTCTATAGAAAGCAGAAAACTAAAATAAAAACTCCTATTTTCACTGAATGATTTCAATTCGTTTGTTATTTGTTGCGCATTAATCTAGATCTTCTGTCCTAATGGGCTCATTAGTCGGCCTAGTAATGGCTCATTAAATTAAGTTTACAATAGTTGGTGATTTTCTGTAAATATTTGTCTACCCTCAATCTCAGTTGTGCATAACAGTCTCATTATATTTTCTCATCCAAGTTATAGCCACAATTTGCTAATACCATTGTTTGCTTTGATACGTTGTTAGTCCCGTAAATGTATTAGAGTAATAGCCGGAAAGCTGATGCGAACTACCAAGCAATTTATATTCCTCGAAATAATTTAGAAAACTCTAAGTACACTGGTGGTAGGTCTCATATGTGAGAGGCCGACACACACCGCAATGTCCATTTCTTCCGCCAAACAGCAGTGTAAATGCACTGTTGTGCTCCGGTTTGAAGGACATTGTAGCTAGAGTAACTATTGGACATAATGAGACTTAACATCTTATGTCTCAGGATGGCGAGCGCAGTGGAACGCCAAGCATTGCTTTGTAATTTATAGTGTTGTTTGGTTTTGCTACCGTCCATGAGCAATCGTATCGCTCACCATCAGGTGAATGGCATGCTAGTCTCGCCATTAATTTTTTTTTTTTTTTTTTTTAAACTGGCACGGCATAGTGACTGCATTGCACCTGATGGTAAGTGCTAATGCCGTCCAGATAGAGTATCGAATGGTATCAAACGGTAGTCTCATACCATTCGATACAATCATGCCGGCCCGCTGAGATGCCTCTTCACGCTACGGCGGAAGGACCCAGGACTATAGGAAGGAGGGAACACGTGCGATGGCAAACCGTTCCACAGCTTGACTGTACGGCAGAAAAAAGAGTTAGAGAACCTTTTGGTTCGCGCCGAAATGGATTGAACAGTCAAGCTATGGCTCCGCAAGCCAGCACGCGTGGTTCTGTTAAGGAAAGGAGAGGAGGGGATTAAATTGAACAATTCCTCAGAGCATTCGCCATGATACAGACGGTAGAACACGCTTAGAGAGGCGACATCCCTCCGTAACTGTAGCGACTCTAAGTTGCCCGTAATGTCTGCATCATTCACAATGCGGATGGCCCGCCGCTGCAATCCATCCAAGGCATCGAATAAAAAGAACTTAGAAAACTCAAAAGTACATAATGTTTCAAAACCCGACATTGTGACTTATTAAAATGGATCGCGTTTTGCTTTCCACTGAACTTACCATCAGGTAATTTGTTGTTACTTTATCGTGCCAAATATAAATATAAATAAATAAAATAATGAGATAATTATTAGGAAAATAACCCACAAACACTAATCTATGTGTATATCTATATCAGCCCATGTACGTACCCCTGCAGGGCACGGGCCTTCTCTACAATCGAGAGAATCGATTGAGAGTGGTTAGGCCATATGGCCACGTCGGCCTAGTGCGGGTTGGCGGACTTATATACCGTAAAAATTGTATTACTTTCGAATTATTTCCCAGCCTGTGATCCATATAGAATTTACTTGTAAATTTCGTCTCTACTGCAGTAATAAAAGTTTTACATCAGAAAAATACGACAGACATGCTATTACACGCCTTTACTCAGACCTAGTGCGCAATGAAGACAAGGTCGTGCCTTCACTTTAATACCCTTATTTAGGGGCTCGATCTACCCCATCTTTTGAATTCATGGCCAATAAATAGTTTCAACGGTCGATACTTAATTTTGATGAAAAGGCTCTCGCTCGGACGCCGCTAAATACGTAAACAGTTTAGTCGCAAAATGTTTATTAAATTTTGTACACTCTGTAATATTTGGTAAATGGTTCGTTGGGATCATTTTTTATTAAAAAAAGTGTCTGGATGTTCATCATCATCATCATCATCAGCCCGTTGCAGTCCACTGCTGGACATAGGCCTCTCCCAAGGTACGCCACAGAGCCCGGTCTGCTGCTTTACGCATCCAGTCGCTGCCGGCCCTTTTATGCAAGTCGTCCCGCCATCTGGCCAGAGGACGTCCCACGCTACGTTTTCCAAGACGCGGTCTCCACTCCAGAACACGCTTACTCCAGCGGTTATCCGTTCTGCGACATATGTGGCCAGCCCATTGCCACTTCAACATACTAACTTTCAGAGCTATGTCGGTCACCATGGTTCTCTGGCGGATCTCCTCGTTCCGAATTTTGTCCTTCAGAGAAACTCCGAGCATAGCTCTTTCCATAGCACGTTGAGCGACTTTAAGCTTATGGATTAGCCCCACAGTCAGTGTCCACGTCTCGGCTCCGTACGTCATTACAGGGAGGACGCACTGGTTAAACACTTTTGTCTTCAGGCTCTGTGGTATATCCGACGAAAATATGTGGTACAACTTCCTAAACGCTGCCCAGCCCAACTGAATCCTCCTGTCGGCTTCCTTTTCGAAGTTGTGTCTACCCAATTGCATTAATTGCCCGAGATAGATATACTCCTTGACAACTTCGAGAAGCGTGCCATCGATGATAACCGGTCCCGGAGCGACGAGGTCATTAAACATGACCTTCGTCTTGTCTAGGTTCATCCGGAGACTAATTCGTTTGGAGGCTTCATTTAAGCTGTGCAGCATTTCTTGAAATTCCTGCAGCGATTCTGCTATGACTACGATATCATCGGCAAACCTTAAGTGCGAGATGTATTCGCCGTTTATATTGATGCCTCGCCCGTTCCAGTTTAAAGTCTTGAAAACGTCTTCCAATGCATTTGTAAACAGTTTCGGGGATATCACATCCCCCTGTCGTACTCCTCGATGCAATGAAATCGGTCTTGTTTGACTATTCTGTACTTGGACGGACATCGTTGCAGCTTCATACACGCTTCGCAGCACCTCGATGTATCGAAAGTCAACCTGGCACCTCTGCAGGGAGTCCAGAACAGACCAGGTCTCGACGGAGTCAAAGGCCTTCTCATAGTCCACGAAAACGAGACACAGAGGCTGATTATACTCCTGGGTCTTCTGTATAATCTGCCTCAAAGTGTGTATGTGGTCTATGGTGCCAAATCCTCCGCGAAAACCGGCCTGCTCCGGTGGTTGGAAGTCGTCCAACCGTCGCGTCAGCCTATTTGTGACGACCCTCGAAAACAATTTGTAGACGTGGCTCAGGAGCGATATAGGGCGGTAGTTCTTGAGGAGGGTCTTGTCCCCCTTCTTGAAAAATAAAACTACCATGCTCCTGCTCCACGCTCTTGTAGTTCTCCCTTCGTGGAGAACGGAGTTGAAAATACGCTGCAGCTGCCTAAGTACAGGTGTTCCCCCTGCCCTTAAGAGCTCAGTTGTAACTCCGTCCTCGCCCGGGGCTTTTCCATTTTTTAGTTGTTTGAGGGCGCACTCAATTTCATAAATGCTGACGTCGGGAAATTCGTCGGAATACAACTGGCTATAGAAGTCTTCCACCTCTGAGAGGATCTCTGGCTTAGAGAAGACGAGACGACCATCGGAGGCAGTCAGCTTGGATATGTGGCTCCTCCCAAGACGCTTCACGAATACTTTGGAACCTCGGTTTTGTTCTATTGCCTCCTTAATAAGGCGTGTGTTGGAACTTCGAAGATCCCGCCGTACCGCTTTTCGAATACGTCTCGTGAGTGCTCGCTGGTCTGCCGCTGCGGCCTCCGTATTGATGCGTCTCTCCCTCATGAGTTCCAGGGTATCGTCTGAAAGTTTGGACTTCCTGCCCGCATGCCTATTCCGACAGAACCTGTTACCCACATCCCTCACGACTTCTACTACTTTACTTAAGTCCTCGTCAACGTCACATTCGGTTTCCAGCACATCGAATCGGTTTTCGGTTTTGAATGTTGAAAGGTCGGAATTTAACAGCAGCATTTTTTGTCATTAGTGGGGTGTTTTAAATGGCTAAGGAAATTCACGAAAAAATAAAGACGCTATCATGCCAGCGTTGAAGAAGAAGTTGGAAAAATATCTGTTATAGCCGTTAGTAACAGGTAAGCCATTTAAAGAATACATACAAACATACATAAACTCACGCCTTTATCCCCGAAGGGGTAGGCAGAGGCGCCACCAGGACCCTCACATTTCGACTTGTATGTTCCATCCCACGATATGATAGGGGGCGAGCCTATTGCCATATCGGGCACAAATCCCTGACACCGGGCTGATAATGAATAGAAAAGTCTAACATCACTTTGCCCGACCCGGGACTCGAACCCGAGATCTCAGTTCTGTAACCGTACCGTAATACAACTACGCCACCGAGGCAGGCATATTAAAGAATAAAAACGGAAGAAATTGATTGTCCAAGAGATACCTCGTCCTAGTCAATATATTACTTCCGAATCTTACCCATCTTTAACAGGTCAGTGGCTTGATCTACACTTCGAAAGAGTTATATACTAATAGGCTTGTTAGTATCAATGAAGTCTATCTATCTCTCTATATCAGCCCATATACATCCCACTGCAGGGCACGGGCCTACTCTACAATCGAGAGAATCGATTGAGAGTGGTTAGGCCATATAGTCCACCACGCTGGCCTAGTGCGGGTTGGCGGACTTACATACCGTAGAAATTCTTTAAAATCGCTACGGTATGCAGGTTTCCTCACGATGTTTTCCTTCACCGTTAAAGTGCGTGGTGATTGACTATCAATACACACATAACTCCGAAAAGTCAGAGGTGTGCCCTGGGATTTGAACCCGCGACCACCGTGAACATGTAGGCAGCCGCGTCTGGTCCGTTAACCAACAGGCCACCACGCATGAAATGAAGTCTAGAAAGCCTAAATCTATTTCGTTTCACTCTATCCTGAATTGTGCTGTGTGTGGAGACTGGAGACCGTATCAGCGAGTAACCACGACTATGAAGACTAATAAGTAATAACTGTAACAGTTTATTCTATGGCCAGAATATTCGATAATTTCTATATTATTTGACGCAAAGGGTAACTTATTACTACTATATTAATATTTTTTGTGGTGAGGTCCGCAATTTGGTGTGAGACCCCTTTGCATTCAATATAATCAAGCTTTTGGTTTCAATATAATCAAAATATCTGTTTATGGTAATATTGATTTTAACATAAGTCCTTACTCCTTTAAATTATTTGATTATGTTAGATCGATAGTTTTGACAAAGTGAAACAAATCTTTTAGTATTATTCTACGTGATTTTTAATAGACAATACTAAAAACACTGTTATTTTTGTTTTAATAAATAGATACCAACTAAAAACTTCTAGTCATTTTATATGTTATCCCAAACATTTTTCGGCTTACACACGTAATGGGACCGTAAAATACACCAGAAAAGTTAAAATAACGAAAACACGTGGAATTTTCAGCTTATCAGATTCTCCAAAATAGAAAATATCTGACATTTATTCAGTCATACGTTCCGATCAGCGCGACCGTTGTACCCGGTTCAACGTATTCTTAAATAAATATTTTTAACTACCTCGGTGGCGCAGTTGTACTACGGTACGACTACAATGCTGAAATCTCAGATTCGAATCCCGGTTTGGGCAAAGTGATATTGAATTTTTCTATTAATTATCAGCCCGTACTTAGGAATTTGTGCCAGATATGGCGATAGGCTCGCCCACTATCACATCGTGGGACGGAACACGTAAGGCGAAACGTGGATGTAAATATTTATAAGAGATATCTTGATAGTTATTGTCACTGGAACAAAGCCGTTCCAGACACTAACTTATCCAATATAACCTGGACGACGTAAAAATAAGAAAGTTTTAAATTAAATTCGCGGAGAAACTCCCGAGGGGAAGCGTGGTGAGCCAGCTTAATGTATTGGGACACCTAAGGGACACCACCAGGAGTTCCATACTTCGCAAACTCTGGAAAATAGGTATAATCTATTCTGTTGAAAATATAAGACGAAGTTTGAATTAACGTATTGACGCCCGACGACACTGGGCGCGAATGCTCACTTGACGGAATAACTTGGGAGAAGCTTTTGACAAAGTACCTCACGATTTACTATTGTCCAAACTAGCTAAAGCGGGAATTAAGGGATCTTTACTGGAATGGTTAAAATCATACATCGAAGGTAGACTATTTTACGTTGTTGTTAATGGATTTGAGTCAGTAAAATATCCTATAACTTCTGGGGTGCCCCAGGGTTCTAACCTAGGCCCTGTTCTCTTTAATTTATTCGTCAACGACCTCCCAGAATGTATTCAAAACTCTATACCCTTCATATATGCAGACGACCTAAATCTTTTAAGAGTAGTTACTACAATACCCGACGCTGTTGCACTACAAAACGATTTAAACAATATTGTTAATTGGTGCTTTAAAAACAGAATGTCTCTTAATCCTAAAAAGTGCTTCCATATAAATTTCCACCGTAAATCAAGTTGTTCAATAATCAAATATACATATACAATTAATGGCACAAACCTAAAGGAAGTTGATTCAATAAGGGATTTAGGTATTTTATTGGACAGTAAACTAACGTTTGTGCAACATATTGATAACATAATAAATAAAGCATCCAAAGCACTGGGTTTTGTGATTCGGAATATAAAACCTTTCAAATGTCCATCTACCAAAATTACTGTATACAACGCCATAGTACGCAGTATTCTTGAATATGGTTCGGTAGTTTGGCGACCCCATTACGCTACTCACGCACTGAATATTGAGAGAATACAAAGAAGATTTCTGAAGCATTTAGTATTTGCAGCGGGAGAGGCTAAAAGGATAAAGTCATATGGTGATAGATTAAAAAGATTCAATATGGTCAGTTTGGAGCAACGTAGAAATGTATTGGATTTGATGTTTTTATTCAAAATTGTCCGTAATTCTGTCGATTGCCCACACTTACTACAGCAATTTAAACTTAGTGTACCATATAATTTCCCACGTAAAATTATTAAAAATATTCTATCGTCGCCAAAATATAGGACCGTCACGGGTCGTAATTCACCAGTTCCACGTCTATGCAGATTGTATAACAATTGTAGTACTGATTTGGATATATTTTCCATGAATGAGCATACGTTTCGGAAAATACTATTGCGACTAAGAATCCATTCACGTTAGCACTGATTTTTTCTTTTTTCTTTTTCTTATAATTTTAAACCACAGAGTGTAAACAGCATACAATATTAATTCCATTGCATTTCTAATTTTTTTTTTTTTCATTATTGTAATTTTTTCTTGTTACGCATTTGCTTGTTTTTTCTTTTGTTTTTTTTTGTCCTCATATTTATTTATAGTTTTTAATTGTTAACTTGACTACACATTAAGCATGTCGAGTTTATCTTAAATAGTTGTACAATTAGAGATACAAATATATGTTACGTATATAAGTGGAATAATGTACGACGGCGATGTAATATTGTAACAACTGCTGATAAACCAATAAATTAAAAAAAAAAAAAATACAAAAACAAAAGACATCTTTTACACAATCTTGTAGAAATGTTACGAGAAAAAATAAGGCAGTCGACGAAATAGGCTGAAAACTCGCAAAATACATTTCATCTGAATTTATTTAAAATACATACATACATACATACATACATAAACTCACGCCTTTATCCCCGAAGGGGTAGGCAGAGGCCACCAGGACACCCACATTTCGCCTTGTATGTTCCGTCCCACGATGTGATAGGGGGCGAGCCTATCGCCATATCGGGCACAAATTCCTGACTCCGGGCTGATAATGAATAGAAAAATCCAATATCAATATTTAAAATAAAGTATATTTAATTTTTCTAAACTGAAAAATAGGACGAAAAAATGACTGCACTGCTCCGAATGGTAAGTGTGCGATCCAAATAAAATACCCACAAGGGATACATGATTACCTCTCTTCAGTTAATATAAGTATGGCCTGGCCGAACTAATTATACATAGTCTTATTCAGAAGTACTTCCTGGTTTATTAAGATAGTCACTATATGTCATTCGTCACGATGCCTCACTCTTTCTAACTAACACATTTGGAACATAATTCTTCTGAAAATGAAGATTATATTATCGTTATTATTATATCTACACAAGCGGAACTCAAACTGCGACACATTTGTATATCTCAATGTGAATTTTAACGGGCTTTCCACTATTTTGCAGTAGTATTTTATATCCTTTCTAAAATGAATATATTATCTTAGATTTACGCGAATGTTACATTCAATTTCATTTGATTGAAATAAATCTATTTTTTACGGATTTTATCGCGATTTGGTTGAATTTTTACATTTTTTAACTTCCCGACGTCCGCCCCGGGACCACGAAAGCTGAAAAGCAATCGAAACGTCAGGAAGTTCCGTAAAAATCCGTAAAAAATAGTTTTATTTCAATGAATATAGTTCCTAACATCTACATTGAAGAATATACATCGTAAGATGCCGGTTCAATAGTCCGTCTGGGCACATAACTTTAAAGGTTAACTGGACGTTATATGCCTTAGGTTAAGATATAATACCGAGAACTGGAAACTACTTCATCAATATGACAAGTTACTCTGCAACGCTGTTACTGCTAGATGCAAATGGTTGTTATGGACGATGCAACCAATAGTCATATATAAACAATACACATCGCTTATTAATATACTATTAATTTCATTTAATATTTCCAAAAAACGTTATTTACTTAAAATTCTTTAAACGACAACTGATTAATAAAGACTTATAAAACAAACACTGTTTTTTTTTATCAAAAGTACACTACATTTAGAAGTATGATTGTATGCAAACTGTAAATTTATATTATTTCTCGATATCATCTTCATACTATTCGCTATTACTTTTCCCAGACGCGTAATATGGCAAACACGTAAAGCGTAAGAATATCCCCGTGATTAATTAACACCACTAGCGTGAATATTAAATAACTCAGGTGGAGCTCTAACGGATGGGTACGATATTGGAAAACTTGAGATCGGCTGATCGGTTCGACCTTTAAGGACACTTAGCCGAGGACGACGCCCCAACAGCGCCCAAACTCCAGACGGGGAACGGATTTGAATAAATCTTTCCACTTTCCACAAAGGGATCTAACATTGAAACTTTCAGATATCGGTTAGGCAGTTGGATTTCATATTGGGAATGACGCAAATTACCGGTTATAGCCGGATATTTCTGACAAGTTCGTGTAAAGATGGGGGATCATGCCCGACTTGTGTGATTGATTTTCTGTGGACATTCTTAAGGTTTATGATTTCATTACATGGGCTTTCTTATATTGAACGGTCAGAATTTATTGTAATAGATTTTAATATTTTTTGCTCATTTGGTTGGTGTATTGAACAATGTATTAGAAAAATATAAAACTGCTATGCTACTAGTCAACAAGTAATCAGAAACGTTTCTAAAAAAAATCACATTATATCCTAATGCAATATCTTGTTCTAAATCGCTTCCATTTTATTTTATATTCTACCGATATTTCCCGGGAAGTTCAAAAGTACACAGTCTCGTGACAGGGAATAGTCTGCGAAACACTGTCAGCATAAATTTTCATTGTTTTAAGTTTGTTTTGTAATCGATGGAAGTTGCCCGTTCTGGTAATCTTTCTGAACATCAAGTTGTGATATATACATACTTGAGTACTTTTATTAGCATACCAATATGCTATTATTATTTGTTTCTCGTACTTAACTCACACAAAACTAAAGGTTTTGAAACTCAAAGAACCGCTATATTAGGTCTAAAATTGCTAGAACTAATTATTACGGATTTTTTCGTGATTTAGTTTAATTTTTACATTTTTTAACTTCCCGACGATTCGATTGCTTTACAACTTTCGTGATCACGGGGTGTTACACGGGGAGTCACAGTTAGTGCCTTGAGTATAACGTAAATAATTTCTTGAATAAATAAATAGCTGAACGAGGATCTCCCCCAAAGACAGCGAACTGATAGAAATGCCTTGCACCTAGTAACGTCTTGTTATTATTACGTCATCTGTCTACCTTCTAGGACCTTATGTAGTACTAAATGGGGAATACTAATGTACTATTCCAGGAAAACAAAAAATCACTAACTAACATACCAGTATTTATTATTCCATATGAATTTCGTCTGTGAATATGCATTCTCAAAATCAGACAATGGATGTCGGAAACAATAAATTTGCTACGACCATTACTGGCGTCTCAAGGGCATTGAATATGGTACACTTAGCTTTAGTTTACAAATCTAGCCAGGTGTGTAGGCAGACCTGTATAAACCTGCCTTAAAGGTCGCGTATTTGGCGACAGATGTTCGTGTTTTTGTTGTTATTTCAATATACCTAATTGGGTGTGGTGCCTACTGTCGTATCGTATATTAATTCATTTATTTTTAAGTGATTGAAACTTTGACTTCAACCGCGTCTTAATTTATAAATCTACTTATTTTTCGAACTAGAAAACCAGAATTACCTTTCGTAGAAGACAAACTTTTACTTTCTAATTTACGAAATCCATCTCTTCCATTATTAAACTAAATTATAGAACTTCAACCAGTTATAATTACTCAATCAATAAATGACGCAATATAACTTCAACCAGTATCCTATACAATACACAGTAAACAAGCTGTAATATATACAAGAGTTTCTATATACGTTTAATGAGTAGTAATTACTGGCGCCAGTTACCCACAATCACGGCGGACGTTAAACACGCTCCGCGAGGCGTCACGTCATAATGTTGGAACATATCACTAAATTCCATTTACGAGTATTAATATCACTCGAATATTGTTACAACATTTCTAAAATGGCTGACAGACTTCGTGGTGCAGTTGGTTAAGACGTTGGCTGTGAAACGAAAAGTCTCATTTTCGATTCCTGCGCAAAGACAAATGCACGCGTGATCAAGCATTTGTCTTGGGTCTGGGTGCTTATGAGACCGAAAACCTCTCGTAGTTTCTTAAACCTATGACACAAGACTTTATCGATCATAATTTGGGGTTAGGCCTATTTCGTGAGTGTTGGGTGTATTTTTGTACAAGGCGAAATTTGGGTGTCCTTGTACCTCTGCCTACCCCTTCTGGGAAAAAGGTGTGAATTTCTGTATGTATGTTTATGGGTGTATTTATTTGTACGACAGTTTCCACATAAGTTTAGCGAGTAGTAACTCTTGCCAATTATCCACAATCACGGCGGACGTTAAACACGCTACGCGAGGCACGTCATAATGCTAGAACAAATCACTAATTCTATTTGCTAATACTAATAATGCTTGAGTATTGTTATTCGTAAATGTATATTTTTACGAATAACGATTTTACCACTTACGTATGTTTGTTGAGTGTTTAACTTTAATTTTTTTATTTTAGAAAAATACTTGTAATTGGAATATGTCCACATTAGCAAAAGAAGATTTGAATATCTTCATACGGGACGGGTAGCTGAAGTAATAAAGGTTGTAGGATGTCGCCGGGTGCAGTTTGATTTTTACAGGTCGCTGCGGTAATCCTTGGGGTAGTCTAGACTTCAACGGCGAATTTCTTGTGGCTGTAAATAATGATGATGAAGTATAAACAAGTGGAATAGTGAATACTACGGATTTAATGCTAGACATATTCTGTAGGTCGCATACACGTTGCAAGAATATAATAAAATAGAAAAATTTCCCGCGGATACATAATTTTAGAAACTGATTGATAAAATCATAAAAGACATTAATCACTAAGCGGAAAAAATATTTTCTTTCATTCAAAATGTAGTAAGCCCATCTGGCCAATCATCAATGGCTATAATTTAGGTATTTAGTATAAAAAATTGCTTTTCATAAATGTCGTGAAGGACAATATTAATTAATCAGGTGTGTCCTTACCTTGTTAGCTGTTACAGTACGATGGCGAAATACATATAATTTATTGACTTCATAAAATCATTAAAACTGACGATTAGATGTTCAACCGCACAAAAATTTAATTGTAACACCTATAAACTTAACGAAACCAATAAATGTCGTGAAATGTAATAAAACGTAAAATAAACAAGAATTGATATCAAAGGTGTATATTTTATTTCGTGTTCTCAGAATAAGTCAGCAGCTCCGTGGTTATGATCTAAGAATCTATATGTGAATTGTGTAAACATACGAATTTGGTTTGCGCTAATCCACGCTGCGGTTCGTCCATACTTATTCTCGGTAGACAGTATGACGCCTTGCTAATAATACGTGCGTTAAATGTTTTTAAATATATTTTATGTCGATGATTCATTTATGGTGATTGTTTTATCACTTCTCGTACTGTGGTTTAATTAATGACTCACGCTAAAACATAGGTATGGAGCAAAAATATACCAGTAGTTACATGAACTATGTCATAACTATTTTTAAATTTGTATATGGGTCATAATACCAGTTTATACTTTTAAATAGCAGTAAACAGTCGGTTTTTATGTAGCGCAGGATCGACAGACGCGTAAGCTACCATGATTACTTAGAACCACCCACTAAACTTGATAAATATTAGGTTTGTTGGTTATCTTGAGGATAGTTGAACAATGTGAGTGAATAAGAGCGGGGTATGGTCTACTAACCTTCTGACAAAAGATAAAAACATTTGTCAACATACCATAGATATGACATGTCCTGTTCATTTAGATTTTTTAGTTAATTTTCATAACAGATTCATCGTTACATTCATCTTATCTTGATGATGATAAAAGTAAATTAAAAAACATAAACAATATCAAAAATTATAAATAGAGTTATTCAAAACCGCATGCAGCGGGAGTCGACATGGTATTCCACCGTATATTCCATAGTAGTTCGACGATAATGGGCACTAAAGGCGTTATTGCCTAGAAACCTAAACGCCTATACGTGTGAGATGAAAGAAATATTGGTCAAGGCCCGTCGTTTGTTTGTGTTTAATATATCTTTGAATATAATATACGAGACGGCTGGGAAAGAGTTATATTTTCACATCAATATTTTGTAGTGTTAGCTAAAACGTTTCTAGTAGTTAAAAACACGATGACTTAGACAGTCAGCCTCCGTAGCGCAGTTGGTTAGACGCCGCCTGTGAAACGTGAGGCCGCGGGTTCGATCTCCGCACCGAAAAAAAAAATTGTGTGATCCACAAGTATTTTTTTCGGGTCTGGGTGTTTGTGAGACCGAAAAGTCTCTCGTAGTTTCTGATACCCACGACACAAGACTTGATCTTAGTGTGGGGTCAGGACTATGTATGTGACTGTTGGGTGTATTTATTTATTTAGTTACGAATTGCTTAATTTCTTTTGTTTATTTTTAACATTTGACAGATCATAATATGCTATGCACTGTTGGTTTGAAAAATCTACTTACAATCAGGTTGAACATCTATATGCCAGTAGAAAAGTAATTCCTGACATCTAATTTGTAGTGTTAATTCTATATCTAAAAATGCCATAAACAGGCACATATTGAATTAATATAAGCACAGAACATTTCATAAACTCCGTCCTTATTAAGCTCAACCATATTTCTTAATAAATGACCTAGGCTTTCACGTGAAAAATTCGCTCTCTCATCGGCCTGCCCGGAAACTTGCTTCATTACGTTTTATAAAGCGGGCCGCGAATATTAATCATCGTTCAGCTGAATATTGCATATTTGGGATACCTCCACGTATTTTAGGTCAGGTTTGCAGAAAAATCCAGTTAAGCAAAATTAGATCCGCTTTTTGCTGAACATTTTTCTTGGTTAGGATTTTAATTATGGCGATGTGAACTTAATTAAATTAATGTTGGTATGAAAGGTTAAATCAGTTTTTATTTTTTATTGCGATGAATAGCGAGACGAGTGTGCCATTCGTCTGATTGTAAGCGATAGGACCGCTCATGGATAGTAGCTAAACCAAACAACACCACAAATTACAAAGCAATGCTTGGCATTCCAAAAAGTAACTAGTTGGGATAACTAACTAAATACATAGGCGTTTTATTAATTAGTATTATCGGTACAATATTTTATCGACGGTTCAGTCAATTCATGAAAGGCAAGTAGTTCGGAGTAAGGTTTTTTGTTTCGATCTTATCGCGATTGTTAAAACCCGAACATAGTGTTTATTTCCAGGATTATAAGAAGGCACTATAATCGTGGTTACTTCTATAGTAAAATAAAGAAGCAGTTATGTATAGGGACATAATTATATCGAATGAAGATTGTTTGCTGCCAATCCATATTCTATTTGGACTAATGAATGAACTCATTCATTCATGAAAACATTGGCCTTGACTTAGACAAAAACGTTCTGCATAACAATGTATGAAGACGATAATACTACATCCATTTATTTAATTACTACAGCAGGAAGTCGATGATGTCATTCTACACCTAAATAATGAACTTGGAAATGCAAATAATGCAATTTGCAACTATTAAGGACACCTACGTTGTTACCTTGGACTGTATGCATTCTGTTCTAATAATAAATGACTAATTAACTAGGCTCGCAAAATTGATTTTAAATGTGCTAAATTTATTGAATGATCTAAGGAATGTCGTGACATATATTGACTGTGTCTTTAATTAATTGACTTATTTATACACTGAATTGTGCACCAACATTTAAAATAGAGAAAATAAAACAGTGATACAACAATTGCGGCCTTATTGCTGCGATTTTGAAGCAACCTTTGAATGGAGTAGATTAATTTCGTATTGAACTTTTAATATTCGCGACAGATCTATAATAAAGACATGGTGGGGTCTAGAAAAAAAATTATAAGGTTTTTTGGCGTTTTTATAAAATGCAAATGTTCTGAGTATCGAATTCCTGAGCGGAATTCTAAAATTCGTATGATTTATGAAATATGACTTGTCGCAATAAATTTTGTATTGACTATGATTCGCTCTTGGTTACATCATGGAATAAAAATACTTAAATTGCCTGCACTGATGCAATATTGGCCAAGGTACTCTAAAACAAACTCTTGTTTTTGGTGAGGGGGGAGAAATATGTTACGTGTCCGGACGTATTTGGACTTACAAGTCAATCATACACACATAAATAAATAAATACACCCAACAGTATTATACATAGTCCTGACCCCACACTAAGATCGAGTCTTGTGTCGTCGGTATCAGACGCTACGAGAGACTTTGCGGTCTCATAAACACCCAGACCCGAAACAAATACCTGTGGATCACACAAATATTTGTATCGGTGCGGGGATCGAACCCGCGGCCTCTTGTTTCACAGCCGGTGTCTAACCAACTGCGCCACGGAGGCTGTCAACTCATATGTTCTTTATGTTCTTATCCTTATATGTTCCGTCTCACGATATGATAAGGGGCGAGCCTTGCGCCATATCGGCCTCAAATTCCTGACTCCAGCCTAATAATGAATAGAAAAATCCAATATCACTTTGCCCGACCCGGCATTCAAACCCAAGAACTCAGCTTTGTAATCGTGCCATAGTACAACTACGCCACCGAGGCAGTCGTAATTTGTATTTTGTCGTAAAAGTCAATCGTGATTTGTACCCGACACAGATACATCTTACTGTGTATTTATTTATAGTTAAGAATTAACTTATTAAGGATAAGGATACCAAAAAAGATCCATTAATTATTTTCTACTTAGTGACTAAAGCTTTTTTTCTTTTTCAGGTTTGTTTTCGTTTTCTGTTGAATGTATCTTCCACGTATTCTATTCTCCAATGTGTATTATTGTCTTGATTATGACCTATTTCCTTATGTTGATGTTATATATTAGAATGTATTGAAACAAATGAGCAGTTGTTTTGAATAACTATTTACAATATACTCTGTAACAACTATATTGTAGGACACAAGGATTGTTTACAATTGTGTATTTCTGATGCACGATATTTCTATTGAACAAACCCGGTGTATTTTCAAGGGTTTTCCTTGACTAAATTAACCCCTAAGGGAACATAAAAAGACTTAGCGGATTATTTTTTCTGTGTGTGAAGTCCATTCTCCTCTTAATCTCAACACATCTTATTTTTCTCGTCGATTCGTAAAGACTTTGAAAAGCCTAAAATTTATCTACCTGTATTAAGCAATCCTCAGTTCTGAATTATTCTTCATTCGCCAATAGAATAATTTAAGCATGCGCATTAGTCCACTCTGAGATTGTTCAATATTAATAAGCATCTTAATACTTTAGTCACCGGGCATTATGTACACCATGTATAATTATAACTATTATAACGGTCTGTTTTGTCGTAACAGTGAGTCATAGATTTGTCACACACAGAGTGCAAATAAGGGTTTATGTCATAATTATTGAGACTATAACATAGCCGCATTCATGAGTTCATTTGAAGAGTCATTACTTATCCTATGATGGTTTCACTACTCGTCTTTTATTTTATACTATATTTTATTATGTTCAGCTCCGTACAAATTATGAGAATCCGAGCTACATATCTTATGTCACAATTATGCCAGCCGATTCGAAAGCGGATATAAATCTGAAACGCGTTTTCTATCAATGTTTGCTATGATCATTATACGGGTCTAAAATGTTCCCACTAGGGAGGTCCTGAATCTGATAAAATTATCGTCGCGTGATCTTTAAGTACATATTTTTTTAAGGCTCAAATCTCTCAAACATTGAAAATACGTAAAATCTAGCTCTATATCATTCTAAACTAACTTGCAATAACACACTAAAACCGCTCAAAATCAATTCCTTCACACACCAGTATACAAATCAATTAGCCTACCGATTTCTGGTCAGGAATACAGTAATATGTATGCGCCGGGTGTACAGCCGCACACCGCTTGTACCATTAATTGCAAATGCATAATAGATGCACCAAACAGCCCAGCTTTTGGTACAATGGATTTAGCTATGCGAGGCACGGGTCGGGTCGGCCACGCTTCTAAATACGTGTGGTTGAATATTTTTGGAACAGTTCAAGTGTTAGATAAGGGTGATTCATTCGGAAGTACAACGATGTATGTGGTCCTTAAAGGGCTTTGAATGGTTGGTGGTGAAGGGTTCGCCCTCTGCATCTTGGGATGGAAATAGCCTTGATTGTGGGTGGCTTCGATGTATATTTGATCGAGTGGTATTAGTAGCACATATTATTATGCCTGGCCCTTCAGATATAATAAAATAGCATACATAAACTCACACCTTTATCCCAGAAGGGATAGGCAGAGGCGCCACCAGGACACCCACATTTCGCCTTGTATGTTCCGTCCCATGATGTGATATGGGGCGTGCCTATCGCCATATCGGGCACAAATTCCTGACTCCGGGCTGATAATGCATAAAGAAACCTATTATCACTTTGCCCGACCCGGGATTCGAACCCGAGACCTCAGCTTTGTAGTCGTATCGTAGTACAACTACGCCACCGAGGCAGTCTTAATAATAAAATAGTGAGAATAATATATGGCTGATTGGTTGCCATCATACTAAAAGATATGAGTGCCAATAGTATTACAAGAGATAATTTCCAAGATCGGGTGAAATGGACGAAGTTGATGAGAAAAGTGGTTAGCGTTGTCCCGAAAATAAAAAATCAAAGGCCTGGCAAAACAAAAGTAGTAAGATAATCGTAAATGCCGTCTATAATACATAGTGAAGAAAATAAATAAAACAAAAGTGGCATATAAATAAATTGAGCTCAGAAGGTTAATTGTTTTTCTATGAATAGCAAATATATTCAATAACCAATTTTGATTACAGTATGAATGGATTGCTATAATCGGATTAGCATAATTAACTGGAACAATGATTGTGAAATTACTTGCTTATGCGCTTCATAGGCCCTGTTAAATTAATACCTTTAAGGACCTAATATTCCTTCCTTCTCTCTCACGCTGAAATTAAACCCTCCATGGTAGTAGGATTTGCTTCTTGGATTTTATTTCACTTCTCCCCATCCATAACGTCACTATTAGAAACATTGCATGCTGTCAGTTTCGTTGCAGGTTCCGCAATTCTTTAAAAAACAAAGATTTGAAAACAATGTAAAGGGCATTTGATGTTAGCATTCAAAATTCGTAGGTGTCCGAGTGTTACGGAGTGGGTAATTTATATTCAAGGGCCTCGTACCTTTACTACGTTGTTGGTCCTTTCAAGGCCGGATATTATTTCTTCCGGCTAGACAAGTATGTCAGTAACACCGTTCTTTAGTGACCACCCATTGTTAATCACTTCTGTTATTTCAAGCCCTTTAATAGGTCAGTGGTAACCTTTGAGTGCACGTTGATAGCTGAGTAATAAAATGCCTATTAGAATTATTCGTTGTAACTACCCAGAGAATTTAAATTGTGTTAATTATTTTTATTTATATTGAAGGGGGTCAAGCCGTAGCTCAGTGTTAACCACAATGTCAATCAATACCTGGGCTTAAATATATAGTATTGTTTTAGAAAACCGACTTGAAATTACAGCTTTGTTGTCGCGTCTTTTACCGTAATCGAATTTGTTGCAGGCAAAATAATGCCTACTGTTATTTTTCACTTCAAACTTCGATTCTTTGAAGTCCGTAACAAACATGCGCTTACCGAGGTGTTCATAGATTTTTGTATATTATGACATACTGAGAAAATGTTGTTTTACAAATTAAAAATATCACACAAAGAAGACCTGGAAATCAAACGCAGCAGCTCAAGATTTGCAGTCCGTACTATTATAAATAAATTCTAAGTTTGATTCTTGTTTATGGGCTTGACCTTCTTCTCTTTTTATTCCAGCAAAAATAAATCAAACATCTACACAATTATAAAAGTCCACAGCCTAAGCCACTGTTTATCATTTAAAACTAATCCAGCCACTTTTAATCTAGTATTGTCGATTCCAACCACGCGCCGAGATCAACAGACGGGCTTATTGGATTCTGATTCACCCTTCGAGAGATTAATAGGGCGAGACCACACTTGACTAAACAATTCCACCGCAATTTTCAAAGCCCGAATTACTTTATTATTATAGTTTATTTATTTTAGCGCTTGAACATTTTAGAGGTTGAAAGGGCTGCGGTTAATTCTATCGTATACTGTGTAAAATTATAATGTATTTTATAATAATATTTAACATTTTTGGATTTATATTTGGATTGATTTTCACCACAGAACTTTTTAATATTAAAATATTATCCACCTTAATTACGTAAATTTATCTTTGAAATTGTTTTTTATTTCTAGGCTTCAGTAACAGGGAGTCCGTTGCTAAACTTAGGCATCACCGAAGAGACATAATATTTTGTCGTAATAGAAAAACTGCACTATTTTTATACATAGTTTGCACTGTATCATGCAATATAAGTTTTTTCTCTCTTTCTCCTTCTTTTAAATCCATCCCATGGTTGTCTGTAAGACATTGCTTTATGCGACAAGACCGCCATTTGTACTTTTTTTGTTTTTTTTCTATTTATGTATGTTATGTTTCAGTGTACAATATAGATTTAAATAAATAAATAAAGATTTACATTGAGTGGTAATCAAGAAATATTTTCATAGACTCACGACGGGAAGGCGAGTCGGGGAGGTCTTTACCGAGGTCCCTCACAAATGACGTAGCTGCCAAAACCCTGTTATAGTCATAACAATGAGCGTATGACTAACACCTCAGTCCGCCCCGTGACCACAAAAGCTGTAAAGCGATCGAAACGTCGGGAAGTTAAAAAAATGTAAAAATTAAACCAAATCGCGATAAAATTGCCAATATACCCTAAAGACGCGATTGATTGAGACGGGCTTACGGCAATCGAACGAAAGAAAATATTGCTGCTGCTCCGATTAGAAAGTCGGAATCCGGAAATAAAAAGATTGTGAATGAGGAATGATTTTGTACAACTGTTTTTAGGAAATTAAAAGGTTCGTGAATGATGATTATAATTTGCTTGTGACACCAATGTAAAATATTTCATATTATTTTACCATACGACTTGTGAAATAACCCATAATATGGGTTATTTCACAAGTCGTATGGTAAAATAATATGAAATTTAATTTAATGAAATTCAGGGAATATATTATATTCCCTGAATTCCATTAATTAAATTTCTTGCCGAAGTTGCCGAAATACATAGACGATAGAAATCCTTCGTCTTCAGTTGAGCCATCTTTGAGTCCAAAAAAAATCCAATAAGTACATATAAAGTAAATCTATTTCTCCAAAATTCTTTATCTAAAAAACACACCGATAACATTAGTTCGATTACCATACGTATTTTAAATTTAACTCTGGTCTAGTGAAATCTTGAAAAACACGAGTAAAATATTCAGACTCGAAAACGAATCGGGCCCGCTTCGTTAGCATCATACATTTATGCATGTAAGGTCGTCCTTGTATCTGTCTGTATATTTATACATACTAAGAGGATTGGCAGGTGTTTTTCAAATAGCTCTGATTTTAGGTCATTGATATATATTTTCCATTGGCTTTAAGATCGGCCGGCGGTTGATCTCAAAGTTTCTTTTTCGTTTCGGACCCTGCTGGGCATCAACATCCGCGCGCCGAGCTGGAAGTCCGGTGACCCCAACATACCCTTTCTGCCCCCTCTCCTAGGGCTTGCAGGAAGGGAGACGTAACTAGTTTTCCCCTCGTTAAAAAAAAGGCGGCCGATCAATCAACAAGCTGAAGTTCGCAATTTTGAGTAATATAACGTCGTAAACGGTCAAATATAGTACCAAAGTTTGGCAAAAAATTGTTAGTAAAAATATATTTGCTTCTTTAATCATTTCATTTGCGTCCTAAAAGAGCTCTGTACAAACTCAAGTACAAGAAGTCAAGGCTACTTAATCTTCTTTTATAAGCACAACAAACGTCCCTTTATTTCTTTCGGAGGCATTAACAAAAACATTTATTCCAGACATCTTTCTCCTAAGTCCCTTTGGGATGAGGGGCATAAATACAAGAACTAGACAATGAGGAGAGACTTACAAAAAATGGCTACAATGGAAACATGCGCGTAATAATTCCGCGGATGAAAATAAATATTACAAGAAAATAATATTTCAAAATGTTATGAATGAAGCCATTAGTTGATGAACAGTGAATAGAATAAAGATTAGTTAGAGCAAAAATGCGCTGTATTTTAATTTATCGTTGATGTTATATTTTATGCTACATTTTTCATTGCAGATGATTAAAATGATCAGGTAGAAAGTAATGATACCTACCCTATTATTATGCTTTATCAACTGCTGATGGATCTAATGCGTTAGGCTGTTGAGTACTCCAATATATCAATCCTCGCGCGAAATTCAGAAAAGCTGATATTCTTTCTATTTGTAATTGTAATAACTCGAATGCTATTAAAATTGCTCTAGTGTAGCAGATGTTGAAATGAATGAAAATGAATGAGGTTTTGTTTTACAAGGCAGTGTTCATCTTTAGCAGTGAACTTCTATACGCTGATTGTGGTGATTTGGGTTCGAATTTCGTTATTAAGTAATATATTAATCTAAACAGACAGCCTCCGTGGCGCAGTTGGTTAGACGCCGCCTGTGAAACGAGAGACCGCGGGCTTGATCCCCGCACTGATACAAATTTAATTATTGTGTGAACCCCAAGTATTTGTTTCGGGTCTGGGTGTTTGTGATACCAAAAGTCTCTCATAGTTCCTGATACCCACGACACAAGACTGGATCTTAGTGTGGGGTCAGCACTTTGTATGTGACTATTGGGTGTATTTATTTAAATAAAGATCAAGGTGAAGTCAGTAATGATACAGGTCCAGATATAACAATGACCAATATTATCGAAACACTCATTGTTTACAAACGTTTCCTACTTACATCGGAAGACAGGGCAGCAGCTGACGTCTAAATCTGTATCGCTGAGATCATCGGCCAAGATCGTACTGTTTCCACGACAGTTTATGGGCCTGTAGGCACGATTATAACACTTCTAACAGTATGCGTGACATATATTGTTCTCGTGGGTTGTTGCTTCATTTAAATCTTGTTCTCCTTCTGATCTTTCGTTTGATTTCTTGAATTTTGATTTTATTGATTTCGATAGTGTTTATTTTGCTTACAAATTGTTTATTACTTTTACTGTAAATTATAAGTTAAATTTTACATACAGTATAGCTATATTTTCCAATTTAAAAAAAAACAAAAAACAAGTATGTATTTAAGTCATGTATTATTTATTTATACTAGTTTCCATTCTACCAGAATCTGCATATTTTGTGTATTTTAAAATTTGTATTATTGTCTTTTTTTATTTTATATTTTCAGCCTTGTTAATCTCTATAGTGAAATTTCTTAAATTATCAATAATTCACATTGCGGTCCGATCATGTTCTAAAATAAAAACGTAAGAGTAATTGAAAGCATTTATATCACTATTATTTTCTTTGCATTCTCAAAAATTTAGAATAAACCTTCTCCACAGTTTTAAACAGTTTGTATTCCACATCAAACTTTTGCGGCTTCTATTTTGCGAATGGCATTCGGAGTAACATTGCGAACTATTCCCGAGTGTGTTCGAACACCTGGATCCCGCAGATACAATACTGAGGTATGGCGCATCTGCGCTCGCATGCAGATTACGTATAACTATGATTGACGAGTGTGTAAAACAAAATTGTCACATCTAATATTTCGATCTGCGAATGTTAGGTGAATGGGAAAAGTTTTAAAATATGGAAATGTTGATTTTTTTTGTTTAAGTTGTTTCATCGTGATTTTTTGTCGCCTTGTGATGCGAAGTGCTATTATAATATTATAGATTGTGGAATTGTACATACATACATACGAACCTACTTATTATACCAATATGGGCATAAGACTATATAAAATATCCCACGAATGGGGACATATTTCCTTCCATAATACCTTTCGGTGTCTTCTACGTCTGCTCAATGCGTATTAGTACTTTTTTTTAATTAACTGATCTCTTACAATGATTTTGAAATTATTCACAATCAATTCCGAATTAATAAAATACCTAATATCCTTATTCAAAAGCGCTTGATTTATAATTCCGTGGCTTATTCTAACAACTAGTTCCTAATAGAATTTCAAATATTAACCCCAAAAAGCGCTACCAAAACCCGTCTAGACAATGACATCATTTATCCATATGAATTTAAACACTGCCCAATTTGACTGGCCATAATAGGTACCGCTTTCCAAAGGTACAAAAGGAAATGTTTTGTGTTTACAAAATGAGAATCACGAATTGATATTTTATTACTTGCTAGCTGTCTCCCATGCCTTTGTCCGCTTGATAAATTATACCGGGTATATTAATACTACGACCGAAAACGAAACCTGGTGGTAGTTTAAGTAGTTACAGACACAATGCAACTAATTTAGTTTAGTTAGCAATTTTTTAAAAATGTTTGGGTTGCATTGTGTCTGAAAACAGTAATACTACCATCTGGCTTCGTTTTCGGTCGCAGTACGGGTATTTTTATTTCGAGGGGAAATGCTATTAAGCTCCCCTTTCGGTACCCCGGGGGAGGTCGAAAAGGGTATGTCAGTGTCACTGGCCATCCAGCTCGGAACAATGCGGATGCTCATAATCTGTAATAAATCATTAATTATAGTTTTTTGAAAAGGTGCATTTAATGTTCAGTGATTTCTTGGAAATATCAGAAATGAACAGGCAAATTTTAGCATTCTGTAATATTAGCTAGGATGTGACGTGAAAATTAATAGTAATTAGTAATTACAGTACATTATAGTGGAAGTCTATTATAGTGATCTGCTCTCGTAAGCCGCGTTTTGGATTTTGACGTATATTCGGTTTCGATTAGGAGGCATAGTAGTGCCGATCGGCGTGAGTTATTCATCTCTATTCTATGAATATTGAATACCTATTTGCATTTCATTCATTAAGTTTACTATAGTCAGTTTATCAAGCCGATACGAAAAATAAAAATAAATTTTTTTTTCAAAATATACACAGCGCTATGATAGCTTTTTACTTCAGACATACATGCTTTACAATTTACACCAACACTGTAATTTTGATGAGAACTAAGTACGCAAGATCACATCAGATAACATTTCCAATTCCGTCAAAATGGGACTGCATCAGATTTGCACTAAATCTGCGAATAAAGTGGTCTTTGCACCTGAGCTAATGGAACCGAGAGCATTTCAATCACTTTGCGAGTTGGATTTGAAAATTAGATGAATTACAAACAGCGGATTAGGATTGTCGCGGCTGCATTCTCTGATTGAATCCGGCATTGTGGCTTCATGAATAAATTATATTATCGGCTTATCTGAAGTATACACGCTGGTTTCTGGATGGATGTGTCTTTATTATTAGATGTTATCGCACTCGTATGTGGGCTTGTATGAGGCAAGTCAAATAGTCATGGAATATGATGTGTTTGTCTATGACGTTATGACCAATCGCTTTTTTAAGCCCCTCTTTAGTGAAAATTTCAAACTATGAAGTTAAAATCTGCATTATATTGGAATAAATCTTTTTCAGGTAAACTTTGCTACCACTGTCCCTCCTTCTTTCTTTTACAAGTTTATGTTGGTAAAATAAAATGTAATTCACCAAAAGATCAAATATATCACTGAAATAATTGTACTCGCACGTGAAGATTTCACACGTTCACTTTTTTTAAAACTTAGTTTTTGTAAGGGCTCTAAACATGGCGTTGAGCGCTTTTCCGATTTCACCAACAATTATTTCTCTTCCTATATTACACAAACCAAAAAAACTTGGATTTGTTCAAAGGTTTTCACTACCTTTATATGTTTCAAAAGTAGGATCTTAGTGTGGGGTCAAGACTATGTATGTGACTGTTGGATGTATTTATTTATTTATTTATTATTATTAACAGCCAAAAATATTTTAGTCCCAACTAACAATACAAAGAAAGGCAATTGTACGTAAATTGACGTGTATATAATTTGATACGAAAGGAAAACGTTCGTACCTCTGTTATTTGTTTATTTACGAGGCATTCCTGCGGTCGGCGCATGATGTTATTTATTTTCAAGACCCTTTGTTTCCTTGGGGCAAACTATTTTGTGTAACTTCGCACACAAACTATGGTCTGCTCGTAATGATTGATTCTTCGCTTGAAAGGTCACAGGAAAACCTACGTTTAGGAAATGTAGCCCATATTTATATTTAATAACATAGCTTTCACATTAATAACAATTTGTGTCGGGTTCAGGGCGGTAAGAGACGAAAGAAAAAACAAAGGGTATACGTAAACAACCCAAACATCAAATATTTGATCACCCCAAAAGAACCCATTCAGATAAGACGTAGGGGATGCACAGATGTATCTCCTATTGAAGATTTTTATAGGAAAGTAATGTATCGGTTACTGTTGCGAGGGATGGAATTTAAATCCATTGTCATCGACAACAACAAAAAAATAGAACATTAACACATATGGACTGCTTATGAACAGTTGTAAAACTAAACATCGCCGTGAATTACTAAGCAATGCTTGGAATTCCACCGGATGGCGAGCATCTTGAAACATAAGATGTTAAGTCTCATTAAGTCCAGTATTTATTTTGGCTCTATTCCTTCAAACCGGAACACAACAGTGCATTTACAGGTGTTTAGCGGGAGAAATAGACATTACGGTGGTACCTACCCAGGTGGCCTTTCACATATAAGAGACCTAGAACCAGATCTCCGTTTAACTATATCATCTCCCATCGTAAGTCCCATCTATATTACTTACAACAACAAAGTCCTTCCAGGCACCACACCAATTAGCTTACACAAACCATTCAACGTTTATGATTAGCCTTCCAAAAGATTAGCATTACCATAACCCCGTTCAATTATTCACACTCCATGCACAAACTCATCGGTTTCCTGTCCTTTGATACCATATGATAAAAAGTGCACGCTATATTTAGCTCGCGTAGCCATAGGACGTGCATCGCGTCAAGCTGTCTGTGAGTCATTGCAATGATGTCATGCGAAATTAGAAATCAAGTTTCGGTTTGATGGTGCTACTGGCCCATATTGTGTTGTGAGTTATTCAAGCGTTTTATGACACATTTCAGAGACGTATTTAGATTAAAGGGACGAATGGAGCAGTTTTGTTTAGTGGTATGAATAGTAAACTAGAAAACGTAGTAGTTGTTGATGTTAGCCAGGTACATGTTAAGAAAAAATATTATAATGTATAAAAAGAGATAAGAGATTTTGAATGTAAGAAAGTTATGTTTTCTGTTGGTGCATCAAAGGACATTCACGACATTATCGTTAAGCACCTGGATAATGTTAATTATATTATGTTTTGTGACATATTTGTAATATATAAAATAGGTACGCTATATAATATACTATGGAACCTATGAGGGAGGTACACATACATTTAGTGCACATTCTAAGGCTGAAGATGAAGGTAATATGAAAGAATAGAGATTAACGAACAATAATTGATGATCATCCATATAAGATAATAGGATCAATCTATACATATTACACACTGTATCATTATTACTCTTCGGTGGAGAATATTGTCAGTTTCTGGCAGAATATTCAAGTCATGTACAGGTCTTGCAACTTGGGCTAATTACTTGCTCCACAGTTCCGTGCGATACATGCGTCCGACAGATTTATTATATAAAACTTTATTATGTTTATTAAATAAATTCATAAATGTATAAATAATAAACATTAAATAAAGTCATTACATACATGAACAATCATAAATTTATTATTATTATTTTTAGTTTTTATGTTGGAACTCGTTACATCGTACCACTTTTTAGTGTGATGTAGTTTTAAATTTAGCGTGAGATAAGCAATCTTTCTGATAAAAGTCTTTTAATGCTTCGGAGAGAACGTTAAAGCTAGTTGATCCTAGTTTTCCATTTAGACATTTGAACTGTTCTAGTGCTGCCAATAATACCACAATGGGTGTCAAGAAATTGCTGTTACTATCTAAGACCAAGATGTATAGAATAGGATTGATAAATATGCTAATAGAAATAGGACAGATATTAGGATAGGTATCTATAGTCTATACACTAATGAAATCTGACCTACAAAAATGTGTGTAGAAACGCTAATCTAACCTATTTGTTGCCAATTTGCGCATATACATTTCGGTAAAGAATTTCTATCATATGTATCGAATTAATCCACATGCAATGCGGCAAAGTGTACCCCAGCTGGCGTTAGAACGGTACAATAAATATAAAGAGATTAATTGTAACACAAAAAGCGACATTATCTGACCTTCCTTAATCCCAGCCTGGCTTTTACACTCATGCTCAACGCAAATGAATAATTATTACCCACGAGAAATATTTTTTGTACCACACATTAAAAATAATGCGTAAAGGAACAAAATTACCAAGCCGTTGTTATTTTAGGACGGTTGCGTAAAAATATTGTGAGAAATTATTTATTGTTAGAACGGCGAGGGTTGATCATTGAAGACTTTCACAGCTCCTACGTTATTGGATATTCGTAGATTTTAGTTGGGTTCGTTATTTCTTAGCGTTACAAAGCGAGTACCCTAACCAGATTCCATTTTTTAAACTCCAGTTCCCTAAAGGTTGGTATACTATAATGACATTCAAGCGTGACGAGTCTCTAAGCGTCGGTAACAACGATTGAACCTGCAACGAAATTAAAAGAAGAAGTAAGTATCAAATAATTATTGTCTTTTATCTGTAAAAGGGCACGAGACAGAGTACAGGCAATATCGAGAGTCAATAAAACAAGCTGGCATAACAGCATCAAATGAGCGTAGAATACATTAGTCCGATCTCAATCAGTAGTCTGTCTCCACGTCGTACTTACCACATGGTGAAATGGAGACACTTGTCAAGCTATGGTATATAGAAGTAAAGACCCATATAGCTGCCTCGGTGGCGTAGTTGTACTACGATTGCAAAGCTGAAGTCTGGAGTTCGAATCCCGGATCGGGCAAAGTGATATAGCGATAGACTCGGCCCACTCACGTCGTGAGACGGAACACACAAGGCGAAACGTGGGTGTCCAGGAAGCACCTCTGCTACCCCCTCTGGGGAAAAGGAGTGAGTTTATGTACATATGTTAATAGGTCATAATAGTAGTGGGAATTTCGATAAACGCTGCTCCATATTGTATATTAACTAATATGTTGGGATATAAGTATTATGACTGCCTCGGTGGCGTAGTTGTACTACGGTACGACTACAAAGCTGAGGTCTCGGGTTTGAATCCCGGGTCGGGCAAAGTGATATTGGGTTTTATCTATCCATTATCAGACCGGAGTCAGGAATTTGTGTAAAATATGGCGATAGGCTCGCCCCCTATCACATCATGGGACGGAACATACAGAACGAAATGTGGGTGTCCTGGTGGCGCCTCTGCCTACCCCTTCTGGGATAAAGGCGTGAGTTTATGTATGTGATATAAGTATTACGTGGTATACCCAAAGTGTATTAGTGGCTAATATTTAATCTCTTTTGTTTTACACGTTGAGACATGATTGAGTAACGTATTGGTGGTTCCCACAAAGACGTAAATCTCAAGTTTGTGTTTCGTGGTTTTATGGTTTTTTAATGTGGAATTCCTCCATTGGGTTGTGAGTCGTAACTTATTTGGTGACAGGCAAATTGTGCAATAGACAGAATCGGGTTGGAATTGAGTGTGGGAAATTATGTTTAACGAATAACACGCCCGCATTTATTTGTGCTTGAGACATCACAACTTCTTGCAACAAAACTGACTATTCCCTATGACTATTAACCATTTAGTCTCTGCCAGATTGCTTATAAATGTCAGTTTATCCGTATGAGAAATCATACACTTATCATGAGTATGCAGAGGTAATTTGCACCATGCACAGGTATTTTCAAAGCGTCTACACAATGAATCTTTAACGCTATGAAATTTTGCTTTTGAAACATACATACATAAACTTACCTTTTTCCCAGAAGGGGTAGGCAGAGGTGCTTCCACGTTGCACCCACGTTTCGCCTTATGTGTTTCATCCTATGATGTGATAGGGGGTGAGGTTATCGGGTACAAATTCCTGACTCCGGGCTGATAATGAATAGAAAAATCTAATACTACTTTGCTCAAACCGGGATTCGAACCCGAGACCTCAACTTTGTTATCGTACCGTAGTACAACTATGCAACCGAGGCAGTCAGAGCTTTTGAAACAAGATATACATATATAAAACATGTTACTATTATTAATAGTTTGGTTATGTTCTTAGAACTATCGAGGTCCATGAGCCACCCTAATAATTTACCAACAGGTCAGCCATTAATTCATTAGACTCAGTTAGCAATAAAATAAATAGCGTCATTGTTCTGTAATCATCTCCTAAACCATATTTGAATGACCTAGAAAAGAACACGTAGCTACACCGTTTTTGGACGAAGTTAATTGTCACAACTATATACTTTGAGCAGACTTTTGTAACTTGAGTTGAAGCACCTGCGTTTAATAGCTTATTGCAAACTTTCAGAGGTAATTACCTAACTAATTAATAATTGCATATTCTAGTCGAGACAAGCGAAATTAATATCTTTTGCGAATAGCTTGTAAAAGCCTCTGGCCACATAGTACTGCCACTACTTCTATCTAAACTAATATTATAAAGTAGAATATAATTATTGTTTGTTGGCATTGAATAGGCTCTGGATCTACTGGACTAATTTAAAAAGTTATTTCACCATTACAATCCTATATTACGAGTATACTTGATGAACATTGGATGAAAAAATATCCCAGGTGAAGCTGGGACGGGCCGCTAGTCAATTATATAAGAAAAAAAAGGTTACTACATGATTTACTGAATATATTTGAATATTATTTGCACAAAATGTAATTTCTTATTATAAATTTTTAGCCATACGATGACTACAGCTGACCTTCCAGTTTTGACAGCCTCCGTGGCGCAGTTGGTTAGACGCCGCAAACGAGAGGCCGCGGGTTCGATCCCCGCACCGAGACAAATGTTTATGTGAACCACAAGTATTTGTTTCGGGTCTGGGTGTTTGTGAGACCGAAAAGTCTCTCGTAGTTCCTGATACCCACAACACAAGACTCGATCTTAGTGTGGGGTCAGGACTATGTATGTGACTGTTGGGTGTATTTATTTATTTTTTTTTTTATTTATTTTATTCCAGTGATTTCAACAAAGAGCTGTTAAAAGTGGTCTGCACCCTGCGACTATACTAAAGCCATTTTAAAAATTCAAATTTTTACTTAAATTAAGACTCAAAAATGAAGCTAGTTTGTAATGGGAACCGATGTTAACGAAAATAAAAAAAAATCTGTTATAATATTATCATCTTATACGCATTCTAAGCACCATTTAAGCAACATACTTCAGTATACTCTAAATATAATTTAATGCGACTCGTAAAACAGATAAACTGTGGATGAACAAAACAATTGCCCTTGTGTGGGTTCACGACCTCACAACAAGGGATGTTGTTTAGATAAGTTATTCTTGAAACATATGAATGGAACGTTGTGAAACATTTTGATGCATCGCTGTATAACTCTATGAATAATTATAATGAAGGCATTAAACAGAGAGACCGCTTCGTTTAATTTGCTTGTTTTGAGGTATAAAGTGCGACTTTTTCTGAAAGACCGGTAAATGATCAAAATTGTTTAAAGTACTTTCTAAAAGTCTTAAATGGTACTTCTGTATCAGCCCATATACGTCCCACTGTAGGGCACGAGCCTCCTCTACAATTGAGATTACGATTGAGAGGGGTTAGGCCATTTAGTCCACCATGCTAGCCTAGTGCAGGTTTCCTCACGATGTTTTTTTTCATCGTTATAGTGCCTGGTGATTGACTATCAATACACACATGACTCCGAAAAGTCAGAGGTGTGCCCTGGGATTTGAACTCGTGACCACCGTGAACATGTTGGTAGCCGCGTCTGGTCCGCTTACCAACAGGCCGCCACGCACTCTTAAAGGGTATTATTTATTGGCTTATAAATAAAAATATTAAAAATAGATTAGGCAATTGAAATTGGCTATACTTTAGAGCAAGTCGAAAAGTAATACTATATTTCTTTACTTCTTTGTAATGTATTTACAAAAAATGAGACTTTGAGAATTATGTATTTTTGATATATTTATGCATTTAAAAAAACAATTTCATTTACTATTAAAAGTGAGAATTAGTATACCCATCATTGAACACAAAAGGCTACGTGTTAAAAAATTAAATGTTTCATACAAACAGCGCAATTCTGCTAAAAGTAGTAGCCTTGTGCGACATGGACGACCCAGTGAGTTCAATTGGTCATTATGCAATAGGATTTCACGCCTGTTGTGTCCATTACTGGAGAACCGACTACTAGATCCGAATAATAAATAAATAAATAATAAATACACCCAACATTCACATACATAGTCCTGACCCCACATTAAGATCAATTAAGTCTTGTGTCGTGGGTATCACTTATCAGAAGCTACGAGAGACTTTTTGGTCTCACAGACACCCAGACCCGAGACAAATACTTGTGGGCCTCACAAATATTTGTCTCAGTGCGGGGATCGAACCCGCGGCCTCTAGTTTTACAGCCGGCGTCTAACCAACTGCGTCACGGAGGCTGTCCAATATGTTGATGGACTCTCTTTCTCTCTCTCTCTCTCTCTCTCGCTCTCTCTGTCTCTCTTTTCACCCATAGGAAGTTCACTGCTGAACATAGGCCTCCCCAAGGATCTCAACTTTGACCTGTCGATGGACTACCTAAATGACACTTGAGAAGTGATAATTTTTTTGGGATTTTGCTGTTGGGATTTGGATTCCGAGTCCAATTAATTTTTCATCGGAGAAGTTGAAATCTGGCATTATACATAGCTTAGCCTGCTTAGTGACTTAAAACTACTTAATTTGTATTCGAAATAGGTACAGGATTGTTTTATAAATTTGCTTTTCGTATCAACCTTTATTGTAGTAATAGAAGCGGGCTAAAAAGCATGAGATTCTAAGTTCGGCACCAATGTCGTTTTTACGGGATCTCAATTTAAAAATCTTCACTACATAAGCTTGGATGTTTCCATTATTAAGTCGAGGTTTATACGGGCAGTCGAAATAACGCTCATGAAAATTTAAATTAACTAGCAACATTTGACAAATTGTTAAACGCCTTTCGAACGTTTTTTTAACTGTTGTTAATTATGCGGGTAATTCTACAAATCATTATCACCCCGATCTTCATAGTTAGTTACATAATTTCAATGAAATTATTACAAACCAAGCACTGTCGGACAAATATAATGTTTTTAAAATAGAAAGGTCTAGAAAGTGATAGTTGCAAGTAGCAATGTAGGTAGTTGTTTTACGGTAGTGTATTATTGATATAAACAACATTAGCCATATCTTAAATACGCATAGTTACGTCTCTTTTGATACTGTATAACATAATTATATTATACAGTTATACAGTACCAGAGTTAAAGGTTGTTTTTAATAAATTTATAAGGTTTAAGACATTTATTTCTCCATAAGAATTACATTCACTTAACTAGAGAAATACAATATATCTACTTATTGTTAGGAACAACATAATGCGCGCACGAGAAGTCGTTAGTCGACACTACTAATAAATATATGATCCGTAAATACAATAGGTACACAACTATTAAGATTTTGTTTAAATGTTATTCTATACATTGGCAGATATTATATAGTTTATCAATTATACTACAATATAACATAATTATAACATGATCATCAGGCCTACTCTTCACACTGTGTTTCGTTTAGTTCCTCAAAATGCCGCAATGACGTAAAACAGAGTAAACTCTTGCGCCACTGCACCGTAGCGTTTAACAGTACCGAAATGACAAGTATTGAATCCTTAACCGAAATTTCAAACAATTTTTTCATTAGTAGACCATGTCTTATTTACATCAAGATCCGTAACATACTAATGTTTACAAATGAATGGTTTATCTCACGGAGACGATTGTGAACTAAACAAAAGGACTAATTTGTTCGCCCCCTCTGCATTCGTTCGTGAATGAGGTCAGTATGATAATGATCATACGATGCTCTCATTGACTCGTGGCATTGTTCGAGCCATGTTGAATTGCAAAGGGTAACTGTATAGCTTGTTGACTATTTTACACTGTGTCGTTAAAGGGGTAGAAGGACTACAGATCATCAGCTGAATTTTGAGAAACATAAATTCCATATATTTGTCAGTATGGGGATTGAATCAGTGTTTTTGAATGCAGAAAATAATATAAAATATCGAGTTCTTAGCTAACACGCGGAAGAACAGGCTTATTTTTTAATAAATTACTATCACCAGCGCAGCACACGTACCTATGCTTTCAGCAGTAATTGCTACTGAGTGTACTGCACTAATACGTGATTAATAACGGACTGCTCTCGTTTTCTGCGTGTTGCAAAATTATTGTGTTTTTATTGCTAGCAGCAAAGCTAACCTAAAATTTAAAGACCAGTATAATAGGATATATGAATAAAAACTGACACAAAGTCAATACCTAAATGTAAAGTAAAGAAGCGATGTATCGAAGCTAAATTTGTGCCGCCGTAAAAGGAATAATAGAAATATTTCCATACAATAAAAAAATCACTAAGAATGTATTATTCTTGGTGGCCGTTTAATATGTACGCCATTTAAACTTTGAATTTATATAAACGTTTATATAAATTGAATAAAAAGGTAATACGAAAAATAAACACTCATTACAGCTTAATTATGCCCCGACCTACATGACATTTATTTTTCCTCGCTTCTTAATAACTTCATTCGCCGTTCTGATTACATACCACTAATTCAAAATCTAAAACAGATTTACGACAAAAAGTTGGACATAAATCATCATTAGGGCAAGCTTTAAACTCTTAATTAAATATTTACGCTGTGCTAATGGAGTTTGCGTGTAAACAGTCCCTAAAATCCTTTTGTCTCGTATGTACACAAGCATTCAGCCATTTGCCGGCTAATGTTGTGAGTTATGTCTATATCCTTAGCCGCTTTGGGGTGATTATGACGATTTGCCAACGACTTGGGCACTAATCGCTTAGTTATAGGTGTCATGGGAATGCCGGGTAACCAACGTGATTTTAGGAACTAAATTAAATCATTTTCATTTGTTTCGGGTCAGCATACTAATTGGATAATGTTATGGTTGTACCTTTCACCCTACAATGGAGTATTTTATAAATGCAAAGAAGTTTACCATAAAATCTCAATGAAGTTAACATTAAAAATGACTACTCTAAGTTTTTTTTTTGTTTTGTTTATCCGGCAAACGAGCGAACAGGTTCCCTATTGGTACGTGATCACTGCCGTCCATGACCATCCACAACGCTGGATCATGGATGTGTGAGGAGAACGAGAAGGAAAAACGATGGCATCCGGTATTCTCACTCACCGAACGAAACGCGACAGCAAACCTGTCACATCACGTCGATTTTCTGTGAGACAGTGGTACTGCCCAGGACGAGCCTGCCCATTCATGCTCAGCCATGACTGACAACATCGTGGCTCTACCACTTCCGATAAAGTCACTATTATCTTTCGGCTAACTGTATGTATAAAACGTGTCAGGTCGGATTGCACTATTTCTTAACTTCCATTGCGTAACTACAGATGAAAATAAAAGTAAAGAATACATTTTTTAAATGGTAGAGCTTAGCCATAACCAATACCAAAGTGCAAAGTGGTCGGTTTAGCTGAGACGCTAGTTCAGTAGATAGCGGTGATCATTTATTATCGTAGAAACCGTTTGCTCATTATCAGCTGCTATAAAAGAGATACACGCAAATAGAAAACTTAAACATTGAAATAACACACCTTCATAACATTATTCATGCAATTCGGAGTTCATCCCCAACGTCACATCGTAAATACATCAAAAAAAGGGTTTAACTCAAAGCAGACGTTATCCGAAAGGCAGAGCTATTTAATGGTGAAAAAGCCCATTTACATGCAAATTCGATGTCAAAACGTAGATGCAAAAATGTGTTCGGATATTAAAATTCATTCGAAACTTATTCGTGAATTTATTTGGAAAATTAATTTTATTGAGCGCTTGGCTGATGGACAAGTTATTATTGTTGTGCCTGAAGTTAACTTATTTGTTACGATGTAAATGAAAATTGTGAATTTAGAATGGAATCACGGTTTACTATGGAGATTCCGGTTTTGAATTGTAAATATCCAGTATATTGTCTTATTTGATTTCGACATTTTTATGCCGAGTTGTTGAATTGTGTTCCATAATGTGAGATTAATAGTAAATTATGTCCCGTATCATCGTGTCGAATCTAAATTTATAATAACCAATGGCTCATTAATTTAAATTTCATAAATATGAGTATTACCTAAATCAACTTTCTGCTCATTTCGCAAGTCATTTAATAAATCAAGTCTCCATCTTCCTTGCTTACTAAGCGCTTTCGATGTTAATCCATATCAATTGCCTCTAGATTTTAGGGCCTCATAATATCATGGTAATCTTTACTTTACATCATTCATTGCAACGTCTTTAAACGTAGGTAACTTAGGCCGTATATTAGACATCTGGAAATAACATGGCTAACACCAGAATCATTTAATAACATAAACCAATATAGTTAACAAAATCTTAAAACCATATAAAATAAAGTATCTTTAACAAATTACAGCATTCACTTAAATCAAAGCGCATTCAATTGTGATTGCTAACCGCTCAACTTCTCCGGCTATTCAACTGTTTACAAAGCCGTAGTCAGGAAATTTCCTCAGAACGTATTTGCTTAGGAATCTTCCGCCCGTCTTAACTCACTCCGGTGGCTTCTCATAAACAATTTTTCATACTCGCCGTACTAAGTACATCTCTATGCAGGGAAATTGTAACGTAAACAAAATTGCTTTTCAATGCAACTACGCCAGTCTCCACGAACGATTTCTCTTTGTAGAAAAGCTATTTTTCAAACATTTTATAAACAGCGTTCGTAATATTGCTATCTAGGGAATTTTTAAAACAATATTTTAATACGTTTCTGTAATAGCGTATGCGATGTTTTGTAATAAGCGTTGTTCTTTTAAATCTTGGATAGTACCTAGTTAAGGATCTGGGTTTATTATGACAGTCTCCTGAGTACAGTTGATTAGATACTGGATGTGAAATGAGAGGGCGAGAGTCACTTGTAGTTTCTGACACCCACGACACAAGACTCGATCTTAGTGTGGGGTTAGGACTATGTATGTGACTGTTAGGTGTATTTATTTTATTAAGGGAATACCTTACTTTGTATTGATCGACTTTATGAATAATGATCGTAACATAATGAAATTGGTTAAAATCTCGTCCCCATTAGTGGGCAGTTAATGGGTTGAGAGAAATCTCAACAGTAAAGGAGGCCAGTGGCCATCAATTTGTTCTATATCAACAACATTATAACAGAACAGTTTAATATAAGAGCTCAGTTCATTAATTCGCCTGTTTTTCAACCACTTAATATGGCTGAAATATTCTTAAAATTGCATGGCAATGAATGGTGTTTTGCTACTGTCCATGAGCGGTCGTATTGCTTACCATCAGGCGAATGGCATGCTCGCCATTCACTGCCATAAAAAACCTTACAAAAAGCAAATGTCATAATGGATATATCGCCCCAAAATAAAAGAGAAAATTACAATGCAAATTATTCAACTACAATTTTCAGGCATCAGGTATTCACACTTAAGACGAACCCTTCACACTATCCGAGAAAATAAACTCTCCCTCACGACACCTCCAACTATCGTCACGTTCTATATTTATTTTCGCACGAATTCGTTGAGAAAGGTAAAAAAGGTAGGGTACCGACATTTCGCTAAATTCTCGCACATATCTTGAGCATCACATAAAACATTTACCTTGGAAGTGGTTGTAAAAGCATTTTATCTTTTGTGAATAAATGATAAGGAATATTTAAGGACGCCGCGCGGTGGTTTTAGTCATTATCTTGGAGAACTGCGGTTGCTTAGCTAATAAGTTTTGCTAAAACTAAGTACTTAATTCAATTTGATGTATTATTTTAATTAACTTTACTGAAAATAATAAAGCCTACAGACACGCTATTAAAAGCAACGAATTTCGCTAGTGGCTTGCTGGGCATGGATCTGAGAAATCGAGGTTCTTTCTTAGTGGTGACTTTCTGTAGGCTGTCGAGGATGATAATGGAAATCTCTTTTCTTTTGAAACAATGAACAAAATCAGGTTAATGTTTAACGATTTAATGACTTATTTATTTTTAATCCCTTTTAAATTATTATAGATCTGATAGCGATTTTGTAAAATAAAAATTACTAACATTGTATCTTCTAAAATTATGGTTTAGAAATAGAGTCTATCCATGATCCACATTTTCAAAGTGACATACGCAGTAATAGAAACTAAATAGCGTTTAAAACCACATTCAACACAAACTAATTTCATATTTTGCTCTTTAAACCGGCTTTTGCTGTTTTATTATGAAAAGAGGGTTCTAAATCTAGGTAAGCCCCGAGCCAAATGAACGCAGATGAAAAATAAATTCTGTGGGAAACCATTGCATTCGGAATAGTATGAAAACTTGTGAACATAATTCATTTTACGAGGGAGTGGTGACGCCAGCCGAGAATGAGGCTGGGCGTATTAACCTAAATTTTGTACTAGCATTTGCTCACAGCTTTGGTCGTATTTACATCAAATGGGATGGTGAAATAGAGTTTCGGCACAAAGCTATATTGTGCGAGTTGTTCTGTTAGTAAATTACGGCCATTTTGGGTCGGTAAATTAGCTCAGAATTACGGTGATTGCTAAAAGTTTTTTAGGATATGAATTAGGCCGATATAGATCTCAGTTAAGCCGAAGCTTCTGGGTTACTTTTTGAGCGCCTGTAAAATTATTTAATTCTTTGCCCACAATTTATCTAGCCGTGATAACGCGTAGTAAGTAAGATATTTTAAATTAGACTAGTGCTTAGTCTAGTGTCGGATTTTATTAAAGTTTTTAATGTATACGATTGCAATGACCTTCTATGATATATTCCATTACGAAAATCCAGATATGATATTGGATGAAGTATAATTCTCATGGGCAACTTACAGAATAACTGCCAAGGGTTTAGTGTCTATGGTGAGGCTTACAAGTAATACAGTCAACTGGTAGCAACTTGGGCCAATTACTTTAAAATGCATAATTTACATCGCATTTCAAGTTCTACCTTATTAAACATAACTTTTTTCTGTCCCACCAATGTTGAGCAAAATCAGTTTTTGATTCACATCTGTATTCGCAATATCTACAAGGACTTGCGTGTTAGCAGCCAATCTTGGCACTACTTGAATGAAATATCCAATTTCGTACTATACTAATCTAAAATATCGTCACTGCGAATGAATTCAGCAAATATTTTTTCACAAACCTTGATTTCTCGCAGAAAATTATTGGGTTGGATATTTTCGCTCGATTGACGTGTCATTACTCAAAGCCGCGGTAACTGTCAATATTAGATGTTGGAGATGATCAAAATATTATTTATTTAGGGATAAATTGATCGGAGGTTTGTAAAGTACTTTTTTTGTAGCATTACCTCTTATATGTTGTATATCGGTATGTGGGACTAGAAATTATGCTTAGCATGGCGGACGGCTGTATAATATGTTTCATTAAATAATAATAATAATAAATTTATTTATTTATTTATTATTTAATACACCCAACAGTCACATACATAGTCCTGACCCCACACTAAGATCGAGTCTTGTGTCGTGGGTATCAGAAGCTACGAGAGACTTTTCGGTCTCACAAACACCCAGACCCGAAACAAATACTTGTGGATCACACAAATATTTGTTTCGGTGCGGGGATCGAACCCGCGGCCTCTCGTTTCACAGGCGGCGTCTAACCAACTGCGCCACGGCGGCTGTCAAATATTTGATTTATACACATATAGTACCTAAGATACTTAGTGTTGGTGCTCTTCACCATGGCTTTCTGACATTTTGGGACAGAAGTAAGCCCCACGATTTATAGATAGTAACTTAATGCCTTTTTAACCCATCAGGGATACTGTAAGGTTATGTAAGCATTTTATAATACTTGAAGATAAACGCCCAATTAATAAGACGCTTATGAATGGGGCTGGCAGCTTGAGGTTGTAAGTGCTTCGTCTATGCCTGAAAAACTCTAGAAAGTAGGTGGAAAAATAGAGGAAGATTTAAATGTAAGTGGATATTGTTGAACCACCTGCGATTTCTTATAAATCTATCTATCTATCTATCTATATCAGCCCATATACGTCCCACTTCAGGGCACGGGCCTACTCTACAATCGAGAGAATCGATTGAGAGTGGTTAGGCCATATAGTCCACCACGCTGGCCTAGTGCGGGTTGGCGGACTTACATACCGTAGAAATTCTTTAAAATCGCTACGGTATGCAGGTTTCCTCACGATGTTTTCCTTCACCGTTAAAGTGCGTGGTGATTGACTATCAATACACACATAACTCCGAAAACTCAGAGGTGTGCCCTGGGATTTGAACCCGCGACCACCGTGAACATGTAGGCAGCCGCGTCTGGTCCGTTTACCAACAGGCCACCACGCACTTATAAATCTAGTACAGAATAAATAATGTACAAAAGTATTGGAAATAAGATGCATAATGTAATATAATGTGTAGAGCTTAAGAGTTCAAGATTTGGGTTGAACTCCCAAACCGGGTATATCTGCATACATTAATGATTTAACAGATTCACCAAGTTGTGTAATTACGCAAGTTTTGCATACTTTGCTTAAAGTAGTGTGTTTCCAACAATTTCTTGTGTGTAATTAATTAAACAACTTATCGATGTGGAGGGGTAATACTTGCTGTTAAACGCAAGGGATTTATCGATACCGATACTGCCTCGGTGGCGTAGTTATACTACGGTACGACTACAAAGCTGAGGTCTCGGGTTCGAATCCCGGGTCGGGCAAAGTGATATTGGGTTTTTCTATTCATTATCAGCCCGGAGTCAGGAATTTATATCCGATATGGCGATAGGCTCGCCCCTATTACATCATAGGACGGAACATACAAGGCGAAAAGTGGGTGTCCTGGTGGCGCCTCTGCCTACCTCTTCTGGGATAAAGGCGTGAGTTTATGTATGTATTTATGTATGTATGATACTTTAGCATATTGAAACATCACTATATTATGTATCGATATTTTTTACGATTTATGTCGATGTGTCGCGTTCTTACATAAAATTCGTATGGTCGTGTTGTGTCATTTTGTAAATACTTGATTTTGGTGCAAGTTGATAGATTTCAACTTGATATACCGTAGAGATCTTTCAGGCATGTACGTTTACTTTGGTTTACGTCCTTCAACATTAAAACAAACTATACAAATATAAGTTGGTAAATTCAAGCGAGTGTATATTGGGATCATGTTTGCGAAAAATGATTAGGCATTCCAATCCGCTCTATGTTTTATATAAACACGACGAAATGACGACAGTGTATATTGTATTAAATGCGATAAAATCCAAAACTATGGTTAGTTCTTTTCTATCTACGTAATAATGCCAGCTCAGTCGTATCCAGATCCACACGCTTAAACTAAAACGCGATACTCTTCTGTATAACACTACTCACTATGAAACATAATAGCAGCGCCGTTACTTCATTTTAAATATCTAAGGGACAAAGGCCACCTCCATTTACCCTACTTATTAGTAGCCCCTTTAACCCCCTACACCTACATACATACATACATAAACTCACGCCTTTATCCCCGAAGTGGTAGGCAGAGGCGCCACCAGGACCCCACATTTCGCCTTGTATGTTCCGTCCCACGATGTGATAGGGGGCGAGCCTATCGCCATATCGGGCGCAAATTCCTGACTCCGGGCTGATAATAAATAGAATAATCCAATATCACTTTGCCCCACCCGGGACTCGAACCCGAGACCTCAGCTTTGTAACCGTACCGTAATACAACTACGCCACCGAGGCAGTACACCTAAGTACCACATAATTAGAATATAAAGACCACAATAGCCCAATTTAGTAACTCAAAACCACGAAACACTAATTAACATTTTTATTTAAATAAGCAACATGGACCTGGCAATGAGAGACCGCAACACGAGAGGCTAATCTCCAGACGAGTTGCTCTCTCGAGTTGACTTGACAATCTGGGTTAATTACCCTAGTAGCTACATTATTAAATCATTTTTTATATTTTACCGCTTAGGATTTTTAAAAGTAATAATGGAAGGTAAAATTGAACCTGTGTCGTTGTCTGTTGTGATCGGAAGTGTAGTAATATAAAATATTTATTTCTTGTAAGTGCCAAGACAATGATTAAGTGTTTAAATCTCACGGCACATCTTTGCCTTTTTGGAGACACTTGTGTACTAGGCAATGATCAGGCACTTTTGTGGCGATAGAAAAACATGGTGAGGAAATCTTCATGCTATTTATTTTATAAAAGAATACCTAAAGTATGGGAGTCCCACTAACCCGCAATAAGCCAAAATTGTGGACTATGGTCCACCTACCAATTCCTAATCATTGAGTAAAACCGTGCATAGCAACAAGACCTATGTAACTTATTCACCACAAAAAGTGTAATTTACTTTTCCAAATTATAATATTTCAAGATAGCATCATATGTTCATTCCAGTTATTCCTAGGTATTCTCAAGTCCCAAACATTGTGCTTGGAATACAAAGAATCCAGCAACTATGCCAAAAAAGTCGACACAATAACCAGCAACAAAGATACAAAAGCACATGCAGCGAACTTTCATCACAAAATATCCGTTTTTACAATGCGATGTTTGTGTATTCGTATCAAAATACGTCGACCTAAATCCGACAATTTAGTTCGACCCAATTCATTGCTCATTTTAGCATAATTAATCTTTCACAGCCATCGACAGTCTATTGTAATAACGTGTGAAATTGGATTAAAATATTATCATTGAACATTTCAAAATTATTTCAAATCCGTCCACATTTATATTTAAGCGATATTAAAACAGAAACTTATCGATACAAATATTAATAGGCTGTTGATTTGAAAACTCGACACTAAAGCTACAGAAAGTATTTATTCTGTAGGTATCTTCTAAATTGAAGAAAAAAATGGTAGGCAGGTAATAATAATAATACTTTAAACGTTTTGAAATTTGCAGAACACACCATCCTGAAATGAAAACGTCATTTAGTGGAAGACTACGTTAAGTCAGGCCTAAAGCTCTATATTAGAAATGGACGATTTATCATCGGTTTGATCGGCGATTAAGCACAAAGAAAAACAGATATTGATGATCTGAAAATATTTAGACAGCCTCCGTGGCGCAGTTGATTAGACGCCGCCTGTGAAACGAGATGCCACGGAGACAAATATTATGCCATGTGAACCACAGGTTTTGTTTCGGGTTTAGGTGTTTGTGAGACCGAAAAGTCTCTCGTAGTTTCTGATAGTCACAACACAAGACTCGATCTTAGTATAGGGGCAGGACTAAGTGTGTAACTGTTGGGTGTATTTATTATTTATTTTATTTTATTATTATTGGACAGCAAGTTCTTTCGGTGAATTTATTAATATGTTATCAGTATAATGGTCTTTAAGTTTTATTACGATAGGGCTAGTAACAGGGACGAAAATAACATTAATTATGACTTTATTTAATCTCTAGAATATATTTGGATAGAATAATTACGGTTAATCAATTCCGTTTCTCGGGTCAAAAGCACGCACCAGAAAGCGATGCCTCTGACGTCCGACGAGATGGACAAACGACTTCATAAAGGTTGCAGGGCGTCGATGGATTCGGGCCATTTCCAACAGACAGCCTCCGTTGCGCAGTTGGTTAAACACCGGCTGTGAAACGTGAGCTTGTTCTATCCCGCATCGAAAGAAATATTTGTGTGGCTCTCAAGTATTTCTCTCGTGTCTGGGTGTTTGTGAGATCAACAATATCTCGTAGTTTCTGATATCCACGACACAAGACTTAATTGATCTTATTGTGGAGTCAAGACTATGTACGAGTACATATTATGTGACTGTTAAGTGTATTTATTTAATAGACCGCTGTAAAAACCCTTTGGGGAGGTCTTTGTTAAGAAGTAACATGATGGTAAAAATGATGGTGTTGTTTTCAATGACTGATTATTGGATTTATTTCCTTTGGAAATGATAACTTATTTACGGCACCGATGTTAGTTTAATAAATATGCTTTATGGCTATTAAAAACTTTCGTAGATTCGGATGCTACATTTATTGCACGTAGTTTAAACTGAAATTAAAGTTGTGTGAATACGTTCATTAAACGATCAGAGCTCTCCAGCTTCGGCAAAATGAACCGTATTTGATTTTTAAGTTTATATATTACTCGTATTTTCATTTCTTGTTCATAGAGTTTAAGTTAATATTCATATTTATATAAGTAAATACAGATAGTTTCCTACTCATTGACCCAATTTTTATACTATCCAGCGTAATAAAATATTTTAAATTAACCTTAAATTTTAAATTATTTTTAAATTTATGATTTTTAATAGGAACTTAATAAAATAGAGGGAATTTATTTTGCTCTTCAAATCGTGAGAAAATAAATCTTATTCATGAAAATACGCTGTTCCAATTACATATTACGTTTTACAAATAAAACTACCGTCAATATCATTCGTATATATTTTTGCCATTGTTATACATTTTGTATTATTTCACTTCAATTTACGGGATCTTGTGAAATACGCTTAAGTAAAGTGCTACCTAAAACATTTCCAAGAGACAGGTTCATAAAGAGATTCCCGTAAATACGAGCAGCCGACGATTTCACTGCTGAAACTGAAGCATCCTGTTTACTTTTATTTTAATCACATACAATATCAAAACGGCACTTCGCACGGAACTTTGCTCGCTACGATATTCGTGTAATATTTAACTTCGAATGTAGCAACTGCTTGGAATATTTTTGATGGTCACCACTAAGAACTACCAACACTGATTACAATATATGGCCTATATTGTAAGGACTTTATGGCCTAACCCCCTTCAATCATACTCTAGATTGTAGAGGAGGCTCGCACCCTGCAGTAGGGCGTATATGGGTTGATATAGATACGGATAGTTGTCCATAAATCAGCTATCGATTGTTTGCAAAATTGATATGCCTACGGCGTCATTTATAGATAGATTTAAAATCTATTTTAGTTAAATGAAACCAAGGGCGTTAAGTCGCCCGAAAGGGACAAAACATTCGATAATTAAAATAGGTTTTAAAACTGTCTATCAATTAGTACTTTGGAAATTTTATTGGAAATATAGGTTTTAATGTCAATTTGCCGAGTCTTGGTGTGAATGGTTGCGCAAATGAGAACCTAAAGGTATAAGTTATAATCATTGTGATACCAATATCATCTTTAACCAGAGAATTTCCACTGAACTAAAACTAAAGCAATCCTCAAATTATTTCTCCAGTGACCTGAATATACCGACCCCAATCTAGTGACTTTCCACGACCTTTACCCAGTTTGTCTTTATTGGCAACATACACAATAATAATAACAGATCTGAAAAGCTTTCATATGAAGGTCACGTAACAGCAAACACAGCCAAAGTATGCTCGTAGCAGGATGTAATCAAAATGTAAAAATGTATGCAGTTACCACATCGGTGTTCCATAAACATATCACGACCTTCTGCTCCCACAATGTTTCTTAACAAAACAACAGCTCCAAAGATAAATCCGCAAACTGACACTTCTCATACGAACCGTTTCATCTAGTTTTATTTGTTTCAATATTTTTAATGGCCCAATCTCCGTTTGAATTGTTATTACGTCGAAAGCGAACAACTCTCAAAATAGAACTGTGAAATGAATTGGAGATTTTGTGTTAACGTTCATAATTGCTTCTGTAATTAAAATTGGAATAGTTTCTGTTGGACTTCAACTTTGACTTCGGGTAAGTTCAACTATTGATTTTTAGCGGGAATTATTGGAGAATATCATTCGGAGTTTGAGTGGAATTTGCAATTTTTTACTTTTATTTATCTAGTCGATTTTGTGGATTTAGTGGATCTGTTGGTCATGTGATACACGATCTGTTAGACGTAAAATCATAGCCTCTAGTACATTCAGAGGGCTATTCATTATTCTGGTAAATTATGTCATCGACTGCCTCGGTGGCGTAGTTGTATTACGGTACGGTTACAAAGCTGAGGTCTCGGGTTCGAGTCCCGGGTCGGGCAAAGTGATATTGGATTTTTCTATTCATTATCAGCCCGGAGTCAGGAATTTGTGCCCGATATGGCGATAGGCTCGCCCCCTATCACATCGTGGGACGCAACATACAAGGCGAAATGTGGGTGTCCTGGTGGCACCTCTGCCTACCCCTTCGGGGATAAAGGCGTGAGTTTATGTATGTATGTATGTAAATTATGTCATCATAGATTTTTTTTCTTGCTACTCATTTAAAGTTGACGTTAGGTATATAATATGCTTATTTGGGTATGAAAATAGGGTACGTACAACAATGAAAATTGGAAATGTGTCTTTACTCATCAAGGGACATGGTGTTATTCAAACTTATATTTAAGTGTGGACTCCATTTGAATTTCTAAAAATGAGATGTTAAAATTACAAAAATACTTCATCATCATCATCCTCAGCCCGTTGCAGTCCACTGCTGGACCTAGGCCTCTTCCAAGGTACGCCACAAAAATACTTCACCCTTCCATTAAAAACGACTTACATTAACGGAGGGAATATGTAATAAAATTCAAACACATTGTATTTAATGTGACTATTCTGCACCTGGTGACATTTCATTTCGGTAGCTTAATACGGATCGTAATTCAGAATTGACCGCAGAAGCGGCGTCTTCGAACCGATGCCAGTCGTGAATTCGGTTTTACTACCACTATCGAGAGTACCTATAAAGAAAACGCTTCGAGACGCCGGGGCGGCCAAGACATTTTTATTGAGAAATGGAAAATTTATCACCATAAAATAAAATATAGCATATGAAACCATTTATTCCAATTTTGGAATTCATGTTAAAAAAAATTTTATATGTGTATTATTCTTATTTATAAATATCCTATTATGGAGTTGATCATCAAAATATATAAAATTTTCTCTCGCTTCTTAATACTCTATCTTTACATCCTTCTTACAATCGTGATAAAGTATAGTTTTCCGTGGCAATATTTTAGGAAAACCTATTTTCTTAGGTTTTCCTAAAATATTGCTCTTGTTTAGTATTTTAAAAAGAGGAAAGCTATCTGAAAAAGTCAAGAAAAGTAATTTCTTTAATTCAGATCAAAAGTATTTTTTAATTTGTGTAAATATTAAAGCGTTACTAAAATTATTTTCTACATCACAATAGATTTGCTTTCTTTTGATTCTTAAATAAGTGGAGCTGGCTCAACTAAGTTCAATGAAAGTATCTACTTTTATTCGTAACGAAATATTCATTAATTTTCGTAAACAATAAGTGCATACTTTCTAAATAAAAGAAGTGAAGATATAAAAGAGTAACACCGCGTTCAAAGAAGGTCAACCAAAGTATCTTCTTTTATTGGGGATGCTGCACTCTCCTTGCACTTATGTTGACCGGCGCGTAACCAGTTTAATAATAGATATTTTATCTGGCCTTTCTACGTATAGCTCTTGATAGCTATTCCTTAACGCTTTTGATAGAGTAGCTAAACATGGTCATTAATAGAGACTGGAATGTTCATTGACCATTGAATGTTGTGCTTTGGGACCTACATAAATAAATAAATAAATACACCCAACAGTCATATACATAGTCCTGTAGGCTAATTCACGTAATTTATTGACGCGCCGATCAAGTTTCGATGCAGTTTCGATTAGGTTTACGTCTTAATCGTACGTACGTCAAAATGGTATTCTTGTAATTGTTTAGCTGCGCGTAAGATATGCATAAACTGCGCATGTGCTGCACGTTGGTGGGACTAAACTGTCATTGGAGACGTCAAATGAATAGGTAATTTACCAATCAGGTTGCGATCTGAATCACGCATGTATAAAACGCGCAGCCGTAGAATACGCTAAAGCGATCGCGTGACGCGAACTTGACGCGAGCGTATCTGACAGCGGTTATTCTAAATTACGAGAATACAAAACGGGCTGTTTTGATCGAAACTTAACTGCAACTGCACTGCAACTGGACTTATTTAATTACGTGAATTGGCCTACTGACCTACACTAAGATCGAGTCTTGTGTCGTGAGTATCAGAAACTACGCGAGACTTTTCGGTCTCATAAACACCCAGACAATACCTGTACACCCTGGAACAATACCTGTGGATCACACGAATATTTGTTTCGGTGCGGGGATCGAACCCGCGGTTTCTTGTTTCACAGGCGTCTAACCAACTGCGCCACGGAAGCTGCCAAAGTACATAGTAATGTTGCAAATCTTCGCTACATATTAGAACATATTTCAGTAAGTTGACTTTTAGGGCAGTCTACTCAGTGGATTTATTTTAACTGAAGACATCATCATACTAGCCGATATTTGAAAAGTGTTAATTATGTAGTTTGCAAAGTAAATAAACAAGCTTTATAATAGGTAATTATATAATTAATTATCGATTCTTTTTAAATTCTTACTGATATTATCTAGATTTTATTGATAAATCTTTAGCCCTGTCATTTAGCCTAATTTGATACTTTTCACATATAACTAGGTTTTAATTATGCATTTAGTAAGTTCTTTAATCATAATAGTCGATCTTTGATCCCTTCATGATACTCAAACCTTTGTTAATGAAGGGTTTGTAATCCGTAAAGGATGACTTTGATATTGACTTTGTAAACTTAATGATCAAGCTATAAATGGATTGTTTACTATTTGTTTATGATGTATTGAAGTAGACTACCTCGGTGGCGTAGTTGTATTACGGTACGGTTACAAAGCTGAGGTCTCGGGTTCGAGTCTCGGGCAAAGTGATATTGGATTTTTCTATTCATTATCAGCCCGGAGTCAGGAATTTGTGCCCGATATGGCGATAGGCTCGCCCCCTATCACATCATGGGACGAAACATACAAGGCGAAATGTGGGTGTCCTGGTGGCGCCTCTGCCTACCCCTTCGGGGATAAAGGCGTGAGTTTATGTATGTATGTATGTGAAGTAGCTGAAATTATATCTGATCCATTGAATTAATAACAGGGTTCATATATAGAAATCTATTTTCATAGAACTTGTGGTCTCAAGTTTTTGTCGTGTGGATATCTTAAAAATCTATACTTATATTTGATTGCCTAGTACTGAACATTTTTAGTATTTGGGTTTTTGATATCTTTTACCGGATACTATAAATGTGCTATCTCGTTGTGCACTGTACTTTGCATTGGATTGAATCCATCATGAATAGAATTTTTCATTATCAGCCCGGAGTAAGGAATTCTTACCCTATATGGCCTCCTATCACATCGTGGGATGGAACATACAAGGCGAAATGTGGGGGCATGCTAACACCTCTGCTTACCCCTTCTGGGAAGGAGACGTGAGTTTATCTCCACAATCAACGTTATAAGTATTATCTACACTATAAACAATACATCAAAGAGTTCTTATTATATTTGTCATTGTCCGGGTAACGGATTCATGATCAAATCGTATTACGAAGAACACTTTCCGCGCAATAAGAAATCAAAAGGTTAGATATTTTATTTCTTTTCCTCCCTTTTCTGTCGTGTAAGAAGTTTCGTTTTTATTGATGAGTATTAGAAATAAGGAAAAGCTTAAGTTATATGTCTCAAGTAGTTACTGGCTGCGAAACGCAATTCGCGCATTTTTGTATGTGGACCACAAATATTAAAGTTTGTTTAGATTTTAGGTTTTGTGAGAATCTAAGTCTCACATAGTTTTTCATATCGACGACAAAGGACTTGGTAAATTATTATGGCGTCGAGGCTATGTGTGTGCTTGTTAGGTGTTTTAGTATATATTTTTAATAACATAAGTGTTTATATTCAATTAGTATCACATCATGGGCCGGAACATACAAGGTGAAATGTAGGAGTCCTGGTAGCACCTCTGCCTACCACTTCTGGGAAAAAGGCGTGAGTTTATGTATGTGTGTAAAATTCTTATATCAATATTTTTAGATGAACTAAACAAGAAAACAATATATCCTACAACAAAATGCATCTATTGAAATAATATGTAATGACTCTACCTATCCTGAAAAATAATATTAAAATAACGTTTTAATATATTCAAACGGTTTTTAGTGTACGAACTACTGATGTAATATTCACTATGTAATATAATATGTATTAATTTCTTCACTCTCATTTATAATCTTACGAACATAGTTAATCACAAATATACAAAAAGCTTCCTGTTAAACAAACAAATACAAGCCCAAACATTGTGTCAAATGTTTGTCTTTGCCATGAAGAGAAAAAAAAAAAATGTTTGTCTTGCGATCACAATCACCAATCAGGCATAATGTATTTATTGTATTGTTTGACTTAAACTATGGAGATGTCTAATTGGATCAGCGCGGGACGGTTTAGTTCCGAACGGACGCCCGAACAGGCAACACCAGTGCGCGGCGCAGTTTCGAGTGAAACGTGTTTGTGTGAATTACGTGACCTCGTTATTTATGTGATATTTATTTTTTGTAAGTATTTTTAATAAATAAATTATTTTAAGTGAGACTAAAGGGTATTTGTTGAGATTTAAATTAGAAGGTTAGGAAGGCGAGCTTTTAGAAGCGTAAAAATTATGTTGAATTATTTTTGTTACCGTTTGTTCAATGCAATTATAATCTTTTAATGTTCTATGGTAATTTATAATGTATCAAAATATATACAAAAGGTTTTTATTATTGTTTTATGAATGGAAAACAGCTTTCATGAGTTGCAAAAGTAAATATAATAACAATTCTTAGTCTTTTTCAAAGGAAATATTTTTTGAATATTCTTTGCATTATATATTTATGTTTTACAAAATAATAGAATACATTCAAAACGAATTTCTTATAAGAAAATTTAGGATAATACTATACACTAAAATTACAGATTAGGTTAATTACTTACTTGAATTATTTTTCCCAAATGTAGTTGTATTTTCCCAAATATACTACAGGTTTTCCTAAAACCAATCTACCTAAAACCTATATTATGATGGATGAAAATATGTATTTGTTAGTTAATTAAATAATATGATTAAAAAACATTTATACTAAATCATACGTATGTAAATCCAGACTTTTTTATTATATTTAATTATTAGTAATTAGTAATTATCTATAACTATTATTTTTAAAGTTAATTTTTCTTAACCCATAATTCCAAATGATTGCCCGATTTAATTAATTAATTCTCATTGCAATAAAAACCTTTTTGATAAAAGACAATTTAATTAAATTCATTAATTGGCACGGCTACTGAAGGCTATGTATTTAACAAAAATGTTTTCATTGCAACACAATGAATGCAGCCAGACGGTAAAAGAATTATGTTTGCATTCATGTAAAATTAATACTTCCTGGTTTGGAAATGTGTTCATATTTATTCATTACTGCAGTATTCTGTGAATTTATTGAAATATGTCCTTGTGTTTATTATGTTATTTTATTTTTTTTATTTTATTTATTTTGGCCACACCATTGACAATAACACTAAAATATACACAGATTTATAACATCAAAGTCTTGGACAAGGCGTTACCGTCTCTTCAGGTGCGTACAGCATTCATAGAAAATTACACAAAAAGAAATATTAATAGAAAATTATTTAGTGACAAAATCAAATTAAGATTATTAAATTAAAATAATACAAAACAAATGTTGGATCTGTTGTATTGCTTTATACTATAAGCATACGGGTTTGTAGCCAGGGGGGGGGGGGGGGCAGTAATGATACATAATATGTAAATTCAAGCCTTTCTCTCAGAAAGGGTAGGCAGAGGTGCAGAACACCCACGTTTTGCCCTGTGTATTCCGTCTCATAATGTGATAGGGGGCGAGCCCATATTTATATTGGGCACATATTTCTGACTTTGGGCTGACAATAATTATTAAAATTCAATATCACTTTTTCCCACCCGGGATTCAAACCCAAGAGCTCATTATGTAGTCGTACCGTAATACAACTGCGCCACCGAGGCAGTTATATTTATTCATTACAGCGGTATTCTGTAATTTATTGAAATATCCTTGTTTTAATCTTTGTTTTAATTTAATAGCATCTGTTGTATTGCATTTTGTTGATAAACTCACGCTTTTATCGCGAAGGGGTGGGCTGAAATATAACTAGTTATGATTTTTCTATGTCATTTACGTCTAAGGATGTGATAGGAGAAGTCTTCTTCCTTAGCCAGAGGAAGTCCACTGTTAAATACAGGCCTCCAATAGCTACTACAATATGACATTTTTCTAAATGAAATATATACATACGGTAATTGGATTGCCTGACATAAGAATTAAGCCCGATATTTGCCCGATATGGCGATAGACATGCCCCCTATCACATGGTGGGACGAAACACACAAGGCGAAAGGTTGCTGTCCTTGTAGCACCTCTGCCTACCCCTTCGGGAGAAAAGGCGTAAGTTTTTGTACGTATGTATGTACATAAACCATACATCGCGAAGTAAATACATAAACAGCAGAAGCACATTTTTATGTTGAAATAACATACTAAAAGCCACAAATGAAAGCTCTGTATCACAGTTGAGTCGCGCTTCCACGCCTGTATTATGAATGAAGCTTTTGAAAGCTCAACCGCAGAACAGCAAAGGGACTGGTGCTTCATTTAGTCTAAGTTCAGACCTAATTATGAAGCTTAATTAACCCTTACGAGATGTAGTTTAATCTCACTTGTCTTCTAACAAGGAAGATGTTGTCACATAAATATTATGCACATACAAGCTGGTACACAATAGTGAATGAAATTCCTATATTGGTATGTGTAGCCAACCCGCACTAGGCCAGCGTGGTGGACTATGTGGCCTAACGCCTCTAAATCGTACTCTCGACTGTAGAGGAGACTCGTGCCCTGCAATTGGACGTATATGCGCTGATCCAGTACAGTACCTACAGGATACAGAGTGAATTTTTCAAGTGGGCGTGGATGGCCGAATCCGAAATTATGAGGAATTGCGAAAAATACTTAAAGGAGTCACGAGCCCGATTTTGATGAAAACGAAAACTGGATACTTTGATTTTTGATAAATCAATATTCCTAGCCAGGAACCGAACCGGATGATTTTGAAAAAAATAACATCCGAAGACAATCAGGCCGGCATAATAAAGTCATCTGACGAGAGATAGCCAGAGATAGAGATAGAGAATTGGGTTGCATTTTCGGTTGGGTGCATTGCAATCACTTTTCGTACTAGAGTGTAAACCAGTCGGTAAAAACTCTTTATATTACTTATGCTTTGAAGTTAAGATGAAGTTTTTTGGATATGTCATATGAACACGACAATTTTTGGTGACTTTATCCAGGACAAGCGGCATAATATTATATTAAATAACGTTAAGCTATCTGTGGATGTGAGGTTCAACTATATTGTTTCTAAAGTAACGATTTATAATATAATATACCCGATTTATAATGTATACCCGAATACCGTTGGAATGTCCAAAAATAACAGTCAAACTTGATGCGGCCATGCCAAAATTCCTTGGTTATTCCCTCGAAAACTGGGTGCGAACGACACAAATCTCCACTTGTATCGGCGAAGTTATGACGGAAACGCAACCATTCGTTACGCCGCAAAAAATAACTTTTGTTTCAACGCGCGATTTTTTCCACCGGCTTGGCTTAGGAGCACATAAATTGCTGGAAAAGTTTATCTGAAGTGGTATTTTTTATACGAATGCCTCCCAGATTACGGACAACTCCTCTTCAATTCTATTCTATGATAGAGAGGAGTTTAAATATGTTGGTATGGTCCAGGTTGGTGGTTTTCAAATATCTTTAACATTATAAGGGCGAGATCTAATTAAATAAAATACACCCAACAGTCACATACACAGTTATGACCCCACACTAAGATCGAGTCTTGTGTTTTGGGTATCAGAAACTACGAGAGACTTTTCGGTCTCACAAACATCCAGACCTGAAACAAATATTTGTTTCGGTGCGGGGATTGAACCTGGGGCCTCTCTTTTCACAGCGGGCGTCTAACCAACTGCGCCACGGAGGCTGTCAAAGTTTATCTAGTTTCCTCACGATGATTTTCTTAAACCTTAAAAAACGGATCATTATTTATGGTCTTATAAATCATCCAAAGCTTGAATGAAACCGTCTGAAACTGAATTTAGTTATACGTTATTACGGTCGCGCTGGTTGCTCTAGTTATTCTAGTACGTCTTCGTTTTTACTACGAATTCTTTTGTATATATTTTATACTTTTACTGGTGATAGGTTTCTCATATGTGAGAATTCGCTTTGGTAGGTACCATCGCACTCGCCAAACAGCAATGAAAATGCACTGCTGAGTTCCAGTTTGAAGGACATTGTAGCCATGGTAACTAATGGACGTAATGAGAATTAACATCTTAATATATCTCTGGATGTCGAGCGCAGTGGAATACCAAGTGTTGCTTGGTTTTGCTACTATCTGTCGTATCGCTTAGTATTAGGCAAATAGCATCATCTCGCCATTCACAGCAGTAAATAAAATCTTATTACCGTTAAGGCGAAATGTGGGTGTCCTGGTAGCACCTCTGAAACCTTCTGGTAATAAAGTTTATGTATGTATGTGTGTGGTACCATTAAATTATTGTGTATAAGCATTTCAATGCATTGAAATGCTTTTATACTTAAAAACAGTTAAACAATTTTCCCCCACATTCATATCCTCCAAAGTGTCACATAATGCCAATAACGTTGCGTAATTAAATAGCCTCCGACACTGCCGACACTCGCATTAAGCACGTGTGATTGGTTCGCGTCAAGTGTGGCGGTGTCGGAAGTGTCAGCGATGTCGCTGACAAGCGACATGCCGCAATTGACAGCCGCTTGTAATGAAGTACAGACTGGCGAAGTTGAGCTGATACACAATATAGGTTGAAAATGTGGTTTTATTGAAATATAACGTTGACTTTATGATAATGAAATTGGGTACTTTTTGTGGGTCTAAATTGCTTGAATGTCACATCAAATTCAATTTTTTTTCATACAGTTTGAGAAAATATAACAAAAAAAAACGTGAGTAAACCAGCAGAGCGATTTGCAAGAATTTCTATGGTATGTAAAGTCCGCTAACCCGTACCAGGCCAACGTGGTGGAACATGTGGCTTGACCTCTCCAATCGTACTCTTGATTGTAGAGGAGGCTCATGCCCTGCAGTGGGATGTATATGGGCTGATACAGTACAGTACAGTATTGAGAAAATTTTATTTATTATTTAGTATATTAAATATTTAGTATATTAAATAGTGGTAACATCGTTAAATATAATTAAATATTTTTATTGTACTAACTATTGACGTAATACTCTGTCTTTAGTTTCAATTAATGTCATCATGTCTCCGCCACCCTGCGTGTGATAAGTAATGTTGAGTGACAATTTGTGACATGATATGACGTAGTTTGACGTCTGAATGTCTCTGGTTTAATTATATACTATAAATGCCTCTACTATGGCCTGAATTCTAAGGTGATCCTTCTCTTTTTAAAGTTCTAAAGTAATTAAGATTCTTATGTCAGGTTCACTTGTTGGTAACGGAACAAATGCAGCTACCGACTCGGTGGTCGCGGGTTCGAATCCCAGGATACACCTCTGAATTTTCGAAGTCATATTGCGTGTATTGATAGGTAATTACCGTTAAACTTAACAGTGAAGAAAAACAATATGAGGAAACCTGTATATAACAGATATTTACAAGATTTTTTATGGTATGTGAATCCGACCCGGCTAGGCCAGCTTTTTTTGTTGCAATGGATGGCGAGACGAGCATGTCATCCGCCTGATGGTAAGCGATACGATTACTTATGGACAGCAGAAAACCAAAAAACACCATGGATTACATACATCCCATCCCATAGGATGGACCGTCAGTTTTATTATTCTCATTCCTCCGCAAGGGTTTTTAATTGATAAAAATGTTTAAAGCATGTGGTGTGTGTCTATTGTTTTCATAGATTTTTCCTATTAGCTTTGGGGAGCTAGCCAGTTGAGAAAAAAACTTATAAGTGCATTGACATTTTACATCATACAAAGCGGAAATTTTTACACCTGCTTTTGCTGTTTGTCTGTTTGCTATCAAAATGTTTTAATTACATAAAATATACAGAACAAAGTTTATATGCATAATCTAGTTGTCAGTTTGCATCCAGTTTGCAGTTGACTTTGTCTTTGTTTAATATTAGCGTTTGCTTCACTTAGGAAAATGGGAATATGGTGTAGCCAGGTCGTTGAACTCGTAATCTGAAAATTACTCTCGAATGCGATGTTTGCGACTAATTTCTGAAACATTAAGTGATAAGTTTCTTCGAGGCATGCCAAGGTAATCATTACATCATAATAAATCTTTTTTCAATCAATTAGGATTTTCATTGGTGGTATCTCCTACGTGAGAGGCCGCCTGGGTAGATAACACCGCAATTTCTATTTCTTCCACCAAACAGCAATGTAAATGTACTGTTGTATTCCGGTTTGAAGAACAATGTAGCCAGAGTAACTATTGGACATATTGAGACTTAACATCTTATGTCTCAGGATGGCGAGCGTGGTGGAATACCAAGCATTGCTTTGTAATTCATCGTGTTTGGTTTTGCTACTGTCCATGAGCGGCTGTATCGCTTGCCATCAGGCGAATGGCATGCTCGTCTCATAGCAATAAAAAAATATATATATTAGCAAGCGGTTACTGGGCAGTGGGCGTGTAGAGATTTATCACCTAATATCTCAGAGTGACGAACACAGTGCAGTATCAGGCAGTACTCATAATAAAAAGTTCTTAATAGCGGTGCTCTTGTTTAGGGGCAGGCGTTAAGCTCACCATTAGGAGAGCGACCTAATATTATCGTCTTTGTAGCTAAAAATACATAATAGAAAGATAACATTTTACGACCTTTGTAAAACCTTTCAGCCTCTGAGGCGACGTACGTTTAATACGCCGGAACGCGTGGCTGTGGGTTTGATTCTTAGGGGATAACCACATGGCGTTGAACACATAAGTCTATTGCGGATTGTCGAAATTCACATGCGGTACGAATTCTTTTAAATATCACTATGGTATGCAGGTTTCCTGACGATTTTCAATGTTATAGTACTAACCAAAGTAATTTACTAACGATAAACCCAAAAAAAATCAGACATCCGCCCTGAAATTTAAAACCACTACGCGAAATTCGGCAGCTTACCTCCGTTGCCAATATGTATTCAGGATCAATAACTTGTATATTTTCCCATAAAAAATCGAATTAGCAGGCGTGGGTATCTAAAACTCGTTCGCCCACGACCCAGGACGTACACGAACTAATTTTACTTAGCTATAAACCGTGTTTACGCTACGTTCGGCGGAATTTGGGAGATATTAATCGCTCTTTTTATTCGGAGGCTAGTGAACTGCTTTAAGCTTCCGTGTGTCGACATGTTTGTGTTTCGATCGTATGCAGCTGTAATATCAATATGAACGTTGTTTTCACTATGAATTTGTCCATTTGATTGAATATGGGCCGACTCGGTGCCGCAGTTGTAAGACTGCATGATTTCAATGTTCTCGGATTGGAATCCCGGTTCGGGCAAAGTGATATTGGATTTTTCTATTTATTCCTGGAGTCAGGAATTTGTGCGAGCCTATAGTCGATATGACTATAAGCTCGCCTTCTATCACATCGTGGGGCGGAACACACGAGGCACCTGGACATCTGCTTACCCCTTCTGGGAAAAAGGAGTAGGTTTGTTTATGTATTCATGTACGTAATAAATAATAATAATAAATAATATTTTTATTATTTATTACGTACATGAACATTCATAAATCTAAGAAACCAGATTCAAATGAGTTAGAAAGCAGATAAGTTTGGGATAGACGATTTTTTTATGCGGAGCGCAGGTCTGTGTATGGGCCGGTATAGAATATTATCGAGTTGAAGTACTAGCTTTGTTGTCGCATTAAGTACGGTCAGTGAGATCGGCCTAGAACTGATAACCTCCCCTTTCTCATGGCCTCATCTATTCTGTATTGCCGACAAGATGGTCACCGATGATGAATATTTATCATTATTAAGTATATACTTCGCTATTGCGCTTAGTTATTTCGAGACCACTCATACACGCCTTACAAGCAATCAAAAATAGACTTTCTGTAACACTTATTATAATTTAAATTACAACACCTCAGTCCTGAACCTCCTGACAGGACAGCACATTCTATTACAAGTTGATAACTCGTCCCTCGCTCCTGTCCAAGTTGTCAGCTCAAATCTGACAAGTAAAATGTACCGTAATAACCCAGTTAACCCTTCGACCGACGCTCTGCCCCATCGTTTATTATCAGGGCACGCAATATTACAGAAAACAGTAGGGTGATTATATTTATTTACATACATACATACATAAACTCACGCCTTTATCCCCAAAAGGGTAGGCAGAGGCGTCACCAGGACACCCACATTTCGCCTTGTATGTTTCGTCCCATGATGTGATAGGGGGCGAGCCTATCGCCATTTCGGGCACAAATTCCTGACTCCGGGCTGATAATGAATAGAAAAATCCAATATCACTTTGCCCGACCCGGGATTCGAACCCGAGACCTCAGCTTTGTAACCGTACCGTAATACAACTACGCCACCGAGGCAGTCAGAGAGCAGTTTATTTATTTAATTATAAATTTATTAAACACCACATACATAAAGAATAAAAAGAATTAAAACTAGATTAAATAAAGGAGAGAATCGGCGGTCTTACAGCGATTTCTCCCAGACAACCATTACAATATGAATCAATGTATATCTATAATGGTTTCTTGTATTTACGCGAATGTTACATAATGAAATAAAACTACCTACACGCCCGCCGAGTCCGCCCCGTAACCTCAAAAGCTATAAAGTAACCGAAATGTCGGGAAGTTAAAAAATGTTTAATTAAAAATTAAATTATTTCAATATTTTCATTCATCCGTCTCGCTATTGCTTGTCATCGTCTCCTTGCAAGGTTTTCGGAAAAAGAACTCTTAGTGACAAAAATTATGATTGTAGCTGAACGGGGATTTGGGAATTCACTTCATTTGAGTGTGTCGTGTTGAATAATCTCATGTGAGTTGCTGGGATTTACTATAGGCCCAGGACTAGACCTATTTACAGTTTGCCTGTAAACGAGTGTGTTAAAAAACAATATGGTATTCTAAAATAGTTCAGTAAAGTAACTCACAAAAGCCTATTAATAATAAGTGAACGAAAAATAAAACAAGTTTCAATACTGCATCGCCCCATCTGCAGTGAAGCGTTGTTTCACACCACGCAAGATCAATCGCCGGTTCATATAAAACTTGAGCGTTACGTTCCTTGCCAATGTTTGTACAACCCGAATATTGCTTCTGTAAAAGTTTCGTAATTGATGAATCAGTTTCTGCTGTTCGATTGCTAGTCGACCGTTGAAACACTGATGGTTTTATTCAATTATATCTGTTTTTTCGTGTCGGATTGATTGGAGAGTTCTAACTTGATTTTGGGCAGAAAGTTGCTTTGTGAATTATGTTCCGATGATAGTGAGATGGTGGAGGAAATTGGTGTGAGGAATCTTGCATACTATATATTTACAATAGCTTTTATCTATGTGAAGGCCGACAACCTGCAGTAGTTAAACCACGAGGTCAACCCGATTGATAATTTGATGGAGTTCCACAATACTAACTACTAAATACGTACTTAAGTCAATCCTTAGTGATAGAGACCATCATGTATTACTGCGGTAAGCCAGCAATGATAGTACATTAAAATATTTAATAATTCCGTTTTCTTAGTGTAATTGTCTCGCAAAAAAAATTCACAGCCTCATCTAATCATTGGTTCCTTAAATTGTCAATAAAAATGCATTGCTAAAATTTGCAATAAGCCCTTCAGAAGATGGTTCACATCAAGTCTATGACCCTATCAACAACCAGAGGGCAATTCAAAGGTATCTAAAACAAGTGAATGGTCTCTTACACCTAAAATATTGCGGCAGTAACAGCCCAACGACCAATTTATCCGGTCAAGGGCCATTCTGAAGGGCTGTAGGGCCCTCGTCTGTAAGAACTTTTCACTTAATACACAGGATTTTCCGAGAGTTCTATTTTTAGTTAATGTTAGATTTGAGTGTTTAAATTGGTTCTATGCTATTCAATATGCTCGCAAATATACCTTCCATATTATGAATCTAGTTTCAGTATATTTAAGAAGAATCCTGTATTATTTTAGTAATAGGTTTTTGATAAACGACTTTATACAGTGCATATCCAATTTAAAAAACGAACCCAGGTCCTAACGACTCTCAATTACATACCTTTTATAAACAACAAACAACTACACGTCGCATTTCTTATTATAAAATAAATTTGCAATATCAATTTCGTCAAGAAACCTTCCAATTCGTATTTTCAGCAGAAACGCGCATTTTGCACCTTGCACATTTAAGGCGAGTAAATTCTTCCACGTTGCCGAAACAGCTGAAATACGAGTTAGCGCGGCTCGGCGCATTAGTTAGGGGACAGGTGGCGTTTACGAGCTAATTTTGTGTTAATCTCAAAAATACCGTTTAGCCGGACACAGATGTCGCGTTATTAATGTGTTTACTGCCTGGGAATGTATTGCTGATTAGGGAAAGTTGTATAAGTCTGTTAGCTTTTCTTCCGCCAAACAGCAGTGTAAATGCGCTGTTGTAGGACATTGTAGCCAGAGTAACTACTGGACATAATGAGACTTAACATCCATCTCAGGATGGCGAGCGCATTGGAATGCCAAGCATTGCTTTTTAATTGACGGTGTTTGGTTTAGCTACTGTCCATAAGCGGTCGTATCGCTTACCATCAGGCGAACGGCATGCTTGTCTCGCCATCCACTGCAAAAAGAGAAAATGCATAATTATTTGGCTTACCTAATGGTTAAATTATATCTTTTCGGATCAGAACTTTTAGTCTACCAGATTAGCGTAGTGCGGTTTAGAGTATCTTATTGTACTGAAGGTCACATTGGTTTTTAGCCTATATAGGGCATATCCAGACTGCGACCGAAAACGAAGCCAGGTGGTAGTTTTAGAGACTTCAAATAAAATGAAACTAAAAAATTAGCAAAATTAGCGACATAATTTTTTTACTTATCGTCGTTTTTGGGTAGTATATAGGTAGTTTTGCCTAAAATTATAATATACAACCTTTTATTTTTTGAGACTCAATGGTACGCAAGGTTTGTAAGTTAGTACTTTAGCAATATGTATGTATTTACCACCCAAAAAAGATGCTATTTTTTAAAACTTCGCGGTTTTTTTTTTCGATAATTTTAGTCGCATTGTGTCTGAAGTCACTAAAGCTACCACCTGGCTTCGTTTTCGGTCGCAGTCTAGATATACCCAGTATAAAGTCCCCAAAGTAAACATGGAATAAAAGGATTTTATTCATAAGAAATGTTGGCGAAGCGTTAAATAGTATTTACATACCTGCCTACAAAATTACTGTGAAGGTTTCTTAGGTTTACGCGAATGTTACACATTGAAATAAAACTATTTTTTACGGATTTTATCGCGATTTGGTTTAATTTTAAAATTTTTTAACTTCCCGATGTTTTGATTGCTTTACAACTTTCGTGGTCACGGGGCGGAGACGCGGGGCGTCACAGTCCAAATCAATCAAACAAATCGCTATAAAATCCGTAAAAAATAGTTTTCTTTCAAATACTGTAAAGAACTTTTATAGATTCATGTTTCCTCACGGTTTTATCCATTACCGCTAAACCAAGCTTCAATGAACTAAGTATCGCGTAACCGCAGCGCTAAAACATTATGCAACGAAAGCAAACTATCCGCCCACACAGTTAAGAGGCGATATCTAAACAATCCTTTTGCGGCTCTTGGTCAATAACATGAATGAACGTGCTCATTGATTTGTATATAGGCGGTTATACGAGTATTCTATTTAAAGAATAATGTGAAGGAATGATTAAGGTAATGATTTTAGAATCAGCTTATGTGACGTCACTCAATTCGGAAGTAGACTTTTTAGTCTTACGCTGGCTTGTTGCAGTTAATAGACTTCACGTACCATTAAAACTCTTGTAAAGAATTTTAAGATATGCAGTTTCCTTATGATATCACCCTTAACCGTCAACGGAAGTTTTTACTGCTTCGGTGGCGTAGTTGTACTAGGGTACGATTACAAAGCGGTGGTGTCGGGTTCGAATCCCGGACCGGCAAAGTGATATTGGATTTTTCTCCACATTATCAGCCCGGAGTCAGGAATTTGTGCCCGATATGACCCCTCACATCAAAGGACGGAACATACAAGGCGAAATATGGGTGTCCTGGTAGCATCTCTGCCTACCACTTCTGGGATAAAAGCGTGAGTTTATGTACGTATGCAAGTTTTTATTTAATAAGGATACGCATAGAAAAGCCACTGAAAAAATCCACTGGCCACCCAACGAAATGGTTTTTTGTCAATCTGAATGGAATATTTATAGGCAGTAATAAGAACGTGGTGTGTATTATTTTGTTAAAGATTTCATAGTTGTGATTTTAGAATGGACTGGTCGAGTGGTGGCGTAAGTAGGTTGTACATTTGTCATGGATTCGGTATCTGGGACGAGCTAATTTATGATTTTTTTTGGGTTTACTAAATATGTAAATCCCTAAAACTGGGAATGTTACTTATATAGCAAAAGTCTTTTACTCGTATGACGAAAATAAACTCGACGATCCATGAGTGGAACTAGTTGCACCTCTGCCTACCTTCGGAGATACAAAGTATATAAAATAAAACTCTTAAAAAGTTTTGTTTCTGGTAGTATAAAATAATACGGCATTGATGCACCTTCAAAATGCTTTGACCAAGAAACCCAAATACTTCGAGTTTCATTTACCCGATGAATCACACACAAATCTAGTATATAGAGTGCTTGTGATAATCTGGTATTTCGTTTAGGTAAATGAAATACCGACAGTAAATACGCTCTATAACGGTGAAGGTAAACATCGTGAGGAAACCTACATACCGTTGCGATTTATAAGAATTTCTATGGCAAAGTCCACCCACCCGCACTAAGGCAGTGTGGGGGACTATATGGCTTAACTACTCTCAATCGTAGTCTTAATTGTAGAGGTCAGTGCTTTGCAGTGGGGCGTATATAGGCTGATAGACATACAGAATAAAATACCAGATTATTACACTCCACTGCCCAAAGTACATTCAACAATACATCAAACAAGTGAGAACATCTGTTTGACAGTGGCACAGCGGCCCGAAATCGCAGCCCAAATCCATTTCTCAACTAGGATTTAGCGCTCGTGCCAGATGTTGCTCCGAATTGAAAAGAAATCGCACATCTCGCGGAATTTCAGTACTGTAGTTCTTTTGTGGCTTTTGTTTTGAATGTACTGTTTATTTAGACTTTTATGAGGTGGAAAATGCTGATAAACAAAAACCTAAGAAAAACATCGTAGCCAGAGAGACAACTGGACATAATGAGATTTAACATCTTAGGGCTCAGGTTGGCGAGCGCAGTGGAAAGCCATTTTACAAAGATTACTTTAAGATATATACTTTAAGACATAGATTATTCTACAGCAGTGAACAATGAACAGTCATAAAAAAAATAATTGTTAGTCCATAGCTGTCCTTCAAAATACAAAATGGTAATGGAACAGAATCGAAGTGGCTCAAGTGTTGCTCTTATAGCGACTGTCTTACTCATCTAAAGAAATTTGACAGGACTAACCATTGTCCAGACGATCCATTCATCAATACAACGAGTAGTTATCTTGTTAAAATACATAATTGCGTCCAACTAAATTACAACCGATAAGAAATATCGGGCACAAAGAGAAAAATATCTATACTTTCTAACACAAAGCGGCCCCGCTAATGATACCAATTAGTTTACTTTGAGTGAATCAACATTGAACTATGACTTGTGGTTCGTCGGCCGTGTAATCAACAGGACAAACAAACGCGACCTCGTTGTGAAAGTACTCAAATCTGATAGATTACTCAGAAAAATACATTAAGAGCGTTTCCAGCTGATCTTGGATCTGTAAATCAACTCAATAGAATTCAAAATCGAAGTGTTCTATTAGATGTGCAACTTTCTTTAACTTTATTTCGTACATCGATTTTCAAAATTAATTGGTGTAGTTATGTGAAGGTTGATTTTCTTCTATATAAGTAGTGACTAATGACAATAAATCAAAGTGGCTAAAGAGGTTTAATGAGTTTTATAATTATTGTAGATAGAAAATATGTATCTGAGGACAAAAACCACTCATCGGGAAGTTATTTATTTTTGTTACATTCTAGTGACTGTATTTGTTTTTTTACATACATACATAATCGTGATGCCTGTATCCCATAGGGGTAGGCAGAGACTATGGATCGCCACTTTGCTAGATCCTGACATATTACTTTCACTTCATCAACTTTCACCAATCTCTACATGCATTCTCGTCGGTTCAGGGTACTTTTGACCTGACCCTTGTAGAGGGTATCACCGATTTGGGTGATGTAGGTACGGTGAGGTCGACCCCTACCGACTCTCCCATCCACACTCGCCTTGTATATTTGCTTGGTTATTCTCCTTTCATTCATCCTCTCTACATGACCAAACCATCGTAACATTTCTTTTTTGCATTACCTGTTTTTAGCTTAGTCGTTATTTATATTTATTTTAACTTAATTTAAAAATCTGCAGAGCTATTTTACTTTAGTATGCAACGAATAAAACCAGTTACAATTTTAAAAGTTGTACGAGTAGGAGGAACCGCGCTGGTAATTAAGAATTTAAACGTTTTAGTTGAAAATTCCGATACAAAATTTAGCAACAGTCTAGACTGATGCAATGCACGGAAAGCTGCATTGGTAGAGTGTATACAAAATTCATGTTGATTTCGTATCAACATTTGAATAAATGCTTTAGTGATTTATGTCAAAGACATTTCCCTAGACAAAGTATTAAAACAAAACAGTTAGAATATAAAATGAAAATAAAAATTATTTTGCTCGCGTGAATAAAAATAGCCTGTATTATCATTCACACGAGAAACTACCTTCGTTCATAATAGTTTATTTCATAAAAGTGACTCAAACTAGAGCGTATTGGGTTCATACAATTGTGTCGACCCTCGAAAGCCAATGTTATTTTCTCGGCATACACTCTATTTAAAACTGCTCTGCACTTACCATGCCAATAAAGAAAAGCGCCATCTTGCGTCAATCCTTCGAAACTCCACTCTTTCAATCAACAACGTATGTATTGCTCCACAATCCCACGCTTTGTAAAGTGATTGATGAATTTCAAGTATTCTCTATGTATCTGCATCGGGACATAGCGAATCTTATAAACGTATCTGGGATAATCTACAGCTATTACCGCCTCTATATTGTGAGCTCCACTACCCTTAACGAGGTAATTAACATATCAAGGTATGGAATTGCGGATTACTGAGCCAGTTCGCTTGGTAATCATTTATTCATACTCGTAGAATATTGTGACATTACTATTATTATGTCATTTCTCGTGTTTTTGCTTTATTCTTCATTTAACTCTGCTTGTCATAAAAGATTTCTTTCTTTTTATTGGAGCCGCGTAACCGTGAGGTTCTGAATAATGTTTCTAAGTTAGTGAAACCGATTTCAATCTCGTTTTTGAGTCAGCTGGCCTAAATTTTAAATGAAATCAAGCGTCAAGAGTAGGTCAGTAGGGACAAATTCTTGGAAAGGTTGAAATCTCGCGCTAACGTTTATAGAAGTAACTTGCCCTCCCAAATCTTTTATCTCGCAAGAGGGCTGGGAAATATCAAAAGTCGGGTTAGAAGAACGCACAACTGACAAGAATGTATGAGATGGTCGCAAAATCATCAAGTCAAATCATCTTGCATTAAAACTTCCATAACACCCACCCTATGTGGCGTAATAAAGCGAGGTAAAAATAATAAATGGGTTTTATGATACCCATTCAGAATTTCAGTAATGTATTCTTTTTAAAGGGCGTATGATATCATTACTTTCCTTCCGCTTATGCTGTTTCGGTCCTGGGTAGCTCATCAATCTTCCCGTGCATTAGATACCGAGTACTTTTGATATGAGCCGAAGATTTATTACGTGGACCTTTGTTCCTGGAAATCTCATTATATATTTTTATACTCGTAGCATATAATGACCGTAATTAATTTGGTGGTTAAGTGCAGTGCAATAAATAAAGACAATAGGGTATTTGACTCATTTTTTAAATTGTAATAATCAAAAAGTATCCATATCCAAAATCTAGCAAACAAAGAATTTTGTAAATCGATTCGGAATTAAACAAGTTAGAAACGTTTTAAATCTCGTAGTGGGGGTAATAGAAAAGAGATGCAAAACAAAATTAGTGACGTCACTGAGCATTATAGTGCATTATAGTGTGCGGGTGTGAAAGAGACGGTAAGATGTCCCCACTACTTCCCACTCTTTCATTTAAAATACTAATATTTGCCTCATGTATCAAGCTACTTTAAAACTGTTTTCACAAAAATGTTTTGTTTTAATGGCACTTGTGTTTGTCTACAAAATAATACAAACATTCGATGATAGCTAGTCAAATACCCTATTAAGTAGGCCTTGTTAAAACCCGATATAAACAAATTGAACTCAAAACCTAATACGCATATTATTATGTGGGTCATCCTGAAAGGTTTTCAACAGTGGTGGAAAATCGCTTTCAGAATGGTTACGACCATCCTCATTACCCTAGAATCTCTAGAAATTTCGTTCACTTACTGTACAAAACGCAGCAGCTAAGTACACTTTATGTCTAGGCATTGTTAGTATCCCGTCTGACCTTACCTATTTGTACTTCGGCTTGAAAGAGCTTTGCTATAGCATCACTTAGAAATAACCGCTGTTAGTCAAGTTTTGCAAAGAGGATCGCTGGAAAATTATATTGAAAATAGCCATAGAACTGTTTTCGACGCCAGCTAGACAGGCTAAGCTTAACACTTTATTTTATTTATTTATTTCTTTATTCTTAACTGCACAAAAAAAAAAAGGAAAAGCACTTATAGATATTACAAATTAAGTAAAAGTACAGATGGCGGTCTTATCGCTCTAGGCGATTTCTTACAGACAACCTTAGGATGGATATAAGAAAAGGAAAAATAAGAGAGGGCAGTCTAGAATGTAAAGGATACAAGCTCCAATTAAAAAAAATATAACAATAATAAAAATACTAAAAAATTAAATAATTAAAATGTAATTGAATTATTTATAATAATATATATGTTATGTCCTTTCAGTTATATGATAAGCATAGATTATTATAGCAGAGTGGATGCCATAATTAAGTATCCGTTATCTGTGGGTTTAACTCTACGTTATGTGTGAAAAGAATACTAATCGGCCTCTTATAAATATAATAACGTACACGGTGTAAAGTTTATCTTTTATCGCAGTTTAGTGATCAAAATTAAAGGTCCTTGAGTAAAATAAAATAATTTTATTCATTAAGTTCACGTCTGTATTTCTAAGGGAGTAGTGTTTCCACTAGTGTTATCAAGCTTAATTTTGTCTTAAATATTCTAGGATGCAAATCTTTCGCCATCTCCGGGATATTTTAAAACCGAAAAACTCACACATTGGTCGACCTGTGGATAGAACTTCAGTAGTGTTTAAATGTAGTTCCCAAACCAAACTGCTAAAAACAAAGTTATCCTTGCATGCATTCAGAATATCTCCTACTAAAAGTACCCACGATTCACGAATTCTCTTATCTCTGTTTATGCTACAATTAACCTTACGTGTGGACTCATTTAAACAGCCTTATTATTTTGTTAAAGCTTATCCATCAAAACAGGGATTTTTAAAATAATAAATCATTTAAAACATTAGGGAATCGTAGACAATACAAGCAGATGTTATGTCGTTAATTGATTCCTCATTACAATAATGTTATATTTTAATGTAGTAAAAAAAATATGCACACAGTATCTACATACTTAGGTCATATAGATCTACACCTAAGTATAATGCAAAATAATAATTTAATTCATTAAATTTAAGTTTTTCAAAATTTATTATGTCGTTTCGTATCTATAAATAATGGGCACTGCTGCGAAATACATAAGTGGTAAGTATTTTCTGGGCGGTAATGTTAGGTATTTTTTTACGATAATTCTATTTTTATAGGTTTAGGTTTTGGTCCACCATAGTAGCAAAAAAAAAAAACTTATTTTTAGGAATGGCGAGACGAGCATGCCTTTCGCCTGATGGTAAGCGATATGACCAATGAGAGTAGCAAAACCAAACAACACCATGAATTACAAAGCAATGCCTGGCATTCTACTGCGCTTGCCATCCTGAGACATAAGATGTTAAGTCTCATTATGTCAAATAGTTACTCTTGCTACAATGTCCTTTAAACCGAAATACAACACTCCATTTACACTGTTTGGCGGGCTTATAACTCCCATTTCCATCAAGTTTTCCATCGCCAGGATTTTTTACTTCGACTAATTATAATACAAAAATGACCAATTACTTCATACCCATACCTTATAAGTGATAGCGTCGCTAGCTTACATAAGTACCTACTACTAACACCCAATCTCACGTCCCAACTCTCCGCCGCCGGCACCGATATTGTAATTGGATTGCGAGCTGATGGCGTATAGCAGCGGTTCCCGCCACTCGGTAGGTGCATATGCCAATGCCTATAATGTTGTTACACTGATGGAGTGTGTAAAGGACTAAGTGTTTTGTAAAGGACTGTTCAGCTTGTGAGCTTACGCCCGAATACTCAATCGCCCTTTAAATGTTAAGTTTCACTTAACTACTCCATTTACACTTAATTAGTACATTTAAGCGGGTCTTGCGTAGATAAGTGCAACATAATATTTAAGTAGCGTTTGAGTATTCGGGCATTAAATAAATATGTCTAACGGTCATAAGTACCTTGAACCGATGAGAACGCATGGAGACTGATGAAAGTAGATGAAGCGAAAGTTATATGTCAGGATCTAGCAAAGTGGCGATCCATAGTCTCTGCCTACCCCCATGGGATAAAGGCGTGACGATTATGTATTATGTAACAGTCATATTAGGTATGCATAGTTCTAATCCCACAGCAAGATCGAGTCTTGTGTTGTGGGTATCAGATGTAAGATTTTTCAGTCTTACAAACACCCAGAGCTGAAACAAATACCCGTGGATTATACAAATATTTGACTCGGTGCGGGGATCGAACCTGCGGCCTCTCGTTTCACAGCCAGCGTCTAACCGACTGCGCCGCGGAGGCTGTCACTTGGAATAAAATTGGGACTATTAGATTTTTGAATTACAAAGACTTTCTGTTTGTGAATTGCTTGTGGCTACTAGCTAATACGTATATTTTCAATACATCTGTATTCTATATCAGCCCATATACGTTCCACAGCAGGGCACGGGCCTCATCGACAATCGAGAGTACGATTGAGAAGGGTTAGGCCATATAGTGCACCACGCTGGCCTATTGCGGTTTGGCATTGCATTGAATAAGGATTATACAATATACATACAAGGCGTCATAGTTTGGGATATGTCATGATAATATGCCTAACAAAAAATTAATCGACCTCTCCTGATAATAAACCTTTTGATATTTAAAAGAATCCTTGGTATGCTATAAGGTTTTCAGTGGATGAAAAAAGGAGAAAAATATATTGACCCTCAGGCAATCTCAGTGGCTCCCTAATATGACAATATAATTTCAGATATGCTCGAATACTCAACCGCCTTTTAAATATTAAGTTGCACTTAACTACTCACGTCCCACTTCGTCAGTGCATTTAAGCGGGACTTTGGTAGTTAAGTGCAAAGTAATATTTGAGTGGCGTTTGAGTATTCGGGCGTTAGACTTTCACCGGCCTATACCTACTGCAGTCCAACTTTATTTAAAGCGATTGTATAATTTCTCTAAAATTCTGAGACTGTAAACAGGCGCGACTTCCGAGAAAACATAAACGCACGTTTATCATCTGTACATGTTGACTACATAAATATTTAAAATGATGTCACTATTCCCCAGTGAACGTGGAAAGAAGGAACCGCAAATGAGTCATTACTCGGAACAATTGCACATGACCTCAAAAATTACGTCATATTGCATAGATTGATAATTTTTAAAATAAATTACTATTACTATTATATTATAATTATTGTTACATAAGATGTCTGTTTTTTTAGACTTTAGAGTAATGAATAGACAAATAAACGTTTAAAACGTTTTTGATAGAATATTAAATTGAATGCTGTATATTTAACATTTTACAAATATATTGACAGCCTCTGTGGCGCAGTTGGTTAGACGCCTCCTGTGAAACGAGAGGTCGCGGGTTCGATCCCCGCACCCAGACAAATGTTTGTGAGAACCACAAGTATTTGTTTGGGGTCTGGGTGTTTGTGAGACCGAAAAGTCTCTCGTAGTTCCTGATAACCACGACACAAGACTTGATCTTAGTGTGGGGTCAGGACTATGTATGTGACTGTTGGGTGTACTTATTTACTTATTTATATTTTATAAAATTATTAATAATCTGGATATTGAATTAAATATTATTATTTATTTATGTAATTTACTATTTATTTGTAAAATAAATGATTTTACAATTGGCACTGAAATCCGAGATTATAAAATAAATATCATTATTAGAACAAATTATATAGCTATATCTAATTAAATATTTTTCTCTATTACAGATTATCAACTTCAACAGGCAGAACCATGGCCCTCTGGAAAACATTCGCACTCATATGCACAGTAACGATCTACGCGGAGGCCAGATGGAATCACCATCAAAAACGTGAAGTGACGTCGAGCATCTGCGAGCCAGTTTACAACAACACAAACAAAGTTCAATGTTACTGCATAAAAGACATTCGGGAGCCAGATATAGTCCGCAGCGCAGACTGCTATCTTACGATCGATGGCGTCAAACAAAACGATCCAACTTGGAACGAATTTAAAATTCTAAAACACACACATAAACTTACCCTCAGTAATTCTAGAGGGATTACTCTAAAATACATCCCAACGAAGATTTTCAATGAAACAACTTCATTGCAGAAACTCGATATCAAATATAGCTTGATAGAGAAAGTTACGGCATTCGCATTTGCTAATATGAGCACTGTTGAAGACATTACGCTTAGAGATAATCAAATCAAAATATTAGAAGTAAATGCTTTCGCTCATCATAGAGACTTGAATGTAATTAGCTTGGATACAAATAGCATAATAGAAATTAACAGAGATGTATTCGTAGATTTACCATCGTTAGAGAAACTTTTCTTGACAAGTAACAAAATAACGACAATACACGACAGAGCGTTCGTTCACTTGACCAATTTGAAGGAATTGGAGATAGATAGAAACGGACTTTTCAGTCTCAACAGTGAAACATTCTCAGGCCTGAGAAAACTACAGAAATTAGACCTGAGCGGCAACAGTTTGGAAGTGATCGGGGATAACACATTCCTGCCACTTGTGAATTTACGATCTCTAAATTTAGAAGGGAATAAAATCCAAATGCTTGATGATAGAGCGTTTAATGGACTAGTTAAACTGCAGTCGATGTCATTGGCCCGTAACAAGCTGACTGATATCGACAACGTGAAGGTTTTCAATGGATTGGATAATCTGGTCACTTTAAGTTTGAGGGGAAATCAGCTTACACAACTGAAGCCTGAAGTCATGGCTCCAATTCTGAACAACTTGTATGGAAACATGAGCAGTTTGGATGTTGAAGGTGAGAATTTTAAGTTAATTTATACGCAGCAAATACTATAATATAATAATAAATAAATATTTTTTTTATGAAAATAATAATCTTGCACTCTAACATTCTATTGCAGTAGATTTCATTTACAAAATACTTAACTTACAATCCAATCAAGATGCGAGTTTAATAGAAAATGGCTATAATTTAGTTAGCAAATACATTTTATTAAAGTTTGAAGATTTCGTAGTGTATAGTTTTGCCAGCTTTATACTATAAAAGCTGAATTTTATATCTGTTGTTAAGGCATTAAAAAGTGTTTGCCTGGCAGTCAGACACTTTTGATGCTTCTTTCATCTTGCCCGACACATTAAAGCATGACAACTTCTAAACCGGTTTCTAACCACCATGATCGGTACTTCATAATAGCTGATCATGTTATGTCTATGCCAGAGGAGTTTGAAGACTTTCAGTTTTTATAAAATGACGAAAATATGACGGCCACGAGCTATAGGCCTAGGATTTTGATTTAAAAATAATATCATAATATCTCTTCGCCCCAAAACAACGCAATACTAAATATCAAAACACTACAATATTCCTATTATTGTACAGACTGCATGCACAATAATGTTCAAAAATTTTTTTTTATAATGTGCTAATAAACAATGTTGTTCAAATTTCAGATAACAACTTCCCGTGTAGCTGCCGTCTGGACTGGTTCATGTCTCTGCTGAACAAGACCCAGAACAACCACCTCAAGATCACCATCGAGAACATCAAATGCATGCCCGATGGCAACCTCAGAGACCTCTTCGAGAAGTCCAAAGAAAACGAGAAGAACGTCGGAGTGGTATTCGAAGAAGAAGAAACACAAGTACAAAGCGCCGATTATGAATACTACGACGATACGCAACTCAACGGAAGACTGTTCTACATCGATGTCAGAGATTTACTTAATTGCAGTGTTCCTTCAAAAGAAATTCCTGTTACTGAAGCCACTAAGACCACAGTCACAACCCAAGTTACCAAAGCTACTTCTAGTCCGACTACTGTCAAACCGAAAGTTGAAACTGTAGTCAATAAAGTGAGAATTGATAAACAACCACCCAAGCCTGAGAAGGGAGACTTCACTACAACGAAATTAGCTACAGTCTCTGCCAATCCTATGGAAAATAATTTGTATGACAGAGAAATGGCAGCAGATGCTCCGAAATCAGATAAGATTAAGGCCCACAGAAGTATCCAAGATATTAATGATGTACCCGACGCCAAACACAATAGTGCAATGAATAATGTAGGCTGTGCAACGCTTATCTTATTATGTTTTAGATTTAGTTTCTAATGTAATATTAATATGATTAGTATTTTAAGTATTGTAAGCTCCACTCTCACAGTCATTAAATTTATTAAATAGATTTAAGAATATTTTTGTGTTTAATTATAACCTTATAAAGCCAAAAAAGAGTATAAAATATATTGGCGAAAATATAGAAACTTTAGGATATTTTGTTTTTAAACCTAGCACAATGAAGTGACAATTCATCTGATGGTAATTACAGTGCAATGCAAATAATTATTTATAAAATTCATAATCTAAATGTATTTAATTGATAAATTAAATACATATATGCCGCATCTACATAATATATAACATAATATGTAATATATTTCGATTTAGAAGATTTTTTCATAACAAACGCTCTCCCAAAGCTAAACAAGAAGCAACTAATGATACCACCTTTACATCTTAGCCATGATAGGCTCTAAATGTGTTGTGTCTTGTGCTTCTTGTGTTGATAAATAAAGAAAATAAATAAATAGTTGTAAAAAAGTAAAGATTCACCGTCGAAATATTTAAAAAATCAACAGGTTTAACTAATAAAGAAACCTTAGCTTTCTTTATTTCGGTTTCTAATTTCGAAGCTGCAGTCTGTCAGGCTTCTAATTTTCAAAACCTTAAGCACTTGATGAATACTTGCGCCATTGTATTTGAAATTCAATATGTCACGAAAACCACATGAGCACGGTGGCAATATTATGTGTCTGGGCAAAGTTCCCAATGTCAACCCAAAAGCACTGGCTTGATGTCGTCAGGGATGATATGATAACCAATGATATAACAGGGATGCTAAACACAGCACAAAACAGCTCAGATTAAGCAAGAAAGCGGAGCTTGCTACCGGGTAGGATAAGGCTAAGTAGACAATATATAAAATATTTTGTTCATAATTAATTTAGATACTAAGATTAAACGCTTTTGCAATGTGCTGCCATCTACAACTTAAATACAAAAAGATTCATTCATACTCTCCATGAGGCATTCATCAGCTGTAGTTCCTGAAAATGTCTACAGATGTCATTGAAAACCATACTTTCCTTTTTTAGCATTTTTAGTGCCATCTATTGAAAGCTTTTTAAACCATATTTTCTATCAACTGCACTATGACGAACGAAGTTCCCTATATAAAATACAGATGGTATCTTTAACGAATTTAGCATATTTTAATAATCTATTCTATACATATAATAAAAATGTAAATGGTCGATGTCTGTACATGGAAGATATTTAAGAAATTTTAACGCGGGGGGTCTTTATAACAGCAACAGAATCCAAAACAATTTTTTTTAGAATTTTTGTCTGTCTGTCTGTCTGTCTGTATGTTTGCTTGCGCATCACGCAAAAACTACTGCACCAAATGAGATGCGGTTTTCACAGGTGTATTGCTGCAGGTTCAACTTAAAAACTGGTATATGTTGCATTTGCATACAGGGTGTTTCTTTTTGTTTGCTTGCACATTACTCATAAACCATCGCACCAAATGAGATGCGGTTTTCACAGGTGTATTGCTGCAGGTTCAACTTAAAAACTGGTATATATTTTATTTATAGACAGGGTGTTTCTTTTTATTTACTTGCGCATAACGCAAAAACTACAAGACGAAATGAGATGCGGTTGCACAGTTATATAGGTACAAGTCCAACTTAAAAACTGGTAAATGTCTTATTTACATACAGGGTGTTTCTTTGTATTATGGAAGATAAATGAGAAAAACTAATATTCCCCATATAAACACTGGATTAACACTTAGGCTACATTTTATCCAGATAAATTAAGTGTTCCCGTGGGATGAGGACGGAAATCCGATATATTTGTTACTTTTTATACTCAAAGGGATGCGATGGGCGTGGATTACATACCTTGAGTGAGAATGAGATAGGACGGGCGGGATATAACGGGACGGGACGGGAAGGGATGAGAAATACCAAATAATCTATACATGTATATTTTTTTAAGCAAAGTTAATCACGCAGACGAAGTTAGCGGGCAGAAGCTAGTTGTATTTTAAAAACATCACTCCGAACTGGTTAAAGAACCAAAAAAAAAAACAAGTAAGACGGTTTCATGTTATTAATTAACTATTGTTAATTTAATCACAATATTAAGTAATAGTATAGCATAATTAGTAAAGAATGAGTATGTACCTAGGTGTTTTCAAAATGGGGTATTGGCTTTATTTAAGTAAATTATTTATTTTATTTAAGAACGGATATTTTTCGATTCTTCATTGATTACTCAAATGTATTTTAATACTAGCTCAATGAGGTTAGAGACTCTCCCGCCCACACACCCACCACTGCAAATCCTGTCAGACAGGATCAACAGTGGCACGCAAAGAATTGGTACCGGGTTCCGGAGCTCGGCGAATCTCTTAGGGACACTGGCTTGTCTTTAACCCTCATCTCTTGTCTTTAGTCCGACGACGACTTTTGTCTTTAGTACAAGGTGCACGTTTCGTTACGCTGTTGAACAACAGTAACTGCTCGAATTGTGACTGTAATTTTTAAAGGCTGCCATAGCGGTCCCCGCAAGTGTGGTGCGTTTCGGGATGTGTATGTCCTGTTTCAAGCATATTATGGACGCTGCGCGGCGTAAATATGAAGACTGGTCAGATACCGTCGTAATCCTTTCTCGATAGTGGAAACTCTACTTCCAGAATATACGTTGTTACCACTTACGTTAAAGTCATCGCCAAGGACATATTTTTACTATAAAAAACGGACCCCACCGAACCGTTTTATTTAGTAACAATTTTTTAAGTGATTTTATTGCAAGGCAAACATGCATAAACTGACCTCTATGTCCCGTTGGAGTAAGCAGAGACTATAGAACGCCACGTGCTAGGGTCCAAAACACGTCTTTCGCTTCATCAACTGTCATTAATCTCTTCATACACGCTCGTTGGTTTCTAGGACTCTTTATTTTGCGTATTACAAGGCACTATAAAACAAATTTTACGACGCACGAAACTCGCCCTTATCGTAATTTAATTTAATCCGTTAATTTTGTACCAAATTATACTGATTAAAAAAACTCAATTAGAAGTTAATTTTCACTGGACTTTTTGTTAGTAATTAAATTATCTTGGTAAAGCGGTCCCTTCGTTCAATTAACCCGGCGAGCTCCATAAAACACTTAGAGAATATTAAAAAATATATTTAAATGTTAATCGTGGGCGAAAACACGTAAAATCAAAATTTATAGTCATTCAATATTTTTTTAAATTTAAATGACTTGATTTTAAATGCAATTATGCTTATAAATCGTTACGAAGATAAATAATGGGATATTATGTGCTTATTATTTATGACTTAGACTCGATAATATTTCGATTCATAAAGCTCGAAGTAAGCACTACTATTTCCAACCCGCACTTCAAAGCAGAGGAATGAATTTCCAATGCCTTTGAAGTTGTAGATTTTATATGTTACCGGGTGCAGATAGTTTTTGAATCCAGTCCACATCAACAATATATTATTTCGCGTACTTACATTTATATTTAAACTCAATGTGACTGCCGTCGACTATATTGCTTTTTCCGTCCCGTCCCGTCCTGTTATATCCCGTTCTGTCCCCCCAATCACAGTATCACTGTATCACAGTTCGCTGAGCGTATTTGTAGCCCCTAATTATATGATAGGGGAACCTATCGCCATGCCAGACACAAATTACTGGCCAGGCAACTCATATTATGCTATTTAATAAACCGAAAAAAAAAACGCAAATCATGTAAAATATTAAAAAAACATTATTTTAATTACATTACTTTACTAATTGACATAACTCTATTTTAAATTCTATATCAGCCCATATACGTCCCACTGCAGGGCACGGGTCTACTCTACAATCGAGAGAATCGATTGAGAGTGTTTAGGCTATATAGTCCACCACGCTGGCCTAGTGCGGGTTGGCATTCTAAATAGCAGCAGTTAAATAAGTAAAGGATATATCCAGACCGCGACCGAAAACAAAGCCAGGTAAGTATGAAATTTTTAGTTGCATTGTCTCTGAAGTCATTAAACTACCTGGCTTCGTTTACGGTCGCAGTCGGATATACCCCGTATCGGGTATATGAACCGAAAAATGGGCACATACGAGAAAAAGCTACTTACGAGCACAGAAAAGCTATTTAAAAACTATGAACCTGACCTGACAGCATTAGTCATGACTTTGTATTGAAAACAAAGTGAACTGGCCAAATCCCCGATCACCTACAATCACAATTCCTGACACTAAGAGTTCTCTTTTCGAAAACCTTGCAAGAAGACGATGACAAGCAATTGCGAGACGGGTGAATGTCACACATAGAAATAAAACTAATTATTTTATTTTTATTTTATTTTATTTTATATTTATTGGAAAACCAACAGCTTATAGGTAACAAAAAGAGTAAGAAATAGATAGCCAATTACAGGTATTCACGATTATGTGATAGCATTATACTTAAAAGATAGGAGTAACACTAAAATAGTAAGTCGTTACTGACTTAAGATAAACTAGTTCGCAAAGAAATAAAGGCTTAGCAACCGTAGAAATTATTACGGATTTTATCGCGTATTTGGTTTAATTTTTCCATATTTTAACTTCCCGACGCGACGCGACGTTTCGATTGCTTTTGTGGACACCGGGCGGTCTTTACTTATAAAATCTATGCAAAATGTGTACAAAACACTGGGGATGTTTGTGTGAGCTCGTAATCTAGGGATTTGTGTGCAAGCCTTATTACGACACATCTTACTGACGTTAATGTATGAGGGTTAGGTTATGTTTGCTTTAGGGTTAAACTGGAACACTGGCCTTAATCCAGGGTATATCTTTCCGTTGTTATGCGAGAAATGCGGTAGACAGGAGATATAGTTTAAATTTGTTATGATATTAGCGCGGAGAATATATTTGAGGATTTTGATTTAATTTCAGATTTATTTCAAATTGTTATAATTAAAAAAATATTGATGAATGGATATCTACTCTTATTGCACCTTTAAGATGGGATCACCTTTATCCAGCTATTGGGCACATCAAAGATTTATTCCATCGTTTTTTAACTACACCTAAAGTGTTCTCTATCTATCTATCTATACCTACCACCTAGAATTAAACAAAAAAAATTCAACCCCACGTTAAACTACGTTTTTCAAATCAAATACTGGCATAAAGGGAAATGCTAGGTCTGATAATCAAGCCTTCGACCTCATGGTTCGGAATCCCTATACTACATTATCCCTATACTACAAATCACCAATCAATAGGTAGATACCACCACTATGTCTATTTCTTCCGCCAAACAGCAGTGTAAATGCACTGTTCAGCCGGTTTGAAAGACATTATAACCATAGTAACTACTGGACATAATGTAACTTAACATCTTATGTATCAGGATGGCAAGCGCAGTGGAATGCCAAGCATTGCTTTGCAAATCATGGTGTTGTTTAGTTCAGCTACTCTCCATGAGTAGTCATATCGCTTGCCATCAGGCATGCTCGTCTCGCCATTCACAATTAAAAAAAAAACATTTATGCCTCGAATCATGATTGTGCAAACTTTCAATACTTAAACTTACGTCAAAGCATTTGAAATAATGAAAATGGATCACAAATTAATACAGCTAAGTAAAACTATTTTCGACAGTCTAACAATATTTATCTGCACAAAACTCTCTAAATAGTGAGACGACGGCGGTATTTATTTATATTGTTTGAATAATTCATTGTACTCTGCATATTAACTAAGACAAGAATACCTCCAGTCCGGTTTGAAGCTGGCATATTGTTGGACGATGGACTATTTCGCTATTATTTAAACGTTATATTTTTCTTCAGTACCACTCATGACGAATCCTTCCGGTGTCCAAAAGCTCATTTTGGGCTCGCTATCAAAAATTGATGACGTTGCCCATTATTCTCCAATTGTTCTCCATTGTCAAAAGTCATCTGTCAGCACCTGGACACCCGAATGCGATAGAAAAGTTAAGCGTGACAACCTACCCACTTAAGGAAAGAAAAAAATGCACGTGGTACCCATATTTGCCCAGATTGCAATTACCTTGTACAATGACGTAAAACATGCTATATTGATTCTTGCAAAATATTCGAGTAGTTGGACATGTAATTGAGACCTTATTGTAAATATATTTATATGTACTGTACTGAAAAGACGAAGTGAAAATATCATCAAATATAATTGATCTCCGCACCGAAACAAATGTTTCTGTGATCCGCAGGTATTTGTTTCGGGTCTGGGTGTTTGTTAGACCGCAAAGTCTCTCGTAGTTTTCGAAACCCACGACACAAGATTCGATTTTAGTGTGGGGTCAGGACTATGTATGTGAATGTTGGGTGTATTTATTTATTATAGTTATTGTACTTACTTCAAGATGATTATTAAAGGTAAAAAAAGGTCCTGAATATTAAATAAGTGTTTAAATCCAGTTAATGTGTTTTTGACAAGAAAGGTTAACCTTCGAAGAGAAAAAATATTTTCCAATAGCATTACCGTTAAAGCAGCGGACGGCAAAGTCATCACCAAAAACTTCTTACATCAATATCACGCTTCGCCTACGCCACTAAGGTGTGGAATAAGATCAACGTAGAAGGTCACAGAAAAGTGGTTCTAAAGCAAAAATTACAAAACTATTCCCAATATCGTCCAAACTGAAAGCACTTAAACGTTGTTTACTTATAAAAAGCCGGAGTGTGAACATAGCACGCAAAGCCTACATCGCGGGCGGGAAATTGAAAACCATCGAATAACATTAGGGATTTGGGGGTTCCTCGTAAAATATAGGCGGAGCGTAGCCAAACGACGCACTAAATAAAATATTTTGGCGTAAAACGGATATAATACGAAGAGATTTATTTATTTTATTTAACGTTGGGTTATTTGTTGGCCACTTGAAGCTTGGGATGCTCTATATACGGAGTAATGTTATTAATTTTTTGAGTAGATGACTGGAACGTGATCTTGTGAATATATTGAGACGTTCTTTTTCATATATTGCTTTACATTGCTGATTTCAAACGTATTATGTTACATAATATATGAAGTCTACGCTTTTTCAAAGTAAATATTATTTTCTAAGGGCGAAAATTACGAGGTCGCTTACCTCTCGATAAGGGTGACACAGGCTCATAAATAGGAGCAACTAATTCAGAACTATTAGCTATTAGGCACTGGACAACTGTGTTCATAGACAGCGGTGACTTTTAATGAAATGCTTACTGCGTAATCCTTGCTATTCTACCATTAAACGTTTGATACCATCAGAAATAGTTAGAATAGCAGTGTAGGTGAACTGTTGTGTTCCGGTTTGATGGACATTGCAGTCAGAGTAACTACTGGACATATTGAGAAACATCTTAGTTCTCAGGGTGGCGAGTGCAGTTACCAAGCATTGCTATGTGCATTGCTTCGTGATTTCGTGGTGTTGTTTAGTTTTCTACTGTCTATGAACTGTCGTATCACCTATTATCAGGCGAAGAGCACGCTCGCTTCGCCATTCCTCGAAATAAAAAAAAGTTTTTATTATCAGATAATACTCATACGAAGGGTATTAATTCCGGTATCAGTTAGAATTAGAAAATTCTAATTCCGCATCAGCCAACATTTAGATGTCGCATTTAATTACCACGTCTCATTATAGCTGGAACTGAACCGGAATAATTCCAATTTCGTTATTTTAAATTAACTATCCCTGGTTTGGCTGTTGCCTCATATATGGAAACAAATATATTGTACATACGTATGTTGAAATTCAGGCTTTATCTTATTACAGATTTATTTTATATTTTTTACAAATTGGGCATCCGCCGGATAACAATCATCACAATTATGTCGGATGTGTGAAAATCGGATACACACAGACTGAACACGAAACGCGGTGGGTCAATATGACCATGCTTGCATCAGCATCTTACCAGAAAGTTGATATTAAAAACTGCGTTAAATTAGATACAAAATATGTGATACTTTTTAAAATTTTCAATTATTCTTTTGCATAGCCAATTTTGTTCATTTACGAGCTCTTCCTTACGTGTATCATGTCTCCATTATCCGTAACGTTTAAGACATACAAATACAAAGCAACAATTGTACGGAATTACGTCGGCTTCTTGGACTCCGGATAATATCGCCGACTGATCGACCCTCCACGCACAAAGGACCGAGGCATTACAACGGCTTAACTCGCCCTGCCTGTTCGCATTGGGCTGCTAGATTTTTAGAATAAAACCTACTTTGAATACATGAATAAAAGACTGGCATGCAAACGTAGCGGTCTAGCCTGCTTTCATTAAAAAGATTTAGGTTAACTCAAACGTTTATTTCTTGAGCCAACATCAAAACCTTTCGAATGACGAAATAAGCTTTTAACAAGATTTTCGAAATGTTGAGGCGGTTTACCGTCGCTTTGAAACTGTTTAACAAGGATATGCTGTTTAAAATTCCCATAGCAAAAGAAAATTTTATTTTATTTGTGATTTCGATAACTTATTTTGACACACTGCTATTAACATGTGACAATTAGTCTTCAAGTTCATATTGGACAGCAATATTGGACATCGCGTGTGCGTGTTTATAGCCAACTAGGTGGATATTGGAATGTTGGCCCACATATTGGCATGGATCCGATTGGTATTGGTTTTTGAACACACCGATGCAATTTAGCATGATGTTGATGGAATATTTGAGCCAGGCTATTAACACAGATATTCGTCTGCCTGGAGTGAAATCACTAGATTTGCAAAATTTACCATTTTCTTGAAACAATGCGATGAAGTTATTAATACCGTGAGACAAATTCTACATCAGGAATGCGCTTGGTGGTAAATCCTATCCAGTCACCCTACCTTACCTATCCTGATGGATATGAACATCCTAATTTTGTTACTCAATTCGTTATTATTTTCAAACATTTTAAATAGAGTGCGTGGTGGCCAGTTGGTTACGGTGGTGGCGGGTTCAAATCCCAGGGTACACCTCTGGCTTTTCGGAGTCTGTGTGTATTGGTAGTCAATCACCACGCACTATAACGATGAAAGAAAACATCGTGGGAGAACCTGCATAGTGCATACCATAGCTGATTGAAAAATGGTATGTAAAGTCCACCAACCGCACTAGCCCAGCGTGGTGGACTATATACCTAACCCGTCTCAATCGTGCCCTCGATTAAAACGATTCCTTAATTTAGACTTCCCAATACTTAGTACATTCTTCCTCATTTCCGCCAACTGCTAAGCCAGAAGGCAGGCTGGTGAGATGACCCTGCTGGCTGCTGCCCGTCAGCAATCAGTCGTTTAGTAACGCCATCCCTGCGAACCCTAAAAACCCCTCGTTAACCGTCACATGCATTATAGGCGGTACCGGACATCCCAGGGCGAAAAGAGCCCCGATTTACGTCCGCATTACCGCCCCGCGCAAAACCATCGCTGGTCCTTCAGTGTGCGGATGACACCCACTTACGCCTACTTTTGGACGCCCGTTTAAGGTGTTGTGGGCGTCCCTGACAGAGACGAGGCTCTATCGTACATCTCGGAGTCGTTATACGTGAGGGCACACCGCCCCCGCAGTGTGCCCAGCGACTCCGATGACCGCCATGTATCAGGCACCTGTCTTATTTAGACGATCAGCAAAGTGCACCACAAGCTACCACAAGTAGACGATAGCTTAGCCCTTGATGGTAAGGTTGGAGCCCTTTATATTCTTATAATAATCACTGATCATTTATAATTTTGCCTTTCGCAATATCTAACGATAATAAAAGAGTTGAATTAATACTGAAGCTAAGATATAGAACTGTGTGAATTGTAAGTTATGAAATCAAGCTTTTGTATAAATAAATTAGGGAGAGATCGGCTGGAAATTGCTCGAAGGTAGAGGAAATTAATGCGTGTAGCAGGCGCGAACATCAAAAACTCTTGTAATACAACTGTCAGAACCATATCGCTTGCAAACATCGTTTGAACGCGGTAATGTTATTGTTCTGTGTTTAACCTTAGGTACTAATTTTGTTTGTTAGTTGTGTAAAAGAATGCAAACTATAAATTGAAGCTGGTCGTTTTTTAGAATGTTTTTATTTTATATATAGAATATTGTATTGACAGTTTGTTGTTTATTCTTAGTCTGGTTCTTGTTTGAGGTTTGAGGTTTTTTTTGACACGTAATAAAGTATTGAAGTGCATATGGTGTGATTCTATATTTTCTCCTAAAATACCACTGTGCTGTTTTCCGCTACAAGTTGTCTAGCACATTATAACTAGATTAGATACAAAGTTTTTTTTGTAAAATTAATTCACGTTAATGGTTCATGGATAAAATCATCAATTAGCTAATTCTTTGCAGCAGTTTAAAATTATAATAATCATACTGTTTATATTTTAATGTACCTGCAATTGCGTTATTTTCACGTTGGTAGTTAACATAAAAAAATTGCCATAATTCTATTAAAAATATTATTAAACAGTAATCCAAATGTAACAAAAATATGTTTGTTCATGCGTGTTCCTAATGTAGCGACATCTAGTAGCGCTCGCTTGAACTATTTTCTACAATAAATTTAAATAAGATTATTATATCTTTAGATATTGTGTTTAACTCCGTATATCCACTACATTTCATACGCAACATTGGATTTGAAATATTTAATTAATTTAAAAAAAAACTTTGAATATTTTTTTTCACAAAACTTGGTCAACTTGATATATTTTGATCTATTTCAATAGAATAAATAACATTTTATTACCTTAATCCACCAATTTCTACATAAATATTAAAATAATCATATATTTTCACACTATGTTATCTACAACAAAAAGCTTCAGACTCAGCGAGTTCCAACTTCTGAAGTGATTGGACCTGTGTACTTTCTACAGCAGTCTGAATACAAAACTAATGATAATAAAAATATTCTTGTAGATCTAGATTAGATATCTACTTACAATATGAGGCTGGACTAGCTCAGACATGAAAGCTGTTAAATAAATAATGAGAAAAATTGGCGCAGAACGCTTAGTACAATCTAATAAATTTAGCTTATCATTATTTCAATCTAACAGATAAAATGAAAATACGATTTACGGACAAAATTGCCTTGGAATGAATTTATTACCAATTCAAATTATACAAGCATTAATCTAAAAAGCCAATTGTAATGAAAAATGCTTTAAAAATGCATTATATTTTCACATTCACCTTGGGAATCGCGAACGGCTTTAAATAACCCTCGATTTAATCTCACAACTTGTATGAAGACTTTATCTCCCGATATTTCGAAGCTTAAATAATGCAGTGTGCCAATAAGAACGCTCTTTGATACAGTAAGCCGGGCCGAATCCGAACAATAACCGAGATTTATGAATCATTCCACTTTTGTTGCTCACTGTACCTTCGTCTCGTGGGACCTGCGGGCCGACCTCGCGCGGTACAATCACTTATACAAGTGGATTCTATCCATTTACGCTCCAACGAATTATGTATGGATTATTAATTGTACCAGCTCGGGTCTTAGGATTTGCAAATTTACGTTGTGTTACAGGGGTTTTGGCGTTTATAGTGAAGGGTATTTATGTATTCTGAAGCAATTTGTTAAAAAAATACTTAAAACTATGTGTAGTCGGTCATACAAAACACACTTAGACAAAAAGAAAAAACGTTATTAAATTTTGGGGTTTTTAATAATAAAAAACTAAGTTGTATACATGAATGAAATAGCGTATGAAAAATAGAACGCCACCCAATCACAGGCGTAAAAAACTAAGAGTAAAAAAAAATCAGCTCGCTACATTGTTTTCAACTGCCTGACTGAAGTCATCGAGCGTCAGTTATCAAAATAAAAAATATTTTTGTTCGCCGATTAATTTATTGAAAAAGGAACATATCTGATGGAAAGTGAGGACAAACATTTTCGAACACTCAAAACCTACGAGTGCACAAATGTTTAAAAAAACCTGTCTTGCAAAATGCATGATAGAGTTTAGTTAGAGTTGAGTTTAGTTTTCCAAGGAAGGTCAGTTTGAAAGCCATTGGTTTTTCACTAAACAGTGTCTGAACAATATGCTGCGGTTCTTTTTCAAATCAGTTGATTCATGTGCAGTAAAACCCGGCTTCAGCAAGGCTTTACCAACTAAAGACTTGCAAGTCACCAAGGAGATCAACTTTTTCCATATTTTGGTGAATAGCCGTTAGTGAAACACTAGAGATGTGTCCCAGGTCCTTTGTTAGGTCATTTCCCATCCAAATTAAAACTTATTTTAATTCGCACAGTTACGAAAGTCTTTTAGTTGTAGCCCGTAGTTTTGTATAGGGTTGTCACACGTATGCAACTATTTACAATTATCTTTTAGGTTCTATCAATAGTTTTATCCCAAAAAAGAAAAACATGTTTACGTGAGGTATGTAAAACGTGTTCGTTTTTTTACATATTAAATACTTATCATCCAGAACACGCACAATTTCATAATCCAGGTAGTTTAAGTGTAACTTATCTATTTAGGCATTATGCAGTTTAATCAGTGGGAGGTGGCGAATCGCTCGCTCTTTTGTTTTGTGTCGGCTTTTTTAAGTCTTATTGATGTTGTTTCTCAATTAAATGGGGCAAACTATTGGCAAGAATGTTACTTGTAGGAAATTAGGAGAAAGGCATAAGCCTTTGCATATTGAAAGTGTTTAGGTAAGTCACTATCAACTGCTCAGTTTCTAGTAAGATATTTGATGCTACTATATAAGTAAAAGTTTTGAAGCGAAGCCTGAAGAAGGAATTTAGACAGACTAGGATCTTCCCATATCTTGTGTAGTTGACACTTTATGCACGACACGGCAACGCACTTACCACCAAGTGTTATTCTGCCTAGCCAGTATAAAAATAAGAAAAATTTTCACACGAGCGCGGCAACCCTAATACAAAACAGTGTACTTAAAATCTATCTGCAATAGTCGCGCGGGGACTGCAACATTATCTTTTAAGACACTAATATGATTAGTTCGCTTTAAAACAACTCTACTTTGACAAAGTATTTAATATTCACAAACTTTTATCGTAATAAAAAAAAAAGTTTATTGTAACGGTTGGGCTGTAGGGCGCCTTCAGTCATTTTATAATTTTATACCCAAACTTTATTTTGATAGCTCGCGTTATTTTATGATTTTGGGGGGTTAAAAGTGTTTTCCGTTATATGAGCATTTTTATGGTTGAAGCGCTTTCGAGAATATTTTGAACTGGCTAGACTGCTAAAATTGAATTAGGGTGTTGAAAGTTTAAGGTAAGCTAAAAGTTGAAAATGGTTAAAATTTGCTGTATTTTTTTAAAATTGTTTACTATACCTTTTTTATAAACTTTAACGTTACGTGCAGTTTCCACAGATAATTATACTGATTTTAGATAATATAATTCAATGTGCCAGAGTCATGAAACTGCAACCTTACTTAGACTGCATTCACACTAGTTTTGTAGTTCTTGCAATATTTCTTTCCAGTGTAAGATAACATATTTGGTTCCATAGATTTAGCTTGATAGGTTTAGCTTCTCCAAGCACGGTCCCCAAAAATCCTATCATATTATATGTATCTTATTTTCACATTTGCAACAATTTCAAGACTATTTTCGCGAAAGCCGGGCTTATTTTTATCGGCTTTACATCACGAAGATGTTAAAGCCGGCACAATGAAGCCGAGTGCTGATACAGCGTTACTGTACAAAGAATTACTGAAGTATTCCTCGCGCTGATTTTTATTTTAACAATATTCGGAACATTTTATTCCGCAGCAGCCGGGTTCTGTGAATTATACTAAACTAATATTATTTTTAAAAATTTTATATTCTCTGTTGAGATAACCAGGTTACTCCTTTATTCGGTCGGTTAGTCGGGCGCTGGGTGAGTGAATTTTAGAATAAGTCCTTTGGAGACTTCGTCATTATAATTTGGTATTTAAATATGTTGTTTTTAGTACATTGCGGTAAAAGGCTCGGTGTTTCTGGAAGGTCACTGGGGTTAAACGCATTCACAGAATACTAAGGATGATCATCTACAGTTTTAAAAAGTTGTCTATTTCTTTCACCTTTTTAATACTGATTTTTTTCTTGTAGATGAGTTTTAGTTTTGATCTTACTATTTATTTCAATTACTGCGTAACAATTAAGCAATCACTTGATTACTTAAAATTTTGGTTACGTGTTTTACTTCGTTACTTATAGTATATAATAGCATATCCTGTAATTATACATAGCTCTATACAGTTAAAACTATTATCCGGCCAAAACAAAAATATACATAAACATATTTTCTTTGATAAATAGTTTTAATTGTATGTATGGACCGTAGCACTTGATCGTCAATAGTCTCTGCTTACCCCATTCGGACAAAGGCGTGAATATATGTATACATAAACATGTTAATTCCCAACAAAAAGATAATCCGAAGTAGTTCACCCGAACCCTAAAACCCTTCTTTAGAAATGACGATTTCACACACTTATTCAGCCGTTATAAAAAGCTGTGAAAAGGAAAAAAAATGAATAACGTTTACGACGTCATTAACTGGCTTTTATTGCCGCTTGCTTAAAGATGTTACATGGTTTGTTACCAAATATAATGAGGTTTTTAGAGGAAATTGTCTCTCCACTTTGATTTTATTTACGTCGGAATAGCCTGTCCTTAGGCGTTTTGCGGCTTAATCTGTGAGAGGTGGCGTATCGCTCGCTCCTTTGTTTTGTGGCTATTTTATTCTATTTGTGAACTGTCTGAGCCGTCATTTTGTCTGTGGCGTAGTAAGAGAAACACCTATACCCAGAGTGAGACTGCCTCGGTGGCGTAGTTGTACGGTATGTTTACTTATCTGAGGTCTCTAGTTCGAATCCCGGGTCGGGCAAAGTGTTATTCGATGTTTTTTTAATTATCAGCCCAGAGTATAGAATTTGTACCCGATATGGCGATAGCCTAGCCTCGTAGAACAGTACACCTCTGTCTACCCTTTATGGGAAAAAGGCGTGAGTATATTTATATATATTGTATTAGACCCCCATAGGTAACCCATGCATAACGGCAATATTGTAAAATAATAGAGTAAGGCCCGTATTCACAAACAATACTTTACTCAGTGTTGAAGTAACCCTATGCTAAGTAAGACATTTCTCATAGTGATCTTTCCGCTCAGCCTTTTTATTCATAAACAATACTTGAGTCACCGTTTTACTATGGGAACGCACAGTTTCCAATGCGGATCAGTGATTGGTCAATTACTGTTGCTAATTTCTCCCGCGAATTACGTGTGAGTGTAAAGCGCCTTTGACAACTTCAAATATTTACATGCCAAATATTTTATAAAATTTCCTTCCCACATTTTTAAGCCGTAAATTAGGTCAGGTCTAAATCGACAAGTGGCAATAGTATATGAAGAACAATATCTTTAGCAAATCGATAGCGTCTTCGAAATTCTTCAGCATTGTAAAAAAACAAAAGGATTTTGAAAATCTCGAATAATATGAAATGAAAATGAAATGAAATGAAATGAAATGAAATGAAATGAAATGAAATGAAATGAAATGAAATGAAATGAAATGAAATGAAATGAAATGAAATGAAATGAAAATAATTTATTGAATCCATTAAAATGTTCAACATTGTTTAGATTCAGTCATTTTTTGAACTACCACCCGGTTCGGAAAGCGGTTTTCACTAGAGAAGAACGGGCAAGAAACTCTAGTGTTGCTCTTTTCAAAACCAGTTTACAATGTATGATTATTACAAAAATTACAAGTTGGTTTAAATCAGAGCAGTTCATTAATAACTTGTTATGATTTGCAAGTAGGATATAGTTGAATACGAATAAGTTTACTTTATATTTAATATGGCTGAGAGAAACGAAACGAAGTAACCCATAACGAAGAATCAGTATACTCTGTTTTGCCAACGCAATAAATAATTATAAAAGCGTTAAGTAATCTATTTATCAATTACAAAGTAAGCAAATCGGACAGACCAGTCCACACAAGCAGCACCCGTTCACGAGTATGACGCATGTGCCAGCCATCGGCCTCCTCAACCATGCTACAGGGAAGTGACCGACCCGGCACACGACGCCACCGCAAGCACAGACTTTTAAGCGAGCATGACTTATCCAATCGCTTACAAAGCAAAACAAAATAGTTTAAGTTACTTAATATAAATGAAATTATACAGAGCACACTAATACCTCCGCTCCAAGATACTATATATTTAATTAATTTTATACTATACTATTCCCAAGCCTTATTATCATCTAGATATTCTGAAATTTTATAATAAGCTTTATTGCATAATTTTTGCTTGATAGTAGCTTTGAATTTTTCAATACTTAAGGCTTTAATATGAGTGGGAACTTTGTTATAAAAGTGTATACAGTAACCCTTAAAAGACTTGCTGATCCTGTGGAGTCTGGTCTTATGAGTAGCTAAATTGTTCTTATTTCTAGTATTTTTATTGTGAATATCGCTAATCTTTCGAAAGTTTTCTTTATTTTTATGGACATACATTAAATTTTCAAAAATATATTGTGATGCCACTGTCATTATATTTATTTCTTTAAATTTTTCTCTAAGAGAATATCTGGACCCTAGCGAATAAATTGATCTTATAGCTCGCTTTTGGAGAACAAAGATGGTATTAATGTCAGCAGCACCACCCCACAGTAAAATTCCATAACTCATCAGACTATGAAAGTAGGCAAAATATACCAAACGAGCTGTATCAATATCAGTCAATTGACGTATCTTACCCACCGCGTAGACTGCGGCGCTCAGCTTTTTAGCTAAAGCGACTATATGAGGACCCCATTGAAGTTTGGGATCTAATGTGATTCCCAAGAACTTAGTTGTATTCACAAGGCTCAACTCATCCCCATTCAAAAGAATGTTAGCGTTAACTTTTTTGACATTAGGAGTCACAAACCGTACACATTTAGTTTTCTGACTATTTAGTAACAAGTTGTTAACGCTAAACCAATGTACGATTTTTGTGAGGGTGTGGTTTACATCGTCAATAATGGGTTGATGTCGATTCAGTTTAAATAATAAAGAAGTATCATCTGCAAACAACACGACCTCACAGTTGTCCCTTATAAAAAAAGGTAAGTCATTAATGTAGATTAAAAAGAGGAAGGGTCCAAGAATCGAGCCCTGCGGAACTCCCATAGTAACAACAGACCCAGGAGATCTTTTTCCGTTGACATCTACACTTTGGACCCTATTACTTAAATACGACTTGCATAAATCAAGCGCAACGCCATTTACACCGTAGTGGCTTAATTTCCTGATAAGAATTTCATGGTGAACACAATCAAATGCTTTGGATAAATCACAGAACACACCTAAAGCGTCCTGTGAATTCTCCCAAGCATCAAATATGTTATGTATAAGCTCCACACCAGCATCAGTAGTGGAGCGACCCCGAGTGAAACCAAATTGTTTACCATGAAGTATTTTATTTTTTGAAAAATAAATTTGAATTTGATGAAGCATCAGTTTTTCAAAAATTTTGCTTAATGAAGGTAGTACTGAGATAGGTCTATAGTTGGAGGGGTCATCTGTACTACCAGATTTAAAAAGAGGTATAATTTTACTTAACTTCATTTTATCAGGAAATTTCTAATATTTCTTGTACTTATCGTCCTGCGTTCGGTAAGGACATTATTTATATAATTGTCGAACTCCTCCTCGCTGCTGTAATCCATCGCATTGAAAATTGAAAAAACCTTATGCAAAACACATAAAATGAAATGGCATATACATTACCAATCGACACTATGCGTTGCGTAAAATAGCTGTTGAGTTTCTTTACCTGAGGGCCTCCATAAGTGAACGCATAGGGTCAGTCATCACTCAAGTATTGTTTTTGAATCCAAATTGACAATTCTGTGCGTTTGGCTACACTATGCGTCCTCATAGTATTGTTTGTGAATACGGGTGTAAGTGTGTTTACGAATGGCCACTTCCTTGTCAACTACCCAGGACAATAAAAAAAAAATATTTTCCTATGGGAAATCTCGGACGAAGTAAATTGCTGTGGTTTTCGTCCCAAGTAAACTACCAACAGCAACTAGCATGGATTATATTGTATTTAAACTGTCGATTACATTACTAACTTAATAGGTATGGCAATTTCTGATTCGATTAAATAATAAAGTCACCTTTTGGCTTTCAAAAGCATCGATATTACGTTGGCGATACAGAAAATTTTATGTTAATCCTAAGTACCATAAATAATACATAGGATTTAAATAAATTCAGTACTCAGTAATCCCTATAATCTAGTCCATTTTGGTACTAACCAAATGTGTTTTTTCAGGATTACCTCCATCACAAAAGGTCGCCATTGTTGTCGGATGGATGCGACAAAAACTATTTTCGGCTTAAACAATTCAAAACTAGGCTACACTCTTTTTGTTCGGCGCCTATTCGGATCAATACGGTTGGCTATAGCCCAATTATTTGCGGTTTATTTACACATAGTTATAATTACGCATACATCAATGAAAGGATGAATATAAAAGGCTTCAGCCATGTTAAGCCCTAAATTGCAGGATAGGCTTCTGAAAGTTAATTCTTTTTATTTATTTTTTGTTTGCAAGCCTGGTTGACAGTAGTTGTAGTTGTGGGTATGTATCTGAGATACTCTGCGGTAATTTACTTCCCCGATAACCATATGAGATCGGTTATTTACGAGGGTATTTCTACACTAATTTGACCTACAAACAAGAGCGTGCTGAATAGTTAAAGAAGATACACTCACAATTTGTTTTTTACCCGTTGATTAAGTTGCTACAGTTAATAAGTATAAGGTAAGTGCTGTGGAATTAAAAATTAGTATCTAGTGTTACATAATCTCTCGACAGTTAACATAATTATCTTCAGTCAGCTTGAAACCAGATCTATATCTGTATCAGCCCATCTACATCCCACTGCAGGGCACGAGCCTCCCCTACAACCGAAAGCACGATAGAGAGGGGATAGGCCATATAGTTTACTACGCTCGCCTAGTGCGGGTTGGTGAAACTAACATACATAAACTCACGCCTTTATCCCCGAAGGGGTAGGCAGAGGCGCCACCAGGACACCCACATTTCGCCTTGTATTTTACGTCCCACGAAAAATATCACTTTGCCTGACCCGGGACTCGAACCCGAGACCTCAGCTTTGTAACCGTACCGTAATACAACTACGCCACCGAGACAGTCAAACCAAATATACCAAAAATACTTTATTCTAACTTGAATAAGCTGATTTCATGACAGTAACCTTGGGACCCCAGTCTAATTTAAATCCTTACGCTTAAAAAATATACACTACATATTTTCAGCATAATTATAATTTGGCCCCTAGTATTTTTGCTTTGACACAACTAGAGTTGAGAAAAAACCCACTTTACGTAATAAGGGGACAAAAAGAGTTGTAACTTAATCTTGTTGTTTGATTGCCTCTTCATAATAAATGAAAAATAGGCTTTTCTATTTTGTCAGTTGTTGATGGACAGTTACACAATCAACGTCAAAAGATTATTGGCGAAAGGAAAATTATACAGATTTCCAATCGAGGATATAATAGTTAATTATTCACAGTACGAAAACCTATTTTTAAATATGATCATGGCTTTTATTCCAAAAACTCTAGGAGTTGGGAAGGAGACAGAGGTGTGTAGGGATTATCATCATGTTATCTATATTGTACACTTATTACGTCACCGTACGTCGGCTTCTACGTCACTAATTATTCAACATGTTTCTTGTGTCGTGGGCAATAAGGCTACCATTTGGGCACGAAAACTAATGGACGAAATTCGGCACCCAAAGATGTACCAAGATTACATCATTATTGATGTAATTTAAATTTAAAAATAGAACAAGTTGTAGATGAAATTACACCAACACCCAGCGCGATCGTTTACCAGAAAAAAAATAACACCAGGAATTTGTATCCAGATTGAACTCGGTACAAGCTTTTAGCTAACCTACGCCTTAAATTGAAATAGGGTATACACGTATAGTGGAGTATACAACGGGGACTATACAATTTGCAAGTCGGAACAGGCGCGGGCGTAGCTTTGAATATTTTGCGATTGGCGATTTGACTTTAAAATACGATGCAACCGCTTATCAAGTGGCTCCGCTCTGGACCCTAATATTTTGCTTGTTTGTTCAAGAGCCCTCGGCTAACAGCCTATCTGCACTAATTTAATTAAAACCGGGGGGTTTCGTCGGGTCCGCAACGCGGTATCTGCCAGTTACATACGTCATCGTTGCGTCACAATCCGTTTGATACTTAGGTTCGTGTGTTCGGTGATCGTTTCGTTTGTACGGTGATGGCTTAGGTTAAATGTTTTGATTTGTTTGATACATTTTACGATGTGTCGTTTGTATGTTTATGCAAGTATTATAATTAGAAGCGACAACAGAGACAACACGTTCGAAAAAAAAACACGTCAGGTGGTGTATCATGCTTCTAGAATCAGTTTACTTTAAATGTGAAATTTTAGATTAGAACGACTTATTATAATTCGATAAATAATTAGTTTTATAATTAAATCAACCATAGCATTAGTCGTAAAAATTTAAAATTCGCTGTTATTCCTTATTGTCGTCGAAAGTTCTAATGTTTAGACATCACCCTCCGTACAAAAAAAGCTTAGAACTTGCTTTCTTTTGTCATAATATTACAAAAAAAACCACTTTCTATACTCACACTACGAGCACATGAAAATATAAAAACATGTATACACTATTAATTTTTCTAAGTTAGCTTTGAAGTCAAGAAATCATTATTTTGCAATACATGTCTTCCCACCATTAGAAGAGTCAATATCATAATCGTATCTTCGAGGCGAGAAACTCTCCCCTTGTAAATGGGGCTTTACTTTAGTCAGTAACGATGTATTCGTCCATACCCAAATTGTGATGATGTCTTTGTATACGTCCCATTTAAATTTTTTATTCTCTTACCACCAATTCATCCTTACCTGTACTCATACACCGCATTAATAATTTATTATATTTGGCATTAATATTATTAATATTCCCATTTATAGTAATGTAAATATTATAAATCTCTCGCTTATAAGGTCACGCGCGAACATTTCGGTTTTCCACTCCCGTCTAATATTATTTTATTATTTCTGTAGGAACAGGTATAAACGTGCTCTCGAGAGAATGTCTCGAACGAAAGGAATCCTATCAAGAAGCAGAATTCTAACTTAAGTATTAGACTCGGGGGTACTGGGGTTTCTTAGCGAAAGTAGCGGTAATAGGATCGAGAGTGGAATAAAAAATATAAGCTAGTGTTGAGAAGTACATTATTGGTGTGTACTGAAGTGATTTTATTGAAGAAATTGAAAATTATAGTGTGTTAGCTGTTGTACGTGCGTGGAGGCACGTATGGGACGTGTGGAATATTGAAGAACCCATGTGTTACCGCGCTTCGGTGCCTTGCCTTTGAGTGGATATTGTAAGGGTCGGCGTGATGTGGTTTTACTGCTGTTGCAAAAATATCTGAGAAAATATTTTGCTTCATGGTAGCATCACCCAAAGGCAGGCTGTCAGAGAATGCCTTATCATGTCTACATACTCACGCCTTTTTCCCAGAAGGGGCAGGCAGTTGCCATATGCGTGTCTGTCGCATTCCGGGTACAGAATCTGTATGCTCGGTTCCAATATGATCGGAACAATTGTGTTAAACGACGAAATAGTTATGTATACTATATTTGAATTGTACTGTGCTTTAAACCAGATGCATCGCAGTTACTTTGTCGTACCCGAGTTAAAATGCATTAAATGCGCCTGTAAACTATTTTAAAAAAAAGGTAATATTTTAAAAAGTAACCAAATAAATTTTAATTCAGATGTAAAGTAAATTATCTGATCTAAACAGAACACCAGGGTATCACAATTCGCGAATTAACACTTAACATAATATCAGAGAGAATATTGCTTTTCCACGCTTAGAAAATTTTCCAATTACCATGATCGCTATTAAAATAACTTTTTTTAAAACAGCTACAGTAACATTTCCAACGTTCACAATTTATTTACTTTTTTCCAACTACTTGAAAGAAAATTCCTATGTTGTTCTTTTGAGTTCGCAGTTTTATACATATCCTAAAATAGCTTTTATAATGTGTAAATATTTATACGACATAATATGTTTTTCTGTTAGACATACACTTTCATAAAGTCAGTAAACTTTCGCCTTAGCAGTTCATTCTAGGCACATATAGATTGTTAGCTAATTTGTAGCAATCGAAACCAACAATTATAATTATCCTTTTATTACTAAACATCACCAATCTTGGCTTATATTGGCTCCAATCTTCGCCCAAACCCAGAGATAAAAATATACCATGTCTATATCAACTTGTATAAACGAAAACCGAGATATCACAAAAACATATCATACGTAACTACATAAACTCACGCCTTTATTCCAGCAAGGATAGGCAGAGGTGCTACCAGGACACCCAAATTTTGCCTTTTATGTTCCGTTCCATAATGTGACAGGGCAATTGATAGGCTGCGAGCCTATCCACCAAGCCACCTAAAATAGACTTATCAATACAAATACTTCGGCATCCGTCAACAAACAAAACCTTGCATAAGCCTTTGCAGTAATATCGGCATAAACGGAACCTTAAAGCATTGCAACACGATTTGCTTTGCAAAAGACCCAATCTTGGTCGCCGGACAGACGTGCCTGGAATGCTCGGAATAAGGATTTGACTTTAAAATTAAGGAGATAAAACAAGGACCTACTTAAGGAACCTCCCGGAACATTGATTTTCAATACGACAGTGTTTTGATGGACAAATGCCCAGAGGCTTGTTTGAAGGTTTGGGACGTGATTTTTTGTTTCCTGAGAATATTTTAACAGATATTGATCATTCACATTGTAAAACTAAAAAAACACATATACAAACATTGAAACGTATCATAGTAGGTACGTATACCAGGTGATATACACATGGTATTTATTGTAACCCATCGCCCCAGGTGACATTGTAGATGATTTGAATATAATCTGAGATGATGTTTGTCAAAAATAGTGGTTTTAGTTTCACGATTGCTGGCCATTCCGTAAACCAAACAAACGAAATCAAACCTGGTACAATGTTACCTGGGGTGGTTAGGGAAACGTGGAAAATGTGGAAAAATATCATCTGATATGAAGTTTAGACACTCCTCATACTCATTATTATCATCATAATCCTTGATCACAACTCACAACAAACCCAGTGTTAAACACAGGTTCCCCGCCCTTTCATTGCTAATTGTTCCACCTTACGTGGCTCTTTAAGATACTCATAATGCGGAGATGTAATCAAGAGTTATTACTGTAATATTGCGAAACTTGTTATTAATTTATTCACACTATACAGGGTATATCCAGAATGCGGTCGAAAACGAAGCCAGGTGGTAGTATTACTGACTTCAGACCCAATAAAACTAAACCTTTGCAAAAAAAAGCCATATTTTTTTTTGTTTTGCTTTACGCCGTATTTGTGTGGCCGTAAATACATAATTTTCCTAACATAATATACTTATTGGCTATATTAGCTTAATATCCTATGGCATTTTCTCTCAGTTAAACCTAAGGCGGTGCAGAAATGCAGAGATAATATTTTAACTTAAGCAAAATCATTGAGTTGCCAACAGCTACCGGTAGATCTGAAGTGGGTTCGATTCTAGAGAACGACTATGTTTCAAGAGCACGTTAAGCAATCGATCTGGGTTGTTGAAATTTGGCAGTAGCGCAAGTTATTGAAGCCCTTCAGATACTAATAGTTTGAAGATTCTCATCCGACAACTTAGTGCGCGACCATCCTGTAGAAGTTGGGGGAAACGAAATAGTATTAAAGTTAGAATTACTAGAGAGCACCTCATTAGACGTTCTATGATCACCTAAACTATACCGACAAATGGGAGATCATAACCAGTATATTTACCAACGTAATTCTACTTTACGTACCGAGCTAAGTTCTAAGTTCACCACAAATAAACTTTATTATTATCGAAGAAACTTCACCCGAAACCATTAAATTCTACAGCCGTAATCAACTTAAAATTTCTCCTTAACAACCGGTAACCAGGATACACTTTAATAGTGGTTCTTTGAATTAATTAGGCACCCGCCATCTTCGAATTAGTGTTCGGCGGGCTGACTCCTTTATTAAGTAAGTCCCGTGGGCGGGGACGGATTCGACGGAATTCGTGGGTGCTAAACCCACATCGGACAATGCTGAGATGTCTTCAATTGGATTTCTTAGTCAAATATTTGTGTCACGACTAACTACGACAGAAGTGACAATTATTTCTAAATCTGGGCAAGTTTCGTAGTCTCTGAGAGACCTGTCGAGCTTAGATGCTCATCATTGATACCTTAGGTGTAATTGTTGCTTCTAGTTGATAGAAGTTACTGACAAAACGCGTAGCACATGAGTTACTAACTTTCTCAATGGTTAAGGATCACCATAGTACTCACGAGATTCTGAGGTCGTAGATAGATTTATCGGTGCTTAGAAAGGGTAAGAAAGAGGCAGCAAAGAAAGGCAAAAGCAAGAAGGTTTTAGATTTAAGCTGTGTTTAAATTTTAGTTATAAGCTAAATCCCTATGTAGCGCAACTGTGTATTTTATATTTATCTAATATAGACCCCAAATGATGAGCTCAATACAGCCCTCCATAACAGGCAAGATATTCGGAAGTTAAGGGGAACCTTGACCTAGGGCTCCCGAGGGATGCCGGCCGTAACTAACCGGCCCACCAGACGTAACGGGAACCGATGAATTTAAAACGGAGCCAGGAGAACAACCCTTTGTTTATTGAGGTAACGTAATATTGTCGGAATTTTTCCCTGATCAGATAAATGATTTTATTGGGTCCTGTTTTTTTTGTATTTGGTGCTTTGGAGTTTTCTTTAGCAGAAAGTGAGTAGGTATAATAGATCGGAAAGAACCATTATTGTCAAAATCACCTCTTGCAACATTTTATAATAACACTTTATTTCATTACAAATGATGCTTCCAGAACATCGATTCTGTGTTGCACTGTAACTAATCTCAGTTTAAAAAATCTAGAACCATCTGATTCAACTAAGCGAGCCCCCAAATAGGCAAGAATCACGACACACTCCATTACTTAGTCTAAATAAATTGCCTCCATATATCCAAGTTGGATCTATTAAAACCAGTTAAACGGGTTAGGATCGCGAAAAGTAGTAGTCAGTGTCCAAAAGGCCCCTTCAATACATTCGGGTAAGTGGCGCGTTACTCCTCCGGCAATATCCGGACTAAACCGGAAAAAACCGGATTAAAAAAGGGTTACGTTAATGGTCTGGCGCAGTGAAAAGTGATGCAATTACTGTGAAATTGATTCTCTATCTTTTGTTCTTTGATGCATTGATTGGATCTTACGATTTTTTTGCCCCAGATCTTTTTGCGGATAAGCAACCGTTTTATTTCAGTTATATGTGGACTTAATATGTTCGATTTGATAAATTTTAACATCTTACTATAATATTCGGACTTGTGAGTGCTTAAATAAATAAATAAATAAATACATCGATTAGCTTAACGATTGACTTAATTTCGTGCTATTTCACTAAATTAAATGTAAAATTAAACTTTCTTATTTCCCTAAATATATGTGCATCACATAAATATCCAGGACTCAAATCCCACATAGAATAAATTGAAATTTATAGAAACACTCGTAGTGACACTTTTAAAACAAATTTATACAATTCGGTAGTTCCGAGTCGCTTTCGTAGCGAAACTTTTTACCGTAGCCAACTGAACTTCGTTATTCTAAATCCATTCTATTTTGAATTGTGAAAAAGTAAGCGGATCTAGATTGGCTGCTTCTAAACTCAACGGCATTTAATGATGCTCATTCGTCGGGTGACTAGATTGACTTTCGTGATTGTGTATTTTAAGTGAATTGTAAAGGAGTGCGTTGGAGCAATGTCCTTAAGATAGTTTTTATTTTGCCATAGGATATTAAGCCAACTTGTACACAGTTGTATATAGTGTATATATAGTGAATTGTGTGATATTGGGTTTTGCATACATACATACATAAACTCACGCCTTTATCCCAGAAGGCAGAGGCGCCACCAGGACACCCACATTTCGCCTTGTATGTTCCGTCCCATGATGTGATAGGGGGCCTATCGCCATTTCAGGCACAAATTCCTGGCTGCGGGCTGATAATGAATAGAAAAACCTAATATCACTTTGCCCCACCTGGGATTCGAACCCGATACCTCAGCTTTGTAGTCGTACCGTAGTACAACTACGCCACCGATTGGGTTTTGCAATTTATTTTAAGCCCGGGGTCAGGATTTTGTGCCCGATATGGCGATGGGCTCGCCCCCTATCACATCGTGGGACGGAACATAAAAGTGTACGTAGAAGAGCCTCGATGATATCATGAATTATTGTTGGAATGTGTTGGCTCGAGCAGGGTGGTACTGATGTCTCATACTAATTTTGAGGGGCCGGCAACTCACCTACTATATAAATCTTGTAAATTTTATGAACCTCTATTTTATTCATTTTATTTTATTTTATTTTATTTTATCACTACTCTATTCGTCCACTATATCCGATAAAAAAAGAGTTTTAACGCAGCCATGGCTAGTTAATTACACCGATAGTAAAAAGCTGCTTAAATACAGTTAGAACTTGTTTTGACGAGTTCGATTCGAATTCGGTTATTTGAAAGAGTATTTATATTGAGCAGTACCGGCCAGTGGATTTATTTGCCAACTTTTTATGTAATATGTAACAAAATACTATGCCGCATACCTGGAATAAAGCTAGGTATACTAGTCGAATAACTGGAAGACTTTTAGTTAGAATCATCAAAACTGAAAATATTAATAACTACCTTGATTCCTTGACCTTAGTCTAGCCAGGCCTGTTTCATGTTTTTGCAATGCCAACCTTATTAAATTTAAATAAGGAACGAATTAAAAATATTTTTGGCGTTCTTTATTTAAAATGTAATTCACGTCTCGGTATTAATTAAATTCATTCTCGCCCGCATAGTTTCTTAAGATAGACCTAAAATGAACTATTTTAATGTTACTGTGGAACAAAACATTTTATATTCAAATAAAAACATACAATCCCTACAAGCCTAGCCCGAGGCGCGAATTACTTTAAACGAGAAATAATGAAAATCTAAAAACAAAACTATGAAAAACATTTTCACCGAAGGAGCACTTCAAAGCTTTTAATACCGAAACTTTGTTAAAGAACACTCAAATCCAAAGACTGCTTACAAAACTTTAGACTCAGCGAAATGGCTTTACGAAAAATATCTATCTTGGAATTATCAAAAGTTATTGGAATCATCAAAAGGAGGGCATCTAAGCACCTTATTCGCTCCACGTACGCAAAGAGGCTTTGTCGATGGCACTTATCTTATCTGAACGGACCAAATTGAGCATATTTTAAAACGCACCTCTATTTATCCTGCTTTATGCTCGGAATTTAATGAGATTAATCGGGGTTCTGGTGTAAATATTTAAAAAAATTACAATCTCGACAAATTTAAATCAATTGATATGGTATATGAATGTGGTTTAATTTTTACATTAGGTAGATGTCTAGTTCCTCCTATTATTCTTTTCTTTCAAGCTTTTAAATTTCATAAAACTGACGTCATTAAGTTTTCCCAGGAATAAGGTTTATAAACATATATAAGCCCTTTCAATGGAGCTGTTTCTTGGTTCAGGAAATGAAATATATTATGTGAAAAGAGCGTCAATATTAAAACTATAAACTTACGTAAACGTATCTTCAATATTAACTTGTTTAAAAATCATTAAACTTCGAGCAGCAATTTTGGGTGTCGAGAACGCATTATCCTCTTGTCTGATAAGGCAAAATAGGCATTGATTGAAGCACATGTCACTGTACCACTGACTTTCAAACAAATGCAGTCACAAAGCGACAAATCATAGGCCACCTGTTTAATAATCGGTACATACGCGGCCCGTAAATTGTCGTGCGTCGGTTTAACGCGGGCCTAATTAATTCGGGGCACGTAAACCAGTCGGCGTACTGGCACACGCTTGCCTACATTAAGGTGACGGCTTTTATTGCACCACTAGACACCGTTCGCGGTTTTATTCAACTGATTTATCGCCCGGCGAACCGAGGGGGACTGGTGAATGTTTAGCACTCCATTAAGCCACATGGCCGAGGGCTGGTACCTGGGTGCTTGGAGATAATTATCTCGTGTTTTAAGGGTAAGGAAATATCGTGAAGTAACAACAATCTATTTCAGTTATCTAATATTTTTCCTTCTTTGCTCAATCTGAATTCAGAAATCGTTTGAATATTTATATTCATTTATTATAAAATTGCATAAAACATGGTATAACAGTTGTTCAAATTATAATAGGAGAGTCTACATGTTTTGCTATTATTATAGCGTGCAATATAAGATTAAAACTTAACCCAGGTAACATTTTTATGTTAGTATTTATAATTATGAGATAATAAATTCTTTACAAGGATTTCATAATGCGAAAATGCAGCGTTAGGCCAGCGTGGGACGCATACGGATGGCAAATGCCAGACAAGCAGCCGTTTTTAAAATAATGTCTTATAGCAACAAGGATAAAATATCATTTTAGCCGACGCCTTCAAAGTGTAAGATAAGAACGGACAGAAAGAATGTTAGGAGCTAAGATGGGTGTTTAAAGTAAAAACATTACTATTGATTGTGAACTGAACAATGTAAGTGTTAAACTAACAAACTTGATATAAATTTAATAATAATTAAAGAGCTCAATATTTGTCATCGCGAATGTGAACAATTCAATAGCCTAAAAGGTCCATCATATGACCGATCAGCATTAGACAAGTGCCGTTGACAACCCTACTCAGAATATTAAGGGTAGCTTTGGCCAAGTAGAGTTACTACTATAGTGGATTATGTCATGCTATAGAAGTCTTTATTGTTGAAAACCTAAGTTATGGCCGATTTGATAAAACCATACAGAGGTTTGTTACATCATAATATTAAAAGGCACTACATTTTTATGATATTTAGAACTCAATTATATTAAATAAATACACCCAACAGTCTTAGTCAACAGTATCAGAACTATGAGAGACTTTTCGTTCTCACAAACATCCAGCCCCGAAAGAAATATTTGTGGGCCGCACAAACATTTCTCTTGGTGCGGGGATCGAACCCGCAGCTTCTCGTTTCACAGCCGGCGTCTAACCGACTGCGCCACGGAGACTGTCTCTTATAATTATAGTGCAATGACAATTCCGACCAGAAATATACAAATATATATTTTTAAAGACATTATTTAATAAAAAATAAAAAAGCACCTAATTGCATTTCTTGTTTGCTCTATGAATGCTCAGTCATAATTTTATATTTTACATGTCAGTAGGCCGAAATTGCAGTGTCCTTTCAGCGGTATTTTCGACCCGTATTACCGGGTCAGAGTTTAGGAAATTCATGCAAATGTTCTCCACTGACCCAGTTAGGTAAAAAAGAACAAAAATACCCGCCTGCATTTTGTTATTAGATGTTCAAGTAAGCATTTTATTTAACACTAATTTGTGATTAATTGGCGCGCCGAGCGTTACGTTATTTAATTAAAAGCCGATAGATTTCACAAACATACTTTCTGGTGGTAAATTTGATCAAAGTAACTTTGGGTAGGTATGTTTTTAGCGAAGCGAGAGCTGTGCTCTAGGTTTCTAAGATGGATTGAAAAAGGAATGAAGAGATTGGAAAATTCTAGGGTATTGACTAAAGTTGTAGCGAGCAGAAGCGTCTGTGGTGTTATATTAAGAGTATTAATTATATACAATATTTCTTTATTTTATACCTTTCTTTCTCCTATTTTTACCGGATATATCAAGACTGCGTCCGAAAACGAAACCGGGTGGTAGTTTTACTGGTTACAGACACAATGCAAATAAAAATTTCGCAAAATACGCGACAGTTTTTTTTTTTTAATTTTTTAAACATCGTTGTGTTTGGGTAGTAAATACCTAGTTATTGCGAAAATAATAATTTAAACCACAACGTACCATTGTGTCTTAAAAAATAAAAAGGTGTACATCATTATTTTTAGGAAAACTATGTTTTTAACACCCAAATACGACGATAAGTAAAAAAATACCAAAAAAAAGTTGACGATTTTTTTTGCGAAATTTTTAGTTTCATTGTGTCTGAAGTCACTAATACTACCACCTGGCTTCGTTTTCGGTCTATCAAACTGAGATAATAATTATCATGTCACGATCACATTGCACTACGAGAAATCACCAAATTATCAGTGTTTTTGAACCTACGCTTTAAATCTGCGAAAATTCAGAATAAACGAGCCTGAATGTGCTACCACAATATTTTCCATTTAATCCAAGTATAAATCGGTCCAGGGTGGTATTTGTTAAAGATCTTTTCCGTTTTATTCGCGCGCCGGTAAGAATATTTTATACCTCCTAAGGTATGCTGAAAGGCAATAAAATTTTTTAGTCGACGACAATAAAAAGTCCCGCTCTATAAAAACTGTCTGCATGATACTTTGGAATTTTTACGTAGCAAATCTTAATAGCATTCAATTTTATGAAGCGTTACCGGATTTGAATCATTAAATGTATACGTATTGTAGAAAATGAACGCTGTATTTCTAAATGTTTTGAGGAATATTAAGTGTGATACTTTTATGGTATGAGGAGTGAGAAAGTTGTTATTTTCGTATCCTACTCCAGAATAAGTATTTCTTGATGTGGAATTAAAGTATTTATAATACAAATTAAATGAAATTGTATCGTATCAGCCCAAATAGTCTCACTGCTGGGCACGGGCCTACTCTACAATCGAGAGAATCGATTGAGAGTGGTTAGGCCATATAGTCCACCACGCTGGCCTAGTGCGGGTTGGCAGACTTACAAACCGTAGAAATTCTTTAAAATCGCTACGGTAGGTTTCCTCACGATGTTTTCCTTCACCGTCAAATGAAATGGTGAAATGGCGCAATTTGGAGGAGACCAATTTCCAGCAGTCTATAACAGTTAAGGCTGATGATGATGATGATACAAAAAGTATTAGATTTTCAGTTTATCTGTTAGCCACACTAATAGGCATTGATTACCGGATGATCGTCAATGTATATATAAGGAAATATTAAAATGTGTTATTCTTTAATCAACACAGCAATATTAAACCCACGGGCATTTAAATAAAACTAAAAGTTAGGTATAATATTATATAATATACTCTAATAATTCATTCATTCCACGATGAAAGCAAATTGTAATTCTTGCCCTCCCACGGACAATTTTAACAAAAAATATACAAGACATTCTAAGATTTTTGTAACCTAAGTGGTTACAAAAATCTTAGCAAAAGTTAAGATACCCAAGTTTCAATAGCTACTTTTGCTTTTAGTGTACCGAGAAAAGAAAGACCAGAGTTAAATTGTTCGGACTTACAGTCAGGAGCATCGTCCATAAGGTTTCACGGGACGATTCCGTTCTCTTATCGTCGGGTGAATCAGCGTATCTCCTCAATAGATTTCCGTGAAGTGACAATGCAGCGAAAGGGTCACTAGAGAAGGACAAATATATTTTTCAACGGGAGAGAGAAAGAGAGGATCATAGATCTTGTAGTAGACATGGTAACTACTAGAGGAGTTTGTGACGTTCCATAATTATAATCAATTTCTTTACCAGCGACAACATCTGTGTTAGCTACAAGCTACGTACACTACAAGGCAAAGGCCTCCTCTATAATCGAGAGTACGATTGAGAGGGGTTAGGCCATATAGTCCACCACGCTGGCCTAGTGCGGGTTGCCCGACTTTACATGCCATAGATTTTTTTAACAAGTCCCTATGGTATCCAGGTTTCCTTACGATGGTTTCCTTCACCTCGCAACATAATATCCACTGCTAAATTAATATTTATCATAATCTGGATGTTCTTTACCTCTCCTAAAGATTTCGAGACTGTGACGTCTCAAATTCATATTTACAATAAAGATGCTGATTCAGCCGGACGCTCAAGGACGACTTATTCATAAACTACTAATAAAATTACTCAAGAATATCTTGGCTTATAAAGGTCTCTTCAATTGAATTGATACATATAATCAAATCTTTTTGTAGCTAAAAATACTCAATAATAGACTAAGGATCAAAGCCTATCGCAACCTTAATAGGAAGAGCATATACACATTAAATAAAAGTAAAAAAAGAACTACAAAAAAAGTAATCAATAAATAATTAAATTACATTCAAATAAAGAAATTGAAAGATACAAATTCACATTCGCGGAATCGCTTTGTGATTTCACGGAATACTTCAAAGTAATTTTGTTAATACGATTTGCGAACTTGCTATACGGAAAGATCTTTTATCACCAATTCCTTGGTACGATGAAATTTCCTTTCGTGGATTAGTCTTTTATTTTATTGAAAAAATATAAGCCGACGTGAAGCAACGGCTTCGCTGTCGTGTTAGGTTCGGTGAAATTGCCCAACACTCCTATTTCGGTCCGGCATTCTATTTTCTGCGTTCCAACTATGCTAGATCGGAGGCGCAACTATAATCTAACGGCCGCACTAGATGTTTAATGTCAATTAAATTGTTCCTTAGTATATATTCTCTTTGTAAAATTCTAAACACCACTATCCAATTTTCTCAAACTACCCTCTACATTTTAAAATCCCAAACGAATATTGATAAGTATCTCGCGATACTAAAAACAAAACTGATTTTAAAGCTATCCCACGCTACACAGTCCAGACTTCAGTTGTACACACAATCGTAAAATTCAATTTGGTAACTTTCAACACCGCGCATCTGGGGAGCCACTAGCCGGCAACGATTGTTTTAATACAGAAAATAGGACTTCGGGATTTCGAGTCTATTTTTTGGTTAATTAACTCGGACGATATTGCTGTTTAAAATTTCAGTTAATGAGCTTTGCGGGAGTTTTTTCGGTTGCTTTTAAAGGTCATTTTTGAGGTTTAATAACGAAATTCTCCTTTTTAGGTTACAATTGTAAGGATCTGCAATATGGCTAATGAATATGTGAAAAGGTTTAGTAATTTTGTTTTTAAATAAGAAGATATAAAAGTTAATTAAAGAAATAAAAAATTTCCGATGAAAAAATTACAATTAGTAGTAAACAAATATATTGCATTTGCAGTTTATGTACATCATGTTACCTCAAAGAGTTACTCGCAGCAAGCTTGAACACGATAAATTGAACTACTTTCCTTGAAAACAATATTCTGGTTTCATAAAAGATATTATTTTTACGCGCAATCACAATTTTCTTTATTATAATATTTACATATAGTACTTACATGTTACGCAAATCATGATTTACTTTTATGAAACGTGAAGGAGAAAAAGATTTTTTATTAAAAGGAACGAGTAAAATATTTATATCTTCTGTTACGAGTTTGTGACATTTAATACACTTTTCAACTTGAGCAATAAAAACGACAGATGGGCTCCAAAAACTGCCGCCGAAACAATGTATTTCAGGGGATTATCTAGAGCCAACGGGCATTTCAACTGATAAAATATTATCTCAAGTGTATTTTAGGCAGAAGCATTCAATTTAAATGTGGTAGTGTTTTATGGACCTACATTTTTATGTCGACGTACATAAACTTTTTCCCAGAAGGGATAGGCAGAGGTGCTAGGACACCCACGTTTCGCCTTGTACGTTCCGTCCCATGATAGGGGGCGAGCCTATCGCAATATCGGGAGCAAATTCCTGACTCCGGTCTGATAATGAATAGAAAATCCAATATCACTTTGCCCGACCCGGGACTCAAACCCGAGACCTGAGCTTTATAGTAGTACCGTAGTACAACTACGCCACCGAGGTTTTATGTAGAATGATGTGATAATCGTATGTTGCCAGTCGATGCTCTGTCGAATGCTATTTAAACAGTATTGTCTTCCAATTGTAAGACTTACTGTATAATATTACTTTGTCACGACAGAATAAAAAACAGTATAAGAGTTTAATGATATCGACAATTATCCCTATTTACGAAAAGTAAGTCAAGGTGATTATAAACGGTTTGTGAAGAGACATTTCCCGTATTGATTCTACTCAAATAGTATTCAATAAATAAATTATGACTACTGATTGGGTTTTATTTACAAAAGGGTCTGTTTGAGCTCTGAGACTCAATGCTGTAAACATAACACTCGAAGTAAAAATGAAAAATGTTATGTAACATTTTATGAATAGCCCAACTCTTCAATTACTGTCCGCGTCGATTCACACGTCTAGCACAGGGTTGAAACCGGTCTCATCTGAATACTGGATTCCCGAATTTTTGTAGGAACAAAGGCTATTGACACTGTTAAACAAAAGGACTTGAAAGGAACGCTGGAAACAAAAATCACTCGGTCAACAGAAGTTTCAGCATGAAGGAGAAAATAAAATCCCGATCCATTGACAGTTGATGTATGAAATTTGCTTTTTTGCCGAATCAATTATAATATAAAAAAAGGAATGAATTTGCTGGTTTTTTGCTGTTGAACGGCGAGCTGAGGATGCCATTAGCCTGATGGTAAGCGATACGACCGCTCATGAGTAGAAAACCAAAAAACACCATGATTTACAATGCATCGCTCGGCATTCTATTGCGCTCGCCATCCTGAGACATCAGATGTTAAGTCTCAATATGTCCAGTAGTTACTCTGGCTACAATGTCCATCACACGGAACATAACAGCGCGTTTACATTGCTGTTTGGCGGGAGAAATAGACATTTCGGTGGTACCTACCCAAGCGGCCTCTCGCATATGAGAGACCTAGCACCAGTAGTACCTACCAGTATGTTCACTTAAAAATTGATGTTCCTTTAGGCTTTAACTCTACTCTAATAAAAACCTTTAATGCATGACATTTAATAAAAGATATATAAAAATAAAAATATTGATTTGGAAGTATTTTGTCGTGGCTATTTTTAACCTCGTGCAAAATTCATAGAATAATCCAAGCCCAAACCGGCATAGTATTTTAGTGTCTCTGTTATTTATGTACAAAACACAATTGAAATTTTACGATATCCTTGAAGTGGGGGAATTACGATTTCGATTCCTTTCCGGAAAAGCTCGGAGCCAGTTTACGATCGTCCCGGGAGCGCGGCCAATATCAATGAACTTTTAGTGTTTATATGAATCTTTCTAGCTTGAATTCTTTAGCATAAGTGATGCGGCTTCCGCTAAATCGCGTGATATTTGTTTGGTTTCTTTGAATGTTTTTTTTTTTGGTTCTTAATTTGAAATATGATGTGTTTTTAATCGACGTTTAAAAATGGTTTGGTTTCATGTGAGGTTAGGCTGCCTATTTGAAAACAATTCTTCGGGAATAAGTTTTAGTTTAACGGTGAAGGAAAACATCGTGAGGAAACCTGCATACCGTAGCGATTTTAAAGAATTTCTACGGTATGTAAGTCCGCCAACCCGCACTAGGCCAGCGTGGTGGACTATGTGGCCTAACCACTCTCAATCGATTCTCAGGATTTGTATAGTAGGCCCGTGCCCTGCAGTGGGACGTATATGGGCTGATATAGATATAAATATAGAAGTTTTAGTTTACTTCGCTGGCTTAATAAATGTTTTATGTCTTGGAAACTGTTGTAGTGATTATTTTTGTACACAGGTTTAAAGAAAATGTGTTTAAGGTCATTATGTAAATGTAATATAAATTATATCTACACAATGTTTATGGTACCCTAAATTACTACAATACGCGTACTGGTTAGCAGTGTAGTCAATTAGGGTATTCTTGACACAATTATGCCCGCCAGGCCGAAGTAGAAACTTGAATATGCCTCTAATGGGTCACTGTGTCGGGTTATGCACTTTTGCAGACGGTTATAACTATCCAACCGAAAATATCAACCTACCGACGACAATAAGTTAATAATTATCATAAATGAAATTAATGCATACCATCATAAATAAAATGTATCTTTAATTAATAAATTACATGTAAATAGTGTTTATATTGTATATAATCAAGTTAATAGCTGTTATTATCTTCACAAAAGCAAAGCGAAATAATTATTCTGATCACTTGCAAATCATTAAAACCGCACGGCGCGGCGCGTAATATATCATTAATAAATTTTATAATTCATAAGTCAGGTTGCCCATTTAATTAATATTCATTTTAGTAATCTGAATGTTACTTACTTTAATACAAGCTGATGCAAAAACGCAATAAATTATTTAATTGTAGCCATTTTAAAGATATTTTGAATTTAAGCAGACACAACACTAGAAATAGAATAAAAACATTACCAATTTTTTCCATTTTCTTTCCAAAGTGGTAGTCTATAAAATTACCAGCCGAATTTGATTCTCCACAATTAGGGTATATTGTCAAAAATTGACAACTCTGGTATGAGTTTACAACATCTTATTCGTGGTTTTTCGGTATTTGTCGGCAGATATAGGTAAATTAGAAAGTCGATACCTATCATCGCTCAACTCAATGCAATACACAATTTCTTCAAGAATTCCCTCATATACAGTATTACCAATATACAAAACAATAACAGAAATAGTAAACAATGTATCCTTATATAAAAAAATATTCGTAATAAAACAGCGCGCTGACGACTTCCCGATAGTGATGCTTTTAGTGCGCGTAAACTTTATGTTCTCGCAATTTATCTGCACAAATGAAACGGATTTTGTTTTGCGAATGGTCGGTGGCTTTGTTTGGATTCGCTGGGATTATTATATTTGTAGTAAAGATCTTTGTACTGTTTCGGTGAATATTAGCCTATCGCTGAGCAAGGAGTTTAGATTAAAACATATTTCAGTTATCGTATGTTTTGTCCCTTTCGAACGACTAGAATTTAGTTTGAGCGAAGAAGATAAAACATTTGATAACTTAAATAGGTTTTAAATCTATGAATAAGAGCGTTAGATTATAGTCCACCAAGCTGGCCTACTGCAGGTTGGTCTTCAAATAGGTACTAAATAAATCCTATTTATTGAATGTTGAGAGGACTCTTCTAAAATCAGGGTTAGGAGAAAATGTAGGGCATGGTCCAACTCAGATGCCATGGAAATTCTACCAATATGCACTAGTCCATTGTGGACGAATACGGAATACACCACTGTCAATCGTAGAGAAGACCTATGCCCAGCAGTGGGAAGTATATAAGTATAAACTGATGTTAAATCATATCATGTCATAAAATCCGCATTAGGACACATTCAGTCAGAACTGAGTTTAGTAATAAAGCTATGAAATCCCTATACAAAACCTATTGTTTGAAATGTCCAATATTTCATTTTAAATTGAACTTTTTATTCAAAACAATAGAGAATAACGAATGGAGCTGTCAATTTAAACGAATTTACATAATTCCAACTTTGTATAACAAACGCGTTGAATTAATAATGTTATATTGTAATATTTTATTGTATTAACTCGGCTTCAATAAAAATGCTGTAAACGCATCGACATTGGGGACAAAGGACGTCTTCATTAGAACTATCAATGCCTGTCGTCTCAAGATAAGATGGACTTATGATCACCTGTGATAAACAAAATATATTATTCAATTAGTGTAATAGGTGTGTAACCGTGTTCTATATCTATATCAGCCCATATACGTCCCACTGCAGGGCACGGGCCTACTCTACAATCGAGAGAATCGATTGAGAGTGGTTAGGCCATATAGTCCACCACGCTGGCCTAGTGCGGGTTGGCGGGCTAACGTAACCGTGTTAATTAAATAAAAAAATATACTGTTGTGACTAGCGGGTATTTGTCTACACTGTACCAGGTGTACCACTGTATTAAACATTAACAGCTTCATTCTTACACAGGATTTTAAATCTTCTTTTAACCTATTCAGGTAATCGAGTGTTTTGTCTCTTTCGAACGACTTTAGAATTCAGTTTGAGCGAAAAAGACAAAACATTTGATAACTTAGATAGGTTTTAAATCTGTATATAAGACCGTAAGCCTTAAGATAAAAGTACCGACTCTCATTGAAGATTATCTTTGTCAAACAGTATTGCTTCTTCATGAATGAGAGGAATTCCTCTCATATGTGAGAGGCCGCCTGGGTAGGTACCACCGCAATGTCTATTTCTCCCGCCAAACAGCAGTGTAAATGCACTGTTGTGTTCCGGTTTGAAGGACATTGTAGCCAGAGTAACTACTAGACATATTGAGACTTAACAACTTATGTCTTAGGATGGCGAGCGCAGTAGAATGCCAAACATTGCCTTGGAATTCATGGTATTGTTTGGTTTTGCTACTGTTTATGAGCGGTTGTATTGCTTACCATCAGGTAAATGCATGCTCGTCTCGCTATTTATTGCAATAAAAAAAAAGAATCTATTAATGAAACAATGGCTCAAAGAAATAAAGCATACATTGGCGAGCTCGCTTTGCTCAATAGTGATAGCACATTTAGAATATAGACGCATATGTGTTTAAATGAAACCGAAAAATAATACACAAATGAAAATAAAATACAGTTAAAAAAACTCCTCAGTGTTCCCACGACGTCAGAGACGAACTTAGACAAAATGTTTTAAATTTTCATTTATTATATTAGAAATATTTCAGTTGAAAGTTGACAGTTAACGAGACTGCTCGGATGAATTTCTTTGTAATACCCGGAGTATTGAGGTCAAAACAAGCTACTGACATGATAAAAATATTTTTACTAAAGCAACATTTTTCCAGATAAATTCCTTTTGTTCGAAAGTGATTGTTTGCTTGACAAGGTTTTTACAAGTAGACAAATAGGGCAGAATCTCACCTGTTGGTAAAAATTACTGAAACAAGGAGTTCAGTGAAGCCATTTTTTTTATGTATAAGTTTAGCAAAACAGTAATCGGCTTGCCTCATATTAAATTATCATCTCCACCCATGACCATCTATGTAAACGTAGGAAGTATACTGAAATGGCAAAAAACAGGAAAAAAATTACAAGATTCTTCTTGTCTTCCTCTTTTTCCAAAAGGGGTTTTGCGCTACCTGCAATCTCACTTACCAATTGAAGCACAACTGCAAAGCTGTCGCGTCTTTTTACTGTGAACCAATTGGACCACGTCACTTGAGCCACCTCATTTCTACGGTAGTTCAAATTAACTAGGCATTGTTTATCTTTCTATCTATTCAGCCACAGCAAGTCCACTGCTGAACGGCCTAACGGCCCACAGATTTCCATAGACCTGTAATATTTTATATAAACACCCAAATCCCCACCTGTCCGAATTTTCATACGAGTTAAGCGGCGTATCAATCGATATCCGATGTTTACCAATTTGTTGGAATGTTTGAGTCCGGATCGGCCACCCCTAATAAAACGAACATATAACGATATCAGGATATGAGTTCACGAAGTCACGTTTGGTTTTATCTGGGCCACCGCCATGCTATTTTATTAGATGTATTTTTGTATAAACCAAAATATCGGCACGTTTTCGATGCGAGTTTTATTTTCCTGTTGAATATCAATGGCGTTTCAATGACGATCGATTAGTAGAGGTTAAGAAAGTGGAATTCTACGCTTGAGATTGCAGGTTCAATTTCAGATTCTGAGTGTTTGGTCATGTATAATTATTATTTATAAATGCACCTGCGGCACATGAGTAATGCTCGTATTGGGAAATATTTCGCACAGGTTTTGAAGAAATATATTTTTGAGTTCTTGATCACACAACACAAACATTTTCAAAGGTAAATATAAATTCTATTAATACCAACTAATCTAGTTGAAAGGTTTGCTATTAATAATACTGTTTTCCGTTGTTATTAGACGCTATCAATCAAACGTTTAATTAAGACAATTTTGTTATTTTAGTAATTACAGCTATTATTACAATGATAGTAATAATGCCTATTTTTAGTACGTCTCTATAACCCAATGCCATTACGTTGACCGTTCGAAACGAAAACTTCAAACAAAATAAATATCATGCCCTAAGTATGAAACTCCAGTAAGTCAGGGTCTTAGAAAATACAGCTCGTTTCGCTCGCGTCAATGAGCCGAAAATAAATAATGTTCCTGATATACTTATTGGAACAAAGGATATGATGTTTTAAAATACGATTAAAAAAAATGTTTACTGTTAATTAATATAGCTCTCCTCAAGAAACGGCTGGATGCAACCGATTTCAATGGATTATTTTAAAGTTAATGGTAAAAAAAATTCATTACTAGCCACAGTAAGTCAAATGCTGAAAACAGATCTTCCTCCAGAATTCTCACAGCTATTTGTTTGAAGACTTGGTAGCATGGTTGTTCTATAGTATGATTACAAAGTTGAGGTCTCAGGTGCTAATCCCAGGTTGGGCAAAGTGATATTGGATTTTTCTATTCATTATGAGGCCGGACTCAGAAATTTGTATCCGATATGGCAATAGGCTTGCTATCACATTGTGGGACGGAACATTCAAGGCGAAATATGGGTGTCCTGGTATCACCTCTGCCTACCCCTTTTGGGAAAAAGGTGTGAGTTTATGAATTTACATATGTATTTATTTGAAGAGGTCTGCACTCAGTGCATTGCTATGACCTTGTGTTTGAATGTCTGACTCCATCCTTGAAAATATAGTCTAAACATTTCCGAAAAAACCAATCAAGCTAGTCGATATTACCAAGAATAAAAACCAAAACAAACCTAGCCGGACTAAATGGTCCACAAATAATAAGGTGCGTAAATTTTGAGCCCGGTTGGCAGTTTTTAATTGGAGTGGGATAAATAATTATTCATAGTCACGTCTTTTGCCGGCCGTGGAACTCAAGGGCCATCCGTAAAGAGGTGTTTTGGGGAATTATTTTCCCTTTTATACAGCCTTTTTTGGGGAATTCTAATTCGTTTGAAAAATTATGCGAAACTTGAATTGGTTGCTGTTTTGTTGGCGAAATAATGATTAATTGTTTAGGCCACTATATTTTTATGACATGATAAGACTATTAGCAATATAAGTGTTTGAATCTGGCGTATTAAAATTTATCTGTATCGTGGAACGTTTTACCTACACCAATTTTACATGCACAAAGTCCTCGTCCAAATGCCTTAATTCTTCTGAAATTAAATATTTTTATTGAATCCATATAATGGTGTGTAGTTCTAAATGGTGCATCCAGAAATGGAATTCGTAACTTGCTTTGCAAGAGCCCAACTTCATAAAAGGTACGCCGATCGTCCGAAATGACAATCCTATATGTAGCTACTTTGACACCTGTTTTTAGTTGTATTGACTCTCAAATCTTTATTAATGTCAATTAGTCAGCATCTTTTGTCCATCATGGAGGCTTTTGTCCCGTTGACGCACAAGTATCCGCTGTATTGATTAAGGCATCACAAAAAACAACACAAATATAATTGATATTAAGATTTTTTCTGTGCATTTGTTTGTTGCCGTGAATGGCGCGACGAGCATGCCATTCGCCTGATGGTAAGCGATACGACCGCTCATAAACAGTAGCAAAACCAAACAACACCATGAATTGCAAAACAATGCTTGGCATTCTATTGCGCTCGCCTTCCTAAGACATAAGATGTTTATTTATTTATTTTATTGATTTAGTCTTTATTATACACAACAATGAAACACAATATATAGAAATAACAAAAAAATTAATTACAACTGGCGGTTTTATCGCTCTAGGCATGTTATTTCTCATTATGTCTAGTAGTTACTCTGGCTACAATGTCCTTAAAATCGGAACACAACAGTGCATTGACACTGCTGTTTGGCGGGAAAATAGACATTGCGGTGGTACCTACCGAAGCGGCCTCTTACATATGAGATACCTACTACCAATAAATGTTCATATTAACACGTTCACGGCGGCGCTGTATTTTTAGACTTTATTTTGGGTGCGTTACAATACAATTAAAGCTTGTACTAGGTTTCCCTTGGTGCGTCCCGAGGCATTTTTGGCTAGTACGATAGGTTCTAGAAAAATGCCTATCAGTCGATCGGTTTTCATAGAAATCGTTATTTTTTTAAAGATTTGATATCTTTAATGTATTACCTATCACCTGGGACAGCAGGCACTAATTCGATAAATTATTTTAGAAACTAAACTCGTTTTAAAATACTGATTAAATTTGTCTTGTAGCGCATTGAAAATAGGGGACAATATTTTGACTTGTATACTGGGTCTAGTGATGTGACGTGTGAAGTTTTTCATAACGTTTGTCGGGTAATGGCTTACTAGGGCTTAGGTAAATACGTGTTTTTTTTGTTCATTGATTAAATCTATCTAAATCTACTTCTTTTCTTTTTTCCTCATTGCTAAATGGACTACTACTAAAACTTCATTTTTTTCTGTGGCAGTAGATGACGAGGACGACTCTATCATAAAATTACGGTCATCTTCGCAATTTTGACCATTTTCAAGCGCTTTAAATAGCATTTTCCGCGATCGTTTCATGTTGATGCTAAAACATTCGATACTTCGATAGTTTGGCACGCACTAATTTAAAAGTGCCACTGCAGTGAGTGCACAAGACGTATCGGTACAAGTCACGACTGGATGGTACCGCACTGAATTGCATTTGTCGTATTCTAGTGCGTACAATACTAATATGACTTGTATAGTTTTGATGTTATGTTTTGTTAGTATTCAAGAAAAAAGGTATAAAAATATATCCCTCTCATTTCTACTCACGAAGGTTTTCAAAATAACGCCCCCGCACCAAGCGTAAGTTCGTAATAATGCGCCTCCGCACTGGCGGTAAGTCAAGTACAATTCAGAAATGTCTTGTAACGCCTCGAACGTGTTAATAATGTCTATAAAGCAATAGCTTTATAAAAATAAACTTCCCCGTACGCTGAGTTTATTAATAAAATGATTTATAATAAAATCGTATATACACGTGATGGCTCTAGTACAAGAAAAATCTGTAATAATATATTTCACAGACCGTTAGCATTATTATTTTTCTATTTTAGCAATATTAAGATTGTTGGAAACTTGTACGTGATTTTCACAAAGGCTAATTTCTACAAAAGTCAGTTTCAGTAATGACCTGGTATAAAAAGTTAAAGAGTTTTACGACACTCGTAATTCAACGAAAGAGCAAAACATCAAGAAAAAAAAAGAATAAAACAAAACAAAACTCTTAACAGCAATTACAGAATGATTAACATTCGGAGCTCTACCATCTCTACATTCGTTTTAAAAGGCATCTAAAATGAAACATTCATTACATAATACCATTTCACGTATTACAATAAAACTCCATAATATATACAAAATTATACAAACAGCGTAACACTCGACGGAAAGAGCTATAATCCATTTCATCATGTTTATCTGCCGGCCACAGAGAGAGCGTAAACACTCCAAAACTCAATGAAAGCCCAGACCGCTCCAACAAAAACTGTAAAGCCTAAAATAGAGTTGTGCCGAACTCTACAAAAGTAGAGAGCATCAGTTGTAAAGTTTGGAAATTGTAGCATTAACGGAATGTAGAGGCCGATAACGCTTGCGGGCACAGTTTTTAAACTTGTCTGTCTAAAATACTAGTGCGAAATCCAGATTGTTGCAGCCTGTGTTGAGTGGTTTAGGCACTTTTGTGTTTCTGCAAGTAGATGCGGCAAGTTTGAGTAACGAAATAATAAGAGCTGGGAATGGACGGGTGAGGTAGAGCTTAGTGCGGCTCTCGGAGATATTTTCATAGAATGAAATAGAACGAGGTAGTAAAGAAAATTTATTTCTAGGTATAAAACTCAAAATAAAGTTATGGCTTGTATTAATAAGAAATATAGAAGCGATAAACGAGTCGAGACTAGCTGCTCGTTATTATTATTTGCAGTTAAATAAGATAATTTATAACTCAAACCTCTCTTAATTTTTTAGTCTTCTATCTAGACTATCGCAGATTTTCGCAATTTACGAAACCGTTCACTGAAGATACTCGTAATAATAAGCATTAAAACTACGACACTACAATTCACCCTACTAAATCGAAACAAAAATCAAATCTAAACATTAAGTCTAGATTACTAAAACATTGTCATGTATTTCTCATTAATCCAGACAGTTTTCCTTACATTTCAGACGCACGGCTAAGTTAAATGTGATTGTACAGGAGGTACAATTACCGTCGTCCTGATATTACTCAGGTAATGAAGAAGACGTGTATTATTATCTCCATTACAGGGACCTACGTGTGTTTCCGTGCCAGCGTGCTCATTAAAATAATCCTGTGTTTGAGAAGGAATTTACAGAAGGTTCAGTTTACATTGTTTATATGGACATGTTAGAAAATTGTTTTAAAATGCACCTAGATAATATTTAAGTTTAGATATGTTGGTCATCTCAGCTGGAAACAACCTCATCCGCAGTCGGTTAGACGCCGGCTGTGAAAAGAGAGGCCGTGGATTCGATCCCCGCGCTGAAACAAATATATGTGTGATCCAGAGGCATTTGTTTCGGGTCTGGGTGTTTGTGAGACCGACAAGTCTCTCGTAGTTTCCGATACCCACAGACAAGACTCGATGTTAGGGGTCAGGACTGTTCGGTGTATTTATTTATTTATCTATCATACAGGGTATCTCAAGACCACGACCGAAAACGAAGCCAAGTGGTAGTTTTAGTGGTTACAGACTCGATGCAAATAAAAATTTCACCAAAACAGAGACAGATTTTTTTTTAGATTTTTTTAAAAATCATCTTTTTTGGGTGGTAAATACCTAGTTATTGCGAAAATACTAATTTAAACGCTTACGTACCATTGAGTGTTTAGAAATAAAGAGGTCTACATCATTATTTTAGGAAAGCTATGTACCTATATTTATCTCCCAAATACGACGATAAGTAAAAAATTACAAAAAAAAAAAAATCCGTTTTTTTTTGAGAAATTTTTACTTCTCACTACGTCTTCTCGTCACTTACGTCGTCTTCTACTCTTCTCGTCACTAATACTTTCACCTGGCTTCGTTTGCAGTCGCGGTCTTGATATACCCTGTATAAGTGAATAAGTGAGATGGTGCAATTGATAACTAGATTTAGGCACATAGTACGGCATATTAGATAACGTGGAAGTTTATTTGTACTTTTCATTATAATTTTACATAAGTAACTTAATTTAGAAATGTATTAAATTCGTAGAGTTTACTACAACCTGTTGTTAGTCTCGCTTCGACAATATAAGTAAAACGACGGTGGTAAAATATACATTGTATTGACTATGAATAACATTGAACGCAAGCGTCAAGCGCAGCTTTGGACGTCAAATCTTAAGATACGACCGGATAAATCTAGGAGTAGATGACTCAATACAGTTCTAAACGTTTATATCCTAGAATTTTGTATATTTTATTAATAGAATTTTTGCATGGGTGCAGCATGGGTGAAACAACGAACGATGTAAAATAAAGGTACAAAACGCGACAGCAAAAAGAATTTTACATTGGTTTATTTTACATTCTCTATTAGAATTTATAGATATCGTCTGAGAGACTCAGCGCAAGAATGATGTAGGCATAACTTTAGCGTTGAACTTGTATTTACAATAGTTAAAAATCTATTCAGAATGATGTGAGCGCTCTGTGCACATAAAAAGTATTTTGTTGTGTCATAATCTTTTCACAGGAGTGCCGAGTGGAAACTTTTCAATCGGATTTAACTCCATTCCTTATCTAATCGTTAAGTTCTGTCAAAATTTCAAACGTCTCTCGAAAACTCCATTGAAAGTTGTGCGACTTGAAAAATCAGCTGTCGAGTGCTTTCGAGGTGCGACGAGTTTTTCATCGGCTATAATTAGAATTTCACGTTTGTATTTCCATGCTATTTGATTCATTCAGATGTTTTTGAAGGTATGATGTTTGTATAAGATAAGTATGTCTCATAAGCCGGTAATGACTTGAACGAGGGTAATTTTTCATCATTGCTTATGAATGCTGTAATAGTTAACGATCAAAGGTATGTTACTTAATAAAGGTATGTTATGTTATTGTAGTCTTTCAAATTATTAGGATAGAGATGGTGAAGGTAGGGGGCAGGAGGGGAGAAGTATCTTTCACTCTGCGTGACAGTGACAGAGGCCTTGACCACTTCATACTGGTCTTAAATATTGTGAGGAGCAAATTATACTCATGAGTTTTGAAGCAAATTTTCAGTATTATTTTTTTAAGGAACCTTTCCACTTGTATTCGGAATAAACATTTATTATTTGTTTTATTTATTTATTTATATTCTTTATTGTACAATACAGAAGCTTGGCCTAACCACTCTCAATCGATTCTCTCGATTGTAGAGTAGGCCCGTGCCCTGCAGTGGGACGTATATGGGCTGATATAGATATATAGACAGAAGCTTGACAAAAAAAAACAATATTATTGTCTAAAAAATATATCCCTCTTTATGTCGATAGGAATCAATGTTGCCTAATTTTAATGTGCATATTTAGTCTTTGTAACACTCATACAATTTTCAAAGTCAGCAGTAAAACCGATATCACTTTATTTCTTTCAAATCAGTAACAATCGGGATACCTTCGCCGAGTTATGTTAAAATTACACACAATTTTTATGAAAACGAGGGCTTTAATATAAAACACTCGCTTACGGCAGCAATAAAGGGAATCTTTATTTTTTCAACTCCAAATACCTTTTGTGTTGAAGCAATAACTTTTGGGGAACACTCAGAATAAGGTTTTTGTGAAGAGGCTTCGTCCTACGTTTCATGGCTGTTACTGCTTTCTATGTCAAATAGATGTCTAGGCTTTGTGTTCATAAAATCGTAATCTTCAGCAGGCCGTGGGTTTCTTTGTAAAATTTTTGCTTATATTACACCCTATTAAATGGCGCGTGTTTATTTTTATCCACCCTTTTTGTTTATACTAATGCTAAGAAAATTGGATTTAAACGCTGCGTAGGTACAACGTTAAGGCTGAGATTTAAATACTAAAATAAATGGCTAAATTATTTTTAGATATCTAGCCTACGCAAAGAAAACATACCGAAGTCGCTTTTTGTCTACGGTTTATATCTGACTTTTTAGATATTTATACTTTTTATGTGTATTCGTAGTTAATTAATCATTTAAAATTGTTATACATAGGTACATAAACTTACGCCTTTTTCCCATAAGGTGTAGGCAGAGGCACCACCAGGTTGTATGTTTCGTCCCATGATGTGATAGGGGGCGAAACTATCGCCATATCGGGCACAAATTCCTGACTCCTGGCTGTTAATGAAAAAAAAAACTTAGTATCACTTTGCCCGACACGGGATTCGAATCCGATACCTCAGCTTTGTAGTCGTACCGTAGTACAACTACTCCACCGAGGCAGTCACTACGCCACCGAGTCAGTCGAGAGGAGTAGAAAATATCAATGTCAATAATAAATGAATAAATACACCCAACAGTCACATAATACCGGGCATATCAAGACTGTGACATATATTTTTTTACAATTTTTAAAAAATCATAGTTTTTGGGTGGTAAATACCTAGTTTTAGCGAAAATACTTATTTAAACCCTTACATACCATTGCGTGTTTAAAAATAAATAGGTGTGCATCATTATTTTGGGAAAACCACTACTACTCCTACATGGTGCAGTGTAGAACAACTGAGGTATACGCATCTCTCGTCTTTTTACCGTTTTGGGTACCCGATAACACATAGAAAGAAAGGAAAACACATTTATTTGCCAAACAATACAACGCATACACTCATATCATAAATTAACATACAAAAAATAAGAAAATAAAAATAAAATTCATACATAAATATATAACCAGGCAGGAAGTAAGTATCGTCGATTACGGCAATTCCGGTGGCCGATTTTCGAAACATGCATATGGTAATTGTCTAGAATTTCATTAGCACGAATTAAGCCTTGCTGGACATTTTGGCATAATTATCAATCGACATTTGCGCCATAATAGATTATCAGAATAAAAATCGGCAGTAGATTTGTGTTTATTTTTATCATCATCAACCGTATGAAGTCTACTGCTGAATATAATCCTATTGCTAACTTTGTTTTAATCTTCATTCAGATGCTGTGCATGGTAAGCATCTATTTTCCAACTCATATATTAGTATTATTAACATTATTTTAATTTATAAGCCATTTGATAGACACTCAAATCACATTGCAGAGACCATAAACCATGGTTTAAGAATTGAAGACCTAATATGCTGATGATATATTTCCATTTAAAATATCAAATCAAAACGTCACGTAATTCAACACATAAATCGAAACAAACCCTCGCCAAATACGATTAAATTTTCAAAACAGTCGAATATTCTCTTATTGAAAGGCCCATTCTTCAAACAATACGTATTGATTACACAGAACGCGTTTAACCTTATGAGCGCTGAAACTAATGGCTTTGTGAACGGTCGTGTCTCACACGTCTTTTCATAATGTAGAATTTACAGCATAAATATTCGTCAATTCAGTGACGTCAGCGAATGCTTTTGTTGAAGGTTCACTGGAACACGCTCGCTAGTGTAAAGTGGAGGTAAAAGCGATTATGTTTGTTAACAATAATAAAAATCATTATCATTTTGTAAGAGATTGAATATGGGAGTTTTCAGACCTGTATTATTACTATAATTTTTTTATTCGTGACGTTTTGCTAATTCAAATTCCTGATTTGTCCGAACGGTAAAATTAAGTTTGTGGACTTTGAAACTAGAAGAAGGCCATTTTGAATCGACTACAAGAAAAGGAGATTATTAATTCGATGTGTGTGTATGTAATTTTGTCAGTATTGCACGATTTTTGGAAATGTTGGTCTATACCAGCTTCTAAATACGTGTGCCAAATTTCATAAATGTATGTATGTTTGTCCGCGCATGTCTCTAAAAGTATAAGTCGGATTTCAAAAATTATTTTTGCATTTAATTAAGTATCGCCAAACTTAGGAGCTGTGTAAGTTTTATAGAAATCGGTTGAAGAGTTTTTGGGATAGAGCAGGAGGAGTGTCCACCTTTTTTCAGTCCGTGGCGCACATACATGTTTACTATTTTGTCTCGGCGCCCTAATCTACCTAGTTGGTTGAAATTTACAATGATATTAGGCCGGTATTTAGGCACAAAATTTAAAATAATAAGTCAGAGAATCTCTTCGCGAACTTATTATCAAAACAAATCATAGCATTCTTGTTACCAGCGTAAAAATATTGTTTCTTGGCCATCAAATACGTCAGAATTTAACATACTAAACTTTTTGAGATATAAGTCTAAATTAAATTGGCAGATTAAAAACTTTCCTTTAAAAATGAATAGTGTAGTCGCAATGCATGATAGTATTAAAAGAAGCGTTGTAAAAACAAGATAAATAAAAACAAACTTGCCGCTTCTACCTTCGACCACACGATGTGGCGAACCTTCAACCCCTCCCCGCGACATTTCCCCACAATGCCCTGCCTTCAGGGAAATATTTTATCTTCCTTCATAAAAGAAGCCAACAATGGAGTGATGTATTTAGGAAATAAATGTCAAAACATCATTCAATGTTTTAAGGAGTACATTTTGAACCATTGTTAATAAGGCTGCGTTGAAATACCTTCGCCTCACCAGCTTTCCAATATTTAATATGTGTGAGTTATGAGATGTTTAATATGAAACGTATGAAGTACTTGAAATATTACAATATTTAACCTGATGGATATTCATTTCGTGTTAGAAATTGGTTTCGTGAAATAATGTAAAATTAATTTTCAACTAGCACTCCTAATTAGACCCTTAATTACAAAAGTAACAACTAGGTACAGAAGCAAATTTATTTTATTAAACGTATAACTAAGAATGTCTAGTAGAGCTTCAGCGAAGATTTTACCTTTCTCCGTCAAAGTTTGTAATCCGATAAACTCGTGGATAATATATCGGGTACTATTGGCATTTGGTATTTAATTCAAACCGTATGTTTCTAACCAACCCAGGTAACATTGAATCAAGTTTGAAAAAAAATGCGGGAAAGTTTTATCAAATATCGGGATTTTAGTTTTCAAGGCTTCTGATCAATCCGTATAGGTGCGAGACTTTTTACCGTTCAGGTAAGTTCTGGAATCGAACCCAAGTTCAGCTAAGCGTAAAAATACTAATCTATGCCAGGCGGCCAGAGTACTTGAAAACTAAAATCAAGATTTTTGAAAGAAAAAAACTCTGTTTATTTTTCAATTCTTGTTCATCTGGAGTGATGAGAAACATAAGGATTAAATATGATAATATCACCTGGTAGAACCTATAAAAAACAAACATCATGCACATTAAAGTGTATGCTCACTGCATGGCACGGGCCCCTTTACTTTTATAGAGTTAAAAATTACAAAAAAACATCTTTGTATAAACTGGAGTACAAAGTGCTCTCCCGCCAGTATCGTAATTTATAAAATCAAGCAAGTTACTAACATAATACTGAAGAGGGCGCACGTGCGAACGACAAGGGAAGTCATAACGCAAGCCATTTTTTATATTGACTAGCTTGGGTGGGATTTCTCATAGGCATCTCAGAAGCCTATTTATAGACATTTAAGTTAATAAATACTCTTATATGGATATTTTGAACTCGAATGAATTTATAAATAAGGCTATACATAGTACCTTTCGTAAGTTTCGCATTTTACGTATTAGCGTGAAAGTATAGCAAACAGTATTAATAGCCACGTAACTTGAGTGAGGCCCAAGTTATGTTCAGCAGTGGATTTCCTTTCGTTGAAGAGACAGAGAAATAGATGACTACTATCTAAAATTAAATTCCAAACCCGAAGCAAACACTAAGCTTATTTCTCAGTGTTTAATCATAAGACAAATCCATTGCTGGAACATCAAAGCTAAGGTGCGATAATCTCGTACCCTTTACCGACGGAACAACACAAAGCCATGACTTCGGTATTTCGTATCTAAATTGAACAATTAGAGCCCTTTTGTCATCTAATTGTTTGTCTGAGAGGAACAATGGAGTGCTCGCGACGAAACCATAAATAATTGGCATTTTAATGAAGTAAATTAGTTTTGGGAAAAATTAATAGCCGGTTTAAATCTTTCCGCGCGTTTGTGGAAGTATGCTTGGTTAGATGGGAGATTTTAGAGAATTTACTTATATGGTTTCCGATTTTAATTGAACCTTAATGTAGTTAGTTTAGTGCTTAGTTTCGTAAACGAGCAACCGGCTCCACGGTGGTAAGTGATAGCCACCTTCGTGGACGATGGATGGAATGTGGTGAATGCGTTCCTGATGTTACATGGTTGATTAAATAGTGAAACAACCAATTATTGCAATGAAAAATAAGGCCAGCGTAGTGGATTATAATTATGACCCATTTTCTCAATTGTAGAAGAAGCCCACGCCCTACTGAGGGAGTTTCATGGGCTGATACAAATGGAAAAACACCCAACAGTCACATACATATTCCTGACCCCACACTAAGATCGAGTCTTGTGTCGTGGGTATCAGAAACCACAAGAGACTTTTCGGTCTCACGAACACCCAGACCTGAAACAAATACCTGTGGATCACACAAACATTTGTTTCGGTGCGGGGATCGAACCCGCGGCCTCTCGTTTCACAGCCGGCGTCAAACTAATTGCGCCACGGAGGCTGTCAATAAACAACTATTTATAAAACATCTTTAGTTTTCTTGAGAAAGAGTTAAGAATACAATTTTAACCAGCATTTGGATCGGAAATACGCTGTGCAAACTATGAATTGTACTTGTATGATCCCTGCCTACTCCTTTAGGTATACACGCATAAACTTACTCTATTGTCTCAATAAAGAAATTCTCAAAAGGCCTGAAATTCAGGCTGTCTGCCTCCAGACGACGTTCCATGATTATTTTATGAGTGTAAGTAGAGGCAATTATTTGTTCTCCGAGTCTTGCGTAAAGTTGTTGTGTGAATTTTTTAACATATTATTCACTATACATAATTGAAAAAATAAATGATACGTCAATCCTACTTATTTAGGTTGATGGGAGACATTATAAGAAATATGGTATAAGATATATTATAGCGCATTATAAGAAATATTATAGCGCCCCGGCCCGGCTTCACCCGGGTACATACATACATCAGAAACATATTTTTTCGCGTACTAATTGTTTATATTTAATTTTTAAACTCAATGTGATTGCCGTCCTCAATACAGTTTTTCTCCATCCCGTGTTGTCCCGGTTCATCTCTTCCTATCTGTCCCATGATTCAAAGCATGCAATCCCATTCTCTTCTGCCCCATTACATCAACTCTATACTGTATCCCATTTCATCCCTGTAAGTTTGAAAGTGTAGCAAAAATATTTGAATTCCTTGCTAATCTCACGGCCATCCATTTTTTTTTGGGATAAAAACTAGCTTGCAATATATTAATCCAGGGTAGCTACGTCAATACCAAATTTCGTTGAAATCAATTTAGTTTTAGCTTTTTAATCAAAGCAAGTGGAGCAAGGGGTGAGATTGTAAGAATACGTCATGACAGAGACATTAGACTGCGGGCTACAGTCTAAGATTTCTTTAAAAAACAAGTTTTCGGTCAGGACTAGAGTAATACCCCCAATAGCTAGAAGATAAGTACAATGCTTATATTTTATTTTTAGTTGTTTTCTTTAAGAGTTTTTGGCTCAAGTTCAAGAAGCAATGAAGGTTTTGAAAATTGCTCTCAGGTAAAATATGTTGTCGTTAATCATGAAGCTTTAACTTTTCCGAAAAAAAGCGAAAAATAAATCACATTATATAAATCCTGGTACGTACAGCCCTAAAGCATAAAACTCGAAGGCAAACAGCAGGGCCGTCACAAAAATATTTCTCGGTGTCAACTAATACCAACAGATTTGTCAACTCCAACAATTTTATCAAAGATTTATTGCGACTTCTTTGACTTAAAGGAATAAAAAGAGCGAGATATAAAACGTTGGCGAAATAATAAAGACGTCGGGCCCTTCCTGCGTCGCCAGACATGACAACCTTAAAATTATGATAATGACAAAAGTAAGCAACACGAACGTGACCCAAGTTTCGCAATAAATTATTAATATTCCGAGTTAGGTGCTGCATTCGTTTTCCTATTACACAAATATATTGTATTTATTTCAAGTAGACGACGGCTTGAATGATTAAAGGGTGGTTGCGGTATCTTGTACTGTTTTGGCTTTTGTCGCTTTAATATTACTGTGTAATGTACGCTGTGAGAGGCTTTCGATTCGGAAAATATATTTTCCTAAAATTATATGCGTGATATTTTGTTAAATAAAAAAGAAAAAATAATTAATTGACTAGCGTTGCTATGTTCATACAATCGGTTAAGAAAGGAATTGTTAGACGAGAAGTTTTACCTTTGATTCCCACCCCGAGGCAAATATTTGAGTAGCGAACAAATATGTATTTGGAGTTCTGACTTGAAAAATATTTTCATAGTTTCATCCATAATGCAATACTTTATTATTTTATAAGCGCACAGTTCGCAAACCCTTGTGATTGTTTAAAAAAAAAACAAATAGTGTAACTTACGCAAATAATAAAATTCAAAAAAAACCTGACCTCATTATCTGAATTTCCGCTATACTCCAAGTTTTGCGTATCCTTGTTATTTTGAAACTTATATATAACATTTCCAAGTATTTTTTACGGGACATTGGGTCCATTGATTTCCTATCTGGTGAGAGAATATTCTCAAACAAATTCATAAAACGTAAGGTAGTATAGTTATGATTTCCTTTGTGTTTTGTACTGTTAGAAAGAAAAATGGATCGCTTGTTATTGTTTTGAGAGACTTGGAAAATTATACTTACAGTATAAGGGCTTTATATAATATCATCCATCGGAGGCTTAATCAAATACATCAGCTCGTGGTACACCCTCCTAGCCAATAGACAAAGATCTGGCGACGGACCGATGGCGGTATAACTGCTGAGATGGTAGAGTCAAATAACAGGCTGATGACGGCCGGCGAGCTGATCATCAGCGCGAGAAAGTATCGCGATCGCCTACATAGCTGCAAAGCGTGGTGAGTATGGGTATCAAACTATAGAAGTTCGTTGACTCTGCTTTAACCTCATTCAATGTCAAAAAGTGGTGGCGGGATGTTGTTAAATAGGAATGATGGCCAATTTTAGAATAGAGGATGTCAAAACATGAGTAAAGCGGAGATATTGAACAGAAATGGGTTTACTGGCAGCGGACAAGATAAACTATGGTAGCATTCGGATGTAATAGGGTGGCTAAATAAAATACTTTTCTTGAAATTATTCTACAAATTGAATAAAACGCATTGTAACCAATACAATTATGCCGTTAAATAAAAATGGAATTACAAAAACAAAACGCATATAACGATATTGTTAACAATATTCACTGATTTACCACTAATAGAAAACTATCCGTACGTTTAAAACGTACGAAACTAGTTCGTTTCAAATTAGGGTTGCCAACAACGGACCTTGTTTAAAGTTGCAGTCTGTGTATTCTCGTGTTTGGCTTGTCACGCCGCGGTTCCTATTAAAAAAGCAAAAATCACATTGTTTGCTGCAGGCGTTCGCAGCGTAGGGCTGTCAACTTTACACAGAAAAGAAGGCTTTCATTGAAAACTTGGGGCGGGCCGCGTGTTCTTTGTTGCAAAATATGCTTTATTCGTAGCGTGCGGCACAATGTTTTACAAGCGTTTTTGTGGCAACGTTTTATTGACAACCCTATTGTGATGTGCTATTTAAATATTAATTAAAGTTTTAATGGATACTTTTGTGTCGTTTTGCCGTAGGGTTGTTAATAGTATTGATGTTTTCTCGCCTATTGTGTCGAGTAATCGATTCTATTTACTAATGATACTTTATTTAGTTATTGGAGTTCAAATACTCTTCAAGGGTTTCAGAGCCATAATGACAAAGCACATCGAAACAAATTAACAACTAGTTTAATTGAAGATTTCCATAGTCGTCGATCCGTTCCACAATGCTTTATTTCCAAAACTCATGACATGTGCTTTTGGCTTAAGCCAAGGATTTATCCCTCGACTTCAGTTTTAGGCCATCATTAATTTTAGCAACTGCATACAACACAATAAAGATCTCCAAACTCGGTACTAAAGAACTATGCAAGACGACGGAAAGCACGGAAGCGAAACCTGCGCAGTCTTTTTGTGTCCCTCGAATTAGTACGAAACTTTTCACACGAAATACGAGAAGTAACATCTGAGCGGTGGCATTTGCCCCTTCAGATTCCTCGCGGCATCCGCCGTGCTTCCGCCACGGATGCTGACTTGCGCTTAAAGAAAGGCAGGAACAAGGTCTCAGTGTTTCATACTATGACTTTAGAATATGTACTTCAACGACTAGATTTAAATAATACTACTTTTGTTGAAAATGAAAATGAAATGAAAATATTTATTATAAATTACAAATAGTTACATGTTTAGCATGTTGACATTAAACAAAAAACGGATAAGACATTTGTAATTTTTGGAACTAAACATTGTAAATCATACGTGGTCCCCTCACTAGGCAAGCCTGTACCGAGGGGTCTCAACACTTTGTTTTACATTGTCACTGACTACACACAGGTACACGGTAGTTTAAAAATAATAAAGTAAAAATAATCGAAAAGAAAACATAAGAAATCCTTGGGATATAAAACAAAATAGACTATACATTTTCAAATAAGATAATAAAAATCAATAACAAAGTAATAATTTCTAAATAAAGCTTGAAACAATGTATTAGGTTCCAGCCACTTAATTATAGATTTATGTAAGAATACTGTTTTCCTTCCTAATTAATTAATACAGTTAAAGTAATGTGCTAATTAGTTTTTCTGTCTCATATGTTAGCTTAAATAGCCAACCTTTTATAATTTTCTTTGCCTCTCGCATTGAGCATAGTCGGATGTCACTCAGTTTTGTAACATTATTATAAATCATAGCGGTAATATAAGGATGGAAGCGTTTAGCAAAAGCTGAATGTATTGTAGGTAGGAGTACTCTCTGTTGTTTTGATGTCTGCTCTATGGTTAGGCAGCGTGCGAATTTCTCCCCAGTATCTCCTGCAGTGGTAAGAGACGACTTACGGGATGTCTTAGGACCCAAACTGACCCTAGTTTCTGTAAACTAGTTTGTTTAGATAGCCGATGGTACTATCCCTGTGGTGGTACTTATCTGCATCCCCGGCGTACCGTAAGCTTTACAATTTCTTCTCACAAAACAACGATTATGTTCGTACAAGATTGATATGCGATTGATTGGATAGATATAATGTCTTCGTAAAATTAATACTCTCCTACAAACTGGGTACAAAGGACAACAGGAAACAACGATGCCCACTGCATAGTTTAAAATAGATATATTGTAATTCAATTCTTCGACTCAACCTACCATGAATCTTTTCAAACTGTTTTAAACCCTTCCCTTGTAAGTTATATCTCTTTATTGCATTCCTAGTGCGAGTTTCCGTGGCTAATTTAAAGTTTCATACTACCGGTTGCTTAAGGGTGCGTGAATTTCGTCCGCAATGTGGGTTATAAGACTTGCATATTTCACTTTCTATTTATGTATGTTTAAGGTTAGCGCCAATTGGGTTCATTGTCTTCTTAAGTCATCGCAATTCTGTGTTTGGTGTTATATTGTATTTATCCCAAATATGTTCATTTAACGTTGTTGTGGTTTCTTCAATAATATTAACGCCTGAAGGTAAAATCAATCCTTTAGAGATTTCAATAACTAAGCGAACTACAGATGCATTTTTTTACATTTGCTACTACGGGTGAAACCAACGTGTAGGATGGTAGCAATGCGGGCTACGAATATCTCATTACCAAAATTTCGATGTCTGGAAAGCTTCGCGTCATTAAAGAAGTAGAAATAAAACAGAAAAAGGATTACACTGTAGCACCCCTGGACCTAATCTACGAGATAATGACATTTCCAAAATATTTCACAATCCAATGTTATAAGGGACCACAGATACCATGTTGTTTAATAATGGAAATTGCTTGGCCGAAGCTTTGATCACTCAATGGATTATAATCCCCTTTGTTGTAGTTAACAGGAGTTTTAATACTACGTTAATGTAAGGTTTATAAATAAAATCAAAGTCGTTATACGGAATAAGCTCTCGAGAATTTCGAATGTAAATTAAATATTTATGCGATAGTAATAATTTTTTTAAGGACATTTTTTGATGTTACCATCTTTTTCTGCTATTGTTAGTGCAGTGTTTACCATTGACAACGTAGCTGGTTTTTTTCATGTTTCAATAACACTCTACTTTTTATACTTTAGATTAGTATAGGTATATATTTTGGGCGAATTATTTTATGTTTATTGTATTAATTTGACAATTTTTTCAATATAATTATAAATCATAGCCTATATATTTTTGTGGCCACATATGAGTTACAATACAGTAAAGCTTCAACAAAACCGTTTTAATAGTTATTACTTGAAGGAATAACAGACATCGGTAAATCTTCACAAACTCTTCCACTTTTATTAACAGACCAGTCGGAACGACCCAATCGTCACACAGAAAAAATGCACGTGCTGTAGCTTTTTCCACTGTAAGTAACACAGCGGCATATCCGAAGATCTCCTCGTGTCCTTACCTCTCTATTCTGTCCCCTACACCTCCGATCTACATACATAAACTCACGCCTTTATCCCCGAAGGGGTAAGCAGAGGCGCCACCAGGACACCCACATTTCGCCTTGTATGTTCCGTCCCATGTTGTGATAGGGGGCGAGCCTATCGCCATATCGGGCACAAATTTCTGACTCCGGGCTGATAATGAATAGAAAAATCCAATATCACTTTGCCCGACCCGGGACTCGAACCCGAGACCTCAGCTTTGTAACCGTACCGTAATACAACTACGCCACCGAGGCAGACCTCCGATCTATTTTCGGAAAACCACATCGATATTTACGACCCTGATAATTGAGTCTAATAAACGCCAGCCACTAACCCCGGACGTCGGACCTAGTTATTCTATAAAAACATTTCAAAATATGTTTCTAGTTTAACGATATGTCATGTCTAAAAGTTGGCTTGTTAGGAAACTTTTATTTTAGCACCAATTAAGCACTCGCTCCTATGTACAGTTTGAATAATGAACTCAGTTATAGAATAGTTTTTATTTTGGAGCTTTCGCTGCTGAAATTTTAATTCTGAAATTGTATTTTTGGATGGGATTAATAAGTTGTTGAGAGGTTTGGGGAGACATTAGGGATAATACGTCTTCGATGCCATTAAGTATGTCGATGTTACAGTCGTTTTTTGATGTTATTTTTGATAGATTAAGAAAAACCACTCTTGGCCTTCTTCATAGACACTTTTCAAACCTTTTTTAGTTATCGAATGTTTTGTCTTCTTTGCTCAAACTGAATCCTAAATTCGATTGAAAGGGAGAAAACATTCCATAGCTAAAATGGGTTTTAAAACTTTCTATGAATAAGGTCTTCTGTGTATAAGCATAAGCCTTTTTAGAAATTAGGTGTAAAGGTTAAAGTCTAAGATCAATTCGATTATGTACATTGAACGAGAGGAAAAAATTCATTTATTAGTTAAACGAATTAGCAATCAAATTACATTTGATTACATCAAATTCTAAAATATCTAACCGTGATACAAGAGCTTATTATTAACACCTGGCCTCCAACATACCACTTAATAAATTTTTCAAATAACCAAAAAATAGATTTATAAAATGTTCAATATCAATAAATATCCATTTTAATTGAAACAAGCGAAAACCGCAACATTACGTTCGATATAAATGACTGGTGCGCACTCTAATAAATTACATCTCAAGGTTTTAATTTCCATCAAGTGGGACCTAATTAGGTGCTATGCGTGTATTTTAGGTGAAATAAGCCGGCTTTACGTAGGCACAGAGCTGAGCTAAATTGGCAGCCTTGCAAACTGGCTGGGTATAAAGTTGGCAAATCAACTACAATGATTCATTTCGGTCTGGATACGGTAGATCGCTACAGTACAGATAAATTGTGGTAAGTGTTATACAATTCACAAAAGTGTTTTACAGTTTGGAGGTATAAATGAACACATCGGAACTTACACATACATAATTTTGACTCACATTGAAATGTCAAGTCTTGTAGCGTATCAAAAATTGCAAAGGATTTTACAAAACCCAAACTATTCACTAATAATGAAGGTCCTCAATTTTATTTAAACTGATGTATTTGTGTTTGATAAAAAATGGTAATAGTACTTATAAGAGGCTAATTTCTAAGTGACGAAATGTCTATTGTTATTTGTTTGATTAAGAAACTATATTAATGTGATTGTACCTACATTTTATTTCTAATTACTGATAATTTACCTATCGTCAATGTTAAAGAAGTCTATTACTCAGACAATAATGTCTTTTAGTCCAATTTATGAACGTATAATTAAAATCACACCATCCCCAAAAATAGGTATATATTTAACACTCGCGCAAAATTTCTCAAACCGAGCTCTATTACCAAACCACTATCTAAATAGCCGCACCTGCCAAGAAACGGGTAGAAATTCAACGACACCTGAAATCTGGCGGATAATAGGTGTCGAACGCCACCACGCCCACACTCGCCATAAATCCACACGATTTCATCTCTCTGCCACATCCAGAAGTGATTTATGTCTTTTAATATATTTAAGAGGCCGCAGCGTTTTTTAATTGTACCCAATTAACTTTATTTCTGCCCTTAGGCTGAGCCAATTACATTAGCCGAAACTTTGGCGACAGAAAAAAATATGATAAAAATAAAAACAATAAAATATTTTTACACGACCGCCTGGAGTGGTTTATCGAATGCTTTAGGGGTAAACTTTCATGTTCTCGTTTGCTTTGCGTACCTAAGTGCTTTTTTTGCTGATATTTATGACAATTTTTTTGGAAACGAGCAAGTGTCTTACCAGATTCGGTCATTTCGGTTTCATCTCTTCGGTCGTGTTCCACAAAATATAATTGTCGGTGAATAGTCCAGTGATAAGGAATTATTACAACATACATAAACTCGCGCCTTTTTCCCAAAAAGGGTAGGCAGAGGTTCTAACAGGATACCTAGATTTCGCCTCGTATGTACGTCCCACGATGTGACAGGGGGCGAGCCCATCGCCATATCGGGCACAAATTCCTGACTCCGGGCTGATAATGAATAGAAAAATCCAATATCTCTTTCTCCTGCTCGGAATTCGAACCCGATATCTCAGCTATGCAATCGTACTGTAGTACAACTGCGCCACCGAGGCAGCAAGGAATTATTAGGCTTGTTATATCGCTAAAACCCAATTGCGTCTGAGTTGTGGGTACTTTACCTAGTTTTGTAATCCTTGGATGAAAACTGAAAACTATGCAAGGTCCTCACCAAAGGAGTATCTTTGCAGGGATTGATAGCCCTAGCCACAGACCGAATGAAACCTTAAGGCAATGCTTTTACTAATTCTTCACGTCGATTTTCTGTGAAACAGTGGAGCAGCCCTAGCCAACCCAGTTCATTTATTTCGAAATTGGCTCAAAAACGTAAGTTTACTTCTCATGTATGTAATTGGTGGAATTGGAATGAAAACAAGTGAAGTAATTTTATATCTGTGGTTAATTAGTGGGCGGACGATCCACAAATGGTCTGATAAATTTAATAATTCTAATAACATTTTAAAACAACATTTTTCAAATTTCTAGGAATATTAATGTTCGAATTGGGTTTTCTTATTTTTATTGCGATGAATGGCGAGACGAGCATGCTATTCACCTGATGGTAAGCGATACGACGATACGACCTTATTGGGAGGTGGAAGATTTTACATACGGTATTATTATTAATATTCCCAAAAGATCCATGTCTGGAATGTTTTCTCACGGCGTTTCCCTTCACCGTTAATGTTTCATCATAACACACATGACTTCGAAAACTCATCAAATACGTAAATAAAATTACGTCACCAAATTTGATTTACAAATAAAATTACTTTCTTAACTAGTGCGAAGCTATTTCGTGGTACCGCTTTCAGTGCCGTCTTATCCGGATGAGAAGCGAGCGTTGCTAAGAGTCCCCATTTATTTGTGAACACGGCGTGAGCCAATGCCTTTACATAATCAACACTAATTACAGGAATCCGTTTCGCAAAAAAGAAAAAACAAAACAAAAAATACAAACAAAATGTTTTGATTTTGGAACAAAAACAAACAGTATTCTTTCAAATACAAATTGAACAATAATACAGATACAGACATAGAACACGAAATAATTGGCTGCTAAATACATTTAGCACCTGGCCTAGTCAGGACGGGAGCAAATGAATAATTATTAAATAAATATAGTCATCAATATAGCCCTGACCCCGCACTAAGATCGAGTCGATTTGAATTAATCTCACTAATCAGAAAGTACATTGCATTGACTTTATCGATATAATGTTAAAATATTATCTCATTTTCTTTTATAGCACGTGTTTTTCTTGTTCAAAATTCAGTTGTAGATTCCCGTAATGGTTTCCAAGTAATATAGTCTGTAAAGAGTCGAATCAACGAATGTACCCGGCATAAGATAAATACCAGTAAAATTCAATATAAATACAAAGTACAAAAATAGTGAAACGAGTGGATTCAGTGACATAAAATATCAAACATATTTTATTCGGATGAGGTGATTGCAGGAAAATATACTGATGCCAATTATAGCGGTAATTAGCGTATTTAAATAGTTTTACGGTGACTTCTGTAACCTATGAGTGGAAGACCTACTGGTGTTACCCAGAGCACACCGGAAGTTCCGTCGATTTTCATTAACGTACTGTTATCCGAGATTTATGATTGCTCTTTTTAAAAAAAAAATCTTATTTGATTTAACACTTTTATTAATAGAAAAAATAGAATACACGAAATTAGAAATAACAATGGTAACTTGGCAGACACCCGGTCGCGAAGGAATATGCAAAATAATGGCCAGAGCGGCTCACGCCGTCTTCCTATTTATCCACACAAAAGTGCATATGTGCATTTTTGTGTGGAGAGGGTTTTTGTTACATAATGTACTTGCTGTACATCTCAAGTATATAACAGTACGCTGGCATAGACTAAAACTTCTTGGTGAACATTAAAACAACCGCTATATATTTCATTCGCGTGAACTTAGTATTGGTCTCCAATATTGATAAAAATAAAATATAATGGCAGGCCCTTTTAATAGTTTATTATTATAAACTAAGTATACAGTTTATTATATCAAATGAATTTGTACAACGCCTTAAGCACAGCCTTAAGCCTTTGACCTTAAGCACAAATATTTGCGCGGCACCAAAATATCTTTTGCTTCTGCGGTAATTTTGACCTCTGCAGAATTTCGAACGAGATGCTTTGTGTCTATATTTTAGACATTGAAGTTTAGGTCAAAGAAATAGAGACATCAAAATGTTATACCATTAAAATATTGGACATAGCTCAGTTTTATTAATTTATATTAATTGTAAAGTTACATAATGTTTTCTTAGATTTACGCGAATGTCACACATTGAAATATTTTTTATTGATTTAATCGCGATTTGGTTTGATTTTTACATTTTTAACTTCCCGACGCGACGTGTCGATTGCTTTACGGCTTTCATGGTCACGGGGCGGACTAAGGTATTAGTCATCCGCTCAGTGACTGTTACAATTTAACTACCCTTAATTTTCAACTATTAAATTAAAACTTAATTTAAAAAGTTAATTGGTCCACGCAGAATTGTAATGTTACAATTTAAATGACAATATACTTATAATCACTTCATTCGTGTACAGCAATAAGACGTATATGGGCCGATATAATCACCATTAAATTGTTGCGATGACAGAACACCACTTGCGCTAGATCGTCCACGATGCACACAAATACTAACGTCAGGCGATGCTCCACCTAGATTGACTGGATTCGAATGTCTAGAACAAAACTAGTAAAGATCACAACAAAACTACGTGATTTATTTGTTACAACAAAAGATCTATCAAAACCAACCCATCACAACCAAACCGTATAAAAGCATAGGTATTCAACACCCGAAAACAGGTGCATGTTACTTGTCATATTGCATCGGCCAGTGTGTCGAGCCTCGTAATTGGTTCTGCGTTGAAGCCACTCGTCTGTGCCAGTGTGCCAATGTGCCAGGCCGTTCCAATTACCCTGAGTACCTGCCTGAAGAAACGTTTTATTAGAAACCGCCCACTTCCAGTTTTGTAGTTAAATCAAGTACAATTTAGACTGGAATTCCATCATGAAGTGCTGCTTTGGTGTTGTGTTTCGTTCGTGCATCTTCAACTAAGATTCGTTGGGGAGAAATAAGTCTACTTTCCTATCTGGACTATCCGACCTGACTTATACTGAAAATAAAAATGCCTGACCCCTTTTCACAATAGCCAGAAAATAAGAATACCAGCCTAGAGACCGAGTTTATGGCGGTATATGTATACAATATTCCGGGAAATAAATTATAGAGCCATTAACCAAGTGATAGGCAGCAGCGTCATTAATGAGAAGCCTTTGGTGCTGCGCTCATCAAGCCGCTTGTCCAGCATGTATGAATACGAGCAAATCTTTCATAATGGATGTACAATAGCCGACGTTCTACACTCAACGAATCCATACCGATATATGGATGGATGAGCAATATAAAATACCCTTAATATTCTATAAACGAAACCGTTTAATTTTACATTCCACGAACAATTTTTCCCTTGCGATACAGAACTCGTCTACGTAATAGACGCTTAACCCAAGAAATTCTTCAGTAAGGTATGAAACTTAACGAAAGGCATTCAACCGTGTATAAAATTACTAAGTTTAATTTTCTTGGAATACGTTTATTATTTCATATCTTCAACTCATTTATTACGAGGCCAAATGAGAGTGGTTAATTTACAAAAAGCCAAAAGAAGATGTTCTGAATATGAAATTTATTTGGATGAATTTTATGTTATTAAGCCCCAACAAATAAAAGCAAAAATATAAACTGAATAAGGTAATATTTCAAGAATCATAATTTTAACTTTTACTCTAACACAGTTATTTTTAATAGTAAGTGCAATGATATCTATAATAAAGGTCGATATAGACAAATACTGGTGCTTATTACCTTAAAAATTACAACGTTGAGAAACGATAATATATGATGTAATTTCCTTTTAAATAGGTAATGATTTTTTTAGCTTTGGGTATAAAATTCCTACACTTAATAATGAGTACAAACTGACAAGATTTATTTATTTATCCATTCTTAAAACTATAGAAATAAAGACTAAAGTCGGCCTATTAAATTATTTTTTATTTAAACCTTACCAGATATTATAAGTAAAATCCGTCGACCGTCATACTATATCCAAAAGGGAAAATACTGAAGCGAAAAAATTAAAAGTAAACAAAGCCTTCGCGTGTAATGCTGAGTGTAATTTTATTATGGTTGGGAGCGTTCGACAAAAAACCTCTGTTATTGATCTTTATCTCTTAAACAAATATTGAATGTCTTTGAATATGTGTAACCCAATGAAAAATACGTTCGTGAAAAATTTTAGCTTAGTGTGATTTCTAAGTTAGAATTTTGTGGATGAAATACGTTTCTTTTCGAACGGGCCTTTGAGGTGTTTTGGTGCTAATCAGATCCTTAAAGAGTTTGACAACATTCGGGATGTTATGAAATGAGAAAAATATTATTCTAATTTATAAAAGCTTTTAGTTCAAACTTTTTAAATTTAAAAGGGTCTGGAAAGTACCTGTTATGATATTATACTATGCTATTCAGAAAATTTTACGTAAATTAATGTCCCCAACTAGCGTGAATTGCCTATTTTTGAAGAAAAAGGATTGCAATTTATGAGGCAACAATTAAGACTTCTAGACTTTGGCGATATTATTAAGTGTACAAAACGACACCGGTAAAATAATGCGAGTGCTTGACCCTGGGCTTTTGTATAAAGTAGTACAGTCATGGTCAATCTGAACATTCACGCTTTAATCAAGACTGATTACAACAACCAGGTTCACTTAAATACTCGTACATGACCTCTACCAAGCGTTCAATAGCCCATATCACTGAAGAAATTTCACCTCAGCAGACGTAAGGACAAAAGAGACTCATTATTCGCGCCGACCGCAGATTAATAGCTATAACTTAAACGTAATTTCAAAAGCAATCTGTTAACCAGATCGCATATACAGAGGGTAAGATTTCGGACAGATCTGGCCTTAGGGGAAATCAAGTGATCCACGCCGCAGCCGCGACGGTTCATTGAGTACACGGGTTTGGGAGACAGTGAATAAGAGTTCAGTGATGCAAATATGTCTGGAGGAATTGAAGCCACAAAGTTTGGAATACGGGAATAGACCGGCTTAACTTAAGTGCTACTGTTAAGTCCGTCTGTCAAGATAGACTTCATCGCCTTGTTCCTTTCAGTGAATAGGATTTCTAGAATCATAATAATCCTTTACTCCTCCTGTCCATTTTCCTACGATCCAAGTATTGTACATTTTCATGAACAGCAGTTATAATGTTATTTGCCGGACGATCTAAATAAAACCAAAGGTTGTAGATTAGGAAGCTGAATAAATATTTAGTTGAATCACGTTATGCTGATCTTAGTTTATTCTTTATTTTATTATAGCTGTACGTGTAGTCGAGTTCAAAATAATTTAGTAACTACTTTAGTAGTATGTAACTGATGTAGCGCATCAAAGATAATTAAATATTCTTTAGACTTGGTGAACTTATAGAGACTTAATGCTACTCTTCAAAACTTTCAAATTTTAAGGTAGAGGAAAAGTTAGTCTAAAAAGGCAATGAAGACCAAAAATACATATTTTAAATAAGTTTTAACAAACATTTATTTTAAGTTTATAAAAAAATATTTCTGTTAAGCCTTTAAAGGCTAAAATTTTAGAAGCGGATACTCTTGAAATCAGAGTTGTACTATTGCTTTAGAATATACTGTGGTAAGCAGTACATTGCGGATGATAGGGCGGCAGAACCTAATGCGATTCATTGTTAAGTATTACAACGGTGTTACACGTAATAGCGTCATTTAAGTCTCTATGTACTTACGAGGAAATTGTATCCATTCGTTAATAGTTTCATTTATTTAAATTGCATTTATAGATACGTTTAACTTTTATTCTTATTTTGAATAATTCTAGTTTAATACCAAACTTCAAGAGGTTATTGAGTATCGTCTTTGTATTATATAGTATACCGAAGGGAGAGAGATGGTAATGATCTTTTCCTATAGTCTTGAGATCTTTTGGCCAGCAACCGAGAAACCGGTCATAAAACAAGTGGTCACCAACCTTTCCGACTTGGTTGTTGTTGAACGGGACCTTCTTGTATTCTCGTACCCTCTTCTCAGAGATACAAATCTTAACGTAGGATCAACACCGGTGGTAGGTAACTTTCGGTAGTAATTATCAATTTGAGTGTTGCAATCTTTTGGGATCGGCTTGTTCTAGTATGCTAGCTTGATTGTGTCAACCGATAAAAAGTGGTCATCTCTATGGATACTAAAGTTTGAATAACTCCACACTATCGTCCAGTGTATTGAAGCCACTTTGCCCTTTCGGACGGAAAAGAATTAATAAATGTTAATCTGCGTGTATCATAAAACACTCATTTGTTAACGAGTGTAAACACAAACATGTTGTAACAACAGAGTGGACTGCTTTAATCCAACCGCACAATATAAACACGTGACCAAAACCATTCCCGAAATTGAAAGTAATTTGTTAAATTATTTTCAACCGCGTTCACATCTTTCCCCAAAAGTACGAAACACGAGTCTATACGAAATTATCCAACGTGTAATGACAGTGTCCAATCTGATGAAGGTTAGCCCGGGGGCCAATCTAAAAGGAATTCAGTTAATACGTCCGTTATACCGAACTCTCACTCCTATTATCCCAACCCTTTAAATATGGTGAATTTAAGGCGTTTCATCATCCATTGCCTTCTCATAACCGAATTCAAATTTTGGGATTCCTACAAATAAAGCAATGGATTAGTGACTTTAAGTTTGCAAGCAATTTAATATGAGGTAGTTGCAATAAGCAATTAATGCTATGCCAGGTTTAACACGCATGAATAGATCGATTCGCAATATTTGTAATGAAAACTTTGATATAAGTGGATGTGCGGTCAGCGGATACATTCTCTCGGAATTACTATGGGCTCCAATAAGTATTGTGGTCGGGCGGACGGCCTTTATTAAACTTTGTCTTTCTTGGAAGGACTAGGATTATGTAAGATATCATATGCAGGGTTAATGCTTGTAATACTGTTTGTTATTTAAAGTAAATGTCGTTTGTTTGGATTTCAATAAGTTTGTGGGGTGAATTTTAACTTATTTAGCGTACCTTTTTTTCAAATGTATGTAAACGAGCGCGAGCGATACGACCGCCTTTTGTACTATTATCGAATGTAATGTTTTATTTGTTAAGCTTAAATATAGTGTACAATAAAGGATATAAATAAATAAATAAATAAACATTTTCTTTATACTTTTATGACATGTATCCATATTAGTTATTGTCACTTGCCTCATTTACTATTTGTCATACGTCTTTCATAATACATGTTAAAAAATCTAATTTTTTTTCTATTTACTTTTCCTACGCATTTTAGGTTGAATGGAAATCTAATAGAGACTATATTTTCCATCAGATGACTTTTGAAAACAGAAAAATAGTATGCATCACACGCTCATAACTTCACAAATACAACACAATTCTCTCCATAAAATGCGTGAATAACGAAAACCCATAGAACATAATTAAAGAGTAATTTTCGCACGCCCGCCGCGTGCGAATAAAAAAAAGTATAAAAAATATTTCACAGTTTTAATTACAGCTCTCATAACGAGACGAGAAGTGGTTTACACCAACGGACAGACAAAGGCGCGGTGACAAAGCTACCTTGTACACGTCACACGCAACGCGTTTTACCACATCTGTTTATGTGAAGCTTGGAGTTTCATCGGCTTGTGGATCAAATGTGGGAATAGCTTGTCTTTCCATTTTTTCATCATTAATGGCGTTTGCTAGAATAATCTACCTTATTTGATCTTCGAGTCCCAAAATACACATTTATTATCATCACTCTTAAATCTACTACGGCACACGATAGAACTTTAATTGATCGATGTTCTATCAGTACCAACACTAATTCGTTAATAAATTTATTTATCACTATAAAGTCAAATCTTATTATTTCTTATCGTAGTTGCGCTGTAAAATACTGAAAATCACGTTCAGGCTACGAACATATTTTCTTAGATAAATATGTACCACTACCAAAAAAAGTTAACAATGTTTAGAAATTTGTTCTTCATAAAATAAAAATATGTTATCATTCCTACCAACACTTTATTGAGAACCCGCTGGGCTTTCAAAGGAAATTCCCAATACCTTTAAATATCAGATAAAATAGACAATCCATTGAGAAAGTGAGAGTGAAGCGTCATCGCTAAAAGGTCTCCAAAACCTCAGTCCAATATGTATTTATGTACACTGAGGGAAACAATAAAGACGACGCCGGCTGCGTTTTCCCTCAAATATCCAATTTATTTATGTGTTTTATGAACGTTCAAATGTGAATTGAGAAGACCTAGAATTCGATTTCTGAGGGTACGACGCATTTTATTACCATAAAATTCTATGCGAAAGCTTTTACGACGAGCAACTCTTATGACATCGCCCCGTTATTGGTCTCCATTTTGTTGTTTAAGTATTATTTATATAAACAATTACGATAGAAATGTGGATAATGGGGCACTTAGCTGTCTGTGAATTTCAAAGCGCAAGAGATTTTTTGATTAATTTGATGGTTATTTACGAAAACGCAGAATTTGTAAAATGTGTTACTCCTTTCTGAATAACATTGCTTGTAAAGAACATAGTTTTTAATTTAGCATTTAATAATTTTGTAGCTAGAATCTCTACTTCCTTATAATTTGTAAGACCACATTGATCAGAAGGCTTCAATTTTTTCGTTTGACAATAATAGGAGAAGTTGTTATACTACGCCAAAAACCTTCAGATTGTTAGTATGTACCTTATAATCCCTGGTTACATTTATGATATGATTGAGCTACAAGTGATCAACTCCTGATTAAACAGCTACATAAATGTTAGGTGGCTTTTTTAACTTGTCTCATCATCATCATCATCATCAGCCCTTCTGCGTCCACTGCTGGACATAGGCCTCTCCCATAGCACGCCACTGGGGTCGATCTTCAGCCCATCGTTGCCAACCGCTACCAGCCACCCCTTGAATATCGTCGCTCCACCTGGCTGGAAGGCGTCCTACACTACGTTTGCCGAGGCGCGGTCTCCACTCGGTCTTAACTTGTCTGGTATTTTTAATTTAAATCTACAATCTAAAGTCCAAATAACCTCATTTATCTGATAAACTGTTTCGTCTATCTAAATCTAGGCATCTAATTCCACAGGCCATTTCTTTTATAACTAAAATGTTTGCTTCAATTTAGTTTTTCAACTATATTATTTTTAAATTTGTTTAGTCTACGCTGAGAGTCTTTACATCGATTCCAAACTTAGTGATCCGTTTGAGAATAAATTGGTCAAGCTCTTTATATTATTTTGTATGAGTTTCTGTTATTGAATTAGATGTTGGTAAGGCACGTTGGTTATTAATTTTATAAAATATGGAGTTATGAAAATAAATTTTATCGAGAATTTATTAAATTAAACCTGTATTATATATTTTAAGTTAAGTTTAGATCAATGTCACCGAGAGCCGAAATTTAAGCATCCAATTTATCATAGTGTTTAAGAAATCACTTTGTACAGCTACAAATGATTTATCGTGAATTCGATTACCAAAGCAAATAAATCTCGCCGTTCTGAAAAATTTACATCTTGGTGTAAATGTTGAAACTCTTAGAATTAAGGGTACTGAAAATAATTCAATTTATCCTTAAAGAATAGTAAGATAGGTATAGTCTCAAAAATGAAAATACCGATACTTTGCCGATACATAATTTTTAATATATTCTCGAAATTCTTCCAAAGTTCCTGACAACGGTATTAAAGACACCAGTTCTTAGTAAAGTCGAAGTTAATAATAATTTGTGAAGTTTGCGCGTGTAGAAGTCGGATAGTGGCGTCGAGTGTTATTCCACAAGCAAGCTAAACCGTGTTATATTTATTAACTAAATACCTCGGTTCACACTCTTTGCACTTCGTTAAGTGTTCCTACACATTGTGTTTTAATAATTAATATAATTGTATTTTTGATACTTATTGATTATTTTCAAATACGATTTTTTGCGCACATTTCCTGAGTTTAGCTTTCGTTAATTTTGTTACATGGTTTAAATAACCATCAGATAGTTGAACAAAATTAGAAGGTATCTGTAATAAAACAATTTGAACCAATTTCCATAATACAATTAAAAAGTTGAAGTACTTACGTTTCACCAAGCAGCGTTCGCTTACAACTTGAATAAGTACATCTCCTTCCGAATGCGGTTTGGCTCCGAACTAGAACAGAAAAAACTGCAATGAATTTATACAATTTTTTATTTAACTACCTAGTAAAAGCCAACATTATTGACCAAAATCATTTGCTATGTATCATAATTTCTAACTCAACGACTAAGTCGTTCCATCTGACAGACTCGTGGAACTTGAAAATGTATGCACCAACAACTGAACATCGTCTAAAGCCCTGTGCCTAAGTTAATTAATACAAGCACATCACATTTTCCAGGCGTTTTTCAAGACAGTGTATCTTGCTCTTTAGTCGAAAATTAAACAATGTTAGGTGGGGACAAAGCAAGTGGAGTGGTGCGCCGTCGAGTGTCGGGGCCTGCCTTTGTTCTGCAACCCTGTTGGGGATGTTTCTTTTGGTGGTGGTGCGGGGTAGGGGAGGAAAGCGGATTTGGGTTGGGTTGTGATAATTTCGGCAGGGACAGACAACCTACTTCTTGGAATGCAGTAGGAGTTATGGTGACGCGTAGTGAAATATTGTTACAATTGATGAATCTGCGGAAGTTACGAATGTTTATTAAACTGGAACTAATTAAAACAGATAGAAACAAATCAGATTGGACAATATGAACGAATGTATCATTAAATAAACGTCCAACTGCAGGCTACGGACCCCTATAATCGAGAATACGATTAAGAGGGTTGGCAGATTTTAAATACCATAGAAATTCATACAAATCGCTACAGCGTGCAGGTTTCACTAGACAATATTCATCACCGACAGTTTATCAACATGAGAATTTCCAAATCGCCTTCGCTCTTCCCTTGGCCCCCTTGACTGCGAGACAGACAGGAAGCACCGTCTCTTTAAAACAGCCACACAAGATCGCTTTTGTGTACGATGACATGCCCCGTAGACATCACTTGAATCTCACTTAATTATGCTTACAGCTCTCTATAGCGAGAGCTCAGATTTTACAATTTGTTGCGCACTAATAAAACCGCGGTACTTTGTTCTCAGTCGTATTCTGTTTGTTTATTAGGGGAAGTAAATTTGTATTGTCGTTTTATATGTGACAGAATGTATGCTATGATAATAATAATAGCAGCTACAAGGTAGACTGACCTATTGATGGTTGCAAACTTGCTGGAAGTCACTACAAAGATGATGATCTAAGCATGGACCTCATTTACGATTGAGAGCAGTATATGCTTTAATCAACCATGCTAGCTTATTTCAGGTTAGGTTCATACGTCTTTAAATTCCAAACGAAACTTGCTTTGCAAGTTTTGTTCCCATGTTTTCCTTCGAAGTGAGCGTTGCAACTGAATTGAATAAAATTGAGTGAACCGCGCCGACCACAAACGAATATATTTTGGGATCGTAGTTGCGCTGGCCTTTAAAATAGAAGCGGAAAGAGGGGAGGGAGAGGGGGATCCATAATATTATATATTTAGTAAAGAGGATTTAGCCCAACACGCTGGCCTAATGCGGCTTCGTAGACGGATGATTATAACACAAGTAGCCAGTCTAATGTCAGCGTTTTTATGACCACATAAGGTTTCTTAAACTCCTTAGCGATTTTTACAGTTTGTTGAATTCCCACAACAGAGTGTTCAAATGCCTAAAGTTGAGGCTTTTTCATTTTAGTTTAGTTTAGATTTTTCGCAACACCAATTAAAAATGTATTTGCATGTAATTAAAATTATTTACTAACCCTTCTAATATACCGCACGGTTTTATAAATATTTTCACGCAAAATATATAAAATCTCAATTTTGTAACATTTGTCTCTGTAGACTAGAGGACGAATAGACAACTGAAGGTTATCAACTTATAAATCTACAATATATTTATCTTCATTATTTTTACTTTAAATTATCTTTATCGTAGAAATGGGACTTCAAACATATAATTATTCAAATTAACATAATGTATGTTTATTTTGTTTGGGTAATGGACCTTTAAATGCTGAAAATTGTGCAATAAGGCGTGTTATAAATAAGGTATACAATTACATACATCATTTGCTTTACTACGTGGAACAAGTCAAGAACATTTCGACTAATTGTAATTGTTTACCCCAACTCAATATTTTCCCGTAAAAGTGAACAAAAAGTATGTGCATGCTATGTAGGGAAATACTGAAGATTTTTATAAATCCTCATAGATATGACGGAAGTGTGGGGTGGCCTGTTGGTAACGGACCAGATGCGGCTACCTACATGTTCACGGTGGTTGCGGGTTCAAATCCCAGGGCACACCTCTGACTTTTCGGAGTTATGAGTGTATTGTTAGTCAATCACCACGCATTTTAACGGTGAAGGAAAATATCGTGAGGAAACCTGCATACCGTAGCGACTCTCAATCGATTCTCTCGATTGTAGAGTAGGCCCGTGCCCTGCAGTGGGACGTATATGGGCTTATATAGATAGATAGATAGATGACGAAACACTACAGAGCAGTCCATTACTGAATTTAGGCTACACTTATTCTTTTATCTACCCTGTCCAGGCTCTCTGCTAAGATCGTTTCTTGACCTCGCCTTGATGATTTCAAAAGCCATATATATTACAAGAAGTTACAGACTTTTAGAGGTAAAATATAAATTCTAAATCAAGAAGGAAGATATTAAAATATAGGATCCTTACAAATATAATGTAACTTTAAGCATGACGGCCTATATACCATTTCAAGACAGAACATCATTGACATTCGAAATGTAGTGGTAAATCTTTAAGAATCCCCGTATACAAATGTCTGATGAGAAATAGTATTGAGACAAATTTGGGAATGTATCAAAGCATTCTGTGAACTGATGAAGTATTTTTTCGTGCTTTTGCTAACCTTGATAGCAACCTACCAATAAGAATAGTCATATTACTCACCCAGTTAAAAAAAACTGAAGACAGAAATACAATGTATATAAAAAAAAAACAAGTACAATAATTCTGAGTCCATTCTAAGTTATCTCAATAATAATATAACGGTCTGGAATAGTTTGCATAAAGAAAATTAATATTTGAATTTTTAATTTCGTCCCATCTTAAGTAATCATAATTTATTTTGCATCTTTACTTTAAGAGTAACATTTACATATTGCGTGGACCTTAATTAAATAATGTAAATCAGTTATTTAAAATGGGCAGACGACCCGATAAATGTCACAGGACTAGATGCAGGATTTTTATTCCAGGTCACTTTGGAAATCTTTAAGGACAACATGTTTTTGACGGTGCACAACTCTATTGCTGTTTTAATTATTTTCTAATTTTTAAATAAATAAACCCAACAGTCACATACACAGTCATGACCCCACATTACGATCAATTAGGTCAGGTGTCATGGGTATCAGGAACTACGAGAGACTTTTCGGTCTCACAAACATTTGTCTCGGTGCGAGGATTGAACCCGCGGTCTCTCATTTCACAGCCCGCATAAATTAATCACCTTTGAATATTCTGATTTTTTTATTTTCTTAATATGATATCAATAATATAAAATAATCCTCTTCTGTCTGCCCTTATGTTATTCCTGATCGACATAATTATATTTTTAGCCATAAAATTACGACTGGCACCTCACATCAACCCTTCTGAGAGTGTTAAAAAAGAGTATAATTTATTTAACAATCATTTATAATTTAAATACACCCAACAGTCACACACATCGTCCTGACCACACACTAAGATCGTGTCCTGTGTCGTGGGTATCAGAAGCTACGAGAGACTTTTCGGTCTCACAAACATCCAGACCCGAAACAAATACCTGTGGATCACACAAATATTTGTTTCAAATATATTTATCAATTTATTTGCTCATCACACCATCTGCTAACTAAAATCCTGCCTTATTTTAAGACTAGCTTATACACACCAGCAGCGCCTTATTATATTGAAAAACTTAATACAAAAACCTAGTAACTTAAACCTAAGAGGATTTAGAAGAGGCGTTAGTAAGCCGCCGCCAATATTAACTTTCAATCTTTCCAAATTCTGTTATAATCTTGTTAACTAATAGCCAGGTAGTCGACGGTGTTTGTATGCTAATACCGCCCGAAACAACTAGATGAGTCAACGCCAAGTAATCCAATTAAGACGAGTGAAAAGTGTCCTTAAAAGACAGTGACGTGTATTGAACATTTGTGTAAATTTATTGAAATAATGTAGCGTTATTTGTGGATAGGTGAGTAATAGTTATAAAATATAAGGCATACAGTATCTAGATGTTATTGAAATACACCTACATACGTCGTAGATATTAGAAATTTTGAGGGAATAACCTAGTTTGGGTGTCCGTAATTTTGAGGGCGCTCACATGCGCCGACTCCATCTAGAAATGGTTGAATTTTGGTCTCTCATATGTGAGAGGCCATCTGGGTAGGTACCACCGCAATGTCTATTTCTCCCGTGAAACAACACTGCGTAAATGCACTGTTGTGTTTCGGATTGAAGGACATTGTAGCCAGTATGTCCAGTAGTTACTCTGGAGTAACTACTGGACATATTGAGACTTAACATCTTATGTCTCAGGATTGCGAGCGCAGTGGAATGTTGCTACTGTTTATGAGCGGTCGTATCGCTTACCATCAGGCGAACGGCTTGCTCGTCTCGTCATTCATTGCAATAAAAAAAAAATAAAAAAATAAAAAATGCCCGCAGCACGACCAGTTTCCTATTTATCATTTTTTACGACATGAAGGAGATGCCATGGTGAATTTCATAAGCTTCCTACGTGAGACATAAAAACACAAGGGTTAGATCTTGCCTCATAGTGTGGATTTGTTCGTAGCAAAGTCTACTATTAATGTTACTTAAAGCAAAACAAAAATAAATCACCTCGAGCACTATTTGAATGGTAAAAAAACAAGCTAAATCGAAAGCAAACCGCAGGCCACAGCTGGTTTCCTCGAGCTCAAAGTATTCCTTAATTAAGAAACCCGAATTTAATAAGTGCAAGGTATTCCCGGCTACATTTCCAAGTTGCATTATAAATTACGAGGTACCGCGGCGGTGTCGGTCCCTAGCTGAAATTTTTCACTTAATTATGCTTTTTTTTTGTTTCCAACACTACCGTTAAATTAAAATGAACACCGGCGTGTTACTACGTGCTGAAAAAATTCTGTGTACTTTTAATTTTTTTGACCGTCGCGTACCCTTAACTTTGCTTGGATATTTGTTCACTAGATATACTTTCTATTTGTATTTTGTACTGTACTTTACCATTATATGTCCCACTGCAGGGCACGGGCCTCCTCTACAATCGAAAATGTACTTAATATACTTGTACTTTATAATTGTTGTTGATTAGATAGTCGTAGAGGTAATTTAGAAGGAGATTAGTAGAATGTGTATAGTGCAACCTAGGACAACCTAATTTTGCATTAAACAATATCTTAACAAAGCTTAATTAAGCCGTAGTGTGAAGAAGTATTTATGCAGGCTGGCATAATTGCGTCGAAAAGCATGTGACCGTGGTCTGCTGCCATTCGATACTCTGTCTGAGCGGCATTGCTTACTGCCAGATGCAGTGCAGTCACTTTGTTCTGTCAAATAAAAAAAAGGCTCTGACTTACACCTTTCTATTTAGGGCCTCGTTCACCATCTTCAAGTAAACCGTTGATTAGTTACTTTTTGATTAACGTTATTTGCCAAGTAAATGTGCAGAGTAACTTTCCCGATTTCACAAGTGAAATTAAAGTAACGTGCTGGTCAAGTCAATGATATAAGAAATTGAACGAATCATTCGTTCAATATTGCAATCTACAATTTTCTACTATCAAGCTCACAAACAAACAAAAGGTAAGATTTCATTAATATTTGTACTACGTTACGTAGCAGTAAAGTAAAATTATGTATTGGCATAGTGTAAGTCGACCCGTTTGTGTAAGGCTACAGCGGTTTAATCACCGGACGCTTGGTTAGTTAATTTTACGGCTAATTGCTTAGTGTAAAATTATGATAATTATATTGCTACATAAACTAATTGTAATATTCGATAAAACTTTAATAAAAACTGTTAATACAGTATTAAATGACGTGTTAATTTACATCAATTTTACTTAAAAGTAAACACAAGAGAATGTAATTGATACGGTAGGTCGTAGGACATTCCTCATATGGGCTGCTTCAAACAGGTCGCTGTGAAAATTTTCGTATCTTCTTCTTCTACTTAGGCGTTATCCTGGCCGGTGCCAGGGTCCGCCTTCCGGCTGAGTCTCCTCCATTTCGCCCGGTCTTCGGCATCCTCAATAGTAAGGCCATTGACTCTCATATCTTCCTTGACGACATCAAGCCAGCGCTTCTTCGGTCTACCCCTTGGTCGAGGTCCTGGAATGTTGAGGCTCAGGCACACATTGCCGACGTACTCCTGCGGCTTTCTCAGGACATGGCCATACCGTGAAAATTTTCGTATATTTAAGAAAATTTTAGTATTCATTTAAATAAAATCAGAAGTACACTGCTTGATAAAGGTCTCCTGTCTATTTAGCAAACGTCTGTATTCCTTAGAATGAACATCAATCAACATACAAAACATTTAGTAACATAACATCTTTAGTTTTCTCGAAATAAGACCCACTTTATTATGGCTAATTAAATAAAGTGCACTTTTATACTTTAATGTAACTACGGGTAAATACTCATAACACAGATAATTTTAATAATAAACCTTATGATGATGACAGATCAATCTACGACATTGTCGCCAAGCGATAAAAACAAAATGCCACTTCAGGTTAACTATAATTTGTAAAACAGTTTGTATCTAGTGTAAATAACTGAATACCACATCCAGCGTCGCGCCACGCATTAGATGACTAATTCAACGAATAGAGAGTGTTGGAAATTAAATTTGAATAAACATAATTAAACAGTTGGCCCCATTCGCTTCGACTTTTAGAATTACCGTATTTCGTAGGATTAAACGCCCCCAAATGTTAATAATACCGAATTCCGACAACGGAAAAGTACATTGGGGCTTTCGTATGCGGCTTTTAATTACTGTAATTATATCATTTGCATAGATTTGAATTTCGGTGATGTTGTGTGGGAATAAAAGATTTAAGTGTTCTTGTTTGATTGGTCATTGGATGTAAGGTCGCTATAGCACTTTTTTTATTGCCGTTTTAGGCAGACGAGCTAGCGGCCTGCTTGATGGCAAGCGGCTAACGGTGCTCATGGACCTGCACGACAAAGTCATTGCCTACCTTAAGAAGAGTTGTTATTACGTTCGACTGTATGTTTTGTCTGTTGCTAAGTCTTCCAAATATCACGGGTCAAAATAAATGGTCGTCTTCCGGAACACTGTCAACACTGGAACACTGTCTTACGGAACAATGTTTCATTATACAGGGTATATCAAGACCGCGACCGAAAACAAAGCCAGGTGGTAGTTTTAGCGGCTACAGACACAACGCAACTAAAAATTTTGCAAAATAAGTGACGGATTTTTTTTTACAATTTTTTAAAAATCATCGTTTTTGAGGGGTAAATACCTAGTTTTTGCAAAAATAGTAATTTAAACCCTTACGTACCATTGCGTGTTTAAAGATTAAGCGATGTACGTCATTATTTTAGAAAAACTATGTTTAATGACTCAAATACGACGATATGTAAAAAATAACAAAAAAAAAATTGACGATTTTTTTTGTAAAATGTTTACTTGCATTGTGTTTGATATCACTAATACTACCTCCTGGCTTCGTTTTCGGTCGCGGTCTTGATATACCCTGTATATTCAACAAATGCGTAAATTCTTAAGTATTTTTTGTATTGAACCTAAAAGTCGTTGTATTGGTCTAGTACACATTCTACGTACATATTCGTATTCTCGTAGCGGTTACTACACTTTTATGAATGAACCTCTGGAATTATTAACAGTTAACTATGAAAAAAAACAACATTTAAAAAAGTGAAAGTATTTTACATTTTTATTTCACTTGAACATTGTAATCAAACCAAGGACGATCGATACCAGAAGCGTTCATCTACGAAAAAAGAACAGATAGGGATAATAACAACCTTAACCCCTATTCAAAATTACAAAAATTCTTCAAATTAAGATCTTCTTCACATTGAAAATAAAAGTCTTGAATAAAAGAAACCCTATAGTAAATATTAATGTATGGTTTTACACAAAATCCTTTTCTAATTAGTATCGAACACTAATCAATTGAACATGCTGTAATCTCTATCGAGCAGGCTGGCTCTAATTAGTATTAAAATTGAATTGAGGATTAATTTTGTATTATATACCCGTGCCGTCAATGGTGTAGGCAGAGACATAATCTACAAAGGCAAAATAATACAGCTCACCATACACCTCGTTGTGTGTGTCGCGTTTTGAGTTCAGCCTGTTTATATCCGATTATGAATACACCGGCTAATTCGTGCCAGCCCGTGAAATAAGCTTCTATCCTAATATTTATTTGTTTTATTCTTTTATTTATTTGGTCTACCAACATACATATACATTAATTTGTATCTGATTGATGTCTGTACATGGAAGATAAATGAGAAAAACTAATACAGTCTGTATTAAAACGTAATGGACACCAAAACAACGAGAAACTTTGTTACAAAAAATATGTTTGTCAGTGTCTTTGTGCAGGGTAATCTCGAAAACGGCTTAACCAATTTTGCTTAAATTTAGTATGGAGGAAGGTGACACCCTAGATAAACACATAGGCTTCTTTTCAACTCGAAAAACGACCGACGAACCGACTTATACGTACTGCCACCTTGCCAGTAAGACTATAAAAACAGATCAGCAGCTTACTACTGTTTAAAATTCACAATACCAAAGAATATTTGAAGTTAATTCAACACAGACTTTTCAGCTACTCTCTACCTTAATTCCGAAAGCGTGAAAGTTTCGTTCTCGATAAACTAGTAAAAGCAATCGGAAACTAATAGTATTAGTTCATTCAGTATAAAAATTAACTAAAGCCGCTTAACGCGCTTCGCGACGCTTGGACTTACGATTTTAACTAGTAATACTGGTCGTTTCCCTGGATTTCAAACTTTTTGTACCATAAGTACGATTGCACGAAAGAGAATCACGATTTTCTATGGTATTTTTTTTTTCTATGGTATTTGAAGTCCGCCATTCCGCAATGGACCCGCGTGGTGCTCTCTCGATTGTATAGAAACTGCGCTGAATAATGGGCAATTATGAGCTAATACGATTACAAGAAAAATACATGTACATTTATAAACTCATGCCTTTTTCCCAGGTGGGATAGGCAGAGGTGATACCAGGACACCCCCATTTTACCTTTTATGTTCCGTCCCATGATGTGATAGGCGTCAAGCCTATCGCCAAATCTGGCACAAATACTTGACTCCGTGCTTTCAATGAATTGATAAATCCAATATCACATTGCCCGACCTGGGATTCAAACCCGAGACTTCAGCTTTGTAATCGTACCGTAGTACAACTACGCCACCGAGGTAGTCAAGCACAGTCAGTAAAAGTTTTTTATTATTGCGTTGAATGGCGAGACGAGCATGCCATTAGCCTGTAATGGTAAGCGATATGATCGCTCATGGACAGTAGCAAAAACAAAAAACACCATGAATTACAAGGAAATGTTTGGCATTCCACTGCGCTCGCCATTTTGAGACATGAGATGTTATGTCTCATTATGTCCAGTAGTTACTCTGGCTACAATGTCCTTCAAACCGGAACACAACAGTGCATTTACACTGCTGTTTGGCGGGAGAAATAGACATTGCGGTGATACCTACACAGGCGGCCTCTCACTTATGAGAGACCTACCACCATTTAAAAGTTAAAAGAATGCTACTCGTAACACTATCAATGAAAAAAAAAATTGTACAAAAGTCAGACACTAAACCTACCCCATATCAAATAAATGACCCCTTAACACATAAAGAATAGTAAATTTCTATGAAAACGCTGAGCCACCCACGATCTACCCCTCAAATATGAATAAATAAATGTCAAATATAGAACATAACACTACAAACACTTTCCGCTGACACATTCGAAACTCAACGAAGCAATATTTCAAACGGTTGCTGTCAAAGAAAGCATAAACTCCTTTACACGAAATTCGCGATAACAAAGCGAAAAATAATTTCCTCTGAACACCAATAAACAATTGTAAATATATCTGTCGTTTTCATTGAAACATGTCACAGAAAGGCTATGTGGGGCCAACAACAAAAGCAGCAATGTACATGGAACAATTACTTTGGACGACACAGCTTTGCGCATGTATGGAACGTAGTGCAACAGATAATTTTCCAGCCAGGCTTATATTCAGTTGGTTTCGGGCCTCTGCGAAGTCGACACGGTCTCGCGGCGGCTGTATGCGAAGTTTCCTTCGCGTCGTAGCGAAGTAAAAAAAGACGTTTGGTTAAAAAATAAACTAAGTGTGCCAGTTAAGTTTGAACTCACTGAAATATTGTTTTTTTTTTAATTTTTGAGGTAAGTTTTCGAATAGAAAGTAATAAAACCTTATTTCGGCCGGCGGTAATTTATGACGGCAAATTAACATGTTTTTCAAATATTTCCTTTTGCCGTTCAAGCATTGTTTCGGTTAAAATAATGGAATAAAACTTTTCTTATTGTGAGAGTTTCAAGATACTTTTTAAGGACTTTAAATCATTTGGGCTCTTTAAATGGGGACGAGATATTGTTAAACGCATAGAAATAAAATTAAACAAGTTTACTTTTTTATATATTTTGAATTATAAATCGTAATACGTAATTTCATACGTTTAGTTTAAAAACAAAAGAATAGATAATACAATTTTAAAAATGGAATATTATAAAAAAGGATCACATACGAAAAAGTTTTCATGCTGTTCTCACTTATTTTTTAATTTCTTTTTAACATGCCTACGCTTTTTGGAATCCCAAAGAGCGCAGGCTTCGTTTCGCATTGCGAGAGATTTCGTCTGTAGCCTGAATGCGGGTTACTGGGTGGGTTTTTCATCAGCTAATCAGTTTTTACGACACGTTTTTTAAAACTATTATTATACACAGAGCTACACCAAGCATTTTTACGTAACTAAAGGTGATTTAATTAGATTTTAAAAATAGGTCAATACTAATTAAGTAGATTAACAATAATTGGCCATAGTGAAAGTTATTGGTTAAATTACGCGCACTATTCGTTTGTAACTATAATTATTACGACTTTTTATTTTAAAAATATATTATTACTAAATTCTCTTATTGACTAGTTGGAATATTGTTACTTCTACGTACAAGTGGCATAGTATTTCAAACTATTACAGAATGTAAATCACGATTTAATTGAAGCGAGTTAGAAACTGGTAAACCATCAAAGGTTTGATGCCTAATCTTATCAAAGTATACGATGTTAATAAATTTAGTTAAACACAATAATCTTGATTATGAAGACTTGTCAGTCATTATTTTAAGTGTATGCCATTTTTGTGGGACATTTATGCATTGTTCTTATCGCTTTTAGTTATAAGATGTTCGTTTGTTTTACTGACGTCATCACCTTCAGTTTCAGGCTCTACTTTCCATATTTCTTCTACTTTGCCAGATATTTGGCATATTCAACTGTAAAGTTATACGTTTTTATATATTCTGTGACGTCATCAAGTCTGGACCGGGGTTTTGACATCGCTAGGTTTAGACTCACATATTGATGACGTACTATGGTTATTTTGAGACGCGTTTGAATCAATTCAAAAGACATGTGTTTATTTAACAGCATATGTAAAACAAGAGGCCACGTGTTGGATTCCCATACAAAGACAAATATTTGTGTCACCCATATTTATTTAATTATTATGTGTGGGTGCTGTTATTGAAAAGTCTCTCGTAGCTTCTGGTCGATAGTTTCTATCGATATCTCGAATAGCTAGAAGTAGTTGGATGCAGGGCGCTTCCAACAGTTCTATGTGGCGATATATGGGGGAGGCATATGTTCAGCAGTGTACTTTCTGTGGCTGAAAAGAAGAAAAAGAAGAAGAAGTTTCTGATCCCTATGACACACAATTTGGTTTCATTCTGTGAAGTTAGGACTGAATGTGTTTGTTGGATGTATTTGTTTATTATGTATCTTACTGTCAGTTCAGGAATATGTAGCACTGTTGGTGTATATTGATTCTTTATTTGCCATAAATACACAAACCCTGACCTAATTCAAATCAATACAGTCACACACCACCATTCTTATCTAATTCGACTGCTATAACATATACCATAATATTAATTTTCTAAATTGAAAGCAGCTAGCAAGATTCGTTTACAATTTCACACAATTACGGTCAAAGATTCTTTTCCTTTAAAATTTAATCCCTTGCGGGTAGTGCTCTAACGTCGCAGCGGTCGCGGGTACAATGGCAAACTTTTCCTTTAGTGCTTCTGATCCGTTTAATAATAACTTCACCAGTTTATAAGGAACCGGTGACTCCTGCAGACTGTTTTGTAGTAAATAGAGGTTTAACTTGACTATAGCCACTCTATGTTTGATATCTAGTTTTGTTGAACATAATATGGTAATTGCATTTGCGTCTATTCTTAGAGGAGGCCCTGTTTAATGGTCGACTTTCGGCGATTAAGAATTTAGGTTATTGAATTTTTCTATTTATTATATTAGCCCGGAGTCAGGAATTTATATGGCGCCTTATATGGCGACAGGCTCGCCTATCACATCGTGAGACGGAACATACAAGGCGAAATGTGGGTGTCCTGGTCGAATCTCTGCCTACCCCATTTGGGATAAAGGCGTGAGTTTATGTATAATATAATATGTGAATGAGTTGTAATATTCATGACAGCGTCATGAATATTATAGGCCGATAGAGACACAAATACGCATCAAATTTGGGGCGAAGCTTGTCTGGCGATGCCCATTGTTACGAGCCAGTACTCCCCAAAGATAAGACAATTGATTGGCAACAGACACATCAACATAACAACGTCTTCAAAATAACCAGACGCTTTCAAATTAAACTTAGAATACACTACAATCAGTTTTATTATCTGAAATGTTGTAGGAATTCTGGAATATTCTAGAATATTCTACACTAATATGCTTTGCTCCTTGTGTTTTACTCGACGTCTTTAGGGAACTATACATCTTTTAGAGATGAAAGCGGTTAGGGAATAGAAATTCTTCACTGTATTCTTTCAAATGCGATTGGTTGTTGCAATGGAGATCAACTTTCAAGTTTATATTGATGAATTAAATGCAGCAGTCAAACTATAGCTTCTTTTTAATACTTCAGCTGCAACCATTCGTCAATAAAAAACAACTATATTATGTTTTTTTTATTACGATATTATGCTTGTAAAATATTTTTTTTCTCCCATAGCAAAGCAATAGTGAATCGATATTTTTTTTATTTCCATACAAAGATCCATAAATGATATGTTATCAGGAAAAAGTTAGTTTCTGAATGTACACATATGCACCGTAATTATATTTATTTTATTTTATTATATTGAGGTTCTCCAACGGACTCTATTCATGTGGACTCGGCGCACGAATAGTATAGCAAGATGAAAATCTAATAAACAAGTAATAGATAAAGATAATTTATTTGTAAGAATATGAGTATACACATATTTAAGCGTGCAAGGTGTTACATAATAAGAAAAGAGACAATCATAATGGTTTCTAAGAGTTACACGATTTTACAGTTTTGAACTTCTCGACGCGACGTTTCGATTACTTTACAGCTTTTGTGGTCACGGGCGGACTGTCCGGACACGGAGTCAATTACAAAATCAATTGTTAATACCCGTCAATTTTGTTTGGTTGTCCTCATGTTTCAACCCATATTGGCTGTCGTATTCGTGTTTCCGATGTGGATACGATTCTGTGTTACGTTCTCACCAGGTGTCTTGGATAACTTCAATTTAAAACTTGTAGTTGTGAGCTAGTGTCTTGGTACTCTTCCGTATTTAGAGGGTAGAAAGTAAGTCGTTTTAACTTTGCACTTTTAAGCTTTGTACAACTTCAAATTTACTTCAAATTTCGTCACAGCTTCGTAAGAAACGAAGCTGTTGCATAGCTTTGAAAACTGGATAACCTGGTCACTTTTTTACATCATAGTATTGCTCATAACTTTTTTGGTATAACTACAAACTACATAACCTTTTATGACTTATACGACAATTTGGTTATTGTAACAGTTGAATCGACACGAGCCAAGCGTAATTTAAATTATATTGTACTCTAGAAATTATTTCACAATATGCTTTTAGCGATAATGAAAACAAGAATAGCTGGGTGACGGTTCTTTCATTGAAATTGGTTAGATTCCAGACATCATATACGAATTACATATCTTAGAAATTCTTAAGGAATAATTTTGTTCCTTAAGTTCATTTCTTTAATTTCAATTAGAAACTACTCCAAGATTATGCCCGTATGCTCTCCAGAACTACATCCAGAATGCACGTATCTCACATTTGCTCAGCTGCGGAAATGACCCCGATTACTCAATTCTAAGCTTACCTCCCTTCTCTAATAAATTACATTACATGAATCCCTTCGTATACGTTGTTGATGCAGACATTAGTGCAATGAAATGTGCCTCAATTCAGATAACGTTCTGTAACATTTGCAAGTGGTTTTTATTATCGCCTTTTTTGGTAGTTTGATTTGTATTATGTAAATTACAGGTGCCTCGGTGGCGTTATTGTACCATTGATAAGCTGAAGTCTCGAGTTGGAATCCCAGGTCGGGAAGTGATATTGGAGTTTTCTATTCATTATCAGCCCGGAGTCAGGAATGTGTGCCCGATATAGCGATAGGCTCGCTCCCTATCACATCATGGGACGAAACATACAACACGAAATGTGGGTGTCCAAGTAGCACATCTGCCTACCCCTTCTGGGATAAAGGCGTGAGTTTATGTATGTATGTTCTCATATAAAAAAACTACCATTCTGACTAATATAATTTCTACAATATTTTTAGTTTATAGTTACACCACAGCGCGGCACTTAAACTGTTTAAAGCTGCAACTAGAGTTAATACCTACAAGTGGAGTTTCAAACAGATAATTATCATACCCAAGTTGTTCTGGATCGGTAAAGTTTGAACTGCCAGCTTTTGTCTGCGGCTTCGCTCGCATGATGGTGTTAATCGATTTGCATTTCTTAATATTTTGCTTAGTATTCTTGGCGGTAGAATAGGGTTTTTAATATCATCGAATGTTTGTATTATTTTGCATACAAACACAAGTGCCATTAAAACAAAACATTTTAGTGATAACAGTATTAAAGTAGCTTGTAACATGAGGCAAATATTAGTATTTTAAATGATAGAGTGGGGACGTAGTGGGGACATCTTTCCGTCTCTTTCACACCCGCACACTATAATGCATATTAAGATAAGTGACGTCACTAATTTTGTTTTGCACCCCTTTTTTTTTACCCCCGCTACAAGATTTAAAACGTTTCCAACTTGTTTAATTCTGAATGGATTAACAAAAATTTTTGTTTGCTAGATTTATGATATAGATACTTTTTGATAAATACAATAAAAAAAATGAGTCAGATACCCTATTGACAAAGCGGCGGAACCTACGGAATATAGACTCTTGCAATCTTGGTATCGTCATATACAATATATTATATCAGGTAAAAATTTTAACGCCTATTTTTATATTTATATTTTTATAATTATTGGAAAACCAACAGCTTACATAGAACATAATAGGTAACAAAAATATTGTTGACACAAGATGGTTTTGAGCTCCTAATTTTCTTCCTAAAGCAGTTTAAGACTCTCCCGCCCTTAAAGATCTATTTTCTATTAACTTGCAATCAAAAAACGTCGTCTAAATTAACTACTTGTTCCTTGATCAGGCTATGCCGTAAAAATGTAGCCAGTCTTTTATCAGTAACTTCAATTCATTCATAGATTTTGTCGGCGCTCATTTAATCTGTGATTATAATAAAAAAATAGAGTGGTTTGTCTTTGTATTAGCTTATATTTTAAAGCGTGGACTTCTCTTATATTTTAGCTTTATTGTTGACAAAAAAATATCGATGTCCATTTTTAGTACACATATTTCTGATCCGTATGGAAAATATTATGTACATGTCGTGGGCATTAGTAACAACGAGCGATGTTCTATTTCAAACGCTAAACTCAAGACTGACTATTCATTAATTAGGTATTGTGTTACATTCAACGATTGGTGCGACTAAAGGACGGTAAAGCCTTGACTTTTTGCTAGTACACTAACAACATACGTTAGTATTTTCTTTGTTTCTACATTGTTGTGATTTTCTTTTTTGTTCACAAAGGCTGTGTCAAGTAAGTCAGTCTTGTATACTAGAATATTAAAATGTTTTAATAATTTTCATAGCCTTAAGGCCTTTCCTTTAGTTTAATAATACAGAAGTTTTGTGCTCGGTAGTTGTCTACGACAAATAATATGTATCAGTCATTCTTGAAAATGTTAATAATAAATTAATTTCGTGTCCTATCTCATAACAAAGTAAATAAATAAACACAGTAAATTAGTTTCCGTACCCAATCGACCTCTAAGGATTACTTTTGTTTCATGAAAACATGACAAGTATTTTCATCAGGCCTTTAGTAATTACTACAAGTATATATTTTGTATTGTTAGAAGAAGATATTATTATTTTGTTATTGTCTTTGCTCAAAAATCGTTAAACTTTATTAATAGAGATAGAGTTCAAAGACATGTAAACATATATATTTTCTTGATCGTATTACGGAATTGGTTGCTAGTGGTAAAAGTTTCGTATTAGTCCCGACAGCGACCATTATTCAACTAAATATAAAACCCACGTCATTGACTCGAGCAATGTCTGTCGCATTTCTGGTTCGAGTTATGTAAATATGTATATTCAGCTTCCATCAAGCAGGCATAATTTTGTGGACGCACAAGAGTTTGTTATCTCTAGCCGATAAATGCTTTTATTCGTATTGTTAAACTATAATGTTTTTCATATTGAAAAAAAAAACACTGAGTTTAAGTTTGTAAGTTTAAGCTACACTGCGGTTATTATTAGGACATTAAAATGTCATCAATATGTGGTTAAGGTTCCGCAATGTTTGGACAAGTTATTCATATGTTTAGTCTACCAAACAACCATCCTGTATACAATTCTGTTTACTGTTTCAAGAAAAATCTTAATGTTATACAAAAATGCGCCTAAAAATAAGGTAGGTATGTCATTTAAAAGATACACATTTGACATTAAACCTCGGAATTACTTTATTACAAAATTGTGTCGAGCTCATCCTCCACCGTGATACACGTTTTGATATTAGATATCTCTTAAATTATATAATTTAACGTGAAACAAAAATATGTAAAGTGAGTCTTAATTTTTGAAGATGGGTATTAGGTGCGTGGGTAAGCTTACCTCAAATATGTTTGCGTAATATTCGTTTCAAAACTGTTTTATACTCTTTTAAATACCCGTCTCATTCGTGTCTCTTCTATTCGCAAATCATCGCTTACATTATGGAAAGCGGCGTAGGTAAACCTCCCTTTTTAGAATTCTACACTAGGAGTTTTAAAGTATTTAAACTTCACTAACTTGTTCACTTCAGGATGAAGGCCTAAGGCTAAAGTTTCTTAACTGTAGCGGAAGCCTGGGCCAAATAATTGTTTTTAGCGACGTCATTTGTCAATTCTACCTCCAAGCGGTTAAATAATTTGATATATACAATTTTTGGCACCGAGCTCCGGAGCTCGACGAGTGTCTTAGGGACACTAGTTTGACTTATAATTTGATATTTTCACATGGATTTGTCCATGTAAAAATGTTGCAAAAGTAATCTTAGTGGTGGACAATTGACTCTGACATACCCCTTTTGGCCTCCCCCGGGGTACCAAAAGGGGAGCTTAATAGCTTTTCCTCTTAAACATACGTGGTGGAAAATTACCCGATTAAAATAAAAACTCCTTCAACAACCTTCAAGCGTTTAAATGTTATCTCACATCGGACTATTCCATTTTCAAAAACACTTACTTGGTATATAGTAAGTGCTTCAATTACCGAAGCATATTTTACGCCGTTCATTTATGCCTGTGACTAATTTTATAGCCTATTTGACTGACGAGTGACTATGATATTCAAGGGTAAAAATAGTATTTAAGTAAGATGTTTTCTTTGACCTCTGTAATCTTTGAGGGACACAAATGTGATACTTTACTACTTATAATTATAAGTAAATAATGTTTGCCGTATTAAACATGATTACATTAATTAAAATTAAATACAGACTGACTATCGTATTACTATTTTGTACATCAAAATTATGAAATATCCAACCGTATATTTGGTAAATAATTTTATTAGTGTTATGGATTAAACCTAAAACGAAATTAAAACCTAATTTAATTAAACATGTTAGATCAATTCATAGCGATGGTGTTTGATAGTCTCACTCATTCATCCATGGGAATGTAAATAATCTACTATATCGACGTGACTAGTGACACTTCTGCCCGCCCCTTTGAGGATACAGGCGTGAACTTGTATTGTTTATATAACCATGTACCAAAGCACTTCAAAGCACGAGTAAATTCATCCATAATTACACGTTGTTTCCTTTAGATATGCACATGGAATATTTGATTATATAAATACGAGTATCGTTTCTTTTTATCATAAAAACGCTCTTTTCTGTATTATTTTATGGTAAAACTCCTTGGAAATGTAAATTCCTATAGCGAATGCGTGATATTACGTAGATATTTGAAGTTACCGAAGTATTTCCTTTATTACCTTGGGGGAAAGAAACTTTTGATATTGTAAATTTAATGCCAAGCCATTTATTTCCTATTACACGAATTTTGTGTAGGATTAAGAGGAGCTAGGTCATATTCCATCACGGTAGCTTAATTATATTTTGATGACCTCGTGTTAATTAATTAAGTAAATTATTAATACTTGGTGGATTTCACCTACCACGGAAATTAATGTAGAGATTTTTTAGCTACGAGTATCTTCACGATGTTTTCTTTTACTAGTGTAGTGAGTAATAATTTACTCACACAAATTATATTATAAGGCTGTGAGTTAAAAGCTGGTTACTAAATTTGAAATCACGTGTTCGATCCTCGCACAAAAACAAATGTTTGTGATTCGCCGATATTTGCTTCTGATCCGGATGTAGTAATACCAAAAAGGTATCAACTTTCTGATACCTACGACACAAGTCTTGGTATCTTACTGCAGGGCCTGGATTAAGAGACTAATAATATAATACTTGGGAATGAGAAGGCTGCTTAGCTCCCAACATAAAGTACGGGTCGCAACTGAAGCGGCAGTGTGCAGGAACGATTCCGGTAGAAGCTGGGGCGCTCAAGCTTCGGGTTCTCGGAGCCGTTCCAATTGCGCCGAAGAGAACCATGCAGTATTTTAGTTGGTATGCCGTAGAACGGTGAAGCCAACATAATCGCTCCACTTGCCCCCGAGGTGGGGTAGTTGTAACCCCGGTTTCCCCGCGTCAACAAAAAAAGTACTATGAGATTATTCGGTTATTTTATCAAACTAAGTCATACACTAACGTAGGAGGGGAGCCGAAATCGACAAGTTTCCTAAAGATTGATCCCAAATCGCGCAAGACTGGAAAGTCTAGATGGATAGGGGGGAGGCCTTAACCCAACAGTGCGATATTAACGGCTTAAACTAATTTAATAACAAAGACACAAACATGGAGTCAGAGCTCTACGCTCTGGCTTGAACCAACTGTCTTGGCAGTCTAGTATTCTAAATTCTATGAATGGTCTGGGCTTAAATTCTAGACAATGCGAAGTGTGCTAATTATGTGGATAATTTATAATGAGGGCTTATTGTCATGGTTGCTTTCTCTCGCGTGTCCCAATTAGTTGAAGAAAGACTCAGTTTAATTCTATACTGGGTAACATCATTACGGGATAAGGATGGTAATTACAGCGTAAGGAGTAACAGGTCGGTGGGTAAAATTTATATAAAACCAACACTAAACGCCTAACATGCAATGGGATTAGTATTATTCAAAAATATATTTGAATAATACTAATCCTATCCTATCGACTGCCTCGGTGGCGTAGTTGTACTACGGTACGACAACAAAGCTGAGGTCTCGGGTTCGAATCCCGGGTCGGGCAAAGTGATATTGGATTTTTCTATTCATTGTCAGCCCGGAGTCAGGAATTTGTGGCCGAAATGGCGATAGGCTCGCCCCCTATCACATCATGGGACAGAACATACAAGGCGAATTGTGGGTGTCCTGGTGGCCACCTTTACCTACCCCTTCTGGGAAAAAGGCGTGAGTTTATGTATGTATGTAAAAATATATTTTCTGCCACCCATAAGTAGATTCTTCAGATAGGTTAATATTTTTTCTTTTCACCCAGCCTAACCTCAGCCAGTGCCGAGATCTACTTCATCATCATCAGCCCTTCTGCGTCCACTGCTGGACATAGGCCTCTCCCATAGCACGCCACTGGGCTCGATCTTCAGCCCATCGTCGCCAACCGCTACCAGCCACCCCACGAATATCGTCGCTCCACCTGGCTGGAGGGCGTCCTACACTACGTTTGCCGAGGCGCGGTCTCCACTCGAGAACACGTCTACCCCAAACTAAATCTAGATCGAGATCTACTTACCAAATTGTAATAAATGTATTTGAGAATACTATTTGTCTTAAGTCAGCCAACCCGCACTAGGTCAGCGTGGTATATGGCCTAACCTCTCTCAATCGTACCCTCGATTGTGGAGTAGGCCCGTACCCTGTAGTGGGACGTATAAGGGCTGATACAATACAATACAATACAATATTATTTGTCGCCAATACTGTAGCTATTGACTGTAGTCAATGCTGACGCTGTAGCGTCGTCCTTTAATTTATAGCCACCGTAATGTCAGGTATTTCATACCAATCTAAAGAATTATGACGGGGATTAGAAATGATGCAATTGTATTATAATAGCTTAAATGCACAGATTTATCAGTCAAATGCATCTCGGATTAGATACCTGACTTCACAACATAGGTCTCGGGCATCAATTGCGATCCCGATATTACAATCTGTTGATTTCGAGCACCAGCAGTAGGCATCTAACAGGCATATTCGTATTGCATTAGTTGGGTTGCCCGCCAGGCATAACGGTCAGACAGATCAAGTTAATGGGTGCGTGTATTTTTACTTTTATTTTATAAATATTTGGGAAACATACAGAACAATAAAGCAACAATAAACACAGTACAATTAATGATACATGAACCAGTCAAGCTTCCACAATTAAATTATACATAAACAAAGCAAGTGTACGAAACAAAATGAAAGTAAAGAACCAAAAATCACAAGTTTTCGCTGTGCTACAGTGAAAAATATATTAATAATAACTATAAAATGGCAGATAAATGTAAATACCACAATAATACAAAAAAATAACAATAAAAATACAAAAAAAAAAAACAAATCAATAAAGAACAAATCAAACAAAACACTGTGGGTCCTTATGGACTGTAAAACTTAGCTTGATAATTTTGACAGGCCACGCCTATAAAGTTACGCATTTTTTTTGTTACGATGTCATACAGATAAATACCGTACTTCATGGATGGGTACCGCCCCCTTAGAGATGTGCCACGCATAACGAATAACCGCAGACTATCAATAATCGGTTTTGAAATGAAAACAATACATAAAAATAAAAATAATTTGTTTCTTAATTGCCGAAATATGTTCCATTAACAGTACTGATTACATGATAAAATATGTGCATTGAATAAAAGTTACCCAGTCATATTTTTTGGTGTTATACTAGAAAATGGATATAAAAAATAGTATCTATTGACTCCATGACTGTAACAATAATATTTCTAGTCCGGTTAATCAACAAATAAATAATAAAATAAATAAAGAAGTTTAAAGAAATGATTTTATAAAATTCATACCTTAATCACGCGATTATCGATTACAAGTTCCAAAAAATAATAATCGAATAGATTCATTAACGATTATACACAACCCTCATCCCTACTGCGAGCTGTCAAAATTATCAAGCTAAGTTTTACAGTCCATAAAAACGAAAACTACTTTTATACACCTATAAAATATATTACTCAAAGTTAGGTGTTATTAATATGGAGGTCGGTTTTAAATCGTCCCATTGTACTTGTAAACCACTTATTTATAGAATTTGATTTACTAGAGTAAGTAAATTGATCTATATCAGGGATGTATAACATTAAAAAGGCTATTTACGTTCTATTATAATGTTTTCCACTCTGATTCACTAGTCCACCACACCATTTGTGCTAACCGAGCGATCTTATAAGTTCATACATTCAATTTTCCATTCAACTACGCTCATTGTTGAAAACCGCTGGCATACGTAAGTACATGAGCGTCGGATATCCGCGGCATAAAACTCGTATCTTCGGCAAAGCATTAATCTTACACGCAATTGTCTAATTCGTGCTACTTCGTTTGGCGTAATAAATCACCTAAGTAAACATTTAGCCTACGCGGCGGTTCTCAAGCTTTGCCGACGAGACGCTTAAATAAATGGATATTTCAAGGATGAGATTGTATTTACACCGCCTTAGCATTGTTGTGACAGGTTTGTGAGGGGAAATCGGTCTGTGAAACAGAAGGCCGCGGGTTCGACCGAAATGAGATAAATGGGAATATTTATTACAATTCTGATTTTGTGGGATCGAGAATAAAATAAATATATAATAAATAATTTTGTCAAAAGCAATGTCATTGGATATTTATCTTCCTCTGAATAAACTTTATAGAACCTCGTCAACAAGAAGCTAAATATCGCTGCTAAAATAATTTCACCGCCGCTTCGCCGTTGCATCGTTGTAACAGCTATTTACCAGGAACGTGGCTTATTAAATGACTTAATTAAATTAATTTTAAAGGCCCTTGCTGGAGCTAGTTTATATATGAATGGGCCGGCGCGACCGGGGTGCTCCGGGGTTTCACACAAACGACTTAAAAAAAACAGTTGCGTTGCATTTCGTTCGGTAAATGGGATTTCCACCCAATGGATATACTGTTTGAAGACTGCAATTGGCATCAGGTGGATTTTAATTTGACGTGCTACTGTACAATACATGATAAAGTATTTTCATATAAATGCCCACTTTTATTTATTTCTTGTTGTACGATCCATTCTATAGTTTTTGTGTGTCTGGAAGAGATCGCTCATAGCAATAAGACCGCCAATTGTACACAATTTCTTAAGTTTTATATGTTTTATTGTCTCTGTACTTTGTGGTGTTCAATAAAGTGTTGTGTATCTGTGTAAAGTATTTTGAGAGAAATTACCAATATGTAAAATTAGCTAGCGCTCGAAAAATATTAAGTACCTATGTAAAAATACTTTTATTTTTGCTTTAAGTCGCATTATGTACTTTCATTAAAAAAGCTTTTACTTTTATAAATTACCTTAATCGTCAATTAGCCGTACAAGTCACTTGGGATCGCTAAATATTTTCGTAACGTTTTATCTTTATTAATGGCTTGCTCAGAGATACGTCATACTAATGGCTCCTCACATTATAGGAGGATATTGATACCATACGTCAGCTTAATGCGAATTGTGGCACGACTTTGGAGGATTTTCTTAACCACGTTGAAATTTTTACAAAAATATAAGATATAGTACATATATAAACCCACGCCATTTTCCCGGACAGGGTAGGCAGAGGTGCTACCAGGACATCCACATTTCGTCTTGTATGTTCTGTCCCACGATGTGATAGGGAGCGAGCCTATCGCCATATCGGGCACAAATTCCTGATTCCGGGCTGACAATAAATAGAAAAATCCAATATCACTTTGCCCGACCCGGGATTCGAACATGAGACCTCGAGTCACAGCGATGCGACGCGCACACTCCTTCGTTATATAATATAAATATTTTTGTATGTTAATTTATGTCATCCGGGTGTATGCATTGTACTGTGTGCGTGTGGCAAATAAATATGGTTTTCTTTCTTTTCTAAGTTAATAACTCGGTGGATACTCTATTTATTTATTTATTTATTTATATATGAGGTCCACCAACAGCGCCACATATCATACAGTGTAAAAGAGACATTATCAAAGTTTTAGTTCGATATGTGCGCTAATCACAGGTGTACACAACGTTCATAGAAAAAGAAAACAAAAACAGCTCAACATAATTACATAAATAAAATTAAAATTAAAACTTATCCACAGAATAACAAAAACAATGTGCAGTCTTGAACTACAAAATAACTAATTCTAGGAAAAAGGAACAAAGAATGATGAATACATTTCACATAAATAATAAGTAATGTGAACAATTAAACAAAGATAAATATAACACAAGAGTAATAATTATTTTTTAAGACATTCTATTATTTTACGTTTGAAATGAGACGCGGAATCATTAAATATATCAATGGCTATTTTTTTATTGATCTCATTGTATTGGGCACAGATTCTAATCAGAGGTGCATGTCGGCCTATGTTCGTCTTACAAGTGGGGATTCTAAAAAAGTCGGTAATAGGCCGCCGGGGTCTGTTGTATGGAACGGATATGGTAATATGTTCAAGAATGTGATGACATGATATTTTGTTTTTTAAAAGTTTGTGGATAAACATAGCGTCGTGGATTTTACGACGTACGGATAAAGTTGTCATATTAAACTCAGAAATCCGTTGGTAATAGGGGCAACGGTGAGAGATGTCGGGTGTGACAAGTGCCAAGTTGCGTGTAAATGTGCGTTGGATGCTCTCAATTCGTTGAGAATGTACACTGTACACAGGGTTCCACGCAACACTAGCGAATTCCAAGTGACTGCGAACTAGGCAGTTAAATAGCAGAATACGAGTTCGCAGTAACCTGAAACCCCTAGTATTGCGGCGAATAAATCCGAGCATTCGGGCACCCCTTTTCACTATTGTATCTATATGACAATTAAATTTTAATTTGTGATCTAAAATTACACCTAAATCTCGAACTTCACTAACTTCGTTTAAAAAATCATCTCCTAGTTGGTAACGAGACAGTAAAGGGTGTTTTTTCCTGCAAAATTTAATATGGGAACATTTATTTATATTTAAAAACATGCCGTTAAAAATAAGAAAAAGGAGCGGACCAAGGTGCGAACCTTGTGGAACACCTGACTTGGCATAAAAAATTTGGGATTCGAAGCCATTTACAATTACTGATTGTGGCCTATTTGTTAAGTATGAAGTAAACCACCTCAACAATGGTTCATCAATGCCAGCAATTTCTAATTTTTGTACTAATATGATGTGATTCACCTTATCGAAAGCATTGGTAAAATCAGTGTATATGGCGTCAATTTGTGACCCTCTGTCGATACTTTGCGCAAGCTCAGTTATATATAACGCCAGGTTGGTATGCACTGATCGACCTTTTCTGAAGCCATGTTGGAAATCAGAAAGCAGATGATCCACATGGCGGGAGATTATTGGGTGTAAAAGAGATTCCATCAGCTTAGAAGCACAAGACAAGATCGATATGGGGCGATAATTTTTGACACAGGTTTCATCATTTTTTTTATGGATAGGTACAATTCTAGCCCTTTTCCATTCTTGGGGGAATATCCCAATTTTAAGTGAGTAATTAAAGATATAAGTTAAGGGGTACGCAAGCGCCTTTCCACACCGTTTATAAAATATGGGAGGAATACCATCGGGCCCAGGTCCTTTGTTTGAATCCAGTTTCGTGATTTGACGGAAGACTTCAGTTTGGGTAAAGCTTATTCTACCAACGGTGTTGCTATTGTGTGGTAGGCTCGGCGCTTGATTCATTAAATGCCTAGTATAAACAGATGAAAAATGAATAGCAAACAAATTAGCAATGTCTACGCCAGAAGACCGAATTTCACCGTCGAGATGCATTTCTTTTGGTATAGAAGAAAAGCCCTTCTTTTTATTTTTTATGTATCCCCAGAAGGCTTTAGAGTTTTTAGAAATATTTTGTTCAATTAAATATTTATATTCATGGTAGCACTTCTTGGATAAATTGTGACATCTTCTCCTAAGTAATTCAAATTCATATTTATCTCTAGGGTTATTATATTTTTTAAAATTTTTACGGACTTTTTCTTTCTCAGATAGTAAGTTAATGTTACTCTATTGTAATTACAATACACTTGCCATCAAAAGCATTGTTACTACAAAATTAAAATTTTAGATAAATCTGTGTTAGCTGATACTAATACCCTACTTAATCTTCGCAGCAACATAAATTCAAACTAAACATCCAGAAAGATTGATAGAACGCAATTAACACCAGATGTACTGAAACCGCGACCTTGAGAAACTTTAAGAACCGCTGTACGAAGCCTCGGTGATCCCCGGGGATCTGGCGACAATTGCCAAAAGTTGCCCCGAACATATCAGTAATTAGGCTGAAATAGAGGATAAGGCCCGGGATGGGACACTTAATTAACACACCTTGATTGGAGAGTAAATACGCGTCTTAATTACGAGATTATGTGAGTTTGAAGAGCGCCAGGTATTTATTTGATGTGGGTGTTTTTGTTATTTTGTATCGTGTAATTGGGCCGTTACGTATAAGTGAATTGTGTCATTATGAGTTCGGTTTTCAGGTTACGCAGCTCGGTTTACGTGGAGTTTTAAATTTCTAATTAAAAACTTCTGTCTACGTTTTGTACGGCACATCGTGGAGTTATTACAATAATAATAAGCATCTTATTTCGTGGACATAAAAAACCACAAGCCTTTTTGATTTTACAACAACCAGACGAAAAAATACTTGAGGACTAGAGAAACAATTGTCCCGTTTCGGGAATTAAACCTCAGCGGGCCCATCTTGGTCCAAGTCTGTTAATAATGATTCGTAAGCAGATATTTGCCACTCGCCCAGCAACGCCAAAAACCTTAGTACAATAAGCAAGGATACCGCAACTAAATTATTTCAACCCCTAACCGCTGACCAGGTGGTTTACACTACCAATGTAACCCTTAAGATCGGTTCTACCTAAGGGCTGACGATACCGTGCCTAAATTCTTTCTTACCCTAACCGCTGGACGGGGTGGTTCACCCTCCATCGTTTAGTTTACCTAACCGCAATGAACTCAGAATACCGACGTAGGCAGCCTTTGATATTCAAATTTATTAAAATCCTAGTTTACATGCAAGAATTTTAGAAGAAAATATTTTACATGCGTTTTAACATGTGCATAGAAAAATAAAGTTCGTGATCTTTGATGTCTTCGAGTGGGATTCTCTGTTTAATGTAAATTATTTTATGTAAATATTTTCTTTTAGAAATTTTTGAATACTGTAACAAAATATGAGAAAGGTTTACGGTTAGGTATGTTTATAGGGATGGGCAGAGGATAGGCAGAGAGAGGCACTAGCACAATTAGCTGACCTTGTTTCTGTTCCAAAATGTGACAGAACACAGAAAAGAGAATGACCATTTTACTATGAAACTTGGTATCGGTGCGAAGATTTTTGTCCCTCGATGAAACCTACTTTTTTGTGTAGGGAAAATATATATTTTTTCATTAAAAAAACATAATTGCGATCCAGGCCTGGAGTTCTTGGAGAAATGAACTTGAAGTCCAGTCACTCTGGTAGCCCCGTTTGTAGTAATGGCTGACGTATCGTAAAATGTGATGATAATTGCTTTATTTTATAAAAATCTGTCGCCCGGGATAAAACTGGAAAACCTTTAAGGACAAACCATAAAAAAATCTATAATTTTTTTTAAGCAGTATCGGTATCGGGGCGAGCTATATTTTATACCGATACCATGAACGGTCATTCTCCTTTATAATTAAGTTTTTTTTCAAGCAGGATAACCCAATAAAATAACATCAATAGAGATTAAACATATAATTCAACAGCAGAAGAAATAATTTTAGAAACAATATAAATGACACTCAATATTTTAAAAATGTGCCTAACTTTCTCGCTTTGTAATTCCAAGTCTAAAATAACCACCCCAACTAATTGAAGTAATTTGAATTAATAAATCCTAAGTGTAGTATTTTCATGTCTCAGCTTAATAAGCCCGGTGTACTTAAGTAGCGACACTTGCCCTTTCATGTGAGGGAGTTGCCCGACCTTCGTCCTTTGATGCCCGTCTTGTCCCTTACTTATTAATTAGCTATCAACACCTTAAAACGTCAACAGTGGCATAAATTATTCTGTTTCATCTACCCACTAATGTATTCCTCGATGGAATTTCCGATCACTATTACTTGTTATTTTTGGAATTACTAATTAAGGATTTGTATATTTAACATTGATGTTTTGTCAAGTATCAATTATCTGGAGAATAAATTAAACATTTTCCTCATTCAACGTAAGGAAAGAATGTATTGTATCGTATCAGCCCCTATATGTATGTACAGTCCCACTGCAGGGCAAGGTACTCTACAATCGAGGACACGATTGAAAGTGGTAAGGCCATATAATCCACCACGCTGGCCTATTGCGGGTTGGCGGACTTTATATACAATAGAAATTCTTACAAACCGCTATGGTATGGTTTCCTCGCGGTGATTCCTTCACCGTTATAGTGCGTGGGGTTGACTATCAATACAGATCAATAAAATATATTATTCTTCACGGTTAAAGCACACCATATTTAAGAAACCATGCGTAACTTTGAAAAATCGTTGGTATGTGATCTGGGTTGGAACCGCAAATTCCTGTTTGGCAGTACGGTTCACACCCAACCGAGTTGTTTTCGCTTAAAGGATATAATTATGCTAATTGTAATGTAAGAATCGTTTAGTTTCTTTTGTTTTTACTTTATTAAATGCCATTGGGCGAAAGCTACTACACAGTGGCTCCCCAGTAGCCGAAACCGACTACGCGGTAGGCCCAAAAGGAGATGGCGGGACGAACTGGATCAGTATCTTCCAAACTGGCCGCAATTAACACCTGACCGCGAGAAATGGAAGGAAAGGATGGAGGCCTTTGCCCAGCAGTGGGAATTAAAAGGCTAATAATAATTATTATTATTAAATGCACAGCATATTTCTAAGAAAATCGCCCACTAGCTCAAGTTTATCAATAGTGGCTAATAGGCCAGTTACGGTCTGAACCTGATACTCTAAAATGACTGTTAAAACAAAAGACGGAGATGCTATATTAACTAAGCAACCGACATTTGCTTGTGATCTTCTTTCTCTGGATTGCATGTCTGCACCACTCACTGTTAGTAATGTGCTAAATATATTTAAAAGCGAAGTTTTCTACACTGGCGTCGCTAAGTGACTAAACAGGTGATGGTTAACACAATGTATTTTTTATCTAGCCCATTATTACGCGGCGCCGTCGTAGAATTATGTTATATGGAAACATTTATGTTTCTGAATTGGCTTATAATATGAGGTTTTTTGAAAAGTTATCACATGTGGGTATCAGCCCGGAGTCAGGCATTTGTGTCCGATATGGCGATATGGTCGTCTCCTATCACATCATGGGAAGGAACATACAAGGCGAAATGTGGGTGTCCTGGTGGCGCCTCTGCCTACCCCTTCTGGGAAAAAGGCGTGAGTTTATGTATGTAGAACGGAAATATTATAAATGAAGTAGGTATTCAATATTTGTTTTGTTTTTATTACAGATTCATATTTAAAGTAATAAAAATGCAATGCTACAACATGTGATACCAATTATTGCAATTGTCATAATATAAACAAATAACAACGGAGCTAGTTTGTTTTATCAAACGTAAAACTTCAATAAAACTCAATATTTATATTATCCTTTCATTGTAGAATGGAACACGTTGCCACTGGGATGCGTTTATGAGCAGAACTGTATAATTTTGGGTATAATTTTTTTTGCTTGATTATACACAAGAAACGATGATTTGTCTGCGTCCGGGCTATTTCGCTGTAAGCAGCTGTCTTCAGACAGGTAGTGGGTAACAAATTCACAATCTAAGATATTCTAGAAAACTAAAAAGTGCCTATTTCACCCGCCAAACAGCAGTGTAAATGCACTGTTGTGATCAGATTTAAAGGACATTGTAGCCAGAGTAACTACTGGACACATTGAGACTTAACATCTTATATCTCAGGATGGTGGATGCAGTGGAGTGCCAAGCAATGCTTTGTAATTCATGGTGTTGTTTGGTTTTCTACTGTCCATGAGCGGTTGTATCGCTTACCATCAGGCGAATGGCATGCTCGTCTCGCCATTCAACGCAATAAAAAATACGTATAAATACTTTTCGCACCGCCTCAAAGTAAAGAATACAAGAAAGAAACACAATATTCACACTAATTTAAACTCAATCCGTAAATTGCGAGAAATCGCAGTAAATTCTCAGCATCAAATGCCCTCAGATAATAACATAAGCCTCCCGCATAAACCACTTGAATGGACTCAGAAGTGTCAGGCCAGTGGTAAATAATTCACAATGGCTTACTTGTCTAAATACGGAGGCATCGCCTACATTAGCCTCATTATCTATTAATGCCCAAAGCAAGAGTACACCCGTCCGCAAAGGGACCCTTACCTACAGGCTATAGGCCACGTACTATGCAAATAAGGATGGCGTTAAATATTTACTTAGCGGAGGACTGTACGCACGCGTCTTAAGAACTTATGTCTATTGTATGAGGATGGCCGTTTGGCTTTAGGGTATATTGAGGAAGCTGAACAGACGAGGCTTACTTTTATTAGTATATATTGTTTTGGAGAGCGATACATTAACTAGATTACAAGGAAAATAGTTTTTTTGGAATTCAGACTGGCAAGAGATGATTATTTCGCGATATGTCGTCTTCTTTAATTAGTTCATCTCACAGCACTTTAAGAATCTCACATCCACATGCTATTTAGAAAGGAAAAAAACTATCTGACAAGCTATTCTATAGCTTAATGGTGTGAAATAAAACAAACTTGTGATTAATTTAGTTGGAGTCGAGATATAATAAATCAAAACCATCAAAAAAAGAAACGAGTTCAACATTTATAATCACGTTGACAGTCTTTAGAATAAGTGTGTTAAATAATAGACTGCCTTGGTGGCGTAGTTATACGATTACAAAGCTGAGGTCTCGGGTTCGAATCCCGGGTCGGGAAAATTTATATTGCATTTTTCTATTCATTATCAGCCCGGATTCAGAATTTGCACCCTATATGACGATAGACTCGCCCCCTATCGCATAGTGGGACGGAACATACACGGCGAAATGAGGGTGTCCTGGTAGCACCTCTGCCTACCCCTTCTGGGAAAAAGGCGTGGGTATTTATGTATATGTAAATAATAGTTTTGTCCCTGCTGACTGCATTGAGCAAAAAGGCACTAATAGTAGAGGTATAAGAACGAGTATTAATTAAGGACATTTTTTATTCAATTTTATCTGTAAATAAATTGATGTCCTCAACTGATCAACTGAAAAGCGAAAGCATCCCAGCAACGTAAAAGGTTTTTTAACAATCCGAAAGTAGATAAAGTGGCCGTATCCACTCTACAGCTTTTACTGGATAATGTAAGTTAAGTAATAAAAAACTATAGAGTGGTTGCTCATTTATATTTTGGCGAAGAAAAATAAATGTTTGTTGACGTTATTTGAATTATCAGTTTGGGTAGTAACTAGAATGCATTAGGCTTTAAGAAACTTAATATAATGAGCGAAAGGGAGTTATATCAAGACGAGGAGTTACAACTGATGACAAAAATACGTCTCGATGTCTTTAAATCAACGTTGAACTAAGATCTCACAAACACCCAGATTTGAAACAAATATCTGTGGTTCACACAAACATTTGTCTCGGTACGGGATTAAACCCGCGGGTTCTTGTTTCACATCCAGCGCCTAACCAACTACGCCACGGAAGCTGTCATTAAACGTAAATATACAATAAACATAGGTAATGTTAGATTTACAAACGCACAAGTAAATCCAAACAAAACAATGTTTACAAACAAAACAGTGAGTAATTGTCGCTGTTCACTGTTCCGTTACAAATCGACTAACAACAGTAATTTTGAATGACTCGGTCGTTGGGTAATTAGGGTCAGTCGAAGGCGTTCCCAATATTGTAACCAAAGAAACAAAGTTATATAGAAACAAAGAACGTTATATAGAAACAAAGCCGTCATCAGCTTTCATTTTCATGGGATTACAATCTAGCAATATAAATAAACAATCCAGCGGCGAGAGAATGGACATATCGCGTCGGTCGACAAAATTATGCCGGCCGCAAACCCGATATACACAAAATAAACCTGACGAACTTACGTATGTCGTGATGACAGACCTTTCACCATGAAGAAAAATGGCCGCTATCCAGGCGGATACGAACACCTATTGTTAACCGTAAAGAATTTAAGTGGGTCAAAACCCAAAGGCTCTGAACCCGTCGAAAGTACTCACGAGTATATTTTTTATAGTTAAGAAGATCGCTCGAACTAGGTCTAAGAGTTTTACAACGTGTAAACCTAAAATTTACGACCGGGAACAAACTATTTACAGCGCAGCACGTAAAATAAACCCGGGGTTTTACGACCCAAAGTAATATAGTTAAAATTTTATTCCCTGAAATATTGGCTATAGATTATGGCCGAGTCGGATATTTTAACAAATTTAATCCAATACATTATGCAGGAGGGTTTATATGAAATTTAAAAGCTTTGACACAAATTGGCAATGGGATTAATTTGAACATCCTGTTTTGGGTATTTCTGTATTCTATTACGTGTAAGTTGGGATGTGATAGTGTTGAAGAAAAGTTTAAATTATAATGTGAGATATATTTTTGTTTCTTTTTACTAACGTAACATAGAATAGACAATATTGCAGTAGCTGGTAAGCGCATTTTAATTCAAAGGGAGTATCCAAGAGAGAAAAATATTTATATCCAGTCAACATAATTGTGTGGCCCTACTTGTAATCGAATATACTCAGATTCAATCTGAAATGCGACACTATCAAAGTCGCTACGTCACACTCTCATTTTCACAGCAAGAATTATAAGAAACGGGAAACTTTACAATCCCACAATAGAAAACATTTGAATCAATGGAAAAATTTCTTAACTCTCGTCACATAAAAAATACTATAAATCTAGGTTTTTAGGTTAACAAATAACAAATTTCATCACATTCGTTCGCATCCGTAGCAAAACAGGTTGACATTATGCGTCCCTGCACACAGATTTTTTTCATTTACAAAATTAAAAGCCTACTTCGTGCGGTCACGCCATTTCACGTAAAAACCACGCCGAAATGCAAAAAAAGTTGGCACTTTAATTTTTAATTTCCTGATGAACGTTTTGTTGTCGGATATCTGTTGAAAGTTTTAAGTGGAAAGTGTACAATGGCTGTTGGGAATTGTAAAGGCTGCATTCAATATTTTCAGTCTTACAGCGGTGACTTAAGAACTCTGTTGATACATTCACTTAGTCTTGAAGATTTAATAAGCTTATAGTATTTATTCTCGGGAATATGCTATAAGCTATTAATTTGGGTGGGTGGTATAATTATGTAAGCCAAAACTTTGTCCAACGTTTATAAAGAACATGTTGCGTCTCGAACTTAATAATTTAGCCTTATCGAGGTATTGTGTACATATCTATCTTTATCTATCTGTATCAGCCCATATACGTCCCACTGCAGGGCACGGGCCTCCCCTACAATCGAGAGTACGACTGAGAGGAGTTAGGGCACATAATCCGCCACGCTAGTCTAGTGTGGGTTGGTATACTCAAACAAAATTCAAATAGGTTGGTTTTATTTTGTCGGTCGATACTACTATGGTAGCATACTTGAAATATAAAAGCTAAATCTAAAACCCGACACACTTGCACACACAATAACAACTCATCATCATATACGGAAATATAAATAGGAAGAAGAAAGCAAAAATCTATAAAACTACAGATGTATATGCCGTCATATATTATACACAATTTGTGTAAGCCAGGATCACCGGTCACCGCAGCGCCTGCGGCTTTGTTCCCTAGATAATCGATTTTAATTGGCATATTCATGCAACGCAGTAATTGCTTACCTGAAACAAAAAATAACATTCATCAATTTGTTTATTCGTGAAAAATATACGCTAAATTATTCGGTAACATAAAAGAAAATTAAACTTCGTGTGTTAAAGCTTGTATAAAAACTGAGTAAAATTTAAACGTAATGTCAACCAGTAGCAAAATTGAATGCAAAATCATTATGAAATGTCGTTCATGGGCTGGTAGAAAAACAAGTGCGCTCAGTGCAGCGACGAGTATTACCTTTGACAAAAGTCAGTTGCCAGCGACGTCAAACTGGCTGAATAAATTAAAAAAAAAACGCAATTTAATTCACAAACTGTACATTGCTCTAATGACATGAAAATTCACTACGCTAAATGAGTGAATTAAAAATACCATCTGAATGAAACACGCACTCCTTTAATTAAGTTTGTAGGCAGCCCTAAATCTGAAAAAATGGCCGCCCCGTCGGTAGCGCTCGTCAAATATTGTAGCAGATGTCAACAAGCGCGGTATAATAAACAGTGGGACCTCCATCCCTTATTTTAATTAAGTTGGCCAAGTAATGTTATATAATGAAACTCGTAAACAAACGGTGCTAAACAACGTACTTTGAATATGAATGCTGTTCAAGGAATGTTATTTTCTTACTAGTCGGTATTTTGCGAGGGGACAATGGGGATGAATAGTGCGTATTTTTTAATGTGGACAATTAAATGGCTTGGAAAATATTATTTGTAGGTACCGTGATAATAAAGACGAAACCTCATCAAGAAATCGTAACGTTATTATTTAAACAAATTAATTTTATCTCACTAATATATAAATTCTCGCTATTCTGTGGCATCGTAAACCCTCTGTAATATTGAATTCAAATTTCTATTTAACACAAATAGGTAATAGAAAGTACAAACAACTTCAACTAGTGAATATATTTTAATGAAACGTCGCGCCGATAGAATTAAGAACAGCTACAAACTGGAAAAGGCGCTTAATTCTCTTAGCCGTTAACTATATTACATTTATAAATGTTGTATTTCTGCCTGATTCAATTTGAATTCCGCTTCGAAACGATGAATAGTTGATGAAAACTCGTTCTGGATTACAATTTCTGTAACAATTTGGTTTGAAAAGAGATATAAACAATATATTATGTAATTTTGAAATAAAGCCGTTAAATAAACAGTCTCGAAAGATAAGTAATTAACATGATAATGGGACTAAAACAGTTGAAATTTGGGTCAGTATAAATAAAGTAACATATATATTAGACAAATATGAACTTAATAATATATATCTAGACTTAGAACTAGTCCACATTGGGGCAAGCATTTTAAGCATAGATTATAAGCGTCCGCGTGTTAGTTTAAGCTAAGTGACTTTAAGCTCGCAATGTTACACACGTAATTAATTTAACCAGGTCTTAAAAATCATTAATTTAATATTTATTGTGTTATTTCTATCTTGTAACAAGTTTTGATAATACCATGAATGAGTCTGTAGGTCCGGGCGACCCTATTGTATGACTGAGAATAATAGTACCTATGGTGTAACAATGTTATTGTTCCTTATTGGGTTTGTGTTACTTTCGGAACACCAGTAAATAAAAAAAAGTCGCTGAATACAGGCCGCTTCCATCCCGTCGATGTAGAGATGATTGGGGGATACCTATATTCAGCAGTGGACTTCCTGTGGCTGAAAAGAGGGAGAGAGTAATCTCTGATCTCATTTTCTACATTTCCTGCATACTTTACAGTGAAAACGTACAAATTTGACCTAAGATTTTGTGGGTCTCTATGATGGCTATGATCTTTAACATCAGTGTCATCGAAAAGCTGCTTATCCGATTGTCTACCCTTTGAAATAAAAACCCATTTAACCAATAAAAATATCTGAAACATATACCCACATTAAATCAGTTACACAAAAGCATTTTAAGTTAATGTCTCTTCGACCCCGCCCTCCCTTAACGCAATCCATACCTTAGTTAATGTGCAAAGGCAAGGAATTACACAGAATTTTATGCCCCTTTATATTTCTCTTGAAAAACAATATTAAATTTTATTAGACAAGGGTAGCAATATCGTTTATCTGAAGACTTTTATAACAATCTTTCAGTGGGGGGAGAAATATTTGACGTTCAGTGTTCGTTATGACTCCGCTCAATATTTTTTCGGTCGAGATAGGGTTGCTCTTGCCGAGTTCTCGCCCATTTAATATCAGAGTGAGATCGTATTTTCATATTTATTATACAAATGTATTATTTATTTTCCACATTTGTAGGCCTTGCGTAATTCCGTTAGAGTAGGGTTGTCGGTTTTGTTACGGTTTTTTTAGAACAGTCTAAAAGGAATTTAGTCTACCTTTTTGTTTTGGGTGTTCTAAACTCAACATAAAAGCTTTACCCTAGTTTTAACATTAACTGTTTAACAAAGGGTCACAAGTTCGAACCCCGTGCCAAGGCAGTTATTTGTTACGGGTATGCGTATCGTAATTTCGTAGACTAACAATATTTAATATATGCGACTTCAAATTTCTATCTTATGTTGAGATCAGAATTGTGTATGAGATTTTTCACTGAATTTACATAACAATTTATATGATCGGTCTGTCTAAAATCAATACTAGCAAAATTTAATTTTCGACTAAAACTCCAACATTTCGGCCCAAGATTGCATTTAACAAATACATTAACACCAAATATGCTTCCGTATTCCAAAATATATCCAGAAACATATACAAACTAATTCTCAAGTCTTATCTATTCCCAGTCAGAGCTGACCCGAAAACATACTGCACATGTCTGACTGCGGCGAGCGGTCAGCAAGTAACAGAAGTGCGGTGTGACCGAAAGCCAGCCGAATTCTGCCCGAAGTCTGCCCGAAAGCCGAATGTAAGACGGGTGGCGAGTGTACTGACAGCAAGCAACGTGTTTAACCGAATCCCGACTATGTGAATAATGGATAAACGGTGGAACGCTTGGACGAAGGAAGTGGCGCAAGTTGGAGGATATTGTCTTTGGAATGGTACAATGTTGTATATGCAATTTTGTTCGTGGAATAAACGTGCAAATCGATGTTCTGAGAATAATATTGCATGCGAAATGCTACCTGGAAAATTAGGAAATATTTATGTAAGATAGATTTTTATATAAACTTCATAAAATGAGTATGAATGAGGTGAACTTAATGCCTGTGGATTTCTCTACCAGTGAAACCTAAGTAAATAAAGTGATGAAGAGATTCTTATGTATGGAAAAATTATGTAACGGAAAAAAGTTAAAAGGAAATATAATCATTGTTTACCTAAACAATATAAAATTATTGAATCATTTTCGTAATTTCGTTGGACAATAAATTAAACTAAATGTCATAAAGATTTTGTCCTTTAGAGCTCAGAAATATATCACGAATATTTTGAGTAAATACGAAGTACGTAGCGCCATCTGGGGACCTTGCATTTGACGTAATAAATACAGCAAACATTATTATAGTAATAAATCTGAACTAGGAGTTTGTGTCGTAAACGTATACGGTATAACCTTAGTCCATAAAGCGAAGCGTGAAGAAGTAATTAGGGGCCCTATATAATTGTGTTGAATGGAGTTAATTGTTTCTTACTAATGGATATTATATTTGGACACCAGGTTACTGTAGGGTGTCTCAAGTGCGAGATTAAAAAATATTGATAAGTCTCATTCAAAACACGGGTCTTGTCTACGATTGAGAGTGACTAGGGTTTAATCATGCCGATCTGGTCCGATATAATTTGGTGGGCATTTACATCACGTTTATTTTGCAGAATTATCCGGTTGTTTTTCGTGTTGTAATCGGTGTGTTTAAAACGGATGTCTCAATTCCCATAATAATTTGGACGCATAAAAATTTCATTACAGTTGACTGCAATTTTAGCATTTGTAATTTTGCCCCAACACCCAATCTTGGAACCAATCCTTTGTCAAACTATATGTATACCGGGTGTATCCAGACTGCGACCGAAAACGAAGCCAGGTGGTAGTTTTATTGATTACACTCACAATGCAACTAAAAATTTTGCCAAAAACGCGACAGTTTTCTTTTTGCACTTTTTTTAAATATCATCCTGTTTGTGTGGCAAATACTTAGTTTTTGCTAAAATAATAATTTAAGCCCTTGCGTACCATTGCATCTTTGAAAATAAAAAGGTGTACATAATTATTTAAGGAGAACTATTTATTGACCACCCAAATACGACAAGTAAAAAAAAAATGAGTTTTTTTTTACAAAATGTTATGTCGTATTTTGGCTCAAGTCACTAATACTGCCATCTGGCTTCGTTTTCGGTTGCAGTCTAGGTATACCCTGCATATATGCGCATATAGCTCCGCGCTTGTCTCACACGATCAACATCAGCTTTGCAAGCAGACATGTGCTGAATTGTGCTGAACAAAGCGTTAATAGACGCGCCATCTCACCCGACCTAAGCCGGCCTTTATTACCTGAACCTTACTAGTCCTGCATTATCTATTTCGTCATAGTATGTCTTTATATGTGGCGGGTCAACTGGAGTGAAATTTTAAGCCACAAACATTTGCCAAATTACATAAAAAATCTTACGTCTCCTCGCTTGGCTCACAATCAACATCAGCTAACAGGCCGACATCTGCTGAATTGTGCTGAATAAAGCGTTAATAGACGCGCCGTCTCACCCGGGTAATCCGGTCTTTATTACCTCAACTGGCCGAACTTACAAGACCTGCATTATCTATTTTGGTTGTGTATTTTGTCCTTATACATTGCGGGGCAAGTGGAGTTATTTCGAAATCTGTTTGGGGTTTTGGACTATGTTTAGTTAGTACTAATTGGATTTCCTTTACAATATTCCTTTCTAATTTGATTGCTTACTGAAGACGGTATGAGACTATGAGCTGTATTTTTGTAATTCATCTTGATAGTACGATTTCCACGCTATACTTTACAACCTATAATATTTCAACAGTCTCAATTCACTCCATAGGAAAGGTCATGTTCATTTTAGTGGAAAAGGTAACGGGGCTTTGTTTTGCCGGTCCTTTGAAAAAAATGTGAATCAATCTGTCTCAAAGTAGGAAGAGAACGTGCAGCGTCAATTTTCTGGCCGGTTTCACATCGTTTCGGAACCTATAGAGACTATAGTAAAACAATCCTAGTCAAAACAGTCATAAATGTCTGACCGCTCGAACCTAGGTCCTCCCAGCAAAGGCTTTGTACGCCTCTAGACCAATAAAGGCTTTGAGCCTGAATTGAGGCAGCGAAATGACGGTTTTACGTGTTCTCTGAAGTCCGAAAGAGCTTCATTCTTGTTATTAATTTCAACATTGACATATCTCTAGGCCTTTGATATCTTTAACTGATGACTCTGTCTTTTATAGAAAGTAGATTGAAGTTTAAATATGGTTTATCCTTCGGATGTGATGCAATGACATTTTTTTTGAGTAACGTTTTCCAAAAATTATATTGGCATAGGTTTTTTGGAGAATTTTTGTTTTACTTTTAAGAATGTTACAGAATCGTTTTTTTTTCTTTTAGGATGAAATTGTATAGACGTTAGTTAGTAAAAAACTATTGAATCTTGAAAACATTACTCCCGCAAGGGTTGATGTAATTCAGGCCGTTGGATGTAAAATTATTAGCCAAAACTTTCTGAAACGTTGCTGAAAATCAGAATTACGCCGACCGCATCTCAAGTGTGATATAAAACAGATAGAAGATGACCATATTTCCTTATTATATTTTTATTATAATAAATCGATTTGTAATAAATACCTCGTGAAATAATCTTTGTTGATTTTTGTAATCTTTGTAACCAAGCATAGGCTCGAGAAAACCATAGAAAAAATAGTTTTATCTTAAATTTTATACTGAGTAAAAGGGATAAGCGTAATGTTGGGATTATAAAGCGTCGAGAGCGCAAAATATTGAAAGTCATGCGGACATTCCTATTCCGGTATATGGGATATATTCAGAGGGAGCGTCGATGCAAGAAGATTTTATTATCTGCTTTGTTTCAAACAAAGTAGAAAAGCCTATATGAAATCTGACGTAAAAAAAATAAGTTATAAGTTCGCATTATTGTATTTTTTGCCTTTCACCTAACATGATAATAGAAGGTCATTAATACGAATAAAATTAACTTACGAAACTATAACCCGTCAACGTCACCCTTATTTGCCGTAATCAGGTAGCAAAAGTAACTTTATGATACTAGGAAAATACCTGCTCAAGATTTTTTATCGCAATCCAGTAATAACAAACGTATAAAATTACCTAATGTAAAGCTTAGTTCTACAATTGTCGACTAAACGCAGTAAAGAACTATATCAGAATCCTACATGACATTTAGAAACCAAAGGTTATCTACACTAATATTGTAAAGAGGAAAGATTTGTTTGCTTGCACTGAATAGGCTCCGAAACTACTGAACCGATTTAAAAAATATTTCACTGTCGAGAAGCTACACTATCCTTGGGTGACATAGGTTATTTTATATTTAAAAAAAAAATAGGCATCCTTACTAAATCTCTTATAATGTAACCCAAGGCGTAAAAAAAATACCTAAAATATTCTTTGCATCGTGTGCGCTGCGAAAACTTTAATATGTTATTGATATGGGCTGGACTCAAAAACTATATGTACCTGGGCAAAGCCGGGCCAAACAGCTAGTCTAGTCTAACTTATAATTAAACTCGTCCTTTATATAAAAAAGAAAATTTAACACGAAGACAAAGCAGACTTTAACAACAAAAGGCGTGAAACTCACACCTATCGACATAACAGCGGTGCACTAATTAATTCTACGAAACTAAACATTATTACCAACTTATAAAACAAGCTATTACTTCGTAAAACAGCGAAAATGATGGATTGTGTTCCCCTTTGCGAAGTTGGAATAGTTGGAGAGTTCCTCGATACCGCACAATACCGCCCGAAATTCCCAATATGCTTTTTACGAACTTTTACCGAATTTCCTTTGCGAAATTTAATAACCACAATGTACACGGAACGAAGTTTTGGTGACGTCACGCCACTAACTGCGTTTGCTCAGAGACTAAAAGCAAAGACGAGGTGGGCCGCGCCTGAAGCAGAATAATTTATCGACAACTTATACGTGCAAAATATCCATATTCGATGAGCATGACGGTCTGTTGGTAAAGAGCCGCACGCAGATGGTGAGGCCGTGATCGTGGGTTTGAATCCCAGAGTACACGGAAACTTGTGGGTATGGGTAGTCAATTACCAGTTTGGTACTTAAAAGTGAAGGAAAATATCGTTAGAAAAGGTCTTAACGGGATTTTCTATGGCATACGAAGTCTGCCAAACCGCACTAGGCCAGCGAAGTGGATTTTGGCCCAACCCACCACAAACGCACTCTCGGTCGTAGAGGAGCCCCGTGCCTCGTCAGTATTGAGCGATCGTTGTGATACGTGCGAAATATTGAAAATCGATGAGCGGTCGGAATTAATTTATTAATATTTCTCGACGGCTGCAATCGAGTTTCCACGCGCGAAAATTGATTCAATATTAATTTTAACATGCAATTATGGTGACGAGAATGTGTTAAAATGTTTGATGTAATTTAACATGTTGTTTGAGTCATCACTCCCAAAAGAGTTGAAGTCAGGCAGTCAGGCTTCCAAAAATTGCAAGCCCATTAGCAACATGGATAAAATGTCAAGTTAAGAAAATGTTTATGATATCCAGGTTTTCTGGCGATTATATTATTTGCTGTTAAAATGCGTCATAGTTCTTTATTAGTTAGTACATATGATGTGAACTTACCATCAGGCTTATAGCATGCTAGTCTCATAAATACATAAACTCACACTTTTATCCCAGAAGGGGTAGGCAGAGGCGCCACCAGGACACACACATTTCGCCTTGTATGTTACGTCCCATGATGTGATAGGGGGTAAGCCTATCGCCATATCGGGCACAAATTCCTGACTCCGGGCTGATAATGAATAGAAAAACCAATATCACTTTGCCCGACCCGGGCATCGAACCCGAGACCTCAGCTTTGTAGTCGTACCGTAGTACAACTACGCCACCGAGGCAGTCTGCATGCTAGTCTCGCCGATGAAAATCTTGATAAGTTTCCTCTGAAAAGGTATAAATTACATTTATCCGGACTATAAATATGCTCAAGCAATTTAGAGTGTCAATAAATATATCCAGAAGAGACGTGCCAGCGTTGCTAGTAAGACGGAATGAAGCTATCCGCTTTCGTCTAATGATCGTTTAGCGCGATATTACTACTCTACATGCATTAAACAGCGCTGGATTACGTGATCCACTTGCCAATATTGATAAAATATATCACTCAAGTTAGGGATGTTCTTGGGATTGAAGGGAGGGAATTTAGTATGGGTAGTGAAGGGTGAAAAATATGGTGGGGAAACCTGCATACCGTAGCGATTTTAAATAATTTCTACGGTATGTAAGTCCGCCAACCCGCACTAGGCCAGCGTGATGGACCATATGGCCTAACCACTCTCAATCGATTCTCTTGATTGTAGAGTAGGCCCGTGCCGAGCAGTGGGACGTATCTGGGCTGATACAGATAAAGATACAGATACAGTGAAGAGTGTACTAACTACACATCGTTTTTCGGCAATTGAAAATGTAACCAGTAGTATATATAACACGCCAGTATAACATACATATATGAACTCACGACTTTTCCCCAAAAGGGGTAGACAGAGGTGCAACCAGGACACCCACGTTTCGCCATGTATTTTCCGTCCCACGATGTCATAGGGGGCGAGCCTATCGCCATATCGGCCACAAATTTCTGACTCCGCGCTGATAATGAATAGAAAAAACAAATTTAACATTGCCTGTATAAAATAAGCGTAAAATAAAGAAGAAATTAAACATACATACATACATACATAAACTCACGCCTTTATCCCCGAAGGGGTAGGCAGAGGCGCCACTAGGACACCCACATTTCGCCTTGCATGTTCCGTCCCACGATGTGATAGGGAGAGAGCCTATCGCCATATCGGGCACAAATTCCTGACTCCGGGCTGACAATTAATAGAAAAATCCAATATCACTTTGCCCGACCCGGGATTCGAACCCGAGACCTCAGCTTTGTAACCGTACCGTAATACAACTACGCCACCGAGGCAGTCAAGAAATTAAACAGGTCAGCAAAATAGTGCCGGATGTGGAGATATGATTTTCTTTCGTTGATCAATATGTCTTGGTCAAAAGTTGAGTGAGATACATAATCCTAAGATCAGTAGATAAAAAAAAATACGCCCAACAGTCACAAAATTATTTATGGGTCGTATTACAGAGGTTCAAAAATGGATACAATAAAATTATCGATCAAAACCGACATGTCGATCATGAAAATGAATTTATTTACTTAAATAGAACATGCAATTCCACCAGCGCGAAGACAAACGATGCCCAAAAATGAGTGCTCTCATAAAACTTTTTAATCATTTTTCGGGGAAAATAACTTGAAAAACTAGGCCTCAAACCCGGCGTAAACTGAAAGCCATTAAGGAAAAAAATGTTTTGGTAACCCATAAAAGTTTGTATAACGGCATTTGAAAATTACTTTCCTGCTATAGCGGGCAGTTCCATAATTAATTCAGGTCATTTAAATGGGTACCGGGTATTTTTTATTATTTCAACGGGTCTGATATTTACGGGCCAAAAATCTTCTTTGTCCTGATTTTGTCTGCTGAAAAAGGCCCGTTTATGCATGATAGAAATATCTTTGTTTGTATAGGAAAATAGTGTGGTGTTTTTTCTCATTAGCTCACCACATAAATTCTTTGTATTGAGGGCTAAATATTATAATAATATCTATTGCACCAAATTCCGTAATCATATTTTTATTTATTTTATTTTAACATTTTACCAGCTATATGTCTTTCTTTCCACAGCCCTGGGTCTTTCAAAAACGAAATTAAGAATATTTTTATCCTATTGATGGTGAAAATTTAAATGTTTAGTTAATTTAAATCCATTTTTATTACCGATATGCATGTTCTTTGCGTCACAAACAACCATAATTAGTTTAATCCCTACTACATAAGAGATTTGCATTTTAAAATTACTTTGAAATGTAAAGAACAGGAAAGGAGTGTCAGCACTGTAATTTGTTCTCAAAAACGTAACATAGATTTTTATTTTGTTTGCATCCTAACCAGGGCTTCAAGTTAAAGTTTCACGGAACTAGTGTGAAATAAACAAAAAACTAGACTGCATTCGAATAAACTAAGATGGCTCACAGGAAAGTTGTGTCCCTCATGAAATCTCTCTTTGGCGTCTTCAGGGTGATGCATTAAACTTGGAAATCTGTATTTATCCGCAAACTGTTAGGTATTAGCGTCCTTTGCCTATCACTCTGGGAATAGATGCGAGAAATTGACAACATCGTGGCGCAGTTGGTATTACGGTGGTTGTGAAACGAGAGGCCGTGGGTTCGATCCCCACACCGAAACAAATATATGTGTGATCCACAGGTATTTTTTTCGGGTCTGGGTGTTTGTGAGACCGAAAAGTCTCTCATAGTTTCTTATACGACACAAGACTCGATCTAAGATCTATCTGCTCGATCTGACCCTACGGTCAGAACTATGTATGTGACTGTTAGGTGTATTTTATTTAGTACTTATTTAAATTATTATATTATGTATAATATATTTAATGCGCCGTACCCTAAAATAAAACCTGCCGCATCCGTCTTACAATTCCTATACGATCTTAACTAGCCTATGTTAAGAATTAAGCATCGGTATTTTGTAAATTGTAATTCTCTTAAAAGTTTTGCAAGCATACATGTTTGTCTCTCCAAATCATTCCCAAGATTCCTTATCCATTCAGAATGACAACCCCACTGCCCTACATTTTGTGCTAAACAAATACAAAGTACACGACATCGTTCTGTGGCAGATGCGAGCTACTTGATCTGTTATTTACAAGCTATTTAACAACGCGCGTCGCCCACAGCTACGAGACTATATCTTGAGATCGACCCTCATTAATAGCTTGTGTACTAAACCAATACAGAACTAGTGCAGACAATGTCTTAGAATCATTATGTGACTTAAATCAGAAGCCTGAAACTAGAGTATACAATTTAGATTTTTAGCCGGTTATAGAATATTCAACTAGATATTGTGTAAAATCCATCCTAGGTACATAGCTAAGTGTCTTTAGGCTTTAGAAAGCCGGCATAATAATGTCAACTGTCTACCGCTATTTTGTGTTAAACAAACACAATGTACTTACTATCGTTCAGCGACAAATGCGAGCTACTTGATCTGTTATTTACAAGCTATTTATCAAGGCGCGTCGCCCACAGCTAGACTGTATCTCGAGATCAGCTCATATGTGTAGCTTGTGTCAACTCATACATAACTGCACCTAGCAGTGACGCTACTTGTTCAGGAAGGCAATATTATAATAATTATTATGTAAGTCTTGAATTCTGCAAATATTTGTGACTTTTTGGCTGGTGTTGGGATATAAGAACGGCCATTTAATATGATGGTTGAAAAACTGTCATACGTAAGTGTGTTTCGGTGTTAACTCGATCGTTAATGTGATATTCCTGGTCTAGAACTGCAGAAAAAATATTTATTAAAAGAATCGAGCATGACATCTAACATTTTATTATAAAACTGACATAAATGTCCTTCATGCATTACAGTATAGGTACCCGACTTCGAGCGAGCCGGCATAATTGTATCAATTATCTCCCGCCTTTTCCAAAACTATGTCGCCCGCGTAATTTCTTCTTAGCTCTACCACACAATGAATCTAAACTTATAGGAAGCACGTAAAATGCTGATATATATAATATGTTAGTTACATCGGTTCTTCATAAAATGCACAATAATACCTCTAACGTCTTAATGTTATCATACCCTGTCACATCTGTCCAATAACCCAGGAAGTTTGATGAACATTCTCAAGCGAGATGATCGGTTGAAGTTTGCAATTCGACAGTATATCAACCGGGTGCCACTGCCATTCGCACCGTATCTATGAAATTAGGTCGTCGAGAACAATTCAAGCATAAATTACTTAGCTCACTTCACGACAGATGTCGACACTGAGCCATCGAACTTTTCTCTTTGCATTTCTTGAAAAATATTCTTTATTCAACCTTATGGAGTCTTATTAAGTTGATTCTGTTACATTTTTACGCCAGCGGCATGTGGATGTAACTGCTCTTAATAAGCCCCGTTATTAGCTTTTTCTTTGTTTATTTTATAAGTGGCGTATTAAAACGTGTATTGAGGAAATGGAACGTAATTTATAACTTTAAGTACAAGCAAGATATTAATTTGTTGCTCTTTTTTTATAACATAATATTTACTTTTATTTTATTTAATAACAGCCTCCATTTACTAGATCAAGCAGATGCTTGAAAAAAGTCTGAATGTGTATTTCTTGGAGCATAATATGAATTTCTATAGATGTTCGACATTGTTTGAGTTTTTTTATTTCTTTAAAATCTGCAAGTGAGCAAGCACCTGACTTAACAGAAACTCATCACCACAACCCGTCAACAGCCAAGGAAATACGACAGCCAAGCTGTTAATTCACGTCGGTTTCCACTTAAACAGTCGTCTCGCTTCACCGAACTGACTCATGTGTGCTATAAATATTTTCATAAACAGCTCTAATTCATATAAAATAAAAACAATGCCCTCATTTAATTTAATTTCTTTTTTTATTGCATTCCGACAAACTAGCAAACAGGTTACGTCACGTCGATTTCCTGTAAGACAGTAGAACCGGACGAGCCTGCCCATTCATGCTGAGTCATGACTGACAAAAACATGGCTCTACCACATATAAAGAACAACATATATACATTTTTGAAACTAATGAGCCACAAATCAATCAATAAACGTGACAAACCGTAATGAATTGTTAATTCTAATTAGCTTTGACAATGTCGCGCCTTTTCACATCCACTGACAATAATTAAATTATATTACAAAACGCGCCCGTACAAAACAAACTAATTACAAAGTACTGAACATCTGGAAAGTTCCTAAGCTAGTAATATGGATATATAATAGAATGCTAATTGGTATAGGATTCCGAAGCGTAGTTACCAAGTTACGAGCAATAATAATGGAGAAAATATTGTCCAATACGTAGCAGGGACAAGTTTTAATTCGCTTTCAGAAGTAGGCCATAATGTATAGGTTCGCTGAGAGGTACTCAGGGACGCAAATAGGGGTACACCTTTGTTGAACTAATTATTTGTTGTTACATTACAAGGAGAATAAAAAGTCTTGTTTAGTTTTGTAATTAGGAATGCCTGCGCTGTGCTCGTTTTTGAGCTGTTGATTCTAGAATCTATAAGTTTGTTTGAGACATCAAGTTCTAGTAATAGAGTGGAGAGGTTTACAGTATTGAAGTTTATACTTAACATAAATAACTGTAATTAAGTATTTGAAGGTTTTCTTTGGTGAGTATGATCACAGGCCATGTTATGATTAGATTTCTTCTCTGTCTGATTTAAATTGCTTATTTGCCAATTGAATAATGACATCTTTTAATTGGATCTTTTATAACTCTTATAATAAATTACATTCTTTAACATACAAAACAAGCCTTGCACTATAACTATACCAAAAACAGAAGAAATACTAAAAAAAACGTCTAAATTTCCACTAAAACTGTCCTAACCGACCATTCTCAAACGCAATCACGAATATACCTCCCAAATTACCTGAATCCATCCCAGTTATGTATCGGTTGATGTGGGTGTTACATGAGCCCGCAGTTCACACGGACAGGCCGACAGCGGGTGATTTGACCACCCCCAAGAGAATTACGCATGTCCAACCAATATGTTCCACTAAAAATATTACAGGGCCTATTCTAGAGGGACTTATTATTTAGCTGTTACCTTGCCAACAGTGAATCGGGTAAACGGTAATACCTTTTTATCAAATAGTAATTTCTTTCACTGCGTAAAAATTACATAAGTCATAATTCTGTTTCGAGCAGATTATTTTTTAAAGGCACTTATAATCTACTAATTTTATTATATATTGGATATATCATTATCAGCCCGGTGTCGGGATTTGCGACCGATATGGCGATAGGCTCGCCCCCTATCGTGGGACCGAAAATACAAGGCGAAACGTAGGTCCTGTTTGCACCTCTGCCTACCCTTCTGGGAAAAAGGCGTGAGTTTATGTATGCAAGTTAAAGAAATAATTAAACATATTAAGTACGTTTATTTTTATTCAGAGAGCCTATGTGATCTAAATTGCATTAGCTGAATCTGTGGAGACGTCTAAAGTCAGTAAATATGTCTGCCATTGATTAGTCCTTTGACTTAGATGTTTATTTACCAAAGTGTGACGCCGTTCTGTATTTCTCGAGATACTGTTTCGATAGTTCATATAAGTAGGGTCATTCTTAATGCAATTATTTAACTAATAAGTGGAAAATAAAAGCCTATTTTTTAAATACACATTATTACTTTATGTTTATATTATATATCAATTATATATCATAAATCGAAAGATATTTTTTCTAATAACCCTTCACATCCATAATTTTTCTAATAACCATAAATAAATAAGTATTTGCTGTGGTGAAAATCTGTTAAACATAGAATTTAACAACATCGCGCGCTCCTTCCAATAACTGAACACCGCTAGAATTAATAATTGGAATAATTCCGCAGACAATAATAAACATGGAATAATAACCTAAGGCAAGGCACGTGCCAACCTAACCTCAAAACAGAAATCTGTACGAGGCAACTCATATTACGTGTCATAAATAGAACAATACGGTATTAAAATTACTCCACACCAGACTTTACTGTTTTGAGTTAATTAAATTTAATGAAATATTGTTGCGGTGAAGATGTGTCGCCTCATTGGGATAATTGGGTATTTGACTATCATCGAATTTTTGTATTATTTTGCAAACAAACAGTAGTGCCATTAAAATAAAACATTTTTGTTAAAACAGTGATAAAGTAGCTTGTAACATGAGGCAAATATTAGTATTTTAAATGAAAGAGTGGGGACGTAGTGGGGACATCCTACCGTCTCTTTCACACCCGCACACAATAATGCATATTAAGAATAGTGACGTCACTAATTTTGTTTTGCATCCCTTTTCTTTTACCCCCACTACAAGATTTACAACGTTTCTAACTTTTTAAATTCTGAATGAATTTACAAAATTCTTTGTTTGTGAGATTTTGGATATGGATACTTTTTGATGAATACAATAAAAAAAATGAGTCAATTACCCAATTGCAGTATGTAGAATGGAGTAGTATTGGGGAAGATTTGGGTTTGGGAATCAATTTTCAGCACGGATTTGGTTCTGAAAACCATGAACCATTCTCTTTATCATACCGTAAAATTATGTTGTGTGAATGCCCTTAGTATAGAGTAGTTAGATAATGACTATGACAAATTAACATTACATTAATAATTAAAAGAGTTCTAGAGGAAATACTAAAGTAATTTTTTATTACTTTTAAAGTAGTGCTAATGAAACCCTTGAATTCGTGTATCAAATTATCGTTTGAAACGGGTAATTACTAAGATTCATGTTAATTACAAGACTAGAACGTATCCATTCTTTACGATATTTAAAATTTAAACGAATACAGCCTTTAATTACGTTCAATTGAACTAATTTGTCTTGAATTTTTAACTACGTTAATAACGCTACAGAATTTACAAACTGAACTCACATATATTTTATTCTTCAACTAGTAATTTAGTTTCTGTTTTTGTTTGAATTATAATATATCATGAAATTTTATAATTTCTTTTATAGTCGGCCAACCCGCACAAGGTTAGCTCGGGTCGATGTTTCTTAGCTACAAAGCTCATTAAAAGGGGCAAATTAGCAAATGTGGGCGGAATTATCATTTAAAATAATTTTTCTCCAGACGTTTTGCTCCACGGGTAATAAGGAAAACATCGTCATCTACGTATATAATGAACCTTTCGTCTACTTTTTATAAATATACAAATTAGTTACACGTGGTTGGCTATGGAGAAAATCGTGATATCACCACATCATCATCATCATCATCAGCCTATACTGTTGTCCACTGCTGGACATAGGCTTACTCCAAATTGCTAGTCGCTTCCAACATCTGCCAGCGACCTTTCGCAAATCGTCACTCCACCTAGCTGGAGGGCGTCCTACACTACACTAGCCAAGTCGCGGTCTCCACTCAAGAACACGTACCTATAAATGAAAATTATTAATTAATACTATGGAATAATGACGTAATTTATAAATTATCTGATTTAACTGCAGTAGTAGTACAGGAGTATCTAAACCTGCCAACATTACATAATACTGGGAAAAGGCGTGAGTTTATGTATGTATGTAAGTGAATACTACTTTGTTCCGAGATCAATATGCGCTTGCAGACTTTATCAGCCTATTACACATTAACAGATAGATATACAAACATAAAAATTCCACACAGCTTCAAACGATGGAAAGGTAAACGAAAAAATATGAAATCGGAACACAGGCATTCCTAAAATCTGCGACGCGAAAGCCACTTTGTCTAATCCTGCACTGAAACTAGCGGCCGACATTTTCGCTTTGCAAAGTCGACGCTTCTGAGGGACTTTGAGTAAAGACTATTCGATTACGCATTGTTAAGCTCTGCTTTTACACTTTTCATATTTCCTGCACAAAAAATATCTTGTTTCCTGCAAATGTTCGTGCAGTTTGAACCTTCGTTGGTGATTTTGTATGCAATCGTGGTGTGAGACATTGTTATATCCAGGATTCTAATGTGACGTATTACACTTCTAAGATTTTATTTTTGTACTAAATTTTGTTTATCAATAAAACGTGGAAATATGTAGAACATGAAAATTCAGCTGCATAGAAAATACTAATCCAAAAATTTCGTAATTACACAGTAACAGTTTTTTATCGTTATTATTGTTTTTTTTATAATCGATGAATTAGTCTATTTCAATAAAAAAACAAATTTCGAACACGAATACATATACTGACACGTTCATTTGAAAGTAAGAGCACAAAAATTAACCTGAAAATCTCTATCAATCCATTACATTATCCACTTTGAAGGGGAAAAAATAATTACCAGTAATAAAGGAAGTTGCTGCATAATTGCCAATTGATTTTCCCAACAAAAAGGGAGCGGCTGCACCGGGGCGATAGCGGTCCGTCTTATTTAAAAATTAACAAGAACATTAAAAATCTCCGTTTCGCCGGCTAACAAAGAAAAAACAGCTAAAACTTCGGCGCAGTTAAAAATGTAGTTTGGAGAGTAAAATGCGAGCTTTAACTTTTAATCCAGTGTACACCGAAAGTAAGGATTTGTCTGTAAACTCGGCGCATGTAATACACATGATGATGAAGTGGTTTGTCTTGTTATTATGAAGTACGTTCTATAGATTTTTTTATTTTTATTTTATACTTGTAGGTGAGAATAATTTTCCTAACAGCAACAAAATACGTAGTAAAACATAAATAGACTCAACAGTCACATACATAGTCCTGGCCTCACATTAAGATCAATTAAATACTTGTGGACCTTACAAACATTTGCCTCGGTGCGGGGATCGAACCCGCAACCTCCCGTTTCACAGCTGGCGTCTAACCAACTGCGCCACGGAGGCTGTCAAAATACAATAACAATATATAATTTAAAAATATCTTTAAAATAAAAGTAGTTAATATGACACATGCAATGGTATCTATGAAATCATGAGATAAGATAATGTAAAGAAACCCAAGAGTCCATGTCATTGTTATGATATTATGACGAATGAAACTTATTGAAATAAAACTAACTTTCGTGGTCTAGGGGCGGACTGTGGGCACGAACGCTGTAAAGCAATCTAAACGTCGGGAAGTTAAAAAATATAAAAATTAAACCAAATCGCGGTATAATCCGTAAAAAAATAGTTAACGTAAAACATTCGCGTAAATCTAAAAAACCGGAATAAAATTTAATTAGCATCAGAATCTTCAAGGCAGCCGTAAGGAAACATATATTAATACTAGCGGCCCGTCCCAGCTTCGCCTGGGTGCAGATATCTTTTGATTCCATTCCAGATCAGATAGATGTTATTTTTTATACACACTCTTGTAAACCTAAACCTCTTGAAACCTAAACTCAACCTAGCCATCCTACTGTCACTTTTTTTTCTAACTATGACCTATCCTCGTCAATCCCGTCATGTCCCGTGTGTCAAGTCACTTCCCGATCCGTCCCGTTCTTTCTGTTCATTATCCATCCTGTCTCATCCCGTGCCTTTACTTTTCATTCTATCCCATCAAATGAAATCTGTCAACTATCCCATCCCTCTCACTCTATTCTATCCCATGTAGTTCTATCCCCTCTATACCCAAATAGTGTGCCTTACGATTTTTTGACATTAAAAACTTCAGCGATTGCGGATAAGGAAAATCGGATCAGTAATACGGACGCTTCAACGATTTCGGTTTCCATACAACATGTCATTCCTTATTTCACCTCCATATTGTTCTTTTCCAAAATTATTGGTCGCCATTATTGTTCGTTTGTAATCAAGAGCTGAAATATAATTTTTCATAGAACAAACTTAAGGTTTTGGTTTAAAAATATAAAATGCTATTAAAACATAGGGGTTGATCATAGAGGGTTGAAAATTTAGGGCTGTATGTATTTTTTAATGTTGCATCATAAAAAAATAACCACAAAACAAATTGTCTAAAAAATAAAAATAAAAATTTAGGGGTGGACTACCCCTAACACATAGGGGGATGAAAAATAGATGTTGGCCGATTCTCATAGATACCGAATAAGCACAAAAAATTTCATCAAAATCGGTCAAGCCGTTTCGGAGGAGCATGGCAACGAAAACTGTGACACGAGAATTTTATATATTAGATTGACTAGCTTCTGCCCGCAAACTTCGTCTGCGTGGTTAACTTTATTTGAAATCTGCCATCCCGTCCCGATATTTCCCGCCAGCCCCGTCTCATTCTCACTAATGGAATGTAATCCAGTCCCATCCCATCCTTTTGAGTATAAAAAAGTAGCAAATATATCGGAATTCCTTCTTCATCTCACAGGAACACTAAACTTTTCGGGATAAAAAGTAGTCTATGTTACTTCTAATACTTCCAAGAATATGTGTACAAAGTTTCATGATGATCGGTTGAGTAGTTTTCGCGTGAAATCGTAACAAATAAACTTACATTCACATTTATAATATTAGTAAGGATTACAAAACAATATATAAACTTCCGAAAGTAATTGTGAAACTGTTCAGTTATCCGCACATTAATTTAGTAGGTCGAGCAGTCTTCAACATTGTAAAAAATTGCCTTCCAGTTTCCCCGTTGTTAACAAAATTCTGGACAGAAGCCAACCCTATGTATAACTTCGGAGGGTCATAATTTACCATTTAAAAGTGCCGGCGCAGTTAGGCCTGTCAAATTACTATATCAAAAATTAATTTAAAACCTGCGCGCGGCAATCAACGGACTGACAAACGGATTTTGTTGAGTGGAAAGCTTATTGGGGCGAAAAATCAAGCCATTCTAGTTTCACGATATTGATAAAGCTATGACTATTCATAGCTTAACTATTTAAGCACAGGTTGGTGTTAATCTGCTTTTATCAAATTAAGATGAAAGTGTGTTTTTGGTTTATCAGGTAATAATAGTCGTATTATAATGACTGCCTCGGTGGCATCGTTGTACTACAGTACGACTACAAAGCTGAGGTGTCGGGTTCGAAACCCAGGTCGGGCAAAGCAAAGTGACATTGGGTTTTTGACAGTATAGCCAGAGTAACTACTGGACATAATAAGACTTAGCACCTTATGTTTCAGGATGGCGAGCGCAGTGGAATACCAAGCATTGCTTTGTAATTCATGGTGTTGTTTGGTTTTACTACTGTCCATGAGCGGTCGTATCGCTTACAATCAGGTGAACGGCACGCTAGTCTCGCCATTCATCGCAATAAAAAAACATATTCACCAAACAAAATTTTAAAGTAGGTACAATTAAACACACACGAAAAATCCCAAGTCCCGTCCCCAAGGTAAACCTCGTGTACACAACATAAATAACGTTGCACGTAATTAGGCTAAAACTAATTAATGACGGATAATATTTAAACATGTCGTGACTCGGGTACGTGTGGAAGTGTGTACCGAGGAATATTTATGAGGGCATACATCACTGGGGAGAGGACCTTTGTAGGGGTGGTATAAAAAATAATTATCCGGAACAAGGTGACGAAATTGGCGGGTCCTTTGCAATGATACTGTCATTATGTTTAGAGGCAGAAGTGAAATTGTAGACAGGATCGCATGGTGCGTCCTTTCTATGGAGAAAATAAAAAACTGACAAAGAAGCCGTAGAATAAGTGAGGCTTATGTCCAACAGTATACTGCTACAAGCTGCTGATAACTGAATAAAAAATCCTACGTTTAAAAATGTTTTTAAATTATTTATATTGTTTCACAGTTAATTTTGTTCTATTTGTTGTTCGACTGCCTCGGTGGCGTAGTTGTACTACGGTACGACTACAAAGCTGAGGTCTCGGGTTCGAATCCCGGGTCGGGCAAAGTGATATTGGGTTTTTCTATTCATTATCAGCCCGGAGTCAGGCATTTGTGCCCGATATGGCGATAGGCTCGCTCCCTATCACAGCATGGGATGGAACATACAAAGCAAAATGTGGGTGTCCTGGTGGCGCCTCTGCCTACCCCTTCTGGGATAAAGGCGTGAGTTTATGTATATATGTATGTATGTTAATTTATGTTGGTGGTTTTAGTATTTTTTTACTAGGAGACATCTATTGTCTTACACCAAATAATGAAATATTCCAAGAAAATCAACAGGCCTATACCCAGCAGTGGGTTGACATAGGCTGAAGAAGATAGACAGTAATAAAGAATTTAGTAAGTTTCACTTTTGTTCATTCCATATCTTAGCAATTCATTAATCGCATCAGAAAAGATCTAATTTCGTTTCATTTGACGATCTTCGTTAAGTTAGTCAGCAAGAATTTGATGAATACTTGTAGGAATATTTGTCGTCAACGTTCAATAAGTACATTACGAGTAATATAATCGTAAAATTTCGATAAAATCCTACTGGCGCCTGCAGCGTCCCCTATTGGATGATACATAAAAGTATCATATACTTTTCATACAAGTAATTGGTATTTTTATCATGAAAGAAAGCCATATTCATAAAGTGCGTGTATAAAACGGAGAATCTTTGAACTTTCTTTAATCGCAGATTTATATAATGTGATAAATCTTTTGATATCAAATTGGCTCGTCGAAGTGACTATAATGCATCTGACCATATGTCTGATGCATACTCTCGAAACTTGAGACAAACAGGAATCAAAGCGAGTCCTATAACGGATTTTCCACCATTGTATACGGATGCCACTGTCCAAGCTACAACACAATTTTTTTTTAATGCAATGAATGGCGAGACGAGCGTGCCATTCGCCTGATGGTAATCTACGTCCAGCAAATTGTTCTCCTTTATCCTTGTAATAAACTTTTTAAACTAGTTATCCTCCACAATCACCTGTTTAATCAGCAGCTATATTTCTTCCTTTACAAAAGGTTGTTGCCTCAGCTGCGAAGTTCCCACGTCCTCTCTCGTCAAAGTTTTAAATCGCCTACTGAAACGTTTCAAAGCTTTACCAAAGGGATTTAAAGGAATCTTAGAATGTCGTATAATTCTAAGAAAATATCCTCATTGAATTAGGACTGTGAATTATTGTATTTTGAAGTGATGAAAGGTTCGGCTATCCTTACTGTATGTTTGATCATTATGATATTTTTTAAATGAATTTTAGGTCTACTTTTAATTTTAGACAAGCAATCTATGTGACGTAGCGTGGGACGTCCTCTGGCCAGATGGCGGGACTACTTGCACAAGAGGGCCGGCAGCGACTGGATGCGTAAAGCAGCAGACCGGGCTCTGTGGCGTACCTTGGGAGAGGCCTATGTCCAGCAGTGAACTGCAACGGGCTGATGATGAAGATGATGATGATGATCTATGTGATTTCTCGGATTATAAATCTCCTATAAGTTGCCTGAATTCCTAGGACTGTAAATTTTGACCGACATTTACCACGCTTTAGATGAAATTAATCTAAATGGCATCAAGAAGCATCCCTTGGTACTTCTTCAGACCTACATATAATTGTGGTTGTATATTTATAAATTCTAGTGACACGCTTCATCGCCTACTTCAGCGGGGCTAAAAGCAGGACATTACCGTTCCTCGGCAGTCAGTTAACAACGTCATGTTTAACAAATTTACTTTTAAATTTGTAGCGTTCAAGATTTCGAAAATCTAGAACTATTTGTCAAGTCTACATTATTCGCGGTGCTACTCCAAGGCTATTTAAATAAGGTACTTTGGCTAGTGACAAATGCCCCTGTTTATTGCACACTATTCAAAATAGTGTGCAATAATCATATTTTAAAACATGAACAAACGTAGGCTATGTAATATTGCCTATCGTAGGAAGTCGCTGGATGCCGGCTGTTTCCAAAAGACATTGACTTATATTCTAGGTCCCGATGATATTAATGCTAACAGATCTTTGAAAATCCTTGCGGGAGGTCTATGCTCACTGAAAACAAGCCACTAGTGGCGGCTGGATTTGATTATAATAATGATGTCGAATTTGCATGTACAAAAATGCGTTCATATTGTTTACCAAAATATTGGATCTATTGGTATTATTCTTCTAAGAGTTAATTTATATATTTTGTCCAAAGATGATTCTTACGATTAATTTCCGACTGTATGCATGATGTCAATACTATCAATAAATATGCAGTCCCGAAAAGAGTTCCTTCGAATTGTAAAACGTTTATTAAGTAATTCGCCAGACCTAGGTATTGAACCCAGAATCTCACGGTTCGTAGCTAATCTACATACCTACTATACCAACGAGACATCAGACCGACTGATTCCATTGTACTTAAGAGTAAGCCTAATGTAGCCGAAAAGCCGCGGAGGATTATCGTTGAGTGATAATATTTCCTAATGGAATTTATCAGATCCAACCACAAAAGAACTTGAAAATACGCTGAGCACTAAAATATCATACTGCCATTAAAATAACATTTCTTACCTTGAAAGCCTCTATATTATTTTTATCCCCACTGGTAACGTCAGAAAGAATCATTCCCACTTGAAAAATGGCTTTAATAGTACGGTTAGAACTTTGTACATTAAGTAGACCTGCTTTCCTGAGCTAGACTTTTGGTTTTAACTTTTACTAAATGAGGCCACAACTCGCATGCTATTGCTGGATTACCTCTGATTAATGTTACTTTCAAATTGATTGAAATACGTCATGCGATAATCAACCTATGAATATATAATGTGAAACTATTTCGTATTTTGCCCAATGCATATTTAGTTTAGTTGTATGACGAAGTATTTAAACTTCTGCTATATATAAGGTATATCAAGACTGCGACCGGAAACGAAGCCAGGTATTAATGACTTCAGACACAATGCAATAAAAAAATTAGCAAAATATGTACTATTTCTTTTTAAATTTTTTACTTATCGTCTTATTTGGGTAGTAGTTTTCCTTAAAAAATAATATACTCCTTTTTATTTTTAAAGACGCCGTGGAACGTAGGGGTTTGAATTACTATTTTCGCAAAAACTAGGTATTTACCACCCAAACACAAAGATATTTAAAAGGTGGTAAAAAAACTGTCGTATTTTTGCAAAATTTTTAGTTCCATTGTGCCTGTAACCAATAAAACTACCATCTGGCTTCCTTTTCGGTCGCAGTCTTGATATACACTGTATAATGCTCCCGCCGTCTGTAAAAATTATGTTTTGAGGAAAAATACAGCTCATTTCTACAAAACATCTTAGAATTGAAGCAACTAAATGTCAAAGAAAAATGTCACAGAAACATTTGCGAATTTATAACGCTGTGAAAATATTATCTTGTTTACTGAATAACGTTGTTTGGACTATAGTTTTCGTTATCGTAGATCTTGGATTTTAGAAACTAAATTTAAAATATTTCTTTTACTTGTTTCAGATACAACCAACCATCAACACGGATCAGCATGGAACAAATCGTAAAATATCTGATAATAATAGCATCTCTAACGACAGTGAAACTAACTGTTACTGAAAGTAAAAACGACACTAAACCTAAAATAGATAGACGATACTTCCACGTACCTATGTTTATAAACATCTGTGACATCGAAGACAGAAGATCGAAAGTGCACTGTTACTGTGATAGCAACAAACCCAAAATGGCTGTTAGAGCCGACTGCTGGGTTTTCGGCGGTGGCATCACTGAAGACGATCCAATCTGGCCCAACTTCTCATCGCAAAGCGAACTAGAGCATCTAATGTTTAACGTCAGATCTGATGATGCGCTTACATTTATACCAGCAAAAGCGATCGTAAGGCTAGACAAACTAAAACACCTCACCATACAGTTTGGAGCGATTAAAAGAATCCCGCCATACGCTTTCACGAACTCGTCAACTCTAAGGCAGATCGTATTAAAATCAACAAAGATTATGACCTTAGAAAAACATTCGTTCTCTCAAATGATGATGCTATCCAATCTCAGTCTGGATGATAACCAAATATCTGAATTGAAGCGAGATGTGTTCTTCAACTTGCCGAACCTACACATCTTACACCTGTCGAACAATAACATAAGTTTGATCCACGAAGGATGTTTTAAACACTTGAACAACTTGATTGAACTGAAATTAGACTACAATTACATTACAGTCGTAACTAAAGAGATGTTGGAGGGCCTTGAGAATCTTTCAAGGCTGAATTTGAAGCACAATAAATTGTCTATGATTGGAAATTTGGCTTTCAGCGAACTGTGGGGTCTGAAAGACTTGATGCTTGATAATAATGCTATAGAGTACATTTCGGATAGGGCATTCGGCGGGTTGACGCAGTTAAGAAAATTGACTTTGTCGGGAAATCGTCTGACGACATTTTACGAGGACATTTTGGAAGATATGAGGAGTTTAGTGGTATTAGATCTGAGAGACAATATGCTAGAAACGATAACGTATGAGACAGTACGGCCGGTGGTGCAGAACGATAAATCAACATCGACTGCAGTTTATTTGGACGGTGAGTGGGAGTTTCCTGACATTATTTATGACTTTAATACTCTCTTAACTGTACGCGGCGGCAGATTATTTTTATTTATAGTAGTGTACACTTCCGGAATGGTTTCGGGTGTTGGCAAAACTGCTCTGTTTGGCACAAGATAGTCTAATGATTTAAAAATGCTATATGAAACATTTTATTGCCAAAAAGTTTATAGGTATGGATTGAATATCGACCATTTCTAACAAGTTCATTATCATTAAATATAATATAAAAAACATTGTGGATTAAGAAATTTTGCATTTATCGCTTTTTAAAAAATATGTGAAAACGCCGCAAGCAAACACCACTCCCAATTAAAACCTTCGTGTGTTAATAATTCGAAAATCCGATTTAAAATTCGCATTGTCTGTGTGATTTATTAACAGTATTACTGCGAAACATTGTCTATCTTCAAACAAAGTTGTTCTCGAAAAAGTAAATATAATACAAACCAATTTATAAACTTGTTAGAACGAAATTCGTTTAAAACCGAACATAAAAGAGACATTTAGGCGTTTTTTTATTAAGTTAAAAATTTTGGCTTCATTCTACTCGGAGTTAGTGAGCATATTGTCGATGTTTTTCTCTTTATTTTTCTTTGTGCAGGCTGAGAGGGTTTTAGCAACTAATTAGGGACCAGAGAGGTTGAGTGCTATGGGGCTATTAGATGAGTCTTGGTCCCTTTTCCTTCCAGTTGGATAGGGAGTGCGTGAGTGAATCAATAAGTTTATTTTCTTCGTTTTATCTTGATATTGGTATAAAAGTAAGATTAAGTGGGAATTCAATTTTACTTATCCGTAAATGTTACTTCAATGTACAAATGATATGTATTGTAAGATAATATTTTATAAATCATTTTCGTGTGCTTTTAATACAGAACGAATAATGTTTCTACATCAATATGGATAGAAAAATAAAATACTGCCATTACACAATTATTTATCCATATAATCTGTGACTTTGATAGCACTGAAGAAGCAGTAACATATGTAGAATTTCATAAGCAAAGCCTATATACCTTGCAAGCAAAGTCGAATTCATATTTGATTAAACACATCTGCATTGTGCAATCCGCTTATTTTAATCGCCTAGTGTTTGCTGACGTCATAGCTGGTCTAAATAAAGCTTTAATAAGGTCTAAGCGAGCTATTTCAATTTTAAGCCTGATAAACACTCTAAGAATCTCGTTGTACGGAATCACGGTTGACCTTGTTTCGTCCCGGCGTTTTCTTGTTATTTCAGAATCCACTTACGAGTAATTCAAGCAAATAATTCGATTAATCAATGAATATTTTTGTATGTTTACGTATTCATCGAGATCGACGGAGTCTTTGAACGTACCTTTAATTAATTATAAATGATTAATGTTCGTATATTTTCATTTGTCTTACAACGCATAATGTCGAGTTTATGATTATTAAAATGATTGTTGTGTTAAACAGCTCAAAGTAAAATGGATGTTTTCTGTAATTTATCATAAAATATTACAAAATACAATATATACAAAAAAAAATGCAATAAATTATAATTATACTCGCGAAAATAAAGCCCCATTTACACGGGGAGAGTTTCTCGGCACGAAGATACGATTATCGTAATGATATAAAAAAGTTGCATCATGTAAACTAATAGGCTTAATAGTATAATTAACACGTTACTCTAAATCTACGTTTGTCCATATTATGTTCCCCACCGCTGGGCACAGACCATAAAATGTGATTCGTTGTACATGTGTCATCCAACAAAGGTCATCACACTAATGGGCATTACTATGAGTATTATAAAAAAAACCACTAAAGAAACCTAAAAACCTGAACGTTTGACATCTACAAAGTCTTAATTTAATTGACGACATTAATAAATATTAAATAAACGAAACTTTATCAGATTATTAAATATAACACAATTTAATGCAACTTAATATTTTATTTTAGTAGTGCCATAAAACCTTTATCAGGTTATTAAATAACTCAATTTAATGCAACTTAATATTTTATTTTAGTAGTGCCATAAAACCTTTATCAGATTATTAAATAACTCAATTTAATGCAACTATTTTATTTTAGTTACCAAATTTTAACCCACTACATTTTTCATAGCTTATTTAAAGGCAAAATACTTTTTTGTGTCCTTCAATTTAATCCTACAAGGTATAAGAGTCCATTGTTATATCGAAAGAGACAATTGAGCAACCCAACCCTTCCTATCAGAAGGGGTCCGTTCGGCCGCGGCGTGCACAATTCAGTAATGAAATCAATTTCACTCGAAATAGATAGTATGACGCGTGAAGGATTTATACGAAATAAAGGGATCAGTGTAGCTATAAATCTCACTGTGACAGAAATAAAATCGCGCACCTTTTGTACAGGGCCTTTCGTGTTTTATATGTATTGTGAGGGTTTCATACTTTATACATCTAAGGGCATAATCTTTCGAAGGTTGTAAATGTGATTTAAATTATGGGTGGTTTATCAAAAATAATCTGGTATGATCTATACCATCTTTTTTCTCTCATGCGCAATGGCTTCAGTTAGATTTGAACCACCTAGGAATAAAAGGCCTAAATTATAAGCAATTCGGAAGTGTTCGAGCCACGCTGTTGCCAGTCGTGACTCAGGAAGGGTAGGCACGTCGCAGGCGGTAACTACGACTGTCTCACAGGAAATTGACGTGAAGCGACACGGATGCTTAATACCTATTTCCTCTTCCCACTATTTTTCCTTGCTACTCACTTTTTAACGGTGAAGGAAAACATCGTGAGGTAACCTGCATACCGTAACGATTTTAAATAAATTCTACGGTATGTAAGTCCGCCAACCCGCACTAGACCAGCGTGGTGGATATATGGCCACTCTCCATCGATTCTCTTGATTGTAGAGTAGGCCCGTGCCCTGCAGTGGGACGTATATAGGCTGATACAACAACAACTCACTTCCCAGTTTGATGGGCAACACATCTATGATCCAAGCGTTGTGGATGTTCACAGGCAGTGATTATTTACCATCGGGTGACCTGTATGCTCGATTGGCGGACCTGTCCATAAAGAGCAATCTTAAAGCTATTAAGCTACTTCGGTACCCCGGGGGAGGCCGAAAGGGGTATGTCAGTGTCTCTGGCCTTCCAGACTGGCACGCTGCGGATTGTTACCGGGCTGAGTAAGCGCCATACAAACCTTAAAATAAACCAATCAAGATTAGTTAGTTGTTAGCGTGACGATAAATCTTTATCCTGATTGGTTTATTTTTGGAAACGCTCTGTAGATAGAGATTAGGTTCGTTTATTAATTTCGGCCGATAGTTTATTTGCTTCCGAGAACTTACACGTTACCCGTTACACACGTTCAAAATACTTCGAACTCATAACAATAGGTGTTACCTTTTTCCCCTGAAGAGGTAGGAAAAGGTGTTACCAGGACACTCACATTTCGCCTTGTATATGTCGTCCCACCATGTGATAGGGCGAGAGCCTATCGCCATATCGGGCAAAAATACTTGACTCCGGGCTGATAATGTAAAGAAAAATCAAAGATCACTTTGCCCGACCCGGGATTCGAACCCGAGACCTCAGCTTTGTAATCGTACTGTAGTACAACTACGCCACCGAGACAGTCAATAGGTGTTATTGTTGGGTGAATTATTTTCTTGATCCCAGTGCTAAATAAATTACCAATTTTTATTTATTATGTTATTGGACGTAAAATGTTGCGAATGTTCGGGTCAGTAGCAAAAAAAAAATAAAAGGCGATTATAGATGTTTATATTCAATAATAATATTGATGCATTTATTAAAAATCTTGTGAACGATATTATTCAACAATAATAATATCCTCACTTAAAAAAATACCTCATTAGCACGAGGTGTAGTATTTTTAATTTGTTTTTAATACAGCGAAATTAATTTACACATTTTAAAAAACATAAATTTGCATTAATTGTCCCATGCATCCAGATATGACATAATTCCACCTAGTTTTTATCACAGCTCCGCTTTGGTAATAAAATTCCCACATTCTATCCAACCTATCCCATGGGAGCCTCGCGTTTTCCAGGATTAAAATTAGTCTTCGTCACTCTCCGTCACACGCGATCTATATGCTAATCATGTGATTCGTTGCTCCCTTGCTGGGTGAAAGGAGGACAAACAAATAAATAAATTTTCGCATCAAAAATACTAGAAAGGAGAGTAGACATTGTCTCCCGTTATTGATTACAAATTACCAGATTACACTGTGACACTTTCGAACTCACAAACATCCATATTGGAAACTAATATTTTTTGGGCCACAAAAACATTTGTCTTGCGGGGATCGAACCCGGCGCCTCTCGGTTTAAAGCTGGCGTCTAACCAAATGCGCCACGGAGACAGACAAATTGAATAATTAATTTTGTTTACTTTAAAGTGTTTGATAGGTAAATACAATTGTATTGTCTCAGAATTGTATGTGTCAGCCAATTTACGTCCCTCTGCTGGACACGGGCCTACTCTACAATCGAGAGAATCGATTGAGAATGGTTAGGCCATATAGTCCATCAGGCTGGCCTTGTACGGGTTGGCGGACTTTGAGTATATACAGCATTGTATAACATATCCAAATTACCAAAACAATTATACAAATCACCCAACACAAACCAAGTCGTTCCAATTAAGGCAGATTAAGCTGGCCTCTCTAATTTGGAGTGTTATCGGTCCGGCCAAGCATCAGAGACGGGTTGGTATGGCGACCACGGAAGCACAAACTTTGTCTCGCCCCCGGCTACGATGCACAAAGAGAAAAACAAACTTAACTGTGTTAAAACCGACGTCCGGAATGTTTTGCTAACGGATAACAAAGGTTACATAAAAACAGGGATGCTGTTTTGCTTCCAAATTGAACAAGCTATAAATTGCACGGATTAAATTAGCACAAAGTTATTGGTCTCGAATGCATTAGCTGTAGTGACGTCAGCAGTGGAGAAGCATGATTTCGACCGGATTGGATTTGTGCCCGGAATATAAATGAAATATGGGTTGATTACATCCCTAACTACCTCTATAGATACAGATGTAGCAACATTGGTGTTTTGTAAGACGCATTTTATTTTATTCTAGGAAATTCGATTAGAGCGTTTTGTGGAATCCCTTTTACACAAAACGAATACGCTGAATTGAAGCCAGGTGCGCCTGCTTCATAGAAAAGCCTTGTTTAACTACACCCGAGTAGATTTACTTGTATAAAACTGACACATTTCCAAAATACATCAAAATTTACTACTATCGCCAGCTCTTTTCGCCGAAGCCATAACTTACCGCGAACGCTGAGGTAAGGCTAAACTATCCATTTAATTTCGTAAGGGACTCGCTTACTGGGTGTCTAATAGAAAATACGGTGGCCGAGGTCAACGGGCCTCGGATGATAATAAATAATCATAATGCACACGATATCCATCACTTGTATGAAAGGAAGGTGTGTTTAATCAATCATTTTTATGGGCGAACTTAAGAGGCTCCCAGATTTTCCATCTATGGACGTAAAATTTGTGAAAATGTCTTGTCAGCTTGTGGTAAAAGGATGAGGTAAATATGTCGAAATTAAGATGAAAATCCCACAGTAAATAATAAAAAGTAAAAGAAATATTGTTAATTAATTATTATTTATGATCATGATACCACTCCATCCTGACATCCCAATAGGGCTATAGAACATAATAATGTTATGATATACTTCCAACAAAAAAACAAAAATCCTCATACATTCAATTTTAAAGGCGTCAATAGTTTCAAATAATTCTAGATATTAAAGGCATTTTAGAAAGTATTGTGACCAATTGAACTTAATTCAATAGAATATTACACTCCAATTGTATTAATAATGCACTCTATTTACACGAAAACAATCTAGATGTGCCTACAGTTTAGTGATACGATTGCAATCTGTTTTACGCTCACACCAGACAGAAAACATTAACAATATCAACGTATTCCCAAAAATGCTCGTAAAATTTGATTGCAAACCACTTACGAGCCAATTTAACGACCTTATTCTACGCCTTAAAATTGCCAATGCAAAATTTCCTCAGCAATCCGATATCACACCTGAGTTCGGTGCTCATGTAAGTACTTAGCGTTCGAGGTAAAACGACAATCCTACATATGCTAACCAGACGTTTACCAAACCCATAAAAGACATTCTGAGCAAATTCAGTATTGTATAAACACAATTGGGTAACAATGTGTGCGAAGCTCTCGACGTCAACGATTCGGCAGTTGCAAACGATCCTCATATCTTGTAGATAACATTCGATATAATAATCCTTTTATGTAAGGCGATGTGTTCGTAAATCACTAGGTCGTATTGCGATTGCACCTATATTTCGTGTGGGGGCTTCGATAAATTCGGCCGTTTCCATCGCGAAATAGCTTTTTATTTCCACGCCTACACGTTTGTTCACGTGTTCTGTTTCGGATACGATTCGCATTTGATTATTCAGGAGTTGCGAGTTTTGAAAAATTGCTCTTGCTCCTCGCGTTCTTGGCTCGTGAAATATGTATTAAGTTTTTTAAGATCGCTGCCTGCGAACATGCGTGTCCCTTTATTGCGTTCGGCATCTTGCGTAACTTTGAAAAATGTTAATTGAATATTGCGCCGTAAAAGCTGTTTTCTAAACTAATTTTAGCGAGGTATAAACGAACTGTTGCAAATGCCAAGATTTTCGGGATATTAAGGTTACATTAGGGTTTCTCACATCGCTAAAGTAGTGTTTCCATTTGGCACCAGCTAATGTAAGCGAAACTTTCCTTGAGGTGCAAACCGCTTAATGTCGTTTGTCTGTACTGCCAAAATAGATAAGACAGAAACTTTAAAATGCGTCACATCTATTGAACTATTAGTCTTTTTTTTCTTACGTCCGGGAAACGAGGAACAAGTCACGTGATGGTCGGTGATCACTGCCGCCAAAGAACATCCATAACGCTTGAATCATAAATGTGTTGTCGGCCCTTGAAACCAAGAGGGATATAATAGGATGGGAAGGGAAAAGTTGTATGTGGCATTCGGCAATCTCACTCACCCAACGAAACGCGACAGTAAGGCTGTCGCTTCACATCAATCTGCTGTGAGACAGTGGAACCACCTTGAACAAGCCGGCCCATTCATACTGAGTCATGACTGACAACACCGTGGCTCTACCACTTCCGAAAAAAAAATACCGTTAATTATAACTAAAAGAAGCCAAGTCCTAGATTATGGTTATGGATGTTATAGAGATACATTAAACTTTCAAAAAGATCACGGGTTCTAACACAGATGAAAAGAGGTTGTAGTTTCATGTTCTTTAAAGTTGATCCGACCAAAATACAGAAGTATTAAATAATTCAATGCAAAAATGCATATTTTAAATTGATTTCTGCTATATAAAGTTATTCAGCAACGCTTCACTCTGGGAGCTAGTAGCTATTCTAACTTATAATTAACATTCCATGCAAATCTAGCTCGCGGAGGCTCGCAGTGGAAAACCACGCTTTAAGTAGTTTGATTTTATCTTCTGTTTTGCATTGTTTAAGCTTTAGTCTTGCGAAGGAATTGGTGTTTAAAAACACAAACATGAAGCACTTGCGAATGAATTAACATAAGCTATTATACCAAATTAAAAATGAATTTCATAAAAAAACTTTCAGGAGATATAAAATTACCAAAAATAATATTTAACCCATTAATATTCCCTGAAAAGGTCAAACACTCAATCAACTCTTACTTGGCCCATAAATGCATCATCGAAAAGTTATATGAAATTCATCGCGACTCATACAAATACAGCGAATAAAAGGGGAATTTGTTCGGCTCAAAACTGCAGTAACAATGTTAAATTCACTTGCAACCGAATTTCAAAGTGAAGCAGAATAAAAGCGGATTAATTTCCTCAATTAAATTTAGGAAGTTAAAGCGACGAAACTTGGACATTTCTTAACAAACTGAAGTAATGGAGGGGGTGAGACCCAACTCGCTAGCCGAGTTAACAGTCGACCGGATTATTACGGATTCTACTTCATACCGCTTTACATTATCATAATACCATGATTTAGTGTGGAACAGTGCCTCAAGCATAGTCGCTATTATTTTTAATGGAGGGCAAACGACCAAACGGCTCATTTTAAAGTGATTACTGCTGCCCACAAACTTCTGCATTGTCTGCAAATAGTAATGAGGAAGAAGGGCAGGAAATCTTAAGTATCTGATAAACTTAGTGACGGAATAATACTCAATACAAAAAAGGACGTAGATTCATTCGCGTTGTGGTTAAGAAATCTGAAGGTTAGCATCAGTACTTAAAAATAAACCACACGTATTCATAGCATTGTCGTTAAAATAATAATAGATGCAATAGGCAGAGCGCTTTCAACGTGTTACTGTGGTAATCCTTGGGAAATATCTATATCTATTAGTGGAGTTCTTGAGGTTGAAGATGATATTAATGATTGGCTTACCTGATGTTAACCATATTATGTATGGGTGGTGTGTGTACTCATATCACTTAGGAATCGTAGTTTTGTAGTTTTAAACATTGTTGAGTAAAATATAAGAAGCGTGAATGAAACATAAAAGTTGGAACGTTTGCGGAGGCAGTCGTTCTATCGTAGATTTTAATGAAAGACTAGCATGATATGACAAAGCTTCGAGCATATACACCATACATGTGTTAATCTATACGCATTATGCTTGAGAAACTGAGCGTAAAGATGGAATGGGGAAATTCATTCGCGCAAACCAAAGGTCCATTAGATTAATCATGTACCAACGTGAATGACGTATGAGTTTGAATGTGGTAGTACATTGCTTTTAGAACACACAGTATACAGTCATGTCTATTTACTAAACCAAATAGCTTTAATAATCTATTGCTGATGTGTTTTTATTACAATTATACTCAATGCAACTGCAATTAAGTTAAATTCGAGGTATTAAATGATGGTAAGCGAATTGCCGGCCAGAGTGTCGAATGGCGTCACACGGCGGTCCCATGCCATTCGAAAGAATAAATGTATTCATACACTTTTAACACATTTGTTTGATATAGCTGCGTCATATTTTAGAAAGATATTTATTATAGTTTTTAGCCGACTATCTGTCTGACTTGGGCCAAAATGTCTGAACACTACCAATCATATTTTCAAATTAATATACCCACTGAAACTTTGCGCTTAAATCAAAGGAATTGATGGTTTGGAGTGCAAGTGAAGTAAATTAAGTTATATTTGGAGAAATTTCTGAGTATCAATGTCTGAGACAGATAATTCGTTATCGTGAATAGTTATTTCTAAGACAAAGGAGCCTGTTTAAAAAGCCTTGAAGACATCAAAGACTTTTGACGTATAATAATTTCATTTTTCTTTTAACAATCTCTAGCTAACTTTTTACAGTCTGACAATATAATTCGTCTATAATGATGCCATTATTATAATTGGACTGTCTAATTCAACTTACAACAACTCCAAAATTATTCTGTCTTAGCTAAAATGTTATATCAGCGAAATAAAATTTAAAAATAAATTCACGAGCCTCACCTATGTTTGCCCTTAATTTAATGCCAAAAGACATCAAAAGCTTATTCAAACATTCAATACACTTAAAGTTATTGAGGCAAACGATCTGCCCTACATGACCTTCTGCGTCTTAATTTATTGAAGGTACCTGAATCCGCTGAGGTTTTATTCCGATAAGCATTTATTAATGCCATTTAACTTTATAGTTTGGAATACATTACTTTAGTGCTTAACTACATAATATATTAGAGAGTAATATACACCCAATGTCTCGTGAATGAAGTATTTTATAATGTTATTTAAAGGCAATGTCTTGAAGTGATACACTTTTATGGTACGAGTCAAAAAGCCTTTTGATATTATATTTACCGAATATTTTTTTTAAGATATTTTATTTTTTTGTTTCAAGCGCTCTTTAGTAACCAATTTTTTTAGGGAGCAGCAATCCAACGTCTTAAATGTTGAGATTAAAAAGATCTCAACTGATACCGGGGCATCTGTTACCAACCCTAGTGGTTTAAAACGTGACCAAAAAATAAATAGGGTAAATATATTTCGATACAATTCGCAACGTTCAGAATAAGCGCCCGGTACGTGCCGAGTCTGGATAAATGCCATTTTTCTTAGTTCACGCCAGTTCCTACTATCTGTTCGCGGCAGGTTGCAATGCTGGCTACTTTCTGATAATCCGCAACGAGGGTGGAATGCAAATAAAACGGATTAGCTTTGTGTGATATCGTTTCGACGTGGCCGGAATCCTTATTCCCTGCATCATTTGTACAATAAAATGTGACGCGTTCAGAGCAGGAGTTGCATTGTTCATTAGTTTAATCAATTCTTGTTGTTGTTTGGTGTTTTGTTTCTCTTGTTAATTAGTCAAGTAATAGTCCTTTGTCTAGTTTTAGTGTTGGGGTATAATGTGTTTGCGAAAGTTCTTTTTTCTTGACTGCTTTAATATAATATTAGAATTTAAAGTTAAGTCCATTTGTGGCATTGAAGAGTTGTTCGGTTGACAATTACTGCTGATTTAATTTAATAAAGTTCAAAAGCTGAATTTATTTTACTAAAATTGGTGCATGTCCTAATTCTATTGTTTCATCCCCTCCTTTTCAAAAGTAAGATTAATCACGGTTTATCCATTTCCTAATCTAAGACATCAATATTATCTAACATTAATATTGTTAGACTCTTGATATCGTGATTAAATCGATACATATCGTTTATGTTTCACACACAACGATCAAAATAAATTAGTGTACCTTACGTAAAGCTCATGTTAATCAACTTAAAGCAAAATCCAATATTGTTCCATTAACACAAAACAGTGTCGCAGCGAATTAACAACTTAATTTAATTACCAAAACTACGCGTGAAGTTTCGCATTACAAAAAGCCAACCCGCCGAGCACCGGATTGTGTTACTGCCCACACAGAGCCTAATTCGCACTCTCGTTTCAGGTAACCCTCTGAACTGTAACTGCCGCCTCTCGTGGATATACGTTCTGCGCAACGAGACCCGAGACAACACACTCAAGCACGCCCTTGAAAAAATATCATGTGTCACCGACCCGAGCGAGCGGCACGACAAGGATGACGTCACCGACGAAGATAACGTGCTGGCCGACGACAATTACGACTACTACGATAAGAACGAAGACTACGGCGAAAAGAAATCTAAAACCAGCAAAGCTATTAAACTTGTAGATATCCCGCTGGAAGCGCTGCCGTGCCCCAAAGAGCTCATACAATCTATAGAGGAGTCTTACGGCCACCCAGTGCAAAACGAAATCAGATTGAAGGCTTTCTCCGCCGCTGCCGACCCTGTTTGCAGCTTCATATTACTACTTACTATGTTGATGTTTTAAATTTCACGTGTTTAATGACAAAATGTTTGTGATACTAGATGTTAATTAGCGTAATCCGTGTAAATATTCAATCGAAGATGTTCTCATTGTAGATCTAGTATGGATTGTATATTTTTAAATATTAAATATTTGTTGTATAAGGTTGGCACATTTTCTTAGGATTTAAACGCAAATTGTTTGTAAGGGAAAATCCTTGCGGGATTTAAGTGGATGCGTGATTTGGGAGATACTCCGAATGAGAGCTTCGTAAGCCGCCAGCTTAAAATTATCTAGGACACTTTGGCAGAATATCTTACTTATTCTGTACTGTATACAAAGATCGCGGCCAGTCGCTCGAAATAGACCTGTTTTAATAGCGAAATGTTAATACCTAGTTTAAATACCTCAATATATCAAGCAGACAGCATTCGTGTTTCAAATGTGATTTATACGAGGTGAAACTTTGAAATTATAAATTTAAATGGCCGCCACGTAAATGATTCAAATGCCTATGGAATTAAATAAAGCGGAAAAAGCGGTTTCGCAAACTTCGCGTTGCACCAAACTTGTAACGAGCTGAAAAACACACGGAAACAAAATACAAGCATCGGAACGTCGGCGACTGTTCACTGTTTTTTCTCTCTTTTCTCATATAACTAACTCGCAATAATAAATGAGTGCCCAAAACTTCGACGTTGGTTTGTAATACGTAGTTGGCACCTCGAAGGGTGATTATTTTTTCAGTGCTTATTGTATTTCTTATTCATTTGATATCGACCTTGCCTGACTACGCTCGGGCTTTGGTAACTGATATTGGCTACTTAGTTATTTATTTCTTTTGAGCATCAATTTCCAAGTCCTTTCAAGATAATAGGTGACTTATAAATTGTTAGCAATTATATTAGGGGACACTTTATATATTTAATCGTTATTGATATTCTTTACAAATTATAATAGAGGAGAACTTTCTCCATTTTTGAAATTGAATAGAAGATCTAGCGGCTTTTATTTACGAAATCGTTTTACCATAAAATAATCCAATCCCTCTTGCTATTTTAAAATTAGAATTTGCTGACTTTTGGTGTTATAACTTTTTTTAAAGTAACTCAGTACATCTTTCCTTATAAAGTATTTCGAAGGTATTTTTCCCTTAAATTTTTATATTCCTTTTGATGAAGATTAAAAAATAGCGAAATTAATATTTCATGTCGATCTCCGTACGTGTAGGTTTAAACCATAAAAATCCGTAACCTCGAAATATTCGGATTATTTTTGTGACCCTTTTAGTCTTGAGGTAGACTTAATAACATTAGGTCGTCCTGTCCCGACACAAGATATGCCCGGGTCATACTTCACAACGCCACTTTATTAATGTGCTAGTACTTGGTATATACAGTAAGTATTTCGCATTATGGAATTAGGTTTGATTCAAATTTATCTGACTCTTAAACCAATCTAGTGACAGAATTTGAAGTCATCTGTTTTATTCTCTCCCTCTTCAGCTACAGGAAGTCCACTGCTGAACATAGGCCTCCCCCATGCACCTTCACATGGACCTTTTGGAAGTGACCTGCATCCAGCGACTACCTGCGACCAGGTCGTCCATCCACCTCGTGATTCGACTCACACTCGTGAGTGAGGGCGTCCGACACTTCGCTTGCTTGTTTTATTCTTAATTCCTTCGCAAATGAACTCCAATAATCTGTAATTTTTTCCCTCACTTTACTGCTCCATAGTGATGTTATTCATAACAACACGAGCTACGAATCTGAAAAAACAATCTGAGCTAGTCAAACGTAACTCATTCGAAAAATTGCGAGTCATTTTGCTTCAAAAAGTAATCCAATACCAAAAAATATATTCTAAAGATTGTTATAGAATGTATGTTTAATATCGAAGCAATTTCAACAAGTGATAAAATCACTTTCAAAAGAATAAAATATTGTGAAATGCTTTTAAAATATTCACTTTGCGAAAATTAATTTCACCTAGTGGATTTACGGTCTGCGGTTTGACCGGCTGATATATGTCTTTAGAATATCTCAACAAATGTTACGCTGCAATAAATTTTCAACCTCCATTGACGTCGGCCCGAAAATTTTAATATTTTAAATATTTGCTTTGAAAAACATCTCGCAATCTATTATGGAGATTTCATATTGTATTTTGTTATTGAGCGAAAGATTTTTGGTCTGAATTTTACATTGGGCACTGGACAATTTGTTTTTAAATATTTTACAATAGCTTTAGTCTCAATCAACTCTTTCTTATAGCTACTTTGTAGCCTTCTTCTAGTCATAGGCATCTTTAATGACTGAAACCAGTTTAACTTTAATCTACTACGATGACCTAGCTCCTAATAGGTCAACACAATTCCGCTCTGAAACTTTAGCATAATCACTTAACTATCGTAATAAAACATGGAAAAATCTCAATGATTTCGACGCAAAGCAAACTCCTACTCCTCTACTCCATATTTCAAAGAATCACCCCATCGCTTCAAAAAAACCCACTTAGATTCCATTCAAATAAACTGGCGAAAAAAACAAATCCTTACAGTGGAACAACGGTCGGACTAATCAAGGTAGAATTAACAGTGAAACGCTGAACATCCAGATCAATAAATCGTTTTTTTTCCCTGACTAAACCAGCACTGACCCGCTTTTAAAGCTTTGCGCTTTGTAATCTCATGTAGGCATTTCATTCCGTTTAAACCCGTAAAAATCGCATTTACTTTAATTACTTTTCAAAATTCTTCAATTTGCTCATCATTAGTAAATTGTTATTTACAAACTTATTATATTATTTAAAATACTATATTGCAAAATACTTTTTAAAAATACACAAAATCGTGTAATAGAATTGGGACGCAATATTGTGTTATCAATATAGTTAAAATCGCGGGACGTATGTTTTTATGCGAAAATATTATATTACTAAATGTTTATTAATATAAACATTGCATCTGTTTGTTTAAATACATAAAATCGCGTAATTGTAACATTAATAACACGCAATATCGAGGTATCAATTTTTGAAAGTTTAAAGCGCGCCACAGTTAGTTATGTAAAAAGTAATCTTGGCATAACGCGAAGTTTGACATAAAATGCTGGAGCTTATACTTTTAGTAGTGCTATTTATGATTGATATTGATGTTACAAATGATTAGATAGACATATCTTATAGTTTTAGTCTTTCAAAATGTGCATATTATGATACTTAGCATTAATCGTGTGATTTCATCTGCTGAGAAATGAAATTACATTGTTCAAGGAACGTTAAATATAAATTATTCTCTGCTAGTCGTATTATATAATTAAACTAGGCTTGGTCTATCTATTTATCTCTGTATATAGTTGTAACGCGATTTTAAATGATTGTAAATGATTAAATGCACTATATCGCGCACTCCTTTGTAGATAAAGAGTTTAAATACAATGAATGTAATATATTTATGATTGGATTATCGAAATTGTTATGTCAAATCGCGTAATAGATTGTAAATTATCGTTATATAATAATATAAGTGTACAAAATGTATTACTGTTACAAAATTTTCATGTATATCAAATATCATTAGGTTGTGCATATCTTCAATTATGTTGTAATATGTATTGAATATGTAATAATAAATATTTCTACCCGTGATGTCCGTCGTTTCATTTATCACTAGCAGTCGGGCCCGGCTTCGCCCGGGTGCAGAATGTTTTTGAGTCCAGTCCACATCAACAACATATTATTATTTCGCGTACTAACTGTTTTATATTAAAGCTCAATGTGACCGCCGTCGGCTATATTGCTTTCCCGTCCCGTCCCGTTATATCCCATTTTGTCCTATGGCGATAAGCATGCAATCCAATCCTCTCTTGTCCCGTGCCATCCATTCGAATTTGAAAGAGTAGCAAATATGTATATTCGAATTGAATTCCTGACTCATCCCACGGCAAACGCCACATTTTTTTGGGATAAAAAGTATCCTATGCTCGTCTCCGTGGTCCAATATACCTCTATGTTAAATTCCATTAAAATCGATTCAGCCGTTTTAACGTGAAAATAGAACATACATATTATATATACACGTTCGCATTATACCATTTAATATTTTTTTGGCAAATTGGCACAACAAATTAATGACTATAATGTTTCTGACTGTAAGTGTAATTTAGACTAGATAAATGTATGGATCATTATAACTGGGTTCTCATCATTATAATATACATTGCGTAATAATTTTGCTTATAATTTCATGGCACTGCGCCATGTTGTTACCTGATTTCAAGATTTGGCAAGTCGTTTTTTGTTTTCATATTCAAAACTCATACAAAGCGGGATCGATCTAAGAATGGATTCCAGGAGGCCGTGGTTCACAGCCTATTTGGCATCTACTACTTTACTAATGAGGTGTCTAGACGCGAAGTAATAGAAGCTCTAATATTTACCTTACCTAAAATATCTTACGTAACTAAAACACACGAAACTTTGATCATCTCCCGCCGAACTCTGTCTATTATAAAGTTATTGTAAATTGATACTTTAAATATAATATCTTCATTTACCTATTGGCCTAGATTTTATATATTCAGATGTAAGCTGTGTGTAATTATAGGCTAATTAAATTTTAGAAATAAAGGAATATAAAATGATGTACAGTAATATTTTGAGTTGTCTATCATAGAAAACACATAATGGGCTATGTTTTTTATGCCAACATGGATTCAGGAGCGTGAAAATAGACTTAATTAGAGCTATATGATAATAAGGTAATGATAGAAAGATAGAAAGATTGTTTCAGGGATTGGGAGACAGAAAAATAGAAAGATGAAGCCATGCAGGGACGAAACTCCGGGGACCAGAGCGACTGAGACATGATACAGGCGTGAAAACCCACTTTCCAAGACTGCCACAGAACAACTAATTCATCTAGGCATTTTGACCCTCATTGCCTAAACCCTATATTTTTCTACCTGTACTGCCTTTAACCTTGACATTTTTACCCTTGAGCCGAAAAGTCGGTCACTTACTCAATTACCTAAGCCAGAGCCCTAAGTCAATGATTTAATTACAATCCAATTACAGCAAGGTTTTAAGACTACCGTGTCTGGTAAGCACAAAAAAAAACAATTACCAACAAATGGAATCGATAGAAATCAGGCTTTTCGTGCGTCGCTCGTGTTTTTCAGCGTTTTAATTGGCTTAGCTATTTGTTATCCATTACACCGACCAGTCTTCTTTTTGTAATATAGTTCTAATTTGTTGGGGAACAAATTATTTCTTTGTTTTCGTTCTCTTAATTATTTCATTGATGTTGGGGGTTTGTGAGCGCATTTATTTAGGTTAATTAAGTTTAGGTATATCAAAAGAACAATAAGAATAAAAGAGCAATATATATAAAAGCTATTTTAAAGTCTATATTCAGTAATGGACTTCTTTTGTTAAAAAGAAGATACGAGGGTCAATGTCTTACTACTGAGGATATCGAAGATAGAACGAAATGGAGGAGAATTAGCCAGAAGGCGGACCCTGACACCGGCCTTGATAACGCCAGGTAGAAGAAAAAGAAGAGAGAGAGAGACTGAGTGAGAGCGAGAGAGACAAGAGCGTTGGGCAGCCTATGCCATATTAATTTCAGTAGCTTTGTACATTATCATGGTGTTGGGACTTTTAGAATCAAAGAGGATGTAGTGCCGGGAATTGAGAAAATACATTTTGAAATGGCTAGGCACATACAGTATAGCTAGTTTTAGATGCTAAACTAGAGCATGGATGATTGAGACTTTCCGCCCACACACCCACTACTGCAACTCCTGGCAGCCAGGGTCAACAGTGGCACGCAAAGAATTCCGAAGCTCCGAAGCTCGGTGAGTCTCTTAGGAACACTTGCTTGTCTTTAACCTGCATCGAAATTAATCAGAAAGAAGAAATAAATAGGAGGAGATGAAAACAAATAATTTTGCACTTCATCAGAGCATGGATGATAATAAAGTGACAATGCCGATTCACAACGCGATTAATGGTAGCAAAGACGAGATCATCCGTATACACCACAAAATCGATTGTACTATAAACAAGAAACAGGTAATTATGATATTTTAAATTACTCAATTATAATAATTTGCGCTAGGCCCGATGCTATTTCGGTTTAAAATAAAGTTAAGTACATTTAACCAAAATGAATATTTAATAATTGTATTGCGGAAACTGAATCAACCGTATCAATTTGTATTCAATTTGGTCTGTTATTTTTAAGTTTTATAAACAAATCTTTGGTTAAATAAAGTATGATTTATACAAAATATGGTAATGGAAAATTGTAAATATGTTGAGAACTATGTTCAGCTCTACACTTTCTGTAGCTCATGACAATGACTTGGGGTTTGACAGCCTCCGTGGCGCAGTTAATTAGATGCCTGCTGTAAAACGATAGGCCGCGGGTTCGACCCCGCAACAAGACAAATGTCTGAGTGATCCATAGGTATTTGTTTCGGGTCTGAGTGAGACCGAAAAGTCTTTCGTAGCTTCTGATACCTACGATACAAGACTCGACCTTAGTGTGGGGTCTGGGCTGTGTATGTGATTGTTGGGTGTATCAGCTCATAATCGCCCACCTCTAAGCACTTGTCTCCTCTATAAACAGATGATTGAGAGGGCTTAAGCCATAGTCCACCTGAACAGTACTGCATCACTCATATACGTCCCACTGCAGGGGATGGGCCTGCCCTACTTCGAGTGTACGGTTGAGCGGGTATATAATCCACCACAATGGCCTAAGCCAGGTTGGCGTATATCACATACCACAGAAAATCTTACTAACATCTCTAAACCCCCACATACACGGGGAGAGTTTCTAGCCTCGAAAATGCGTAAGGATTTAAAAAAGTTGCATCGTGTAAACATTTGACAGAACACGATAATCTATGGCGGTTATGTCATGCGATAATCGCATACGACTCTCGCCGCGAGAAACTCTCCTCGTGTAATAGCGCTTAAGGTATGTAGGCTGCCTCATTATGTTTTCCTTCAAGGTTAAACTGGTTTCAAGAGCTTTGTTCTAAATATCTGTAAACAAAGAAACTAAATGTCCGATCGTAGAAATACATTATTTAACACGTATCAGAAACCGCGGGTACACTTCAAATCGATCAAAAACTCGTTTTGATCTTTTGTCTGTGACGCTTTGAATGCGAACGTATCCATGTGTCACCGTAATATTCAGAACGTGACGTGATGGAAAAATTCACTGTGATAAAAATTTAAGATGGATCTCGTGAGGAAAGTTAGTGAATTTAAAATTCAGCTGCTGATATCCTGGTCTGTGATTAATGGTTGGCGAAAAGACTGTGATGTCAGTTTTAAAGATACGGTTTTAAAGGTCTTGCAAATGAACAAGTAAATCACTTGATGAAAAGTCAATAACGGGGATAAACATAGACATATTACGTGAATTCTCGGTGCGTGCCCAGCTTTAAAATAGAACAAGAAGGACAAGTTACTCAGAACAGGACTTAAATAACGACCAAAAATAATTCATTTATTTTCAGCCTAATAATATACATCAATTAAATTCTAATGATGATCACTACAAAACATATTGGTCACAAGAGATACAAGGATTATTGGTATAAAAAAATGCATCGCGCACACAACGAAAAAACGCAGCATTATATTGTATAAAATTCACAATTTAACTTTTCTTTAAAGATAAACACGGAACAGACAACTACTAAAGAGTCGACGCTAACTAAAGGCGCGCCACTTTAGCACTCAAAAAGACAACGGTAAAAATAACGAGTCAGCGAAAACTCTTCAAAAACCTCGGCCCCGTTTACCCCATCTAATTATAGAGCAGGCTGTAGTTCTGATGGCACGTTATCACTGCTCAAGCCAGCGGTAAATTCACTTTAAGTGAAATTGCCACCCCAAAATCGCTTACTTAAATTGTGTTAAATCCTCAAAATATCATTCTCTAAATATAAACATGGGCCAGACAAACTGCCATACAAGAAATGACACTAACTAAATACCGAAAAATTTTGGCATTAAAAAGCCAACGATGAAAATAACTCCTCAGCAAAAACTTCAAAAACCACGGTTCCGTGTACCCCATCTAATTTTAAAGCAAGCTGTAGTTATGATGGCACGTTATCACTGCTCAAGCCAGCGGTAAATTCACGTGAAGTGAATTCGCCACGCCAAAATCGCTTCGTCAAGATTGAACGGACAGGAAAATTGTGGGTTCACGGGATTGAGTTTGGAAATTGTTGGATCAACCGCCCAAGTACATAGACTATATTCTACTAAATGAGTTCGCTTCGAGCCTTTTGAAGTCAAATCATTGTTGCACCTCGATCGAACGAGATTTTGAGAATTAATTATCATTTTGATTTTGAGAACATTGGAGTAGGTTCGTACGGTGTACGGTAGGACGAAATCTTGATTTTATACGTGACAACCCATGAACATGTATAACCTCCGGGGACTTTATTCGTTGGTTCTCAGCTTTTGACGATATAGAGGAAAAAAATAAGATAGTATTCATTGAAATAAAACTATTTTTTACGGATTTTATCCCGATTCGGTTTAATTTTTAAATTTTTTAACTTCCCGACGTTTCGATTGCTTTTCAGCTTTCGTGGTCACGGGGCGGACTGTCGCGATTAAACCAAATCGCGATAAAATCCGTAAAAAATAGTTTTATTTCAATGTGTAACATTCGCGTAAATCTAAGAAACCATTAAGATAGTTTTCGAAGCCATTATTAAGACTCTGGAATAACGAATATAAATAACATACCTTGAGTATTTTTAATAGATATTATCTATCATATTCTTACTCTTTACTTATCATATTGACAAAAAGAATACTCAACGGCCTTTTTATTAAAGAGTAAATTGGACATTTTTTACTAAAAAAAGGTTTTGTTCAAAAATGTCAAACCTTTATAGATTTCGACCTAAAGCCATCACGCCCAGAGCAAATTCGGTACAAACATGTTCTGATGAAAATTCTGGTTCGAAAGTTACAACGTCCGGCAAACATTTTGTTCGGAAACTTTCCATATTCAATTGTATATAAACCTTGTTTAGTTGGTGCTAAAGTTCATTTAAGTTGTCAAAATCATGTTCGGAATACAAATCAGTTTGAGAGTGAAATATTTTTGCATTATTTATTTACAAACACAACTTTGCCGAATATTAGGGCAGTGAGACATTCATTTATTTATTATTATTTACATACAACATATTATTTAAATTTCTTATGGGGCTACTGGTTCTGCAATATGTAAAAGAGTTTACCTGTATTTGAGATTTTATTTACTTTCAGAAAATAACGCTACATTATAAGTAATTCAACGTACAAGGTATGTATGTATAGGTATAAGGTATAAAGGAATTGTTCTCAGGTAACAGGTAGCAGGTGTCTAATGTATAAGGTATAAAGGACATCAAGATAAATAAATAGCTGTTGGCCCTATAAGAAAAAAATTAAGTTAAAAACAAAAAATATCAAGCAAAAACAATTTAGTATCGCAAAACATGCACGAATCTCACTACGAAACGAAACGTTAGTTACCAAAACCTATTTTCACCGCCTGTCACTCTACTACAACAACAAACCGTTTGAAAAACGCCGGGCTGAATAAAACTTCTAATTACTCAACACAACGGACAACGCTTCTAGCCCTTATCAATCAACGCGACACGTCATGTCACGCATGTCAATCGTAGCTGAGAAAAATTGTTCTCGCGCATCCGTGGTAGGACTGAGAGGGATTAGGCCATGTACATCATGCCGGCTTAGTGCGGGTTTATCGATTGTAGAGGAGGCCCGTGCCCTGCAGTGGGACGTTTATGGGCTAAATTGATACCGATATAGATCCAGGGTATCAGTGGAGGAGTAAGCCGTGGGCGATGTGGAGGGACGCCCACGGTTTCTGTTCCAAAGGTAAATGCGTTAAAGGTTTAAAGACCTTTCTTTAAGTCGTGGAAATATTTAGGTAAGGTTTTCATTGGAAATCTCTAAAAACTATATTAATCAGTGGATTTCTGATGGAAATTATGATGATTCATTTCAGGCCGCTGCAATTGTCAATGTCAGTGAATTTTGATCATCTCTAGCTAGTGGATATTCTATTGAAACTGCACTTACCATCAGGTGCATTTTAGTCACATTGTAGTAGCTGTAAAAAATAATTTTATACTCCTAAAATAAACCCCACTGCCTACCTACAATCTGGCACTTCTATCCAGCTATTTTTGAAATATTTACACTATAGCTACGCATTTTCTCCACCAATTTAGTTCTTGCGCAATGCAGTATTGATAACTCGCACAAAACGTAAAAAACGAAATAGTCTTTCAAAGGGAATGAAAGCCACGCATCTCGACGCGGCCGATGGGAACGAACATTATACTGTAGCTTTGATTAGGCGCACAAGTTCTCTTATGGAAAAATATTTTGCGTCGGTCTTGCAGTGTGGAATGAAAGAGTCGTATGGGAGAATAAAAATATTTTTTAAAAAGTAATAAAAAGATCTGTATTTAATAATATTTTCATGGTTTTAAAGCTATACTGGATTAGTTCGTATGGGTGATATTATTTAGCTTCAGGCCTCATCATTATCTTCAACTACAGGAAATGAATGTTTAATGTTGTATAGTTACCGTACACAATATCAAAGTACAATACTTAGGGAAAGAAATAAAGAGCTGTGGTATCTACAGACGGCACCTTACATACGAGGGACCTAAAACCTAGTCTTACTAAACATGGTTGTTAGTCTTCTACCATGATTTCCACACCGACCAGTAAGAATCGCTGAATGCAGCAATTTGCAAACAGAGATACAAAAAAATATGGAATGCTTGACCTGAGAATGGAACCCGTCCTGGATTATACATACATACATACATACATACATACATAAACTCACGCCTTTATCCCCGAAGGGGTAGGCAGAGGCGCCACCAGGACACCCACATTTCGCCTTGTATGTTTCGTCCCTTGATGTGATAGGGGGCGAGCCTATCGGCATATCGGGCACAAATTCCTGACTCCGGGCTGATAATGAATAGAAAAATCCAATATAGTGATATTGTAAATTGCCCGACCCGGGACTCGAACCCGAGACCTCAGCTTTGTAACCGTACCGTAATACAACTACGCCACCGAGGCAGGCATCATGGATTATAAACATACTAAAAAAAATAAAGACTAACCAATAGACTCATAAAACGGAAAAGCTTTGTATAATCACAAGTATCAAAGATACTTTACCAAGCCACAGTCAAAAGATATCGAACATTTCAATAGAACACATAATTTTATTATTTCCAGAAAGGATCTTTGATGCCAACGGTCCCAACTGCCGGTAACTTTTGCACATGTGTAAGGAAATTGGAACCGGGATGGTATAATGGTCATACTACTTTGGCCCTTTCATTTATTCTGAGGGGCGCAGACGGCGACTTATTTGATCTATTGACGTTTCGTTAACTGCCCACAATGAGATGCTTGTTATGGAGTTTCCTGGTAAGTTTATTATTACTTTTTCCTTATAGGTGTGTGTAAACACACGCCTTTACCCAGAAGGGGTAGGCAGAGGTGCTACCAGGACACCCACATTTCGCCTTGTACCTATGTTCCGTCCCACGATGTGATAATGAGCAAGCCTTACATCGGGCACAAATTTCTGACTCCGGGCTGATAATGGATAGAAAAATCCAATATCACTTTGCCCGACCCTGGATTCGAACCCGAGATATCAGTTTTGTAATCGTACCGTAGTACAAATACGCCACCGAGGCAGTATGTACGCAGTATGTTTTCCTTATAGGTGTACCGTTTATATATTATGTTACATCGACAATATTCGTATGCGCAGGAATTAGAGTGCAAATAATATTTGCACTTCATATTATGAAGTCGCGAAAGCCTATCGGTTTAATAAAAATCTGATTGCATGACTGCATACTGCATTGCTGATGACTATCAAATTAAAGAAAGCGATGGATGGCACAGTGACGCACGCGAAATTTACAATGGCAGGTGAAGAAATTCGCGCGTAGATAACGCGAATAGTAATTAGCTAAAATATATTCCTGCGTCCCAAAAATAATCATCTGTAAAGGTGGAAGCATGTATTTAACTTTCTTAATTGGTACTCCATAACCACGCGCGTTCTACAGTTTCACATTACAGAAATAAGCATATGATTTTAGAATCGGATATGCATTTTGGGATAGCATGACTTAAATCATTCCTTTTGGGAAACTATCCAATCTCAGGCGGACTATATCGTCCGGCGAAATAGCAACAAACAAAACAAAAATATTTGGCTTTGCTTATTTAAATGTTGTTACTGCCAGTCTGTCTAAACCAACATTAAAAACTGTTACCAAGAAGACGATAAGTTTTAAAAAGTTTATTTGATCAAACAACCATATTATCATACTCATTACACACAATCTAACCTTCAACATCTTCAAACCCACAAACAGCAAGCTCATCAAAACCGAAGAAATTAGAATTTCAAATCTCCGTTTTCCAGCACACGTGAAATTATCTTGCGTATATTATCTTGGTACAAATTCCGTACCTCGGCAGGGTCAAGGCAAATAACGTTGCCGCAATAATCCACCCCGATTAGAAATCCGAGCAAGGGCCCCGCCGTATTGCCATTCAAATCTAGATATCACTCGATAGCTTTATGAGATTTCAATGAAAACGACGAATAATCTGTTTTTGTTGTAAAGGGTTTCCGGACGATCGGATAATAAAAACATTATCAGATATTAGCATGCAATATGGACGGTGTAAATACAATACAGTTGGGAAATGGTTACAACATAAGAATTACAGATTAATGATACGGGATTGAGTTGGCTGTCCTTTGAGAGATTATAATTGAGGGAAATGTTAAGAAGATTTAATAATAAGGAAGATTGTAGCTACTGACTAATCAGCTGAAGAAGGGTTGTTCGAAGATGACCTAGTTCTGGGTATAAAGAGGCAAGAAATTAATTGAACCTCTCCCTAGGAGCAAAATGGTCGTCTTCGTGTTTTGCTGTAGTAAGAACTGCAGATTTCAAATAACAAAAATTTAGCTATTTGTATTTATTTGTAATCTTGTAATCTTTAGCAACCATAAAATTTGCATATAGAAACAAAGTATATTTATTTATATGTGAGCTAAAAAATACATTTCATACAACAAAGAAAAAAAAACATCTAAGTACTAAGCACAAAGGTTCCAGCGACGACATGCTAAATTGGAAACTGCGCAACTGAAATAAACACTGTGTTAAAACGGACCGAAAATGTACAACACATTTACTTATCCAACTCGGTATAAAACTAGTGTTTGAACATTCAAAAATTTTCGCGAAACAGCTTTAATCCCGCTCGTATAACTTTATGTGAGATTAGAGCTCATACTTATGTTTTCATAAAAGAAACTCAAAAACCGGCGAGGTATCCAAATTGCTGTATATGCTGCCAAATTGGATCGCATCCAAAATCAAGACGGAAGTTCACATTAATCTGACAAAGTAAATTGGCAGGATTATAGTTTAATCCGAAATTATATTAGAACGCAGGTGGCGTTCGCATGGTTAATAATAAATTGCGAAATATGTGGGACATATTTGAAAATTTCATTTCAGTTACTTGAAAATTGCCTTTTCCTAATATTATTTATATACACATATATGTAATAAATAATAATAAATAATAAATACACCCAACAGTCACATACATAGTCCTGACCCCACACTAAGATCGAGTCTTGTGTCGTGGGTATCAGAAGCTACGAGAGACTTTTCGGTCTCACAAACACCCAGACCCGAAACAAATACCTGTGGATCACACAAATATTTGTTTCGGTGCGGGGATCGAACCTATGTGTACCTATACATAGACGGTGAACAAGAAGCTTCAACCAATAATTTCTAGGACTCAACCCAATTTTACCTGCATGTTGTGCACCTATGAAGCCCTGGAAATATACTGAACGCAGAACAATCATTACACAGTTGCTGAAACCAAATCACAGGTTGATGACGAACAGCGTCATCAGTTTGTGAAACTAGGACTTACACATGCCAACCTGCAAGCTAAGCATCGCAATTATTCCCAACATCCTGCCAAAACGGTCTTCGAATACCTCCAAAGGCTACCGCCTATGTTCAGAAGTGGATTTCCTATGGCAAATGATAATATAGAAGGAGGTATATAGATCCTAATAGATACACGTAGATCAACAATGCTGTTCTCGTATTACGGTAAAGGCTATGGGCTTTATTCGACCGCAATGGTGCAATGTGGCTCGCAGGACAGATGAATATTTTGCTTTGAGTATATATTTACCACCAAATGTAGGTCAGACTCCAGACTAGTGTGACGTCTTTTCTGTCCAATTAGCTTCGAGCTGTCTTAACAATCCGTGAGATCGTTTTAGTTGATATTTTTCTATATGGTTTTTAAGGCTGAGAATTCTGCGTTTACAATAGGGAACAATATTGTTTAGTGGTATAAATCTTGGGCTTTACATAATTGAAGAAATATAAAGCTTCGATTTTCTATTTTAACTTTATAATATCTAGTCTTTTATAGGATATATTTAAAATAGTAGGTAATTGCTTTCTATAGGTCGCTTTGTCTGTCTGTTTTTCCAACTATTATTATTTCGACTTCGCTTTCATAACCAAAATACATCAGCGCTTTTAAAATCTATCCAACAATGTAGGCAGCCTTTGCAAAGCTAAGGTTCATAGTATCTGAAAAAACCTTTTTAATGACATATTGCTCGTCGTTATTGGTCAGTAGGCTGGAATGTCCCTTCTCCTTTATTATGTACTTACACATAGAGCATTAACTATTCCCTAATATTATAGATCTAATTATAAATAGGCATTTAAAACTGAGCAAATAGCGTATCAAAAATATCACTCAAAATATTGAGTTCGTTGCGGTCGACGCCAAATAATTTTCATCATAATTTGAAACCTAATCTTCGACATACAGTTAGTAAACATTTGTACACACATTACATATTACTATATATTTCGACATAAAATTTATTCCGATATTAAACATATGTAGAATTATATTAAATTCTAAACGGAGAAAGTCGAAAGCAATAACTACTCGAAATGGTCCAAAGTGAGGATCGTAAAAGGAGGTTTTATTCTGCTATGATACAAAATTGAACTAACAAAACGTTTTCTTTACCTTTCCCTATGTAAATGAAGCTAGATAATGAACATTCACAAATCCCTTTTTATTTTTGGTCCTTGGGTCTTTTGTGTCGAGGTACGGTATCTTTGTAAGAATATATATTTAGATAATACTCGTAATATTTGACTATTATTTTAATGGAGAACTGAATATGTTACAGAGATTGGGTCCGAGCCAAATTTGTATCAAAGTTTCTTGTTCAAGAATTTTGCATATGAGCGTTGATTTCGTAAGCCTATTAGCGTTGGGTTAGATAGGCAAAAAGCTCTTTTAATACCAGCTGGAACTTCTCAGAAACCTACGTATTTCGCATCATTAGTAGAACTTTGTGGTTTCCACTACAGATGTACAATAATGTGGCCATAATATAACCATACTTGGTTACGTTTAGGCATAAATTTAACAAGTTGACTTGTTACAAAAGTGTTTCATTCACAACTTTGTCCATTGTTAAACACTTTTGAATTGAGTTTCAGTCTTAAAATTTTTATGATCGACTTCAATTACAATTCAAAAAAGGAAGAATGCTAATTAAATATTAATAATTATTTGAAGACTACCATCTACACGATAATAATCCTCTGCCTATTCATTACCTAAATACACAGCGACCAGTCATCAAAGGCAATCTAAGATGCTTTACTAAATTATTTACAAAGATTGAACACGGATGCTACGTCAAGCTAAACCACGTGACGTAGACAAAGACGGACCGCAGGAGATGGGAATATTGACGTGTTTGCATATTTTACTACAATATACCAGAAAGGGAGCAGTTTGACGTCCGTTTGTAAACTAAACACCAAATGGGATGATATCGGTACATTATGGACTTCAAGAGTATCATTATCTTTAGTTAGTTATAAGTAATCAGCACATAATAATATACCTTTCCGTTAATTTTAAATACATAATAGTCAAAACTCCTTATACCGGGTCTCAATATTGATATTGAAATTATTGTTACCTACTACCGAAACTTCTTAAAGGTAAAATTCTAACAAACACCGCGATAAAAACCGTAAACATTTGTTTTTGTTGTATTCCAATCTTAGTTACTGTTAAGTACTTGCCTTAATTTATATTACCTATTTTTCCCAACAAATCAACACCGTTTCTATCCCTGCTGCAATTCTCAAGATTCCCAGCAACAGAATATCGTTCAAACATTGAGACAAATTCTAATGTCAGTGAGTCGGACGGTGACCTTGTTAGAGGCGCACTCGGCGTTATTTCGATGTGAACTAAATTGCCGGCCGATGTATTGCACCCGTTTGTCGATATTGGCTCGCCTCTCCGCCCTTTGACTCCACTGAAACCATGAACCCACTTGACTTTGCTAATGTATGCTGTGGACAAATAAATTAAATTACCACAGTTAATTTTGAAACGGTGGGAAATTGGTTCGATATTGCAGAAACCACAGATTAGAATTTAAATACGTGCTTTGAGTGACATACGCGTGTTATCCAATTTAGAATCATAGAAGCCAAATTAAGAATGAAAGTAGGTATTGGTTTATTTCATGATAGAGATATAAAGGTGCAAGATCTTATCACTGCCAAATATCTTGAATCTATATCGAATGAAAAACGAACATGGTTCAATCTTTTGTGCACCATACTTGCACGAACTATAGAGTAATACTGAACTAATATATTTTTTTCGGACAAAAAAATACAAATCGAAAAGAATTAGAAGACTCAAGAAGAGAGGGTAAAAAAAAGAGTTTGTTTTTAAATTTTCTGAGACTCCAAAGACTACTTTGGATTTGCAGTTACTCATCTTCGCGACCGCACTTTGTTGCACGTAAGCCACTTGCTCATTTGCTTCTTCCATTATTGTTTTTTTTTTTGTTTTTAAACTGACACGGCATAGTGACCGCATTGCACCTGATGGTAGTAATAATTGATTGTAAAAATAACTGAGTATGAAATCGTAACACATTTTTAAAGAAATATCGGATCAATCCTACTGGTGGAAGTTCAATAGTAGTTTGTGTAACCATGCAGAGAAAACTAATTTCAGTAATCTTCCTGCGGCATTCGGTGTTTTTCCATTCATTGAGCTCATTTAGCCCAGCTCCAAATTATCCTAATGATCGTCTATCAACCATTGTACGTACAATCGGTAAATAATGTTTGACGAGAGCAGGCCTTTGATAAGCGACCGCGTAATAGCATTTCCTCCACGCCTCGGAGGGTCTAACTGTTCCCCACCATTCAGCCGTTAGGAACGATGCGACAGCTTCCATTTCTCAAAATTTGCTGCCTGTTGACCCAAATTAGTCAGTTACGGTAAACTTTGATGGGACGTATCAAAGAACTTCTGATTTCGAGGATCAATCGTCTAGGGAGTCAAAATCAGATATACAAATACCATAGCTATAAGTAATTTGTAGAAAATTTGCAAATAAGTAATAACTATTGTAATTGGGCACCGAAAAGAATCCATGTCTTCGAATATTTCGTAAATGATACAGTCTTTGGTAACATAATTCTCCTCTGGACGTATTGTAAATCGTGTGGTAAACAAAGAAATGAATACTTCAATATTCTGTTTAACTACGTTGCTTCCTACATCAAGAAGGCTCAGTCAATGTGTAACTTGAACTATCTGCAGTACGGCTCTACCGTTTTCAGGATATTTAATATCGTAGAATATGTTGTTCATTTTCATGCATGCTATTAAACTGACAATAGTTTCTTATAACAATATTCTTCAGCAGGCACTATTCTGCTACTATGTAGATATTTCGAAATGAGTTCAACTTTTAACTCATAATTAAAAGTTTTGAAAGTATTTACATAAACTCTAAATGTGCTTTTATTAAAAATGGTTTTTAAAATAAATATAAATATCATCATAATAAATATCAGATTGATCCGTTGAAATCTTGTAATTATCCACTGACTAATTTCATATTTTGGGTCGCACATCGTATATAGAAAACCCAGATCCTCGTCGATGAAAGAACATATTTGACAACCTGCGTGGCGCAGTTAGTTAGACAATATCTATGAAACAAGAGGCTGCGGTTTTGATCTCCACACCAACATAAATATTTGTGTGCTCCACAGGTATTTGTTTCGTGTCTGGGTGTTTGAGAGACCGAAAAATCTCGCGCAGTTTTGATATCCACGACACAATATTAGATCTAAGATCTAGATTCACGTTTTATTTCCAGAGCCTTAACTTTCCAGAACTTAGGTAAATTTATACAGCAGTATATTTTAGAGCGAATCAAATGCGAAAAATGTACATATCAAAACAAAACGAATCGTTTCAATAAAGCTTTACGTAAAATAAACGCTGCTGACTAAAATCCTTCCTCACACGGTAGATACGCGTATGTACATTTAGATTGCCGCTTGCATTCGTCTCCCCGCAGCGCTCAAAATCCTTTGAGAAGCAATGGAATTTAAAAAATAAATTGTTGCATTTATTCGTTATCGAATAGGTGCAGCAGCGCACTTCATGTGGCTGAATGTTGATGATGAATACGTTACAAATTCATTTTTTTTTTGGTAAAAGTGTGGAAAATACTGTTAACATTGGTTATTAATTTTTTAGGTACTTTATGGTTATTCGTCTAATAAATAATCCTTAAATCCCTTATCCCTCACCCCGTATTCCTTCTTTTCTCTATCTACTATTAAAAACCTAAAGTTTATCTACTTAGTAGTTACCACTATCACCCGCCAATCAACAACGACCTTTAAGTATTATTTTTTATACTGACGCGATAAAGTTTCTACAATACACAATTATGGTAACTGTATCAGCCCATATACGTTCCACTGCAGGGCACGGGCCTCCTCTACAATCGAGAGTACGATTGAGAGGGGATGGGCCATAAAGTCCTAATGGTAAGTACTGTACAATTCAACACGAGTATTCACCGAGAGCTACCCATCTTTCGCTGGTCGACGATAATACCAGATTACTCAACGGTAGTCGCCATCCGGGAAATTATCGTAACTCCCAGAAATTATGCATCTTCATCAGCAGTGGTAATTACTTTGCAGGTGAGCTTGATCATTCATAAAAAAACTCGTACACCGGGAATAAAAGAGTTTAGTTCCGAAATAGGATTAAAATAAAATAAACAAAGCATAAAAACAACAGCTCCCAGTGCACTTGATTGGCTCCGCGATTGACGGAGAACTTTAATTTTATTTCACGGTCTGCATTCTTTATTCCTTTCTCAAAGCGGACCCATAATTGGAAGTCTTGTAGTATCAGCACTAAGGGTTTCTGCGATCGTCGCCGTAATGATATCTTGCACCGTTATTAAATGTAAATTTAGTTATAGAATTACAATTTATTCCGTAACGGTTCGTTTACTTTATTGTCTATTTATTTATCATCAGAATATATTATATTTTTCATTTAGTATTTTTATCGTCTGTGTACTTACCTATATAACTTAAAGTTATGAATAGCAGGTCAAAGTAATATCTGGCAAACGAAGTGTCGGATGTCCTCCTAAAATGTGGACGAATAATCTAGTTTAGATATCAGGAAGTTGCTAAATGCAGGACGCTTTCAACTGGTCGCTATGGAATCGTTGTCTGGAGCCTATGTTTAGCAGTGAACTTTCCGTGGCTACAAAGAGAGAAAGAAAGACAAAGAATAAAATAGCCTATCTGACCTCATACCTGTTTTACCATACTTGTTCTCTCCCTCATCACGCTCTGCACACTGGCAATCACTACATAAAAGTCAATAAAACCCTCAATCGATTAAAAAACCAAATCTTCACAGCCACTTGAAAAATAATTATAAACAGCACCAACTCAAAGGAGATAATTTCACTTAATTCACCTCGGCCAAGTCTCTTTAGCAGACAATAGCTGGCTTTATCATTACCGGAGGCAAATTTTTTCCGGAGCTCAATTTATCTTTAGCCACTCAAAATCCAACTGGCAGGCGGCCAGTGGGCCAAGATTTAGGCGATAAAGAGCTGGCAGGGATCGGGTGTTTTACATAAAAAGTTTCAAGTGCTGCGGTTGCAATATGAAGTGAACAGGGATGGCTCCGCTGACCCAATTCTGGCCTGACGATTAAATTAATACTTGTTATCTCGCCGACCCTGTGTATATTTTTTGAGTTTATAGTGGTTGTTTCTTTGGATTATTTTCAGTTATTTTTGAGGTAACTATTGAGTTTTGTTCATTGTAGAGGATTAAATGCACACCGTAATATCCGAGTAATGATAGGCTTGAGACAAATAATTAGGTAAGGTAAATAAGTAGTAACAGGAACAGTATACAGGAATAATACACAGACTGTAACATTATTAAACATTATCAGTCAATATTCAGGTTATCTTCTTGAAGGACTTACTATTGATATAAATAAAATAAATCGGAGTAACATGTAATAAAAATAAAATATACGATTAAGTTCAAACAATAGTTTCTAATGAATTTATTCTGTAACCGGTGTATTTTTTGCTTGTTACTGCAGTGCAACACAGATGCTGTGCGACGGACTAATGTGTATAGAATGGAGGCGAGTCTGGTGCAACGTCAGCTGTGTTGCTGACGACATATCTCTAGAATGTTCGACGAGGCAAATTTTATACTTCCTGTTCGAAAGCAGGATATATTTTTATGCGACACTGCAATGGAACTACAATGCACTTGGTAAATGTGGTGAAATTACATAGAGTATTCATAGGCGAAACTCGATATATGATTTTAAAGGTAGGTTAGGTTAATAGGTTGTATTCCCAAAGTTCACGAATAAGAGGACCCCGAAACTAAAACAATATTATCATTATTTTACATTTGGCATGGAAAAACGAAATGACAGTACAATTTTGTACTTTAATCTTTTCTTTTACAAAATAGCTAATAATTTCAGAAGAATACAGTAATACAGTTATATATATTGTCTGTAAGGAAAAACAGCCCTAACATTTCAGATACGATTTCCTTGAACCTCGTCGAAATATTACCCAACACTGTATTTTACAACCTACTTGCCAACTTCCAAAAAAGAATTTCATCGCAATTTCCTCAAGAACAAGATGGAAATTAATTTATTTACTCCATTAAATTCAATTCGGCGAGTGGGCAAATCACTTTCGGTCGCTTAATGGTGTTTCGAGTGAAATTTTACACAAGCTTCTGTACGTTCAAAGAATACGGATTGCGAAGTAAGCTTCAGTTGTACAAGTTTATACTGAGGCTTCTAAAGTCTAATTTAGATCACAAATACCATTAGTATATGAAAGAGTTTACCGGCAATATTCATAGACAGATTTAAAGCCTATTTTAGTTATCAAATGTTTTGTCCCTTCAGAACAACTTTAGAATTCAGTTTTAGCGAATAAGACAAAATATTAGAACTCTAAAATAGGTTTTAAATCTATCTAAAAATAATGCCGTACGACGTGAAACAATGATTCTTATAGAACCTAATTTATAAATCCGAAGCTTAATATAGTGTTCGGCCACATAGTGATATTGTATTTATTTATTCACTATCATCCCGGGGTCAGTGCTAGCACCTCTGCTAACCCCTTCCAGGAAAAAGACGTGAGTTTATGTATGTTTGTTTACTAAACTATAGAATCCATATAGCGGATAGATGAGGACTGCCCAAGACCGGGATGGTTGGCGCTTACTTGGGTTGGCCTACGTCCAGCAGTGGACGGCGATAGGCTATATAAGTAAATATAGAATCCAACAAAACCTTTCGATGATTACCTATCATTATCCTTTATGATTTTACGGGCATCAACCCTTCTTGAAATATCATAATCCCGAGCATTTACCATTAATAAGTAATAGTGAAACTATGCGTACAAACTACAAGGCCGCCTCTGATCTAAGTTCGCACTTGTGGCCGACTTAACATGTACTTAAGTAAGCATAATTGTTTGAAAACCACCGAGACGTGCGGCTGACGTACAAGATTGATAGATCTTTTAACCACACGTAGAATGTATGGATGTGGCTTTACAAAGTAATGCTATTGTGGACCGGCGTTTAGTATTTTGTAGAATTTATATTGTAATAATGGTCACATTTTACTTTTTTGAATTACATCAGGACCCCAAAGTAGGCAAAGCGTGTCTTGGATGTAATATACTGTATTAGGTCATAATATTTTAACCGCCCAGTGCACCACAGCACTCCTCAACAACCGAAAGCTCGATTAAAAGGGATTGGGCCATTCATAAGCAATTGGGATATCTTAGATACGTTTCCTTAAATAATTACATGCAATGTTTCTTTATCACAACTTTTTATAATATGAGTATAGTAACGTGTAAACGATGGCCAATAACATGAAATGGATTTGATGAGTATCCCATCATATGGGATATAAAAGCGCACTATACCATTAAATCAGAGCGTACTCCACAAAAAAGTCACATCCATGTTTACTATAATTCTTTTAGGTCGAATTTACCGAGCTTACCAAATTAATCTTCGTACAGATCGAGACAATGGGAGACTTAGCAACATAATACAAAATTCTTGCTTGCAAAATTTTGCGCTTACAAAAGATTTGTTCGCTATAAATTGAACTTGAGGTTTAGATGGATTTTGCCTAAGTTCGGTAATGAATACATCTGTTTACTTGTATTGAGTATTTTGTTTACTTTTATACGCCTGAATGTTAGATAGTTGAGAGTTGGGAAAGTTTGGAAGCTTTTATAACCATTGTGTAGTTTTTGTTGTAGGCTTGTCACAAATTGTTGATAACATCTGGAATGATTTGGCTTGGATAATTGTTGGTAAAGTCGATGTACAATGAGCGTTGTGGTATGAAAATGTCAAATACTGTGATTATTGGGTGGAAATAGATGTGTGGGTTTTAAAAAATTATAATACAATAAAAAAGTTATCAAAGTCAATAAATGACCCACAATAACAGCACCTAAATAAATTACCATAAATTATAAAAAAAAAAGAAAGTTATTTCATATATTTTTTTACATTTGAATACCGAGAAAAATTTCATCTCAGTATCTATAGAGGCAAATAATCTTTCAAAACCTAATTTGGATATCAACACTGAAAGCTACAAATAAACATTTAAAAAAAATACACCAACTACCCCTAAAACACCCTCCCAGCATCCATTTGAGTCAAACTATAACATGTGGAGCGTGGTGGTCCACCGGGGTGCGAAATCAAAGGCCCATCGCCGCGCCGTTTATCATAATACCGCGCTCGGCTAACACAATGAGTTATCGAATTTATAGTCGAGGTAATAGGAATGGCCTGTTATGTAGGATATTAGTACAAGATGTTAATGATAATACATTTTCGATTTTTAAAATAATTTTGGAAATAGATTTTTTTTATTTTCATGTCATTCGCGTTCCTCCCAAATAATAACTTAAAAATAAACATTAGATATGTATGGATAAATAAACTATAAAATTAAACTGTTTTTATTTAAGTACTGTATATAGATGAAATTGATAGTTAAATACAGCACACTACAACTTCATACTAGGTTTAATTTAACTGAAGCCTGACAGTAAACTCACAACAGCTCAGAACATAAAGTTAAGCAGTTAAATAATAATTTCCCAAAATACATAAAGACGAATCACGCTACCTCCAAAGTTGCAAGTAAGTCATAAATTTCGACGATTTTACGGATTTCCGAATTTTGATATTCGATTAACCGTGAAGAGAGGTGCTTAGGCGAGCGAAAACTTATAACAATAGACTGCCTCCTCAGGCAACACATCTTTCATTCGCTCACTTATACTTAAATTTACAAGGACAGCCGTTATTTCATAGCTTCTAGGTGAAATTTTATATATTTTTAATGTTTTTTATAAAAATTGGTACGATGTTCGTATTCACCCTAAGTATTCAGACTAAGTGTTACCAAGAAATACGTCGGCTCCATCTGAGCGGTATTGCTCACTCAAAGAAAATAAGCGATGCGATGATGGCTTTGCTGTAGTCTCTCGTTCTGGGATTAAGAGGGCCGGTGCCACAATACCTCTTCCCTCTTCTCAGTCTTTTACTTTATCTATTCCTTACCATTTTGATAAACCGTTGTAGATTGGCCATTTAGTATTCATTTATCGACTGCCTCGGTGGCATAGTTGTACTACGGTACGACTACGAAGCTGAGGTCTCGGGTTCGAATCCCGGGTTGGGCAAAGTTATATTGGGTTTTTCTATTCAATATGAGCCCGGAGTCAGGAATTTGTGCCCGAAATGGCGATAGGCTCGCCCCCTATCACATCATGGGACGGAACATGCAAGGCGAAATGTGGGTGTCCTAGTGGCGCCTCTGCCTACCCCTTCGGGGATAAAGGCGTGAGTTTATGTATGTATGTAGTATTCATTTACCATCAGACATATCGTTTCCTCGTTGCCGGATACATGAATAAAAAAACCTTTTGACCCCACCGTCAAACATTTTTACTGTTTCTAGTTTACCCATACGAAAAGAACATTTGTTTTCAAACCAGAATTGTAAAAGTCAACGAATTGTACAGTTAGACATTTAATTGGACTTTGAAAAAAGCAAAAGCAATTCCGAATATCAGGTTAAATTGTTCCTAAATTTCTTTAATAGTCTCACTTATGTTGTTATTAGAATTGTGTTCCAGTAGTTTGAACAAGAAATTGTGTAATTTGGCGTGGAGCAAAGAAATATAATGACGGGTAATTAAAATATTATTTAACGAAAATGAAAACAATGTGAAAATTAAACGCAATTTGGCAGGATATTTGAATACCTCAAAACGTCCTTGTTCCATCACGAATCTGGGAATTTCTCTCTTAGAATAATAACCATGCCTATTTATAAGTTACAAAAATAGTCCTACCTCATATTTAAATAGAAGTATTCTGTTATGGATATCAGAAACAACGAAAGATTTGTCGATAAGACAACACCCAGACCCGAAAAAAATTACATGTGGATCACAAAACCATCTATAAAAAAAAAATACACCCAACAGTCACACACATAGTCCCGACCCCACATTAAGATCAATTAAGTCTTGTGTCGCAGGTGTCAGAACTACAAGAGACTTTTCGGTCTCACAAACACCCAGACCTGAAAGAAATATTTGTGGGCCGCACAAACATTTCTCTCGGTGCGGGGATCGAATCCGCGGCCTCTCGTTTCACAGCCGGCGTCAAACCAACTGCGCCACGGAGGCTGTCATTATTTTATTTTATCTATTTCGGTGCGACTCTCGTCACACAACCAGAGTTTTAACCAATTGCTCCAACAAAGCGTATTTAAGAATAGTCCCACTGTAACCAATATTGTATCAACTCTAGCGTATTCCTATTTTACCAGAATAAAAGCGAATGACACCAACCTAGTCACGTGACCAAAATTCGTATGAAAATCCTCGATCTTTTGATACTGACAACCTCACGTTTCATTATGGAGTTATTAAATTTATTTTTTACGCGGCCTCTGACGACCGAGCCCGGGACCGACTCAGGTATTTCTTTGATCGCGACTTATGAATCCCATCACGTACCCTTACGAACTAAAAATGGATAGGGTTATGCCGAAATGAACTTAGTATATTAGACAGATTTTTTTAAAATGACACCTGACTGACATACGCCTGAATACTCAAACGCCACTTAAATATTATGTTGCACTTAACTACGCAAGTCCCGCTTAAATGTACTAATTAAGTGGGACGTGGGTAGTTAAGTGCAACTTAATATTTAAATGGCGTTTGAGTATTTGGGCGATAGTTCCTGATATCCACGACACAAGACTTGATCTTAGTGTGAACTCTGGACTATGTATGCGACTTTTGGGTGTATTAAAAAGTGTGTAAGCATTGTTGTTTCAGTTTGAAGGACATTGTAGCTAGTGATAACGAGTCATAGGGTAATGCCAAGCAGTGGTTAATATTGACAAGTTCTGAGTGATGCGGCTGTGCGGTCTTGTCGCTTACGCTCAGCGATGCGGCAAGCTTGTCCCGTTATTCTTGTTAATTAACGAAAATTGTTGATTGTGTTTGCTGAGTAGTAATGTACCACATTCCGATAAAGCATATATTTTTTAATATATACATTTATGTGTTGGTATATTTTGGCATAACCACATCCAACTGTTTGGCGTAAAGTCTGAATCAAAAAAGTGTAAATCGAAACAGCTGATCTGATGAGAAAGAAAATTACGGCCGTGAAATAAGGTTGATTCCTAAGGGATGGGTATATCGGTGAGATGAAGAATCTGCGCTATGGGACTGTGGCGGCATTTATGGCCGGGCGGCCGATACAAGTGGGCCGGAAATAAAACCTGACTCCACCTGTACGGTTTGGGAATCGCCTTGAGATTCGATGTCCCGCCGTGTTATAGTTTATCGTGTCACGTTTCTTTTTTAGCGTAACTATTTATTATTGTGTGTTATATTTCAGAGAATGTGTACAGATGTAGACTTTATTAGAATTCGGATAGTCTATGTATAGTACTTGTTTGCATTTTCATAGGTTTTATTAAATATCATATCGATTATATTAAAAAAGTTTTGCAAATTCTTACGTAAACGTATTTCGGTTAATCTATAGAACTTAGCTTGTCAGCAAAAAATTAATCCTTGTAGTGCAGATAATTGTTGAGTATAGGAAAAAAGGATGCACAACAAGAATAATGACATCAGAGCCATTAAAATGCGGGTGTGACCCACAGAGGGAAATGTTTTATTTTAATAGTATGTGCAAAATAATAAAATACGTAAAATAGACCATAAAAAATGCTTTGTAATCAATGTTATAAGCAAAATATCTTATAGTCACAATATGTTGCTTATGGAAGTAAATTGAGCCTTAAAACATGTTTGAAGCTAATAATAATATTTATTTAATTAATCATCTAACTTGATTTGATTAAATTATTATATTTGAAACATTGGGCACAATTCTAGGTGGAATCTAGGTCGCAATTAGCACAGTCTAGGCGTGATAGTCGGGAGCCAATGAAATTATCGTGGGAATAAGACAAAAATAATTATTTTACTGTTGTAATAATATCTTATTATTTCTATAATTATAACCACAATTGTTGACTTTGTGAAACATTTTACTCAAATTCGATTCTAATTTGGAACATAAATATAAAAACATAGCTGATTTGTAAAATTTGAACAATGTAAGAATTTTGATGTCAGAAATAAATAAATTCTTAAATTGTATAACACAACTCTCATATTGTTTCTACATACGACAGGTGACGATAAGCTCGCCCTTATCACTTCTTGGGACCGAAATAACTTTAGCAAACTGTGGGTGCCGGGTGGCACTGTTGACTCGGGGGACATATCGCTCCTTGAATACAAAAGGGCCACAATTAAAAAAAAAATGAAAATCGTTTTATTGCAAAAATGACACCTGAACCGACTATATTTTATAGTGAAAAAAAAACTCCAATCATTTTTGCTTATATTATGGCTGCTCTGACTTACCGCCATTTTTGCATTAGCTCACTTTGACAGGTAATTTCAGTGCAAAACCGCCATTTTGTTAGTTGCGCCCGGAGATTCAACGCAAACGCACGTCGTTTGCGTGAAAAAGTGCCACAATCCAAAATACGTCTGCGTTGGATTCAAAATTTCAGGTAAGTGAGATTATAATTTACAATACAAAAGTGCCATATTTTGGAAAACGTCCGTTTTGCATTCTAACATTAGTATAATGTAACCATAATATATATTACAAAAGTGCCATATTTTGGAAAACGTCCGTTTTGCATTCTAACATTAGTATTTGTAACCATAATATATAATACAAAAGTGCCATATTTTGGAAAAAGTCCGTTTTGCATTCTAACATTAGTATTTGTTATTATATTTTGTAATACAAAATTGCCATATTTGAAATGCGTCCTTTTTTGTAATCCAATATTAGTTAAGTATAATTATATTTTATAATACAACGGTAGCATATTTTGAAATACGTCCCTTTTGCATTAAATTATAGTGGAATAAATAATTATTTTTAGCGTGCTAGAATGAGAAGACCAGAAATATGGCCGTTTTGCATGATAATAATTTTAGTTTTCGTTACAATTTTAAAAATAAATATTACCATTTTGATGTTAATTTTGTTCTATTCTTATTACTTCAGTGATTTTTAACTTAAAAATCATACAAATGTATTTATTTGTTTGTAAATTAATAATATAAACTAAATTTAAGCCCTGTCCCTGTAGCTTTCGTCACTGTTTTTTAAATAATATCAGTGAGTGTTTATAGGGACCTATAATAATATGGGTAGATATTCGTAAATGTTGAAAAATATGTGATTAAGATGCATTGACCCATATTTTCTGTGAATTTGAATGTTAAATATGAGGTGGTAGCTTAAATTTGTTAAATATAATTAAGGTGTTATTCCTGGCAAATTAGTATTGAAAATGTTATATTAAGGATTGTTTTGTATTTGATTGTGTGTATGTTTTAGTGTATGTATGTATTGTGTGTATGTACTAAGGACTGTATAATATATGTATAGAATTGTGGGTATTTTATGTTTTTTAGTTATAAAACGTTGAAGATGTTTTTTTTACAGATTGACAAAATGAATAGAGCACGAAAAATTTTGAATATGGCAACCTCCGTTCAAGAACCGAAAAAAGTTCAAGCATTACCTGGCCATAATAATAATGTGCAAAATAAAACTTTCTTTAATACTCCAGCTGCACTCAGTCTTTACCAAAGCTTTTACGAAAATTTGTAATTTTAATAATAGATACCTAATTGTGATAATATTTAGAATAGTTAATTTTAAAAGTTCCTTTTGATAATAAAGACATATAGATTTCATACAAACATTTACATAGCAATAATAAATAACGATTATAAATTGTAACTTAAAATAGTTTACGTAAAAAGTGCCTTAAATTGTTTATAACTGTGATTTTGTAAGACTACTTAAATTGTTATTGTGCAATAGTATTATTACATATAAGCTATAATATTTTGCTACTGCATTATGTGCCTTTAGAACTGATCTCGTATTTTGTTTTGTTTAAATTATTAATGTTAAAGAGAGACAAATTAGTGTCGTCAGTTGATTATTTTTTGAGTTTTTTAGAGAATTTATTAATGAATATGGTTATTTTATGTATATTTTGATAATGATTATTACAGTTTTATCTCTTGTTTTTTTCTATTATTCTTACAAATATAATTGTTTTAGAGAGATGTTTAATTTTACTGAATAATAGTTACGTACAAAGTTGATCTCAATTATATTACTTAATAATAAGTTAAGATTTTTTAGTTTAGATTTTTTAATACAATGTTTTTCTGGTGTCCATTCACTTATGTTTTTACTTAGTAATAAGATTAAACCTTTTGATACGGTTTTTTTACCAAAAAGGTACAATAAACCATTTTTATTAGTAAAACTGTGTTTAATTTTTGACATATTTTTTATAATATTGGTTCAAATTTTGAATGCAAAAGGGACTTTTATGCTTTTTTCTCTAAATAGGTAACAGCTATTACAAAGTTTATATTGTAGATAGATAGAGCTAAAACATACGCATCTAATGATATATTAACATCTTATATTTAATTAATAAATATATGAAATATTATAAAAAAACAGTTTCAAAAATTTGTTTTGGCTGTCCTGTAAAATTTATGGATTTCGATTTGTGTCCCTTTTGTATTCAAGGAGCGATATAGGCCCCAGCCTACGTATATAGTTATTTACTAGCTTCGGCCCGCAAACTTCGTCTGCGTGATTTACTTTATTTGAAATTAACTTTATTTGAAATTTCCCATCACATCCCGTCCCGTTATATCCCGCCCGTCTCGTGTCTTTCTCACTCATGGCACGTAATACAGTCACATCCCATGGCTTTGAGTATAAAAAATAACAAATATATCAGAATTCCTTCCACATCCCACGGGAACACTATATTTTTCAGGATAATAAGCCTAAGTGTTAATCCAGGGTGTCAGCTATCTCCATACCAAATTACACCGAAGTTTAGCCGTTTCTGAGTTGTATTACGTTAATATTAGTTTTCTTATTTATCTTTCTTAAAGACTGAACTGTATGGCCTAACCACTCTCAATCGTACCCTCGATTATAGAGTAGGCCCGTGCGCTGCAGTGGGACGTATATGGGCTGATACAACACAATACAATCTTCATTGTACAGACGTCGATCGGTTACAAATTTATAGATAAATAGATTTTGTCATAAAATCACCCTGGTCATGCCATCCAATACATAAATGAAGATTTAATAGAACGAGAAACATATTGCAACATTAAGCTGAGTGGTCACCTACGTGTCACATTGATGCGACGCGACGTGCAAACGCCTCCTTTATTTTTAATATTTTATTGTGATGTTAGTACATTTAAGTTAAGCGAGTATGTGCGTTGTCATGTGTCTGACAAATAAATATGTTTTTCTTTCTTTCTATATTCTAGTCAAGATTGGCTAGTAACAGAATCTAGTCCTTAAAATACATATGTATATAAAATCAGGCCTTTTTCCCATAAGGGGTAGAAATGGTGCCTTACCAGGACACCCAAATTTTGCTTTGTGTGTTCCGTCCCACGATCTGATAGTTGGCGAGCCTATTGCCATATCAGGCACAAATTTCTGACTCCAGGCTGATAATTTATAGAAAAAAATCAATATCACGTTCCCCGACCCGGAAATCGAACCCGAGACCTAAACGTTGTAATCATACCGTCAACTGCGCCACAAAGGCAGTCACTCAAAATTAATACCATTACAATTTAGTATTAGGTTTCTTTTTCCTTTATCAAAAGTAGGTTAACAGAGAAATGAATGAATACACCCACTCATTTTGTGAAGCATACATTTTAACAGTCTCCATTAATGCGATTAATTGACATGAAATCTCTTACGTTTTAATGTATGTTGTATTTTGGTGACCTTTGGGGACCTTTGTAGTAGATCTTTAGAATTATTTTGATGTTAGATAGAATTAAATAATACATTACTTGATTGATTGATTTTCCCGACTTACATGTTTAGTATATTTTTTTAAATCTTGGTAAAAGAAAATGTATTGTGGTATCGTAATTTAAGTGGTACAACTGTATTTGTTGGTGTAATATACACGTATCTACCTAAATAGTGACCGGGAAAAATGCTGTTAAACTCATACACATGTTTTGTCTTCTTCGCGCAAACTGAATTCTAAAGTCGCTCGAAAGGGACAAAAATTTAAATGTAAAATATTTTTAAATCTGTCTATGAATAAAGGCGATAGTAAACCACGCAGATATTGTACTTCGGATTTGGCCTCTGCATACCTAAGTTTAATAATTATCATTCGCAGAGACCGGTAAAGTTGTATAGACCAGCAAGAAATTGGTACTCAAAACATTACAAAACAAAAGAAGGCGCATTTCAATTACGTCACGAGTAAACAAATTAAGTAAATTCCAAATTAAAAATAGTTTTCAAAGCCTACAAGGAATTAAAGTGTATTCAAAAGATGTTTGTATAAAGTTATTTGACTCCCACATCTCCTTGCAAATGGCCCCAAGCATTAGGTTCTAGTGCTTTAAGAGATAAACAAACCTTTGAAGTAAGACGTAATTTAATAGGGACATCCGATTTCAATACGTTTCGAAGTCTGGAGTTAAGACTTTAATTAAATATCGGAAACACGTTTGTTGATTTAACAGTACACTTTAGTGTGTTTTCTGGCTTTCCACATCTATTTCATAGCTGGCAGGATATTCTTATGATTTTTTGGTTTTTGTTGATCACAAGGATCAGTTACTATTAAATGAGGTATCTGCTCGTTTAACGTTATTTTTTACGGATTACAAAAACATCTTGTGATCGCTCCCCTAACTACTTTTTTGATACAAATATACCACGGTATTTTCTAAACATTAAACTAAGCACAATGTAATTAATAACTTCACTAGTACCTTGAAATCTCCCATCCAATTCGTGTCATAACATGGTCATGTTACCGACTAAGCCACAGACCCTAGCAACTAATCATCCAACACAAATATACCGCAGTGTATCAAGTGTAGAGTTTATCGTGGCATTACCCCATTCGGCGGGATACGGGGTAAATAGACCGTATTTATAATACGAAATGATAAGTGGCAGGGCACATGCCGTTCACAAAGCGATTTATCAGCGCCTCAGAATGTCTGAGGGGTAAAACATCACTCAATTCGCACAGACAGAATCAGCTTACCCCTTTTCATTTTTAGTGGCATTGTTGAAATTCTACAGTCTTTGCGAACCAAAGGATTACTTTCACGTCTTTGTTGGGTAAATAAATTCCTCTTATTTTTCTTGCATATTTTTATCAAACTAAGATACTTGGAGTCATAATGAACCTTACGTATAAATAACTCCTTTTTAAAACACACCAATTTCTTTTCGTTTTAAACTGCACACAATAAAAGCAATTTAAAATCGTATTCTATCCGAAACATTTTCAATGCTGCCATTAGTGAATCACGCTGATTCAATTGGCAATTGTTGGATGGGTGATTATGATAAATTGTTAGAATTTACAAACCACACGTAAGGCTTATTACGCAAACTAAAGTATTGCTTTTATATAACAGCTATTTACATTCATTAGTACTATAAAATACGACACGCTCTCAAAAGCACGGAGCATTCTTTCTAAGACTGCTCTATAATTAAATTAAAATGCACTGATTAAATTAGTAAAATCCTATAATACCCGAAAAGGTCTAAATCTGGTCACTGATATGCTTTGTATTTGCGACTTCTATATGTTTACCCTCGCTAACTCAGACGTCCGCCGTCAAAGCAAAGCAATCAATACGCCGACAACCCCATACAAACCCAATGAGTCCCGCTTTGCTTCAATGTAAGTGCTTATCACAGATTGGTCAAAGCCGACCTGCCGATCAAATGTCTCTTTGTGTCAAACGCCGTCGGGTTCGACCGTCGCTAAATCAGTACAAGTTCACGGGTTTAGGGGAATTATTCCCACCGCTTCAACTGAGAAGTAAGTAACATCAGTACTCAAATATCGTTGATATGAAAGGATGGAAGATTGGTGGAGAAGCAAGGATTCTTCGAAAATAAAAATAATCTTTGAATCCATTAACATGTTCAACATTATTTAGATTCAGTCATTTGATCCCAGCGTTGGGGATGTTCATAGACGGCAGTGATTACTTACCATCAGGTAAAGAAAGAAAGAAAGAAAGGTATATTTATTTAGACAGGGGAAACAGGTGACCTGTTTTCTCATTTTTCGGGCCTATTGTACAAACAAACTACTGATACTGTACCGCACCATACCTATATAATAGTCTTTTGTATAACAATTGCATTGTACTGGAATATCAATAAGCGGTTCGGTTTCCTTCTACAGTTCAAACACATACTGCGGAAACAAGATCATTAACATTAATAGTTTGTGGTATGTCGAAACCATAAAGCCGCAGTCACGACATTACTAACCAACTCTCGCACACAGACCTGCAGGAAACAATACTACAGAACACATGATATAATTATTCAAGCCCAAATTTATTATTGATTCTACTGGTAGCTCTACAATCTCTATTTTTTCCGCCAAACAGCAATGTAAATTCAGTTGTGTTTCGCGTTAAAGGACATTGTAGCCAGAGTCACAACTGGACATTACGTGACTTAACATCTTATGTCTGAGGATGGTTTTACATATGACTAGCCCAGCTATAACTTTAAATATTTAGAATGTTTAAATTCTCATAAATGCACAAAATTACTTCAACTATAGAATGCCAAGGGCATAAAGTTCTCATTTGATGACGGCGTTAGTCTGCCCCGCTGTCTGAGGTATATTGAAAGATCATAAAGTAAAATTATTACTCAAGATAATTTCCAACATATTTTCGCCACCTGCTCAAAAATAATATGTAAACTGTCACATTATATCACTACCACTATTTTTATTCTAGCAACAGAGCTACAAATACTCTAAACCCGCTGTCTATTTTCATAGTATACCGTAACCTATATTTTCATAGTAAGCGGAACGTGTGCTTTCTTTGGTATCCTTTTAAAGAAAATATTACTTTAACCAAACCGTGGCGAAAGGCCACCACAAAACTGTTAAGTTGCAATATACGTTTTACTAACATCAATTATTTCTGTTTACCCCAATAACATCACAACGGGGTATAAAATTACGGGAAATAAATTTGTCATTTTCAATCGACCCGTAACGTAAATATCGTCGCTTTACGGAACACTTTTGATAATAACCGAAATAGTTGCATTTACCCCATCTTCGCATTCGATTCATTAACTAAAGACATTTATAATTCAATCAAACCTGGAAATACTCGTAGTTAGCGAGTAGTTAAACAACGATAGACACGGACACGAATGTTCCATTTTCAAATAATTCAAGAGTCACATAATTATTTTACAGTCCAATTGTAATAGACGTTCCGTTTTAATACTTAGTTTACTTGTCCACTGATATATTAGCTTCATAAATGACTTTCTTTTTCATCAAGATAACACTAACAAAGTAAGATTTAATGTTTAGATTACGAATTTTACGATGGGGTAAATTAAATTTGTTTACCGAGGTAATTTTACGCGTGAATTTGTTTACATTTTAAGGTTTTAATTAATTTGTTCCACGTAACTGGTTCTTATTACTAAACTGTGTTTTATTTATGAGTAATAAATTGTTAAGTAAACGTAATATTGCCAGTTAGGTTTTTTTATTTTATATGATATGGATTCGTAAACGAGGGGGTAGATAGAGATAACAGATATCAAATCCATCCTTAAATTTATACTTCTTAACAATGATACAGGAGTTACAAAACAACCCTTAGTAATACTTTTTATAGTCATCATTAGCAACCTTTGTCATAAACTAGAGTTCAATACAAAACTTCAATTCTGTTGAGTGAATTCAGGTTTCAATCTTAACATTTATTTGACAAAGACCGATACTGATTTTATTGAATAAAATTTCCTCAAGGTGCTTGAATGGAGTTATAACAGTAGTCAGATAAATAAGTTTTACTCATTGTAGGACACGTATTTTTCACGATAAAGAATGAATTCACTTGAGTCTGAAGTCATTCTAGTATCATCTTCGTGTTTTGTAAATCAGGTTTAATGTGCATTTAATTTTAGACCCGAAGATATTATCTGTAAATCATGTAAAGAATTATCCAAGTGGATGCCTACTCAAAAGTCCATTGATAAATTGGCTTTCAAAATTGTAACTCGTAATTCCTTCCCAAAACCTCTCATTTCACAATCTTTGTTTACTGTAGCAACCCATATACATCCCACTGCAGGGCACGAGCCTCCTCTACAATCCAGAGTACGATTGAGAGGTGTTAGGCCATATCGTTGACGGACTTTACATACCACAGAAAGTATTACTAATCGCTATGGTATGCAGGTTTCCTCACGATGTTTTACCTTCACCGTAATCTATGTTTATATCTCAAAATCTCTATCGAACATAATATGACAAAAATATATGTTATTTAACTTAGCAAAGTAACGTGAATCTTGATCTCAGGAAAATATGCCTTGTTTTGAGTAAATCACACCCAAACCAACATCTTGACTTATTACCGTACACCGCCGTTGACGTGTCTGTCATAAATGTCTTGACACGTCAAATCACATTTACCAACTTAATTTTACGCTTGAAGAAATTCAAGCCAGCCGAAACACCACCTTATGGTTATAAAAATAAGGTTCAACAAACAGTTTAATTAGTTTCGCCGTGCGCGTTTTCACCTATGCCTTCCACTCGAGATGTAGGTTAAACAATTTTTTCAGGGATAGTCCGACGTTTATGCGAAGTCGTTTTGACGTTTATTTGTTCGTGGATGGGAAATCCATTTGATTGCGCCAGTCATTTGTTTAGACGTTTGAATTTTGCTCGTTTGTATTTTTGGCACCAATTTTGTAAAGGTGAATTCCTGTTTATCTAATAAGATAGCAGTATATTATTTATATTCTAAAATTACTGACTTTGATTTATTAATACTGAGTTCTTTTAGGCTTACAGTATTTTAGGTTTTAACTTTTACCACTAATTCTCTGAAAGCTTTTTGTACAAAACCCATTACTATTTTCTTTATTTCTCTCTGCTGTTCAAATTTACCCATTTTTTCAGCTTCACAATTACTTACTTTTCTCAAGCTGTCATAATACCCCAACAACAAATTACCCCAACGATAATACAATAAAATTAAGGTAATACAACCCCAATTCAAAATCCATGGTCCCCCTACCTCGGCAATATTATGTTAACTTTGAGGAATTTATGAGACAAGCGTGGTAGCTGTTGCGTATTAATTACTCGCGTTCAAGGGTTGTGGTTAATTAAGCAGGTAATGCGAGGCTCGAGGATTCGCAACAAATGGACGGTTTGACATTGTTAACCCTTTTTTATATGGGTATGAAAAGGTGTCGAGGTACTTCATTAGTACTTATTGATTATAACAGGTGGAACCCTAACCAGGTCCTCCTGGTTGGTCTTCCCAACAGATCTATGTGGAGATTCATGGGGGAGGCCTGTGACTGAAGAGAGGGAGAGAGAGAGAGAGAGAGAGAGAGAGATATTAGAAACAGATTTATGTAGTAATCTTTGAAAGCTGCCTATTATCATTGTGCCCAGAGTAACTTCTGCATATAAGGAGACTTAACATCTTATGTCTCAGGATGGTGAGCGGAGTGGAATTCCAAGCAATGCTTTGTAATTCATGGTGTTGTTTGATTTTGCTACGGTCTATGTGCTGTTGTATAGCTTACCATCAGGTAAATGGCTTGCCATTTCTTGCTATAAAAAACATCTATGCAGGCCGTGAAGTGATTCATTTTCTTTATACCATTCCTTTACCAATGTTTGCCAATTAGTTTTTTTTTTCTTTATAGTCGTTACCACGACAGAAGGATAGCTTAGTGTCCACAGCAATAATAATAACGGCCAATATACCAAGTATCATCACAAATATGCCAATAGACCAAATATGTAAAAATACCATAACCACTGTAAAAATTATGTTGGTTGCTTACAAGCTAAGTTAAATAATAAAGATGAGCACTAATATCGTACTATTTACTCATAAATATGTCCAAGAAAATCTTTTGGCAAATATATTTTTAGCAAAAACTAACTACTACTAATATCGCACAATTTATCGTAAGATTAGAACAACTTTAGCAATTACACGTACAGAAGAAGTGATGTTTCAAGACCATACAATAAAACTAATCTTGTACACGTATTGAATAAGCTGCAAGCAATTATAATCGTTATTGCTTCGTAACAAAGGGCATAATTTCGTGAATGTTTCGCGAACGTGCGCGGCGTAACTAAGATGTGATAATATGAAACTTGTGTGACAATTTTGAAGAGTTGAATGCCCGTGTTAGTGGGAATAGATAGGTTATAGTTTGTATTTCAAGGGCTAAAGGGACAATAGATGATCAGGTAATAACTATTCTTGCACAAAGAATTTACTGCTTTATTATGCTTAAAACTTATTTTAGTTATTGAACGTTATGTTCCTCTCGAACGACTTTTGAATTCAGTTCGAGCAAAGTAGACAAATCATTCGATATCTAAAATAGGTTTAAAATCTGTCTATGAATAAGGCCGTTAAACTTTGTTTAACAATTAGATGGAATATGTCCACCAACTAGTACTTGACTATCGTTGTGGTTGAATAACGCCTAATTAGCCTCCCCAATCATAAAAGGTACCTTTCCCCGTAGTGGGACGCATGTGCTAATATTAGTATTAAAATATTATATACATACATACATAGGTAGGCAGGGGTGGCCACCAGGACACCCACATTTCGCCTTGTATGTTCCGTCCCATAATGTGATAGGGGGCGAGCCTATCGCCATATCGGGCACAAATTCCTGACTCCGGGCTGTTAATGAATATAAAAATCCAATATCACTTTGCCCGACCCGGGATTCAAACCCGAGACCTCAGCTTTGCAGTCGTACCGTAGTACAACTACGCCACCGAGGCAGTCTAATGTTATAGTATTGGCCCCTGGAATCACCCCTTTTACGAAGTAGCCTCTTCTATCAGCCCGTTACTCACCGTATCCCGCACAACTGGTTATAAAAATATGATTCTCTAACCTGATTTCCAACCAAAAACATTACAGCTCGTTGGTTATTTTGGCCTTCTATTTATTTACTTAAATATATCAATTCATAATCTAACTCCCAATAAAACCTTCATTGGCACAACAGATGTTTTTCCGCCTACAACCAGGAAACACAATTTACTCCTATTAATTCCCACACCTATTCATTCAACAAACCAATACAAGGAACATAGCTGTAATTTATCCAGTTATTAGTTGTAATGAAAATCTTTAGCACGACATAAATTACCTCGCCATTGATCGAGGAGCTTATTAGTTCGGGATTGAAACTTGCGGGGCGGGCCCAAGTCATTCAATCGCATAAACATTTCTAACTATCGGCGGGATTTATTGAATAGGCCGTTCACTTGCCACTTCGGATAGGGCCAGTGTCACACCGGGACTGCGTGCTTTATTACTTCAAATATCTGTATCTGGATCAGCCCATATAGGTCGCACTGCAGGGCACGATCCTCCTCTACAATCGAGAGGACGATTGAGAGAGGTTAGCCCATATAGGCCGCCACGCTGGCCTAGTGCGGGTTGGCAGACTTCACATACCGTAGAAATTCTTTTTCGCTACGGTATGCAGTTTCCTCGCGATGTTTTCCTTCACCGTTATAGTGCATGGTGATTGACTATTAATACACAAATAACTTCGAAAAGTCAGAGGTGTGCCCTGGGATTTGAAACCGCGACTACCGTGAATATGTTGGCAGTCGTGTCTGGTCCGTTTACCAACAAGCCACCACGCACTTCACTTTAAATATATTTATGTTTCTTTTTTCTTTCTATTGCAGGAAATGGCGAGACGAGTTTCTCTAAATCGCGAAGTTTGAGCTATACTAAACATAGATTCAGGCTTGGTAGACTACTAGTACTTATTGAAATAAAACTATTTTATACGGATTTTATCGCGATTTGGTTTAATTTTTACATTTTTTAACTTCCCGACGTTTCGATTACTTTACAGCTTTCGTGGTCACGAATCACAATTCAAGTTTTATTTCAATGTGTAACATTCGCGTAAATCTAAGAAACCATTATTAGTACTTACTTAGTACCAAAAACCAAAGCAAAGCAAATAAGCCTTCGCATTACTTACCAATGATATTCGTAATACAATTCGTAACCCCAATGCAAATAATACAGATCAGTTAATGCTGAAAATAAATATTCATCGCGCATTACATTAAAATATGCACGAAATTCTCGAACTGAATCCGTAATATAGTAATACTTTCGCAACTGCATCGTTGAAATGAGTTATCATAATTTTTATTGCACTGCAGCGGTTCACCTTTCCGCGCCATAAAATTCATTAAGAATACCGATGTGATGAAAATTGTTGAAATAAAAAAGTTGTCTGTGCAAGTTTAAGTGTGCTTTTGAACTATCTTGCAATTGAGTAAGTTGTAGGTGTTTTAACTTGCAGTTTGCACGAATTTAGAATGTTTAAAATTATACCATAATATATTATATTATATTATTATATTATAATATAATATATTTTTATAATGAATAAAAATATATTTGATTTAAGGTGTTATCATGGGACTGTCATCGAAGTCTGACATCGACTGATTACGACAGCCTCCGTGGCGCAGTTGGTTAGACGTCGGCTGCGAAACGAGAGGCCGCTGGTTCGATCCCCGCACCGAAACAAATATTTGCGTGATCCACAGGTATTTGTTTCGGGTCTGGGTATTTGTGAGACCGAAAAGTCTCTCGTAGTTTCTGATACCCACGACACAAGACTCGATCTTAGTATGGGGTCAGAATTAGGTATCTGACTGTTGGGTGTATTTATCTCTATCTATCTGATATCCTATTTAATTTACTACATATTATGATAAATATTTCACTTTAAGATTAGTCTGTATATAGTATCAGTTAATTACTAAAGAATATTACTAGATAAACTTCATCCAAATCTTCTTTCATTATATGACATTGACATTGAGGCAGTGCAACTTGACTTTGTAATATCCTTGATACAGCTTAGCATAATATTAACATTGGCCGCCTGAAACGTCTTTCATGAATACTTCTTTTAATTTCCACATGAAATACGATATAATTCCAATTTCCATACAATCTAAAAGTCACCTTACCGTATAATGGTTTTTTAGATTTACGCGAATGTCACACATTGAAATAAAACTAATTTTATGTTTTTTTTTTTGTTTACTAATTCCTCACTCCGTCCCGTGACCAAGAAAGCTGTAAAGCAATCGAAACGTCCGGAAGTTAAAAAATGTAAAAATTAAACCAAAACCGCGATTTATTCGTAAAAATAGCTTTATTTCACCTTACTGTACCCTCAGCTCAACTGCTAAGTTCACGTTCCCCAACCCAATCACATACGCCGTCACCCCACACTGATTGTACAAGTTAAATCGAACTCCAAGTTCCAAGGTCCGACCGTAAAAATACCGATTGACGACCATTACCGGCCGCGAACGCCGCAAACGCCCATACTTCGACGATATTACAACTTGAATTGCTGTATGTATTTTGCAAATTTAAATGTCTGGTGGAAAGGTTTGTTGTAGCTGTTTTTATTATTTCTTAGAGTGTAGTGTGGTTTTGCTTATGAGACTGCCGCATACAGTTTGAGTTAAAATTAACTGAATAATGAAATTTATTAACTTTAAAAGTATAGCCGAAGTGATAGGATTAAAATTGTCGAGATGTTGCATTCTTGGATGTGTTCAAGCAAGAACACATACGAGAAATGGAGGAGAAATTATTAGAAGACGAAGCTTGGCGTCCGCCAAACATAAAAAAATAGATTTTACCATATATGTACATATGTATGTATGTGTACACACTAGCTTCCGCAAATGTGTTACTTTTATCCAAACAGGCGACGCGACGGAACAAAGTAATAAAGGACGATCCTGCACTACTTCGGAACGGCCGAGACCATGTCTCTTGGAACTATAAAAGAAAGCTACGAAATAGTATCACGTCAGTCTTGTTACATCCACCATGAATACCCTAATATGCGCGAAGATAGCTACCGAGGGTCTTGTAATCAATATGCCAGCGTATTTTCAATTAAAGACATAATCCGAAATCATGTTCCGTATCTTGTAGGCATAGTCTCCCCCTGGCTGGAAAGCCAGTGACTCCGTCATGTCCATCTCCCCAGAGCTTGCCGGAAGGGAGCTATAAGTAGCTTTCCCCTCATAAAAATCCGGCATAATTGGATCGCTCTGCGAGAGAAATAATCATTGCTCGTTAGTCGGTACTCCACAACACTTCACTTACTGTCAGGTAAAGTATTTACCGCGGACAAAGAAACCTTGCTGATTGATCCATTGTGACGTATTCAACCATTATCATTGACTACAACCATCGTTATAGAGATTCGAATACAAACCCCTCAAACATATACATACATACATAAACTCACGCCTATATCCCATTGGGGTAGCCAGAGACTATAGAGCACCAAGTGTTACGGTCCATACATACCTCCTTCGCTTCTTCAACTGTCATTAATCTTTAGATACACGCTCGGCGGTTTCGAGGACTACGTATGCCAGGTAATAGTATTAGTAACTTCAGACACAATGCAAAAAAAACGCAAAATTGATCGTCAATTTATTTTTTGTAAAATTTTAGTTATTGGGTTATAAATACATAGGTTTCCTAAAATAATGATGTACACATGCTATTTTTAATGAATGGTACGTGAGGCTTTAAATTACTATTTACGCAAAAACTAAGTATTTTCCACCCCAAACAAGATGATTTTTTAAAAACTGAAAATAAAATATCAGTCGCTAGTTTACGATATTTTTAATTGCATTGTGTCTGTAACCATTAAAACTACTTACCTGGCTTCGTTTTCGGTCGCAGTCTTTATATACCCGGTATTTTTCAACAATCAATTAAACATTCCGAGCAGAAACTAACCGTGCAATACAGATGCAACATTAGCGGCAGAGCTATTAGCAAACCAAATTAACGATTTAATTACCTATAATGTTTAAGGTATCTGGGTCAGCCCTAATTAATATACAAGACGATCAATACAGCGCAAGGAGGTTAACAGGAAAACTATCCGAGGAACGAGCGAGGGAAAGTATGTCGTCAACCGTTTTACATTCTATGCTCTCGGAAAACTATAATAAATAATAATAATAAATACACCCAACAGTCACATACATAGTCCTGACCCCACATTAAGATCAATTAAGTCTTGTGCCGCAGGTATCAGAAACTACGAGAGACTTTTCGGTCTCACAAACACCCAGACCCGAGACAAATATTTGTGGGCCGCGGCCACTCGTTTCACAACCGGCGTCTAACCAACTGCGCTACGGAGGCTGTCAACTATGCAATGTCTATGATTCGCAGCGCCTTTGTATTTTTAATTGTTGTGACTGTTATGAATCCTGTCATAATTTTAAGATCACGTTGTGACGTACGCATTATAATAGCATTCACAGCCTTGAAAACATTCAAAGCACCTGAAGAATAGTATGAGCGTTCATAGATTTAGATAGTAGTTTGAAGAGGCGGAGGTTACTGGTGGTAGGTCTCTCATATGTCAGAGGCCTGGGTAGGTATCACCACAATGTCTATTTCTCCCGCAAAACAGCAGTGTAAATGCACTATTGTGTTCCGGTTTGAAAAACATTGTAGCCAGAATAACTACTGGACATAATGAGACTTAACATATTATGTCTAAAGATTGCGAACGCAGTGACATGCCAAGTATTGGTTTGTTTCATGGTGTTGTTTGGTTTTGCTACTGTCCATGAGTGGTCGTATCGCTTACCATCAGGCGAATGTCATGCTCGTCTCGCCATTCATACCATTAAAAAAGTGTGATTTGAAGCTAATTTGGCCTTTAGTATTCTCACTGACTAAACCATACCACTGCTAAATTTCCACACTCTGCCTTTTTATAATATAGTACCGTTCCAGCAAATCCATTAAAATTGGTTAGTAAGGCTTTCATAATTATCAGTAACAAGAAGTCCTCTGCTGAACAGAAGTCTCTTCCAAAGAATTTTACTCTATAGAAAATTTGCAGTTATTGTCAATATTCGCTACGATTGGTAAAGTATATCGCATTCAAATAAAGTCACCTTTGCATTTATAATCACACAAAATTGAACACAATTACAATCATACTGACCTAAGAACCCGTAAAACACATCCATTTACTTCACATAAAAATACATTAAAGATAGCGTCAACTCAACACGCTGTAATAAAAATGCTTACCGTCCAAAAAACGGCAGATAATCCATCCATTGTGGTCGAAACGACACACGTTTATAGAAAAAGATTAAAATAACCCCGGGTCGTTAGTACCGAACGCAACGCACAAGTGATCAATCAACGCTCCGTCAGACGGGTTACAGAATTAAAGTCTTTTCCACCTTATTTAACTAAACAGTGATTCTATAAACGGTTTGTGGTTGAGGAAATGGCCACTCAACAAAGTGGTAATTTTTGAATACTGGAATTTTATACGATTTTTTTAGCTTTGCCTGTATGTATGTAACGGAATCTTTGAAGTCCAATTTCGAGCACATCAAAACGTCGATTTGACTTGAAATTTTGCATACTTGTCAAAGACCGATGAAAATATGATAATTAAAAAAGTATTTGACATTACCTTAACCAGAACCTTCTGTATATTTTTTTTAAATACTTAATTTGGGTAATTTGCCCGCAGCTGCCTTCCTTTGATACGATAGCCGTAGATAGATGTTTTTAAGAAAAATCAACGGTAAAGGAAAACATCGTGAGGAAACCTGCATACCGTGGCGATTTTAAAGAATTTCTACGGTATGTAAGTCCGCCAACCCGCACTAGGCCAGCGTGGTGGACTATATGGCCTAACCACTCTCAATCAATTCTCTCGATTATAGAGTAGGCCCGTGCCCTGCAGTGGGACGTATATGGGCTGATATAGATATAGATATAGAAGAAAAATATACTCGACTAGAACAATGTATGGTATGCAGTGTAATACGATTCCCGCACCGAGACAAATGCTGATACTCACGACTCAAGACTATGTATGTGACTGTTGGGTGTATTTACTTATTCAAGCGGAGTATCCAAGGACGAAAGACGCATGTCTGCCACTCTGATCACCGCTTGTCACAACTATGTCGGACAACAACAAGCTGAATCCGAAAGCTAGCATGTATGGATGACGAGTTTCTATTACAACAGACACGAATAAGTAACAACCAGCATTCTCCATTATTTCGAGCGGAATTCAAAGATATGATACACTTTGAAAAATATACACCAGCCGTGTACATACATAAACTCACGCCTTTTTTCCCAGAAGGGGTAGGCAGATGTACTACCAGGAAACCCAGATTTCACCTTGCATGTTCCGTCTCACAATGTGATAGAACGCGAGCCTATCGCCATTACGGACCAGCCGTGTATTTTTATAAAAATAGTACATGTGTCCGCTCTAAACCATAAACCATTTGTTTACTAACATCATATAAATCCGATGCCTCGTGAAAGGATAAGCCAAGCGTTGATATCGAAATCCAGTCACTTATTCAAATTGAGTCCGTGTATTTACAACTGAAATCCCCTCACATATATTTGATACAAAAAAATTCGGCTGCCAAAAATATAAATTCAAGTAAAAAAAGATTGATAATTCAATGCGAAAAAATCTGTGCAAAAATAGACATGACAAAGCGAGTACATTTTAATATCCGGGATAACATTCTAACAGCGCACAACTCTTTCACAAATAGACCAAAGCACTCATGGTTATTTACAAATGCCGATTGTAATGTAGAGAGTACAGGGCTGCCACCCTGCGACTCTGCGGTTGACGTTATAAAGCGTCAATACGAGTCAAACGGTTATCCGGCGCGGGATGTCTCTCGCGCGCGTTGATAGGGTTGTCGGTTTGTATATGTCGTGTCATGATTTTTCTAAAAAAGTGAGTGATATCATTGTGATATCGTTCGAACCGACACCTGAATTTCACCCAGATTTTTCATTGTCCCTACGCTGCGCTTGACGTGCGGTGCGCAGTGTATTACGTGAATGCAGTTAAATTAAAAGGAATAATCACGCGACGTCAGAGCAACTAGGATTAATAGGGCTATCACTATTAGAACTTTTGCGCACTTGTTAAATATTTGAAGTACTTTTCAATAATTATTGTCAGTTTATATTTATATTTTACACTGTGACAGAACTGTATCTGATGAAAATTTCAACTCCGTTCAGATAAACGAGTGACTAGCCACCGATAATAAATTATCTCTACTCTCTCGACACTGTTATGGCTTAGTAGTTTCTTCGTATTATTACGAAAGAACCGAGGCCTAAGGAAAAAAAAACACTTTTATACACAAACTGTTACATATTAATTTGATAAAAAAAAACTCAAGAATTCGTCTTTTCATTTTATTTATATTTTAGCAGTCTTAATGACAAAGCAAATAAATAAACTTGTCATATCAATTTATTTGTTATGACACAAACATAAAATTCACATAAAATCTTGCCATTTTAACCATAACCCTTTTCCCCAATCCTAAAAACAAAAGCTTATCTCTATTATAAAAACGTTATCTTTACAAAATTGTGGCTGCAATAAATCTTTGTACAAATAAAAAATAACAATGCAAACAAAAAGTCGGGCAGATAATTAAGCAATATAATATCTGGATGGTTACGACCCTAGTCGAGTGGACGCAGGGCTTTTAAACGAATGTCGGATGTGCTTCGACCCCTGTTCAACATTCTGGCGTAAAAAATAATGTACAGCCGTGTACTTATTATGTACCATATGTAAATATTATGGCCTCAACCGTGATGTATAAAAAATGTTACGGTGTTCCGGGACACTTGTATTACAAAGTGAATATTTCAGCTGATAGCAATAAATAGGTATGTTTATACGTTCTATAGCATTTCACAAACCAGCTTAACGATTGAGTAGGTTAAGGTCATGATCTTCAGTGCTGGTTTGTAGCGGATTGATGCACTTCATATACCAGATTTTTTTGTGAAATATGTCTATGGTATAGTAACCTCGCAATGTTTTTTTCATCGTCAAAGTTCAACTAATTCAACGAGAACATATTGTTTTATTATGTTTTGTAACAGGTCTATGGGGGAGGCCTATGTTCAGCTGTGGAATTCCTCTGGCTAAAAAAAAAAAGAAGACATTGTTCTGTGATATCAAATCTCACCAAATTTGATATAGCCGTCTTTAAAGCGACCACAGCACGATAAATATATGTATAACGGGATAACGGGACTTTTCTCAGAATAATAAAATGAAATGCCGCGTATCTCAGGAATTACTGGCTCGAATTGAAAAAATATTTTGGTGGTGGATAGCCTATTTATCGACGAAGGCTATAAGCCATATAACATCACGCTATGACAAACAGGAGCGGAACAGTAGTGAAACATTTTGTAAAAATGAGAACATTTTATTGCTTTTGAAAGTATTTGTTACGTAAACTGTGTAAATACGAGAAGTTGAAGTTACGCAACAATCATGTAAGACAGTTGATTATGGTGATTATGTAGCTATAATCTTAGGCCGCTAGTCCTTTATGATTGTAGCAAAGAAAACATTCCTTTAATTGTAAACCGCACAGTCCCCTCTCAAACACTGGGAAACAATTAAGAGATGGCGTTAGTGTCGCTAAATGCATCTAGCCTATAACGGCTAGGCACATACCGAGATGCACGGCTTGACGACTTAGCCTAATAGGACACAGGCTTGTGGTAACAGACGGCTTAGTCCTGCTCCAAGACTGTCTAACACGATATATTATGTCACTCCATTTCTACGGCAAATACAGTGTCATTAGGTATGGTATTTAAGATATTAGCTGATATTAAAAACGTAAAACGAATTTGCTGTCGTGTTTCTTTCAAAGAGTTGTGGTTTGTATTTTTTAAATATTTTTTTCTGTCTGTCAACATAGTTTTAATGATTAACTGTATTTACAATTAATTCTTTATTCTAACATAATTTCATTAGTATAGCAACATTATGTAAAACGAGATTAAACATCTTGTGACTTAAATTAAACATGCTGTGTTTACAATCGAGTAGGATATAGTCTTCTTACGATGTAATTTGTAATAGTATTTAATTTTATAAGTTTATCATAACATTTTATCTAGTTTTGTGAACCAATAAAAAAAAGAAAAAAGAGAAAATTTAGGAGGTCGAATATAATATAAGCCAAATACACCCAAAGTAGCGATTCAAGTGGAGGCAATATAAAGTGCACCCACTCACACACATACACACACAATATTAACAGGCTATTTGCACGTTTTCCGGAATAACGCAGTAAAAAGGTCAGAACCTTATTAATATACATTTTAATAGAATAGAAAATGAACAGTATCTAATCTGGGAAGAATTAAATAATCATCAAGATCTCAAGCTTTAAGGAAAAAGAATATAAAATTCACTCTCTTCTATTAATAAAGACGTTTAATTTTATTGTCCAAATATTTAGAAATGTTTCGCTTGCGATTAACAAGACATATAGGCGGAGCGTTTCCTTCCTTATTTAATTTTCTTCCTTTTAATCTTACTTTCCTTAAGACCTCATAAAGAGAAATTAATTGTTGGCAAAATTACGTAAGTGGAAGAGCTTTGCAGTGGTTAATTTTGGCTGGTATAAGCTGAACTGAGTTGACCAATGTCTCACAAAAACATATTATGTGTGTGTGTGTGTACCCTATTAGTGACACTCAAACATCTGTTTCGGCAGTAGATCAAGAACGAAAATGTATCATTATCTTTTGTACCATTACCATACCATGCGTCGCGTTTCCGACTCAGCATATATGTACATATGTGTGTAGGTACTTTCGGTTTCTACATACATACATAAACTCACACGTTTATCCCAGAAGGGGTAGACAGAGGCGCTACCAGGACACCCACATTTCCGGCTGATAATGAATAGAAAAATCCAATATCACTTTGCCCGACCCGGGATTCGAACCCAAGACCTCAGCTTTGTAATCATACCGTATTACAACTACGCCACTGAGGCAGTCTAATATCCAATACTACTAAGAATACTTTCGTTTCTAATACCCAATAATTGTGTCGACTGTAGGTAACTATCTCTCACTAGCGGATACTCTCCACCACAGAACAGTTGACTCTCCAGTCATCACCGAGCATTGTAATCGACAAAGTAACCACAAGTATATAAGTGCTAATATAAAATGAAACCAATTTTATCATCCACTGTACTACAAGCCCGATATGTATTCAAGCGAATTGTCACTTGTTTTTCGCAAATTGTATGATTCGGCCTCTCATGAACTACTCTTTTGATCCATTAATTAACAATCAACTAGCTGCTCGTTCAGTTCCAGTGAAGGGCGGGTTTTATTCGGTTTGGAAAAATATATTCCCTGTGCGTGACAATAAATGGTTTTTGTGGGAAGCCAAAAATATTGTTACGAGTTAATAAACTAGGTTAGGATTGGAACGCTATGCAGTAGGTAATCTCCAAAAAATAAGTGGATGCTTTTGAGTTTTGATAATAATTTATATTTATATTGATAATAATTTATATTTAAATTCATTTGAAATGTTAAAATGAATCACTTCTCATCATTAGATCTCCGGCAACTTCAATAACCCTTTACAATACTACGATAATTTCTCTAGAATTAAGGGTACTACACAACTCTATCAAAACTCTAATATAAGTAATGGATAATATTTTACATACACTTTGAATGTATCGAACAATGCTTGAAACAATTTACAAATACAACTGCGCTTAATGTGCGAGAGTTTACGACGTAGCATAAATGCTACGAAGCAAGTTACGGCGTATCGTGTAAATGCTACGGCGTAGCGTTTAAATGTTGTTAAAGTACTAGAACAGAACACGTGCTACGAGAACATGACGTAATATAATATTCTCACTTAAAATATATTATGTCGAGATAAATGAACGTAAAAGGCGTTGAGTTGTTTTTAATTACACTTTACGTGTGTTTAATGGAACATTTTTAAAATTCGCTACGAGAGAATGATTGCACCGTACATAAAAATTCTGTATAGAATACTTTGAACAATTCTCTGAATGTTTAGCTACGCCTGAATAAATTTATTTAGAGCGAAATAAACGAACCTTTGTTAATACATTTTAGACTTTATTTACCTGGTTTAATTATGTGGGATTAATTTGTAATTAAAAAGTTTTGAAGTACTCTTTATTTTAAAGTACTATACACCTGGTTTAATGATATGTTTAACTTGTACTAAACATTTTTTAAATACTATTAATTTTGCTTTAGCAGGCAAATAATCCCCATCTAATTTACTGGGAATTTAAATGTTCAACAATACACTATTGCTTCCACTTCAATGCCATCTAGCAGCCCAGTACCGACCTTCATAAAGAACTATTCAAAACAAGCCCCAATAGCCATGAACATCATCTTGACCCATTTGCACGCCAATCATGCGCTCCCAAACCGCACGCGAAATAAAACCTCGTGACACACTGGCACGAGACATTTACACAGCGGCTATTACGTAACTTTACGAGCTATAAGCCGGACAAATGAAATAGTTTGTCGCGCAACGCAATACAACTGTGTCGCGCTGTCAATTTGTCAAGTCGTGTGTGCGCTGAACGTACGGAAAATTGCTTGTGCAAGCCCCGCGTTTTCAGGACAAATAGAGATAAGCCGCTGAAATAGGAATCTTCAAATACTAGATGATTATTCGGGGTGATTAGCTAGGCGTTTACATGTGTATTGAGACTAAATAGTGCTAGTTTTCGCTCTATCGGCGCCCAAAGCAAGATTTCTACCGCGCATTCAAGTCTGTCATTCAAGTCCCTGTGAAATAAGTGGTTCTAGTGATGTATAGTAAGTATGCCTGCGGTGTACCTTTCTCTCTAGTGAAATTAGCGGACGCTCAATCGTGCCCTATCTTAGTTCCACTACTTAGCCACCAAATGTGTTTAATGTTAGTGCAGTACAAAAGACATACTCTCTCTCTCTAACACACTCTTCCCTCTCTCTCTCCCTCTGCCTCTCCCCTCCTCTCTCTCTCTGCCTCTCCCCTCCTCTCTCTCTTCAGTCATAAAGAAGTCTACTACTAAACATAGGCCTCTCCCATCTCTTTCCTTCCAAAGACATACTACTTAGTTGTATATGACACCCATGTCAATAGACTCTACCGACTCTATAATTGAGAAGGATTACTAGGTTGGCCCAATAAATGTCAGTGAACTTTATATACTTCTGATAATCCCGTGGAAACCTTTTAAGAATGAAAATAGACCTTTTCTTTTACCGTTGACTTGAGCAATGCTAAATTACGATTAAACACTTACCTTAAAAATTTTGAAGATATTTTACCCAAGACTTATACCAACGAGGTCTTTGTAATAAAATCTATCAGGAGTTTTACATTTAGGTCAAATACTCATGTCTATCCAGATCAATTTTGTTTTATTAAATCAAAATCTAATATTTTTCTTCCCAGAACCAACCAAAGATCATGAAGTACTTGGAAGGAAAAAATATATTTAAGGATCTTATTTATTAGTTTTGTGGTTTATAAATAACGAAGATACTAATTGAAATAGTATGATAACAGTAACTGAAACCAAATAAGTTAATGTATGTGCATCTGAAACTAAAGACTTCTTCATCATCTGGCTACATAGAGGACCCAGCGCCAGCTCATAAAAAATATTAAATTATATTCAACGGTTTACCCACAAAATTTTTACTATAAATATTTCATTTCTATAACGTTAGTTGTTTTAAGTGAGGCGTGAAAAGCAGTTGCGATGGCGGGCACAAAGCATCATTGAAAGCTAGCTGGTGTAATTAACCGTCTCCGTGGCGCAGTTAGTCAATGGGCCAGCTGTGAAACGAAAAGTCATGGGTTCTAGCCCCGCACCGAGAGTAATTTTTGTCTGACTTGTAAATATTTGTTTAGATCCTGGGTGTTGTGTGAACAAAATGGGACTCATAGTTTCTGATACCCACACAAAACTTCGTACTTTTTTATGTCGTCAGGACTACACGTGTCTGATACGTGTTTGATTGTTTTAATTAGTAATTATTTATTATACATATTACCCACGATGGAATCGAATCTGCAGTCTCCGAGACACACAACTTTTCATCCACTACACCAATGAGTTATTAAAAATGCATTCTACAATATACAGTAGTGTTATTTAGACTGGATTTAAGAACAACTAAGATTGCGGATAAACGTGTTTCTATCCGGGTCTGACCTAGTTCTAGTGGTAAGAACCTTATTTTAAACAGAGATCAACTAAATAAAATAACTGTGCAATTGTACTAAGTTTTTTTTAATTATTATTGCGGTGAATGGCGAGACGGACACGCCATGCGCCTGATGGTAAGCGATACGACCACTCATGGACAGTAGCAAAAGCAAACAACACCATGAATTACAAAGCGATGCTTGGCATTCCACTGCGCTCGCCATCCTGAGACATAAGATGCTAACTCTCATTATGTCCAGTAGTTACTCTGGCTACAATGTCCTTTAAACCGAAAAACAAAAGTGCATTAACACTGCTGTTTGGCGGAAGAAATAGACTTTGCGGTGGCACCTACCCAGGCAACCTCTCACATATGAGAGACCTACCACCAGAAACGATACTTTCTATATTTTCATCATAACACAAGCTATGTACCTATAAATGTGTGCAAAAGTATACAGATTAGAGAAGAAGTTACAACATTAAAATGCAACACGATCGCTAATCTATTTTATTAACTTTTGTTGTAACACAAATATAGTGACGTAAAATGACAATTTTATTAATACAACTTTACGAATATTAAGTTAACACTGCCCATTTGATACAAATATTTATTTATTTATTTATTTTTATTTATTAAGTCTTTATTGTACACAACAATGAAACACAATATACAGAAATAACAAAAATAATAAAAGTACAAGTGGCGGTCTTATCGCTCTAGGCAATGTGCTACAGACAACCATAGGATGGATTTAAGAGAAGAAAAAAGAGAGGGCAGTGTAGATATAAAGCTAAATAATACTAGTTTAACATATAAATACACAAACATAATATACATATGACTCATAAATACATAAATAAAAATATAAATAAATAAATATACAAGTACATATATAAATACTTATATTGTATCTTAACCAATATATGTTTTATTTGACAATTGAAATATTTGCCCATACTGTAAAAGTGCTTAACATTAAAAAGGCTTTCGTACTTATAGTACGTAATTATAGTAATCGAAGTGAACTAACATAGGAATCATTGAGTATTTGAAAATCGTGTTCCCGTGAACGCAGTCTTGCACCGCCTAGATCTACGCAAACATTTGCTCAAGCACAAATATTTGCCTCGATGCAAGCCCGTAACAGTCGGCTTTGCTGCACGATCCGCCTGCTGAAATATATTTCAATTTATACCTACGTATTTTATAACAACTCCTTTTTTCTTGGGCAAAATCCGAATGATCATTTTCTTCGCTCATCTTTACTTAATCACTTTAAAAACACACAGTTAATTAAATTGTAACTAGCTACATTGAAAATATTTATTGATGTTTGGGTAAAAAGTTACTGTATATGCATAAAGACCAACAATCTCAAATAATTGTACCTACTTATAAGTAGGTACTTAGCTCTAAGAAGCTTATTTAAAAAAAATGTAAAGTGCAATAAAGAATTATGTATAAATAAACAATCTTAGGACAAAAACTTCATGAGGAAAAGCCATTAGCAACATTATAAAAATTCAGCGCATATTTTCTTACATAAAATTTTCATGAATTTATACCTACTGCGTACGAAGTTTACAAGCTAAGACATTTACAACTTTCCCCCACATGTGAGCAACACGGGATATTTGGCAAAAACATTTCTACCCAACTATACCGCTGTAAATGTCGACAGACGTCGCAACTTTTTGTACTCCTCCCAATGGGATTGACTTCCGTGGCTAAGTGTACATTTCGTTTTTAATGTAGGCCTGCCTCATTTCGAGTGCGTTCGTATTACGTGCATTATCCTTATTGAGTCGTAATTTTGTGTTTTTTAGAGCATAGACACATACATAAACTCATGTTTTTTTTTTCCCACAAGGCGTAGGCAGAGGTGCTACCAGGACTTGTATGCTCCGTCCCACTATGTGATAGGTGGCGAGCCTATCGCCATATTAGGCACAAATTCCTGACTCCGGGCTGATAATGAATAGAAAAATCCAATATCACTCCTCCCGACTCGGTATTCGAACCCGAGACCTCAGCTTTAAAATCGTACCGTAATACAACTAGCCCACTAAGGAAGATTGAACAAATTCACGTTTTCTATGAGATAAAGGACCCTCCTTATCGCGTCACCTCAATAGAATGGTATTTAATAACTTTAGCGACCTACTGGGCCGGGAAATTGTAAAGGTTTAACGGTCTAGTCATTTTGAGCCATTGACTCGAACGAAGAAGAAGAATAGAATGGTCAAAATGGTCCACATAGTGTTTCACTCGTCAGTGCGCCACAGGGCGTTGACTATAATATAGAACTAGACTCTATCTACCACAAAGTTAATAGGTACAACTGAGGAATATAAATGTCAAGTCAAGTTTCCGCATTTATGTATTACGGGAGATATCATATCCTTCATATTACAGTATTCAAAGCAACGGAAATCCCTTTAGATATTTAAAGTAATAGTAATACTTCTTAGAAAATCTCTCGGCGTGCGCTCATATCCTCACGAATGCTTTCATACTTTTCCAGGAATTCATTGTCATATCGACGACGTTGAACGCGGTTATCACAGAATTTTTCTGTCTGAGATACGAATGGAATGCCTGGTTTCTTTGACGATATTATTAACACATGTATATAATATATATATACGTATATATAATGCTACAGTTGGGCAAGAGCTCCAGTACAATTGAAATGGGTAAGGCCATCGGCAACGATTTTTAATCAAGTACGAGTTGATGGACTTCAAAAGCCTCTAAAATTGATGTATGCAACCCTCGGTTATTTTATTTTTCTGGCTTTGATTATCATCTTCCTCAGCAATAGGATGTTCATTGCTGAATATAAGCTTTCCATGCACACTCCTACAAAAATCCTGCCGAAAGCAGGCTGGACTCAGCACCTTCTTTCTTGTCGTTCAGTCCTGGATATATTAATTACTACAGATGTTAATTTAGCACATTTAAAAAATATCAAAGGGCTTATAATGCATTAGTCTGTTGAGCGCAATCTTCTTCTCATCATCAGAGAGATCTCGGTGTACCACCGCAATGTCTATTCCACCCACCAAAAAGCAGTGTAAATCCATTGATGTGTTTCGTTGTGAAAGACATTGTAGCCAGAGTAACTACTGGACATATTGAGACTTAACATCTTATGTCTCAGGATGGCGAGTGCAGTGGAATGCCGAGCAATGCTTTGTAATTCATTGATTTGTCGTATCATTTACAATTAGGTGAATATCATGCTCGTCTCGCCGTTCATAACAATAAAAAACCACCAATCTGCAGTGAGCCAGTATCGACTAAGGTCGCCCTTAATCGTCTCTCAATCGCGAAAGAAGATGCGGGAGCACGTAAAAAGGCTGTTATATTGTCATTAAACAAATGAATTAATCAAGAGTCTCAGTGTTGTTGATTGGTGAATAAAGTTATTTACATCATCATTGGAGATAATTTATCAGCCAATACTCCCGCGCACTCTTTATTCGTATCGATAGCCGCCCGCTCGTACGTAATTAATGAACGCTATGATTTATTATGGAAACAAATGTATCGACATAAATCTTGCTATGTCAGCGGTTTCTTCATACTTTTATTTATTGTTCTGTTCTGTTTTATTGTATTGTTTTGATTATATTTTTGTAATGTTTATTTGTTTTTGTATTTATTTATTGATGATTTATAGATATTGTAAAGTCTGACATTATTCATAAGTTTTTTTTTTTCTGGTGGAATTTACGTGGGATAACGCTATGGTTCGTAAATATAAAACAAATAAACAATGAACTACGAAACCTGTAAACAAGTTTATTCTATTTTTACTTACTATCAGTTAAGACGCCTCCTCATTCGCCGAATTTAGGGAAGTTTTATAAACATCAAATAAATAAACATTCGAAAGCGAAATAACATAGGAATAAATTAAAAATGAGTAGTTTTTGACGAAATTGCTAATGGCATGAAGTTTATATCGAGCCCGGTTACAACTGGACTAATAATCTTTATTTGCCTATGATCATAGTATTGTAAAACTTATCAATATCCTGTCCATTTTTTTTATTGCCTTGAATGGCGAGACGGGCATGCCATTCGCCTGAAGGTAAGCGATACGACCGCTCATGGACAGCAGCAAAACGAAACAACACGACGAATTACAAAGCACATATTTGGCATTCAGCTGCGCTCGCCTGAGACATAAGATGTTAAGTCTCAATATGTCCAGTAGTTACTCTGGCTACAATGTCCTTCAAACCAGAACACAACAGTGCATTTACACTGCTGTTGGGCGGCAGCTATGTAGCCCAACTGTCACTTAAAATCTACAAACACTAAAAACATGCACAAGTAATTAAAGCTAAAGCTGCACAGTCGACCCAAATCAGCGGCATCTGTCTATCGTGACGTAAGACAACAATAACAGTTGGCAATAAAATAAATGTTATTTTAACGTCGGTACACGCGGCAGTCGCGTTGCAATTTGCCGCATCAGTGACTTGACGATTCACGGTCTTGTAAATTACACTACGTTCGGGAATTTTCGCCTAAACGAATTCTGCCGATGTCAAACTGCGAAAAAATATCTCGTGTTTTTATTGCTTGCTCGGTTGTTCCGCCGGCGACGCCTGTGCGGAATATGTAATACGTTAAGAATTTAGAGTCTGAATGCTGTTTAAATGGGTGTTCATTGTGCAGCCGTTTTTTTAAGTTTTAGATAATAATCAAGTTACTATGTCTATAGACACTATGGGGCTTATGCTTATCCAGCACGCTAGTGCATGGTCGATTAGCAATCTACATATACCGTGAAAATTATTTAAGAGACCGCTATGACAGGAAAACCTGTTCTCCCTCCCGTCTACGTAACCATTATTTCGGCCGGCGCCAGGGTCCATCTTCCGACTGAGTTTACTTCATTTCGCCCAGTCTTCGGCATCCTCATAGCAAAACCATTGACTCCCATATCTCCCATGACGATATCAAGCCAGTGCTTCTTTGGTCTACCTCTCGGTCGAGGTCCGGGAATGGTGAGACTAACACGCATTGCAGACGTATTCCTGCGGCTATCTTAGGACATGGCAGGAGAACCATTAGATAAAATATATTCTATACTAAAATGATCTGCCCGACTATTGTTACGTAATGTATCCAGTAATTTCAATTCATCCTCTACATTAGCTAATTATAATGCCTAGAATGGATGTTTGATATTTCCATCAATTTTTACGAGTCATCCCACTGGACATTATTACTTAACAATATTAATTCTATACATTAAAGGTCATGGACTATTTTAATAATGTCATCATAATATATATTTTGAGAGATAATTATTTAGTTATTTCAGCAGTTGCCTGCCGGTAGTGTCTATTGTTTCAGAGACATAATTACGTTTCTCTGTTTCTTCTAAATATTAATTAAGAAATATTTCTTTACAAAAACTTTGGTATGGGAATCAATAAGAGCGACTCGCGTTTGCAAGCCGACATTTTTTATTTTAAAAAATCACCTATTTTAAGCGTTATGTAAAAGTTGTATGTTATTTAAAAGTTAATGTGTAAAATAGACAATAAAAATAAAATGAATAATACTATCTCGCCTACCCGTCTTGATTCCAAATACAAACTAAAAACCGTATAAAACCCAATACAACCCAGCGAGTCACAAACAGACATGCAAACGCACCGATTTACAATTATTTAAAATATACGAAGAATCCATATTTTACCCGGCACTGTGTTCGCGACTGTACTCCCTTCATCCCGTTTTATTACGTTTTAAAACCCAAATGTAACAGGTAGGGATTCCCACTTTATGTATTCCGTGTGTTTTACCTACCATGATATTTTTTCATAAAGTATTGAAACCCGTGGGCGTCGTATATCACTTTTACATCTTCATGAGGTAATATCTGATCTTATCTTGAGTATTCCTAGTTGTGAAGGGAATGGGCCGTGGCCTTGTTGGTAATGGCCTATTGCATTGTAGTTTGAAGGCTTAAGCCTAAGATAAACCTTTGACTTTTAATATTATTTTTTGTTCAGTTAAACGATGACGGTAAATTGAAATAAAACTAATTTTACGGATTTTTTGACTTCCCGACGTTTCGATTGCTTTACAGCTTTCTTGGTCACGGGGCGGACTGAGGTATTAGTCATCGGCTCAAAATGTAAAAATTAAACCAACCCGCGATGAAATCCATAAAATTAGTTTTATGTCAATGTGTAACATTCGCGTAAATCTAAGAAACCGTGAGGACTAATTTTAAGTACAAGACAAAAGCAGGTTAAGTACAAACACCCAGTTTATATAGTATAATATTTCGACAAAATCAAATTTTGATGCTAATCACGTTTTCAGCAGTATTATGAGAATGAGTTATTCAAACATTGTGATCTCACCGGTAACCGGGTATTGGAACCCATACTGATTCTGTATCAATGTACACCCCAATAACTAAGCCATCAGCCCTTCTATTAATAAGGATTAAACAATCAATCAACGCTTACACTAATCTGCAATTCGATTATACTAAGCTCTAATAGAATCTTTATATATTTAAATACAAGCTGATATAAACTATATTGCTCGTTTTCTTACTGAATTATTTGTATTGTGAGGTAAAGCTTTGAAGGAAACTGAATAGTCCGGTAGAGTGATATAGGATTTGCTTAATTTACCTCACAAAGGGTCGTGGCAGATAGCTTTCGAATCGTTAAACGTACTAAAAATGAATTACTTAACTTGGGTGTCAAACCCTAGGACCTCACGGCTCATAACCCAGAAATTTTAACTAGACTATGACTAGAGGATTGGCGACTGAATAAAGTGATAAAATACAGCACAACTCCTACGTAGATGCCAGAGCAATTAAAAGAATTCACGATAATTTTTATTCGAGTATTTTTTAATTACTACACAACTGAGATATAAAAAGAATATTGTAACTGCTGAATTACATAAAATGAAGAATGTAACAGCCGTTTTGCGTGGGCACTTTTAATTCGACGAACGGGATGGCTTTTATTATATGATTCGTTATTTTTAGAAGATCCATTTTTTCATACTACGAAGTTCGCATCACACGACATACTGTACGAAACTTCGTTCAGATTTAACTTTTCCACGCTGCGTCAAATTTGTAACAAACCAGATTTTTTGAGTCCACGAATTTTATCGCCTGCATATTTACATACATTCAGTTTTATCCCGGATGTGTAATTTTCCATTTGCTGTCATTTTTTCCAACCGTTCCAAAAAACGAAATTAAGAATTTTTGATTTAACAGCCTTCATTCAATAGCTTACTTATATATAAAATAGAAAAACATGCGTGTAACAATTTACAATAAACTTATCGATATTATTATAATTTAAACGACACCTGTACAATAATTTATTTTATTATTTTCCTTGTACGAGACCCGCACTATCGTTGAAACTATTTTAATATAAATCTACGACATGCCGTCATAAAAAGTAATAACTAGATTCCCCAGATTCTTTACTTTTATTCGTCTCAATTCGGAAATGAAAATCACGTGTCTTATTCCACATTCGAGTTGTCTATCTAGTGATCTAATAATAACTCTAATTTATTCCCAGACGAGCTAATTATTCCTAAAATATTTAATGCTTCTCGAAATCTTTAATTACTGTTAAAATCTTTATTATTCCCAAAATCTTTAATTATTCAATGTTTAATTTTCGAATCTTCGATTTGTTGCGCGCAGTCTACAAACATGGCCCTCGTTGTATATTTATGTGTAAATAAATTTAATTAAAACGAAAGAGGTAAACACTCGTTGGTTTTGTCTACATTTTGTTTACTAACGCAATATCTGATGAATTTAATTTGTTTAATTTGGATTTGTATCGGGTTCTTGATACTTTTGTTGCTTAATTACTTTGATAAATGCGCGAATATTAAAAATAGAATTGTAGAATTAATTTGCTTCCAATGTGCCGTAATTAAATTGAAACCGCATTGATCCTAACCACGAGTATACAAAGCTGATTTATTTGTACGAATAATATTATACACCACCACAGCCACTTTTTGTTTTAGATAAAAAAAAACTACAGACTTATTGGAGATATTTTAAGTGTATGTACCCGGATATAAACAGTTCAGTGAAACCATGCTCATTTTTCCGAAAGTTTAAATTTCAAGCTGGCCACCCGCTGAAAAATTATCTGTGCATGAATCATGTATAATAATTAGTCATTGGAAGGCAGAAACAACAAAAAGCGCCGAGCAAACCATTCTAATGGAAAATTTTCGAAACCTCTCTCCATCATTTCGTACTAAAGGCTACACATATCGAATAGAAATTCAAACGGTGCCACTCGTTTTCTGTCTCTGCAAATAAGCTGCTTCGTGTGTATTATATGGAATTCTGCGAACCCCTCCTCCTGAATGTCCACGGCTCATTTGAATGAGGATCGTACATACGTGTCCTAAAAGTGCGGATGTCTATGAGTGTCATTAAGTGAGCTATGCAGAAACTATACAATAAAAACTTATGAGCGCAAAAGAAAGTACAGTAACATCTGTCGTCTCCTTGAAAACTGCTTAATCCAACATCAGTAAAAAAAATAAAGGAGACCGAACGCGGAAGAAAATTCTGCAAAATCATTCTTATAGAAAGATAAATCACTTATTGGTTACACGATTTTCTAAAAGAAATGCAAAATCCACTCAATAATTATCACTGAACGCATATCGATTAAAAATTCAAACGGTGCCACTCGTTTTCTGTCCCTGCAAATAAGCTGCTTCGTGTATTGTATGGAATTCTGCGACCCCTTCCTCCTGAATGTCAATGGCTCATTTGAATGTGACTCGTATTTACTTGTCCTTTATGTCTATTGTGCTCCGGACGTGGTAATTACTCTTGTAAATTGGTTTATTGGATTTCTTTGGTATTGCAGTGGGTGGATAAATACATGTCTGTAGTGTTGACTTGGATTAATAAGTAGAGTTACTATGTTGTTATGATATATGTTATGTTGATCTATGAATATTATTTGGCTAAAAACCAAGACGATGATGGTGATCATAATCATGACGATAATATTACTCCAATATCTAAAGATTCTGTAATTTAAGGCTAAGTTCACATGAGCCGCGCGGGACTGCGCGGAGCCGCGCGGGACTGCGCGGAGCCGCGCGGTGGGAGCATTCACATGGCAGCATATCTACGGCAGTCTGGCATCTTCTATACTAATATTTCTTGGATTTGTCCATCCCTCTCATACCGTGTGCATTAACTGAACAGATCGATACAAGTTCAAGTACAACTTGAACCGCGCGGCCGACGCGCGGGCCCACGCTGTACAAGATTTTGCGCGCGGGTGGCAGCGTGGAACTATCCACCGAGCGTTACAAGATCAAGCTAAACAATGTGTATTGTTCACATAGCCGTGCTACCGCGCTTCACCGCGCGTCACGTTCTGTGGCGATATTGTGTCTATCGATATGCTTGCTGATGCCAGAGTGCCGCGCGCGTACATAGTTTGTCATGTAAATGCTCCCACCGCGTGGCTTTGCACGATCCTGCGCGGTCCATGTCAACTTAGCCTTAGCCTAAGTCTTTACTAGTCTTCATCGTAGAAGGTGACTTGCGATATTTTATTACTAAACGAATCTTTCCCTTTACATACTCTAAGATTATATAATATCTTGTCCAAAATGGCCGGGATCTACATATGGCACTGCATCAATAAGGCAACAAACACCTCACCCCTCTGCCGGTCCTACATCCCACACTATCACTCATAACACTATACAGCGATATGAATTCACCACCCCTACAACCAGAACACAGGCGGAAAAAAAAAAAACATAAGGCATCAAAACGGCAACATATTGCGTACATCTAGCACTCACGATTGCTTAGAAACACACACACACTAAGCTTTAGAAATAATACCTTGATGTCTTTTTTTGTATTGTACTGTAACAGCCCATATACGCCCCACTGCAACTCCTCTACAATCGAGAGAACAATTGAATATAAAAACATTTATTGAAGATCGAAGAACGAAGGAAGAGAAATGTATGTTTGTGAATCTTGAAAGTTTCATTTTTTAAGTACATAAAAAATACATACATAAACTCACGCCTTTATCCCCGAAGGGGTAGGCAGAGGCGCCACCAGGACACCCACATTTCGCCTTGTATGTTCCGTCCCACGATGTGATAGGGGGCGAGCCTATCGCCATATCGGGCACAAATTCCTGACTCCGGGCTGATAATGAATAGAAAAATCCAATATCACTTGGCCCGTATAAGACAATGAGTTTTGTAATCAAACCTCCACAGACTTTCCGTAGTTTATTTACTGAACGCTAATTAAAATAATTTATCCGACATCAACAATAAGATATTTCACACTTTATGCGTGAATAAAAGTCTATCAGCGGATAAATTTAAATAATATTATATAGGTTAATTACTCTGACATAAAATAATTACTGATTCCGGCCAATTAAAATAATCTCTGCGTCGAATGTTCTCGGAATAATTTGGACCGTATTGGGCTGACCCAGAAAGGAATGAAAAATAAAATGAAGTGTAATTATTACGGATTTCGATGATATCGGCGGTCCGGTGAAACAATTCCGATACCTATAATGACAATACTTGACGGAAATATAAATTGGTATAATTGTTGGAGATTTAAATGAAGAATATTATTGCCCTGGGCAGATATTATAGACCTATTTTCCTTTGCACGAAACCAAAGGCTGATTATGAGTCATAAATATATAAATGTCTTTATTTTGCAGCAAACATTATATCACATTCAATGATGCAGAGTTAAAATGTGACAAAACATAAGACTTAACAAATATATTACTTTTCACAAGTCCGCAGTGATCAGACTAGAAATGGTATTTCAACATACCTGTACCTTCACATCATGCCAGCCTTTGAGAGCTTGTAATTACAAGCCATTCCGACAAAGAGCAAATGAAAAATTATATAATTAATTATAACCAAGTCTGCTCGTAGTCTCTAAACAAGCTTATGATATGTGCCACGAGACAAAACACAGGCACTGTCACATAATTGTGTAGGTTGTCGATGGACAAGCAACACATAATGCCGCCACTCACGATATTGCAGCTCCATACATCCGGATATTGGACAGGCCGATAAATCCTCAGATAACTTGGCTATGAGGCATAGCACAAAGCCAGTCAGTTATGCTCACGCAAGTTATTAACGCCTTGGGTATCGCAAAGTTAGGCCTGCGTTCGAGTCTAAATTGAGGATTTTATTTTCTGTATGTCGACTTAAAAAGGTTTGCATAAGTTGCAAGCCGATATATATTTTTTAAACTAGTATGGCACGGCATAGTGACTGCACTGCATCTGATGGTAAACGAAAAAGCTGCCCAGACAAAGTATCGTACGGCATCAGACGGCGGTCTAATACTAATCGATAGAATATTGAGTAATATAATAGAATCATGCATGGTAAAATGCTTCTTTACGCTAAAGCGGAAGGACCCAGGATTATACGAAGGAGGGAACACGTGTGATGGCAAGACATTTCACAGCTCAAGGATGCAGCACATAATAGAATTGGCGAACCATTTGGTTCGGGCCGTAATGGTTTGGACCATCAAGCTAGGGCTTCGCATGCCAGCATGCGTAGTTCTGTTTAAGAAAGGAGAGGAAGATCATTGGCTGTGATACAGACAGTAGGACACGCTAAGAGAGGCGACATCCCTCCGCAGCTGTAGCACAATAACAATAGGTTCAAATATTCAAACAGAAACAATCTCGACGTAATGCGGCTACTATGAATGTCGCTTGTGACGCTTCCACCTTCTCTTTTGCGCAAACAGTGCTGTATCATATCAGCCTATAATCGTCCACAACTGGACACAGGATTCCTCTACATACAGAATTTCGATGGAGAGAGTTTTTTTTCTTTATTGCAACAAATGGAAACGAGCACGCCATTTGCCTGATGGTAAGCGATACGACCGCTCATGGACAGTAGCAAAACTAAACAACACCATGAATTACAAAGCAAAGCTAGGCATTCCACTGAGACATAAGATGCTAAGTCTCATTATGTCCAGTAGTTACTCTGGCTACAATGTCCTTCAAACGGGAACACAACAGTGCATTACACGGCGCGAGAAATAGAAATTGCGGTGGTACCTCCCCAGGCGGCCTCTCACATATGAGAGATCTACCACTAGTGGTCCACCTTAAGCCATAGTCCACGACGCTGGACTATTGAGGGGAGGGGGGGGCGGACTTCACATGCCATATAATATTTTCAGGATACAGGCGAGTGCTTAATATCTCACACTAATTAATTAACTATACATACACACATAATACACATACATATCTCTAATCAAGCCTTAACTAGACAGCGCCCACTCACAACACTAATTTACTAGCAAGCACTGACATTATCCAATTGTGCCATGAAAATGCGTAGGTTTTGTTAGGTTACCCAATCTGATAATAAGTCTTTGTGGGTGGAATAATATTTTCCTCCAGTTGACTATGATGCTGACTGCGAAAAGAGAGGCGACGAGTTTAATTTACCGAGAAATATTTTTCTGAGATATTTTTTCAGGTCTTCCTGTTGTGAGGCCGAAAAGGCTCTCTTAGTTTCTAATAGTTTCTCTTAGTTTCTTCTTAGTTTAGTAAGACAACGTTAATGTATGTTATTATGTTATTAGGGCTATCAGTGCATTGGCCTTATTTTTATTTATTATTAATTTATATCTGCTATCTATAACTAGTAAGCTCAAATCCGACGCGACGGAAAGAAATAGTTTTATTGTCACGTTTTCTTCAATAAAGAAACGACTCAAGAGAATAATAATTTACACAACTCTCCTAACTCCATCCCTTTACTCACACAATTCACCACATTCCAGAAGCACAATAACATTATCAATCAAAAAAAAAAGAAAAATAATAAATTACCACAATCGCCGAAAAAAAAACGTTTTAAACGCAGTAAAAAAGGCGTTTACAGCTAATGGTATTTTAAAAACGTTCTCTCGTGAGCGCTCCAGGTCTAGCATTTAGGTCATGAAGAAAACTGTTAAATATTCACGTAGTTTAAAACTTTTTAGTGTAATCTTGGCGGGAATTAATTGTTCGCGAGGTTCGATAGACGGTGGTGACTTGTTGGGAAGAAGAGATGCGATGTGCTGGTTGGTGGTTTTGGGTTCGAACCCCAAGGTTTTTACTGAGCATGGACCTCTACAAATAAGTGTTCGATTGATGGCTTAGGCCCTAGTCTACCACGCTGGCCTAAAGCAAGTTGGCAAAATCCACTTACCGTAGAAGTTATTTTTAAAATCTGTATGGTACGCAGGTTTCCTCATGAATTTTTCTTTACCGATATAGTGCGTGGTCACATGTGACACTAAAGGGTAAAAAAATGTACGGATAACATTTAATATTTATAATATAATAATGCGTAATCAAGCCAATTTTCCCAAAACAATATCGTAATTAGCACGATTTTATACACGAACCCGTTTTAAAGCCTACCTAGATCTCATATATCATAAACTAAACTTCACTACTACTCATAAATTCTCATTAAGTTTACATGTCCAGTTGATATTTTAGAAGAAACATTAATATTCGTGAATGTGTCCTTTGGTTTCTTATTTGACATTCCTTTCTGTCCGGGTATTTCATTACGGATTCCCCGGCCCGCCCGTATCAGACCGGATTACAGACGGCTAGATGTGATAGTTTTATAAAAACATTTATTGAAGATCGAAGAACGAAGGAAGAGAAATGTATGTTTGTGAATCTTGAAAGTTTCATTTTTTAAGTACATAAAAAATACATACATAAACTCACGCCTTTATCCCCGAAGGGGTAGGCAGAGGCGCCACCAAGACACCCACATTTCGCCTTGTATGTTCCGTCCCACGATGTGATAGGTGGCGAGCCTATCGCCATATCGGGCACAAATTCCTGACTCCGGACTGATAATGAATAGAAAAATCCAATATCACTTTGCCCGACCCGGGAGTCGAACCCAAGACCTCAGCTTTGTAACCGTACCGTAATACAACTACTTCTTAAGTGATTAGATTTTATTAGTATTTCAGGCACAAAACAATAACGCTGATGTGTGATTGTGAACCCAATAGTAAATATGAAAACTAAAGATAAGTTCTTATCTCGTTAATAAAATAACCAGATCAATATGGGCATATTTTTTCTTATTAATGTTAAATAGTGTAATTTATTGAACACAACATGAAGTCACTGGATGCAAGCCGCTTCGAGGTCGTTGTGGAGATCCTGGGGGAGGCCTATGTTCAGCAGTGCACTTCCTGTGGCTGAATATATATGTAGATAGTGAAATCTTGAAAAAGCATAATATATCCTACAATAGATAAATACAGGCTAATCAATGAATGAATGGAAACAAATAAATAAATAATTGCACACGTTTAAAAGGTTGCACGTGAACTAAATACTAAATTGCATACATGAACCACTTTGCCTAAACGCTGAGATTACAAACGCGTGACTCGCTTGTATATTGTTGATTTATTTGTAAAATGTAACGGCATATGCCCAAGGAATAAGGAAGCATGTATCATATCGCATCATATCTTTTGCAGTGTAACTGTCTTATGATAATAAGACAGAATTCTAAAGGTACTAATAGTTAATACAATACCAATCAAATTAGGTTCTTCAAATAAGTAAAAACATTTCTTGTACCAAAGCATAACTTTCACCTAAGCAAACTTTAGTCAGTAAGAAGTCTATAAAAAGAATTTGATCTAATTCACAAAATCGTGAAAAGATTTGAAGGCAAATCAAATTACTTTGTATTCCAAATAATTTTATACGAAATACGCTTCTTGAAAGACCCGAAACAGTCCAAAAAACATTCACAACTAGCGCGAAATAAAATACAGAAATAAGTTGTGGCGCCTATTACTCCACTGCTGGCGCGCGCCGGGCGTGCAACTTTAGAATTCCTAAAGCGAATTTGATGGAGCGACGTTTAACAAATCCACTTCATTCTACTTCAGACGTTCAATTTTATTTGTTTATTCTTAACTCGGAAGCAAAAGTTTTAGTGGAAACAGATTTGCTGAACTGAAATACGAGTACGTGTCGTTAATATTGATTTTATGAGGGTTTTTGTCACCTGATGAATGACCATCTGTCGCTAGTGATTACTCTTTGGGAACTGCAGTGCACTTAGCGTCAGGGGCATATATTATTTTTCATCTTCAGTCTTCTGTCGTCCTAGTATAAAAAATAGGAAATTGCGTTTTTAATGTCAATACACCTAAGTCCTACATAAAATATCATACAAACCCCACAGAAAGATACCAACTATTGTGTGGTAGGCATTAAAAACGTCGATAGGCTTTCAGTTCTTACAGTCCCTAGCACGAGACAAACATTTGCCGATCAGCTGTCTATCCTGCTGCAGGGTATCTAACGTAAGTTTCCTGGAATACGGTCTTCAGTTTTAAGCCGTCATCCACTATTAGTACTTACCTATATCATGCTAAAAGAAAAATCTAAAATCTTCGGCAGCAGTGGTTGACAAATTTTATTATAATCGACCCCATGCACCAGGAGTATATGGGACACGGGCCTCCTCTTCAAGCGAAAGTTCATTTATTTATTTATTTAAAAATGTATTGTACAGTGTACACCTATGACATACATAAAGAACACAATTGATAAACAAAAAGACGTACAAAAGGCGGTCTTATCGCTCGAGGCGATCTCTTACAGACAAACAACCATAGGATGTTTAGTTACAAGCGTAACCCTTATATGATATAATACCAATCAAATTGACAAAATCTTTACTTCCAGTCAACCTTATATCAATGTAACTCAAAATAAACACGACAGCGTTATGAAGTTCACCCGATGTGTATCAAAAATCTCGGCCAGGTACGTTGATAAAGAAATATCCATTTTAATACGCCTCATGTAAAAGCTCGGTCCCTAAAGCCTGTTACATTTTTTCTTGAATATGTTACTGCCCCGGGGACTGGCCGCTAAATTTATCCTGCATATTTGGCGACTTCCCACAACTTCGAATGTTATTAGATAAACATGCGGCTCGCCCTAGTTCTGTTAGCATTTATTTACATGAGTCCACCGCCTTAATGTGCTTTGGAAATCTTTAGTGGCTCTGTATTCTAATAGTTTTATTATTCGTTCTTGAGCGGAATATTGAAGACAGCCTCATTAGTTTCAATAACATTTATACAGGGTTTAATTTTGCTGAGGATCCAGAACATTATTTAAATGCATTTTAATTCTACAGGGTATATCAAGACCGCGACCGAAAACGAAGCCAGGTGGTAGTTTTAGTGACTTCAGACCCAATGCAATAAAAAAATTCGTAAAAAAAATCGTCAACCTTTTTTTGCAAATTTTTTACTTATCGTCGTATTTGGGTGATAAATACATAGTTTTTCTAAAATAATGATATACACATTTTTATTTTTTAAGACGCAATGGTACGATAGCGTTTAAATTACTATTTTCGCAATAACTAGGTATTTACTACCCAAAAACAATGATTTTCAAAAATTGCAAAACTAAATCTGACGCTTATTTTGCGAAATTTTTATTTGCATTGTGTCTGTAACCACTAAAACTACCACCCGGCTTCGTTTTCGGTCGCAGTCTCGATATACCCTGTATAATTTAACTGCCTAACTACATATTACCCGCAGAATTAAAGACTGTTAGATCTTACTTCACCATCCTCACTTATTATGATAGAAAAGGATAATAGACTTCGAAAAACTAGACCTTCATCCTATGTTGTCGCAATCTAATCTGCTCCAACTACATTACTCACGTTTGCGAAAACACTTAAAGACTGAAATATCGAGTCTATACGTTACGATTGCGATCCCAATTGTCGTCAATTGATGAACCTCTATTGTGCTTTTGACACCAGATTGATTCCGCTCGATAGATTTTCAACCAAATTCTATTCTGTAATGCATGTGGAGTTCACTCAGGCGTAGATAATATAATTTTGTGCATAAAATCACGCCTCCGTCACGTAATAGGCAGAGGTGAAACTAGTGTCACCCCCAGTTCACAGAGATAATGTTATCCCTTAATGCAATGCACTTATTGACCAACTTTTGTAGTCGTCCATAAGCGGTGGTAAGCACTTAGCATCAGATGTAGCGTTTGCTCGTTTGCCTTGCCTATGTTATGAAAAATCTGTCTAAAAATGTACTAATCTGTCCGTTGAGAAACCCAATTACTTTACACACAAGGCCACAATTCCATAGGCAAATTTCACTCAGCGAAGCACCATTTTTAACGTTTAACCCAAAAACAACTATCACCACATTGATACTATCACCACAAGACTAGTTTAATTTGGCAGTATCTAGCATCACAGCTTGATGCATACTCATTGTGTATTTAAAGCAGTTGGTGTAATCGTCAAATAAACAACTACTTTAAAAAAATGCTGATCATTTATTTAAAAAAATGTTTTATAATCAAGCAATTTTATTTATGACCAAGTCCTTAAAAAACTAATCCCCAGGAAGCCAGAATCACTAATAACTAGTTCTGAAATGAAATCAAGCATATTTGTTTAGTCTTGTAAGGAGATTAGTTTGTCATTTGATTGAACTGTACCAATCCGTTAAAGTAGGTAATTCAAATAGCTTACTCGTCTAAAAGACCCGACAAGTCAGATATAGGTTTGTCTTTACCATACTAAAATATACAACTACTAATACTACCTAGACTTCTAGCACCAAAACGCCGCGTGTGACCCACCAATAGACCTGGCTCCTTAAATCAAAACCTTTGCACCAAACTCCCACGCTCTTTGGAATCCTATGAAGGTCTTTAATGATTACAGATTTACAAACATATCTGACCCGGTGGCCAAAAGAGGAAACTAATGACGCCTGACATTACGCCAACATTTTACCCATGTACTTTCTTTCAAATTGCCAGGTGTTTAACGTCAAGTCCAACACCAAATGCGATAACAGCGACTCTCTCACCGGGTCAGATTGTTTGTCTTACAGTATCTTTCTTTATAACTTTGCTAATGTCGCGTGACGTAACCAAAGATGTAACTTATATGCCTTGCAGCGACACGCTGTATCGTAATGTACTTGGTAATAAAATACAATTTATAAAGGAAATACTTGGGTATGTGGGAGTAACGTGAGGTATATTTAGATTACATTTCGTACTAAAATTAAAAACGGGGAGACGTCTTTGTGATAACAGAGAAATGTGTTAGCGAAAGATCCTGAAGTCGTATGATTTATTAAGAGGTACCTATACCTATGTGTTAGTAAAATTCTGTGCAATTATTTTTATAAATTCTAAGACAAAGCCGAGCCGCCAACTTAATTCTGCAATGATTTCTAAAAAAAGACTAACTATATAAAGTTTAGCTAGTGAGTTATACTCGAGATTTTACTGAACAAGTACTATCTTCTCCTTCCCTTACATTCTGTCCAAAGCATAGCAACGATAAAGCAATTGATCATAAAAAATAAATAATACAAAGTTATTTTCATCACACAAAGTACACAACATCAGATATAAAAATTATATTTTCATGAATACGTGACACAACAAAATTAAATATACATAAAAATATATATGAGCGAAAAAATAAGCTAGCATAAGCTATAAAGTGGACTGCTTATAGGCGTGAGTGGCGGCGTGCATTAGCGTTATTTAGTAACGACACGAACATTCGTCTACGTGATGTATGGCCCAGATGACAACATTGTAGCTACACGAACGAATGTCGCGCCCTTCACCCTGTCACGATGAATTTAAATCGATGAATCGCGAGAATCGATTCCTTATTTAAATTTACATCGATTTAAGTAAACTTATTTAGTAAATTCATAGAGACTTGCCATGCCGACTGTATACAATTTACAACGAATAATTGAATGGAAGTAATCATGTAAGAATACAATCGATTACGATTAAACTAAACTTTACGATTGTAGTACCTTACGAGTACATAGATTTGGATCCCAGTTATTCTAAATTTAAAACGTAAAAAAAACAACTGCGGCTATTAAAGTTACTCGAATCGAAATATTCAAAAATCGATTACGCATTTGAATCGATTCTGACCAAGCATCTTCCATCCCTCCTTTCTTTGTCTACTTCACATGCTGATTTCAATTCTTACGCCATTTATTCTTCAATAAAATTGGAAGTTGTAAAATGAACGAATTTACTGGCTCAGTAATAAGAGCTTACTGTCTCTTGGTATTCGACGGGAATGTGTTATTGGTATTGCATTGAAAGGAAGGATCGTATTTCTTCCTTCTTTATTACCATTCTTGTAAACAATATAACCAGCTATTATTATTTTGATGATGGTGTAAAAAATTGGTTTATGATTGAATTTACTGTATGGATTTATTTTATGTAAGAATTATAATAATATATGCGTTAGTAACACATGCGTGGGTCTCAACATAGCTGGACCAATACCCCGGTGGTTTTATATGGCCATACAAACGACGATGCAAGAAAACGGATCAACTGGAGATTGAATAAAAATGATGATCCTAAAACCGATCTAAATAACTTCAGACAGAGCTTAATAAATACTACGTACGACGCGATCATATAGCATATTATAAGATTATGCACATTATTATAAGCTGTTGCTAACAATTATGTAGGAGGGAAACACTTAAAACAGTGATAAAACAAATTATTACTGAGGTGCCATTTGTATCTTACATACTATACAAAAAAATTAACGTCATAATAATATTTTATAAAATATCTTGTCTTTAATTAAAGAACACATGCTTTCAATTTAACGACATGTTACATCTCATTCACAAGCCATTCCTATGTTTGAAATATATAATTACATTCTAAGAATACCAGTTTCACAATTTGATCTTCCTTGTAATAAAAGAGCACACCCACTTTTAAGTTTAACGATTTAATTAACCCCTTTCTACGAGACCACATTTTGTCGAAATGACAATGTAATGACGTCATACGTGGAGCTCTGTCAATCTCGCTCTCATTTGTCAGCACTCGGAATAGGCTGAGTGAATACTTTTCTAAAGGATATTATGTGAACGGGAAGATTAAATCCACGCATTAACTCGGTAACGTTCGTGTTTTTATACACTGACTCGTTCCAGATGGTTGTAGGTTTTTTAGAAATAAAATACTACATTTGAGAAATGGTTTATGTTATGGCTTTACAAATTAATAGATTTAGGTGCAACATAATCCATTACATGTGACAAAAATGTTTGTATGAATACCTAAAATGTTGTGCATAATTGACAGTAAGTGACATAATGACATAAGTGACAGCCTCCGTAGCGCAGTTGGTTAGACACCGGTTGTGAAACGAGAGGGCGCGGGTTCGATCCCCGCACCGAGACAAATGTTTGTGAGGTCCACAAATATTTGTCTCGGGTCTGGGTGTTTGTGAGACCGAAAAGTCTCTCGTAGTTTCTTATACCTGCGACACAAGACTTAATTGATCTTAATGTGGGGTCAGGACTATGTATGTGACTGTTGGGTGTATTTATTTATTTATTTATAATTGCCAATTGCCTATAGCGGGTTTCATGAATTTCATGAAATATTTTGAAGCGTTCAAATCTAGATTTTTAAATCCACAGATCATTTTAGTTCATGTTGTACACACAGGTATCAGCACACAAAATCAATCTTCACAAAATTAAGGCAGTTGAAACAAAAGACCAATTCAGTTAAGTTTTATTACCAAAGAAGATAAGCTGACGACGCATCCGATAAGTGATTACCATCACTAAGTCGGAAATGCTAAAAGCACCACCGCATACCGTGAAAGGATTTCTTTCATTATTAGTTGGCAAACTATTTGAATTCAAATGGCATGAAGCGCTATCCGCCTGGGGACCTAAACTTACCAAGACCACCCGAAATTATCGATTTTAATTACACCGACCTTCCTAGCTTGAGTGCTGATTAATATTCCATTGCTAATATGTTTCGGATATTGGCTATTTTGTTTATAATACCTCTGAACCAAGTTTGTAATTCCAATTGAACGAAACAAAGGAACGTTTTTGTAATGCCAACAATATCAATGTGCTTCTATGACAACGTTAGTATTTCACATAATACTCGTATAATACTAGCTGTTTGGTTTTATTTGGTTAATGACGTAGCGATTATAATTACTCCTACATTTTTCTTCATCACTCCTGCCAATCTCTGTACTCATAAACCGACAACTTATAGTTTTAGCTATCGTAGAAGTGTTTGGGGCTTGGTTACCACTTTCAGTTTCGTCGGCAAGTCATAAAAAGGCTCCTCATTCAGGAGTACTGTAATCACATTATTATCATCACCATCTTCAACCCCAGAAAATCTACTACTGAATACAGCCTCATCCAGGGCTATCTATGTTCCACAGCGATTTTTTTGATATGGCATATATCCAACAACTTCCCAGAACCTCTAGGTCGTTCGTCTATCTTTGGGTCATCTGAACCTTCACATATAGTATACCTATACTTGCCGGTAATCTGGCGATCAAAAATAACCTTAACCCCGCCCCATTTTGGGTCCTTATAATCAAGTTATAGAACCTTAAGTTCTTTAGTTGCCACCACAACAAAAGTATAGATTTGAACAAAGGGAATTTCCTGTGTTACCATAACAGAATTATTCTATTGTCCCTTAGAGATTACCATAATATTCCTATTTCAACTGATCCCTTGTTTAATGACGTTATATTAGTATGTATAAGGGTAATAAATTTCTTTACGACCACTGTTTTACGCTTCCTCTATAAGACAGAATGTATTAATAATGAAAATTAGTTCACAGCTAAAATATATAATATTCAGGTTTGTTTTACAGGCGGGAATTATTAATTAGCTTTGGTCCGCTTTCAAACTAAACCATATTTTTAGTGTAATAATGGATAGAGATATAGGTAAACGATTCCCTGGTGGAAATTAACTGAAACTGTTGCTAATAAACAATTATTGAAATTGGATAGAAGGAGCACCTTGAAAAGTAATAAGTTTCCGGAAATTTCCAGCCATTAGATTCTCCGAACCTACTTAATAATTAGATCCATTATACCGGGTATATCAAGACCGCGACCGAAAACGACGCAGGGTGGTAGTTTTGGTGGCTATAGACACAATGCAACTAAAAATTTCGAAAAATAAGCGATAGATTATTTTTTATTTTTTTTTAAAAATCATTGTTTTTAGGTGGTAAGTCGTTAGTTTTTGCGAAAATAGTAATTTAAACCCTTAAGTATCATTGCGTCTTTAAAAATAAAAAGGTGTACATCATTATTTTGGAAAAAATATGTATTTATCACCCAAATATGACGATAAGTAAAAAAAATACCCATAAAAAAATGACGATTAATTTAGCGGAATTTTTAGTTGCATTGTGTCTGAAGTCACTAATACTACCACATGGCTTCGTTTTCGGTCGCAGTCTTGATATACCCTGTAGATTCGATTCCACGTCACTAGCTTAATAGATTTTTATTACGTAGGGCCGACTTTTTAATCGCCAGTTAATTTCAATTCGTCGAATAACATTACATTTTTATCTGACCATCGAAATATATGTCACAGATCTATGACAAAATATAAAATTATTTCGTCAATAACGAAGTGCCAAAAGTTGTAGGCCTCACAAACATTTATTGTTTCAGCGGGGATCGAACCCACGGCTTCTGATTTCAATGCTTCTCAACCAGCTACACCACAAAACCAAACAAATGTTTGTTCTTACATATCAATGTATTATCCGATTGAAATCTGAACACACACACACACACACACACAAATCTTATGTCTCAGGATGGCGAGCGCAGTGGAATGCCAAGCAATACTTTTTAATTAATGGTGTTTGGTTTTCTACTGTCCATGAGCGGTCTTATCGCTTACCATCAGGCGAACGGCATGCTCCTCTCGCCATTCAACGCAACAAAAAACACATTATCAACGTATGACGATAAGAATATTTTTACAATCGCTGCAACAAACCAAGTTCCCACATTGTGAATGCAAGTAATCCTTGCGTTTGACAGTCCTCTTGTCTTTTTGCTCTGTTTTAACATCATTGAGTGCGGACATGTTCTGAAGCGCTTTATTTTAACCCCTTGTAGTTTCAACAACCGAGCTTAATTGTTATCTTTGGCTTAAGATTGTTTATAGCGTTGTTTAGAGAGGTTTACTATTTTAAAGTTATGAACATTGAAACCTCAATTGGAAGTAACTTCTGTGAAACGTTTGAGTGACGCCTTGTATTGGAAAATATTTCGTGTGATAATTTTTTTTTAATATGCGAGCAGTGACATTTAAAAAAATGGATATAATTTTCTCCAGTATCTCGGTATTAACATGACGGTTATTTGAATTTCATATTCCAAACATTTTAAGATAAAAAAATAAGATAACCGGCTGTAAAAATGCAATATTTTAGCAACCTAAACATTACGCCGGCTAAAACAAAATCTCTTCGTTAGGATATACTTGAGTGAAAGACACTCTAAGCCTAGCTCAAGCGCTGTTTCACCTGTTAAACTACTTAGTAAACACATTACATGCTAGATTAGGACTTTGGGTACTTAGGACATCCCCGGGGACGAGTAACAGAGTTCATAACACGAGTAATGCCCCGGGCCACCGTTACAACTAAGTAGAATATCTCTAATCGCTGAAACTTGTACATTTCAAATCAACAGTTAGAATTTTCTTACGTCTATATCTATATCAGCCCATATACGTCCCACTGCTGGGCACGGGCCTACTCTACAATCGAGAGAATCGATTGAGAGTGGTTAGGCCATAGTCCACCACGCTGGCCTAGTGCGTGTGGCGTTTTTTTACGTATTTCTTATAAAATGCGACAATTTTTTGTAATATGAATTCCTTTTTATAATAAACGGATCTGAGGATAATTTGAAATGGCCACTGAAAACTAGTGTTGTATTTTGAATCGTGTCGTAATACACCAAAAATACTAATATTATAATTAACTTATTACTCGTACATGAAACTTATGGAACATTTTACTTTAAGAGTATTATATTTAAAAATATCTTTAATTATTGTTAAAGGTCAACATTGCTTATTATTTTTCTTTCTAAAGAACAATACCAACAACGCCTCGTCATGATAGTTAAATACAAAGAATACAAAGAACGAAAAACGCTTTAATGATTAGAGCCGTACTTAAAATTTTCATAAAAGCTATTGTTTTTTTTAAATATATAGTACCTAGAATGATTTTAGAAATAATAGATTTTAATAATTTTATAAAAACTAGCGCTTGGTGAAATTTTAATTAAAATATGGAACACAATATAAGTCAAAGATTTATATTATTACCAATTCTGCAAGCCAAGCTTCAAAAGGCCTAGTTTTGAAAATTAGCGAGTCTCTAAGAATATTACTGATGAAAGAAAAACTAGTGTTTTGTCCTCTACTTCGTGTCCCTTAATGAGTACAATAATAGGCTCAAATTCAACCCTTCCTTGGCAATCGATTACATATTTCACGCCCAATCGATTTCGTTCAAATTATTCACAGCTACGTGAACAACACGTCATGTCAGTTAACTCTGGACATCATTGTCATTAGCGTGATTCTGTGTCATTCCACCGCATTAGGCATTTACACATACATTACAAGGACGGCCAAAGACGACGTATCGAACTATTCCATGAATAATATAAAACGAAATCGGCGGGTTGAAACTGAAACTAGGGTAAACCAATCAAATATTTTACTTTTGAAAAGTTACTTCTAGAGTGGTAGTTGGTGCAATGTGCATATTCAATATATATATTTATTTCCGGACTCAAACTAGCTGATAACAACAAAATTAACTGGAAATACATTAATTCAAAAATAAATAGAAGAGCTAATGGCAACTTAGAAACTTAATTACCAACTCTGTGTAGACAATAATATCTAACCTACGAGTATCATTTGATCAAACACCAATTGTTTTGCTATTAAAATATATCCAACAATTTATTTGATATTGAATGCATAACAAAAAGCTTTATCTAAAGCCATCAACGCCATTGATAGCCCGATCATGATAACCCTATAAAGAATGAGCTCCTTAGCGTTGTTAGTATGACGAAAGGGTAAACAGATATTAAAGAAATAGCACTTAAACCTGACCTAACAACAGCAAAAAAGTAAATGAATACTTGGCCCGCCGGGTCACGCGTGGAAAGCGTAAATAACGTTACACAAGCGACACTCGCGTCGGTATGCTACATAATATGTTTTTTCCACGTCCAATAGTCGAGTGTGAGCACGGCTCAACAGAACGCATTAAGAGAATGGCACCATTTGCGGGGAATTTCATTAGTCATTCCGAGCGGTGGGTATCCATCATAGATTCCTTTCGCATCTCACGTACCGCGGATACTTCCGAGACAAATATGTCGGGGAATAGGGTTGAATTTTCAATTGGATGTTCATTAATTATTTGCCTCGAGTTTCATGATTGTTCGATCGTGTAAGGTAAATGGAACGGGTTAATGTATCGCCACGAGGTGTTTGTGAACGAAACCTTTAGAACTTGGCTCTAGTTGGATGTCGTTACACCTGTTTGTTAACTGAGTGTGAATTAATACTAAGCGTACATGTTTCTTGCATGGTTTGGAATGCTCTATTTGTTAATTTTGGTATACAAATAATCTGAAGTACTGCTCGCTCAAATTACTATCACAAGAACACTAAGGCGTATTTCCAACTCATCTACAATTTATTATCTGATTAATTATTTCAAAAAATATGTAAATATCACTATCTTCAATACAAAATGAAGACAGCTCACGTGTACATCCCCAAAGGGTTCTGAAAAAGTGCCACAGTCCACCGACCTTATTTACGTTCTAAATTGTAACAGAAGGAAACCTTTCACCATACCACATTCATATTCCAGTTGGAATAATCATGAAATTATCCACCCATAAACACAACATAAAAGTTTAAATGGACTCCATATGCCTGTGAAAACTACAGTACCTACAATATTTTTTATAAAACTCAATTTTATTATGCAGCTAATTATCAGAAATTAAACACTCCGCCCCAGGTCACATTGAACCGAGCTGTAATAAAGGAAAAAACGTTGCAAATCCGCGGATCAGAACACATCAAAAGGATTATATGCGAATGGATATGCTATTATTATTTTCATCCAAACAATTTTATCGTTGGTACTGGCGCGGCGTTTGTTCAATAATGTCTGGATTTTGGAGCTTCGGCCTGGATTGGTGAGGTCGTATTTTTTGCTCTTGCGACCTTCGATACCGCTTTTTGCTACGGTCCAATGATAAACTTCACTTTTGGAGTTCACGCTTGGCAATGGATTATCGAACAATATTTGTCTGAGTTGAAGAAACATTTCGGTGTTAAGTAATTAAACTTTTACATTGATTTTAGTATTGAAATCATTTGATAAACTAAATGTAATAAAGTTAACACTATCGTAATTATATGTTGCAAAGTTATAGTGCCTAGATAACAATACAGTAATGTACTCATCGACCTTTTGTATTTTGAGAGATAATTAACTTTCTATATGTGTTTGGATGTATAATCGATTGATAAATCAAACTAGATTCAATGGATTTCACGCAACATCGATCATTTATAGAGCAACATAGTCGCACTATTAGAGAAATTAGTATAATAATCATATGCAACATTAATCTCCACAGCTAGGTAGATAACGTGACCCCATTGATGCTGGTGAGCGATAAACCGGAGACAATGCCGGTAGCTGCTAACCACATAACTATAACAAAGGTGCCAAATCTTGATACAGAGATCGATAAATTAGTAACACTTCAACACAGCCTTGTCTTCGACGTAAACAATGGGGAAGTTCAGGTGGTTTCTCATAATGTTGAGATAGATGAAGTAAGGCAAAGGAAGTGAGGGAACCTTTTTACTTGCTACGGAAACAAAAACCGTAACATAAGGTTTGGATTTATATACGAGTATAACTGACGTCAAAGAAAAGGTTCAGGTATATTTAAAACTGACGTACCATCAGACTTTAAAACAATATGTTCGTCCTAGTGGTCACTTATTCTTTTAAACCTACGTCGAGAAGAAGCGAACAAATCAGCCAGCATAATTGTGAAAGATTCTTTACTGAGCAAAAAAAAGGAAATAGAACTTAATATAACAAAAAAATAATGTAAATAGTCTATAATTGAAAATGGTTAGAAACTAGTTCCTTACCGTGACTAAGACGATAGTTTCTGAAAGGCTTTGCATGAATCTATCTACAGCGTCGCCACAGCCTTTCTTGGGAAGAGCTCAATAATGCTCAAAAGCTAAAGCATGTCTTCGTTGTTCGCAAAGCTCTGAGGTATTTGTCTTTACTAATAACAATGTTCATTATTGAAATATGAAGACGAGACTAAATATGTATGGATTGGTGGTCAATCTGAGATTCTTTGCTGTTTGAAGCTACACTGACAACTGGAATTCCTTCCTCCCACTCACTTTCTCTCGTCGTGTTAATATCAGTAAGTTTTGTTGGTTTTTAATTTGAATTAGGCATTCTTTTCTTTTAGTTTCTATGTCTTATCACTTCTTTATTTTTCGCTCCTCCATCGATAACGTATCGATATTTGTAGGTAAAGTATCCCCAAATATGATCATGGGACGATCCCACTCCTTTAAATGTACCTATTGGTGTGTTTATAACAATTGAATTTTGCCCAATAAACGCGAAACAAATCGCCACTACACAAAACCCATAGCCTTAAATTTCCCAATCGGTTATCGCACAGTTAGTTAAATAAAGATTAAAATAAACGCAGCGTGTTTAATGAACACGTGGCAATTCACAAAGCAAGCTCATTATCGACTATCACTGGAGGCGCTCGCCCGGCAGTTATTTGATGTTGCAATGTTTGATTGTTAAACGGAATTACCTATGTACTCAATGATTTGGTATTACATTTTTATGATCGAGATTCGAAGTGGGTAAAAGTAGTTCGAGTGGTTGCCGCTAGATGTCATTGTTTTGATTTTAGATTTTTTGAACTTCTAATAAAATATACCTTTATTTTTTATTGTTAGATTGCTTCTGCGTATGCCGTAAGTAGTTTAGGGCATCAATAACAATAATTTATTACTTAAGAAGATATAAAAGAACTACGTTTAGTAGCAAAAATACCGTTTATAACAACTTAGCCGTTGTGTGTGCATTGTGATCCTCCGATTTCGTGGAACATTGAAATGTTATACGAGGATGATAAAACATCGTTGGAAAAACATTAACATTCCGACTCGAACCCAGCACATACCCCAGCCTAAAAATACAATCATAGAGACCGTTATTTTACCACTGAAACGTACTAGATAGTCTGTCCCTCGTTCTTAGAATTCAACAGAATTTAATTATATGACCCAACTAAATTTATTTGAACTTAAACGATTCGGCATTGTAACTGGAAACGGCTTTTGATTAATGGTACTTATTTTATTCTGTGAATTGCAATTGATAAATTGTGTTTATTACAATCCAGTAATCTCGGAGTAAAAGTTACATGTTTATAACACTATTAATTAATAAAATTATCCAAGTTTTCAACGGTAACGTTTTAAGGTATTTACTTATTTTCTTCATTACAGAGAACATTCATCTATAATTGAAATCAAGATATCAAAAAATATTTTTGTACAATTTAATATGATATTTCAAATCCACAATAAACACCTTTTAAAAACAATACATTTAAATACCAGAGACAATTAAACAAAAACACAAAGGACTACTAAATACTTCTCAGCAAAACACAAGCAATTTACCTTCAAAAATGTACAATAACAAGCTTAAAGCATCTTTCCGCAACATTAACAGGTTATCGTTTTACCGCATCCGATAACGTTGGCAACATCCGAGTATCATTCACGAAATCCTACGGCGGGGTTGCCAGGGAAAGCAATAAAAATCCCGGTAATCCATACAGAGCTTTATGGAAGAGGCTACGTTGGTTTTTACTCGACTTTGTCGCGTTCAACGTTCAGCTGTAATGTTGCTAATGCCGCCAACTGAGGTAAAGAGTGTAGAGAGAGACGTTTCTTTGTTTTCTATGCAATGGATATTAATTTTTTTAAGTCTGTCTGTTATCAACAATAATTGAACTAGACTGTGACTATGTAAACCACTGCTCCAGGATGTATGCTCCGCCATGAACGTGCAGCAGCGGTCGTGTTCTGTATGATGTTTTATTACTAACATTAGAATTAAGTTTTTTTTTGTTTTTACTAACACAATGTGTCTATGTAACTTAAAATGCCAATAAATAAATAAAAAATAAAGATACATACATATTCATCACGCCTTTTTCCAGAAGATATAAGCAGAGGTGCTACCAGGACACCCACATGGTTTGAAACCGAGTCCAGTCCCTATGAGTATTTGTGATTGGCATAGCGATTGGCCCTATCAGCGGAAACTGTACCTATTAAATACCTACGTATATAAAATCCCAAACGCTTTGCCGTCCTTTGAGAATAGAGTTTGAAATAAAATGGAAGTATTATACAGCCTCTATCTGATACGTATTAATCGACAAATGAATATTATTCAACTAGAGATCATTACCAGAAATTCAATCTTCTCGTAGAGTTTTGCGATGTGGACTAAGCCCAGCTTAACGTGATCACTAATGTATTATCAAATTACTTTCTATAATATATGAAACAAAGTATTGTTCATTAAAAAGACACAGTTTTGGTTGAAAATGTGCAAATAATCTCGGGAACGCGTGACTATTTCAATGGATTATACGAAAATAACTAGTTTCATTCATTCACTCCCCTTTTACTTTTGAATAGGAATAATATAAAATATAACTTTCTATTCATGATTTTAGGTATTTAGCTGAATTTAATAGAGTATAATATAACATTAACAAATAATTGGACTTGTGAATACCAATAACACCAAAAACATTTTCGTGTAAAATGTTGCCAAGACGAGACCATATGACTCGCACTATCAAAAAGTTATCAGATCTCATATAGAGCTAAGCTTTTTACTCTACAAGGCCTAACTTCACAAACTATATACCTCAGTCCAAACATTTGTCTTGGCCAATTCGCTACATTCACATAGGTGTAAAAATTATTGTTCATTAGGTGGAAAAATTATCACTTACCTGTTATACAATAGTTCTTGTAGTAACGAAACGACCAAGCTACATATTTTGACTAAGCTATGGAGTTTGTGAAGTTAGGCCTTGGAGAGTGAGGGCGTGAAGAGTAAGTAAACTTGGCTACATAAAATTTTATAACGTTTTGATAATGCGAGAATTTTGTATAAGAAGTAATAAATAACTTTAATTGGGTTCAAAAAAATGACAAAGCGAGTCGAGAAAAGGTAAGGTCCCTGCGCTTCGCTTGGCTCGTCTTGGCGGGGGCACGGTAGATGCAATATTCAAAATTCAAACTAACATAACATGAATATTATTGGTACAAAGCAAACATAATCAAGAGGAACAATAATACAACGGTTTCAATCAGATACCGCGGTTGCCTAGGGATATATTCTGAAACACAAATAGAAAAAAATACCTTATACAGGGTATATCAAGACCGCGACCGAAAACGAAGCCAGGAGATAGTATTAGTGATATAAAACACAATGCAAGTAAAAATTTTACAAAAAAAATCGTCAATTTTTTTTTTGTTTTTTTTTCATATCATCGTATTTGAGTGATTAATACATAGTTTTTCTAAAATAATGACGTACATCGCTTAATTTTTAAACACGCAATGATTCGTAAGGGTTTAAATTACTATTTTTGCAAAAACTAGGTATTTGCCGCTCAAAAACGACGACTTTTAAAAAATTTTAAAAAAAAATCCGTCGCTTATTTTGCAAAATTTTTAGTTGCATTGTGTCTGTAGCCGCTAAAACTACCACCTGGCTTCGTTTTCGGTCGCGGTCTTGATATACCCTGTATAATAGTAGTTTCCATCGGCTGTGAAACGTGAAGAGGAAGTTTCACTTATCCGGCAATTCTTTTGGTATTATTTTGCCTGTCGGAAAATCATGAAATTTCTAGAAATTGATAATTTCCCGTAAGTTTTGACGATAGGCAACATAGGTACATATTTTATTGACTAGCATCTCAAACCAAAAGAAATTCACTTCTGCACCTCAGGCCTTATGAAAAAAAAAACACAAACCTATTAGAAGCGGCCTGTATGCAGCAACTTCCTGCTTTATTGCATCATCTCACCTTAATATACAGATTTATAAACATATCTGACCCGGTGGCCAAAAGAGGAAACTAATGACGCCTGACATTACGCCAACATTATACCCATGTACTTTCTTTCAAATTGCCAGGTGTTTAACGTCAAGTCCAACACCAAATGCGATAACAGCGACTCTCTCACCGGGTCAGATATGTTTGTCTTACGGTACGTCCAATACTACACTGCCAGTGCGCACACATTCCATTTTTAAAAACCCAAAACAAAACACTAAAAGCAAACAACATCAAAATAATCCAGGGTTGCCACCGCAAACTAACGCCAGCCGATCCCTATCCAAACAGCGCTCTAAATCACAACGCGCATCACTCATCCCTGATTCGTATTATGTAGTGCTGAATTATCTGACCATCAATCACAGCGATGAGATAGCGTGGATATCGCATTGTTTCCCGACTCCCGCACACTACGCCGAGAGCTGTGCATTTCATTATGGAATGTCTACATTAACTTGTGATGGGATTTTCGTTGAGGATGTGAAACAAATCGGATTGGAGTTGCCTGTACCATTGGCATTAAAAAACAATTTATTAAAGTTCTATCTGTATATCATTAGGGAGAAATTGCCCTAATTCTCCAAACTTATTTCAGATACAAGATGTAAAAATTGCTCCGTCAGTCAAATGAAACGAGTTTACGAACCGTGAGGACCTGAATTCACCGCACCCAGACAAATGTTTGTCTGGACCACAGATATGTATTTGTCTCGGCTCTAGACGTGTGATATTTTACAGAAAGTAGAATGGTAATTTGAATTACTATATATTAAGGCCTTATTGATAGACAATTTTAAAACCTTAAAATAGGTTATCCAATGTTTTGTCCCTTTCGAACGACTTTTGAATTCAGTTTGAGCAAAGAAGACAAAACATTTGATCACTAAAGTTGATTTAACACTGTCTATGAATAGGACCGTCACTGGTATAATTTAACTTATATTGAGTAATGCTCGTTACATCTGTGTAACTTTAATGTAGTGCTAGAATTATATAAAAACTGAAAACGTAAATTACAGTGCGAATGTATGGACATCCGCATTTATTGTAATTCGTTCGGTAAATAATATTGCCGCTGTACTAAAATCTTAAAAGCAATAATAATTAAAATAATTATATTCGCACAACTTCACTAAGGCAATTGTCTATAATGACTAACGTAAAGTACTAGAGAAGTTACGTCGTATTAAAAATACACTGAATGATAAATGTGGACTACATTTATTGTAGCAAAATATATGAGGTGATTTTTCTTACAAAAACTGTATTCCCTTTTTTTCATACTTATACTATATGATCGCTAAAAATCATACACTTTTGAATAATATCGTTTGAAACAAATATGTCATTTTTTATGTTTTCCTTTGCAAGCTGTACCAAAAACTTAAAAATAATCAGCCGCATTTATTTTCCCGAAAACAAAGAGTTCGTAATTGCTCCCCGGACTAAATGGAGGCCCAGTTATACCATCCCTCACTACCTTTTTTCTGGCAATTGGCATTGATACACAGAGCCTAATCGCACCTTCCACTCTACGTGTATTCCTAATAGCTAGACACCAGCTCAAATCCCCCACACATCTCTATAAATACGAAACAACCGGCATTATCCCGACGATTCCCTCACCAAACTGCATGCAATCCAAACACTCATGTTTTTCAGGCCCATATTATTGTACCCTCCATTACAGAGCAGACGGGCCCGGTTTTTGCCCCTCTTATCTATATAAATCTTTGTAAGTGGGTCGTTAGTCGCTTTGGTCAATGTCTAGCTCTTGTGGGAGCATTTTTTATTCATCGCTTTTGTTGTGAAGTTGCTATTGGATTCGGGAACTGCGGTCGGGAAGCTGGGACTGTTTAATTTCTAATTCATTAGCCGTAATTTGTTTTTGGCCGATTTATTCGTTTGTTTCGGGTGTAGCTCGGATTGGATTGGAGTTTTGCCGAGGATATTTAGTTTTTTTTTAAGTTTGTAACGAGTAAATGTGTTGTTTCTATGTATTTGCCTCAAAAGGTGAAACAAATATTGAGTCTAATACCGTAGCTTTTTTTATTATCTTATTTATTTAGGGACTTTTGCCCAACTAAGGCATGTCAGTCCCATCGTACCATAAACAATAATAATCACATAAATAAAATACCGTAGTTAATAGCACAGCATAATACAGTAAAATAAAATGGCAAAAATACCGCGTAATAATGCGCGCGTGTTTAATAATTGAAGCTCTTATCGTGTTACGATGCTGTCATGTCGGAATAAAACACTCGGCATCACACGTCCCATATTACTTTAAATTCAGTTTTTGAATTGTATTTCCTGATTTCGCTGTGGGAGCTTCGCCACCGCTGACGAAACACATAATCTCCGCCCGTGCATGATGCATGAGCCAGACGTTGATAAATAAAAACTATTAGCACGGTGACGATGTTTCATATCGTGTATTCGGATGCTTAATCAAATTAATGTTTATGCCAATAAAGCTTATTACAATTTAAATTACTTGTATTAAAATATTTTGTTGATTAAATATAGTTTTTGGTTGTAGCTCTTGTAGCGAACATGAGCTATGAAATATCAAAATATTCATTTTGGTAAGTTTGTAAATTTGGAAATAATCATTTACTTGGCATGAGGTTGCCATTAGGTCACTACGCCATACTTGATATAAGGTTTGTATCATGCTCGGCAAGAACCGATGAGATGGGTGGTCTTAAATACATACCATTGATTAATCAGGGTCACGAAAATAAATTCTGTCATCCGAACAATAAACATACTCATAAATCAAAGTTATTTTATGATTTAACAGAAACTCTTCTGAGGTAAATGTGTCTCAAACAAGAAAAAAACGCCAATTCACAAATTATACTGTGTAAAAATAAATAGTTGTTTCAAAAATACGAAATGAAATGGTCTGAATGAAGTGAGCGGGCGGGCGACGCATTTAATGCACTTTACAACATCTCGGGCTCTGAAATAAGAGATGTAAACTGTGAAAAAGTACTCGAGAAACTCAGTGGGAACACATTCAGAGAACTTACTGAAAGAACTGACCTGTATACGAACAAAATAAGAAACATGAACTTAGTACTGACATGAATATTCCCTCGAAGATTTACTTCGGTGTCAACTTTAAATAAAATACAAGAAAATGAGAAGATGGATTACTCTGCAGAAAAAAATTGCTAGAAAACTATGTACTTTGAAATAAAAACTAGTGTGTTTAAGCTATATTTTTACTTCTTTTATTATGGCAGCATAAACTCACGCCTTTTTCCTAGAAGGGATAGGCAGAGGTTCTTCTGGCAGTAACCAGGACACTCACGGTTCGCCTTGTTTTTTCCGTCCCATGATGTGATAGGGGGCGAGCCTATCGCCATATCGGGCATAAGTTCGTTACTCCGGGCTGAAATTGAATAGAAAAATCCAATATCACTTTGTCCGACCCGGGATTCGAACCCAAGACCTCAGCATGTATATTTTATTATGTGCGTTTCAATTATATGTGAATTATTACAATTTACTGGATTTTCATATAAAGTTGCGAGGAATACCATGCAATGCATGAGGCTCGCGCTGGGCCGAAGAATGGTATGACGGACAGGAGGCCTTTACCCAGCAGATAATTGATCAAAACAAATTAGACAGCTAGTTTTCATTATGTATGACTAAGGGTTCAGATAATATAGTATGCTTTAGATAACCGTCAACTCAAATAAAATAAACTACTGGCGGATCAAAGCCAATGTCTTAGGTTAACAAAAGAATCATAGTTCGTGGAAAAACCAAGTCTCAAACGGTAACACAGTTTGCGAAGCACCCCACAGATATGGCTCTAGAACACTTGTCGCAACTTCCTAACAAGTATTATTTGTCGTCGAACATTAAACCTAGAATTGTGGAAACTTCCACGCTCCTTGGTCGCAACTTTGTGACTTTGAATGTTAAATTGCCGGTATTAACAGACGTGTGGCGTAAAAATAGATTGAGGTAAAACTTTTCGGTACAGTTGGTGAAATAAGCGGATTATGAAAGGACGCTTTCAACAACGGAGTTAAGCAAACAAAATTGTGGCGTCTGTTTTGAATTAATATATTTTTCCTCGTGGTATATTTTATACGATACCATGCTTATATTAATCCGGCTATGTTTTTTGCTTTATAAATAAATACACAAAACTGTCTTATATTGCAGAAACAACGAAAATAAGTCCCCGATTCTGAAGTTATTGTAGAATTAATAATACAAACATTTCTTATCGTTGCGGAATTTTAATTTTGCAGTCTTATAAACTATGCAGTCCGTCATAGCTTCATATACGTGGATACATCAACAAATAAATAGCTTTCGAAACTCCTTACAAGACTAGTACGAGGAATTGGCAAAACCTCACAAAGACCTAAAATTCAAAGTTACTTCAAGGAAATATTCGAATTAATCGGTGGAACATTTCATAAACGATCTAGTTTCGTATTTTTCCAAGTTGGAACGTCTTGACGAAACGAGACCGATTACTTCAATTCTTGGAATACGAATTCAAAATTTTCTTTCAGTGGGAAAACAAGCTTCTAAGGGGATTAAGCTTTTGCCAAGTAATGGAATGTTATAGTTTATCCATTTTATAAAGAAATTGTTATCTATAATATGAATAGGTTGACTCAGTCGTCAAGTCCAAATTAACAAAACATAATCTAACATAACCATAAACATCATCTCATTTTCAACTTCTTTATTTAGTCATCTAACAATCCAGATACTTAATACTACAAATAAATAACTTGACGTCAATGACAATATTTTTTTGTAAAGTTTATATGTAATATTTGTTATTATGTAAGAGCATTATAAGAAGAGGTCCACGTGGAACCAACGCGTGGGTGATTCAAACAAAACAACAACAAAATAACAAACGACCAACCTCCAAGATATATCCTCCCACACTACACATTTAACAGCACTCTATAAAAACTAAAAAAACGATCAAAGATTATTAAAGAGTGCTGTCAACGTAAATGCTGACATATTACAGCGCTCAAAGGACGAAATTTCTATAGCAGACGCGTCTGTAATTACTATTCTAAATAATTATAGTACGCATAGTCCTTACCCGTATACAGAAAAAGTTCTCACTACACCGTAAAATAATGTCCGCGTCTAATGTCCTTTCATTTTTTATTGGAACATAGTTCCTTATTTTTATTTTAGCGAAGATTCATACTTTTTGTATACAATAATTGTATTTTATTTGTATCAATATTTATTATTTCGAGAATTAAGCGCTCTGATCGATCAGATCGAAAACAAAGGAATTTATTCGATTTAAGTGAGCACGGCGAACATTACTTCTGGTTAGCCGCAGTGGCTAATTTACTACCACTTAGAACTTCTAAAGAGATAACTACAATTCCTAATACATTACAGTGATCTTGTCTTAAAATTGTTTTCTACTCTGCCAACAACTGGATCTGCCACCTTTACTCGATAAATATAAAAAAGAAAAAATCAAAAATAAAATATTCCAAGCAATTTTGCAGGCAGTAAATTCACTTTCAATAAAACTGTAATAATATATCCATCATATTTCCATTTTGTAGGGTAAACACACCACGCGGCGTCACTGTGTGACAAGGGTAAAAGTCTACACGTTGACACCGCGCGGTCTGACACTTCGTTTTGACAACTGACAGCGACAGACAAACATGGCCGACTATTAAGTCATCTTGTAGATTATTTATCTATTTGTCATTTACATTGCAAGTGAACTGTGGGCATTCTTTCGTCGTGGGTCGGGCTGAGGTGAAATTTAATGAAGGTCAAACTGACACACAAAAATGTTATTGCACTTTTGGTAAATTATGCTAATACAACGATAATGTATTTTCGTAGAATAATGAATGATTAGGCGTTTGAAATTTTTAATATTTCTGGAATATTATTCGAATTGATTTTTATGGCACAAGCGTAGAAAAATAGCGAAATTACAAGATTAAAAAGGAGGAGGATCGAATAGTCCATTATGCAATTGGCAATATTACAATAAACCTGACCAATCGATCCAATCAAGCAGCCAATCAATTTTGTAATCATATTTAATCTCAAAATGTAAATCAGTTGCGCCATCAAACAGCTACTAACATTTTAACGCTAGTACTAAAGATAAATCGACAAAATAGTCTATTTGTACCAGATCATATACAAAATGTAGTTATTATAATAGGGTTCCAGATTGATGACGTCGGAAATACAAATTTACGTATTGTATTCAAAATTAGCTAAATAGTCTATTTAGGTCGATGTCTATTTTGAACGAAATAGGCCATTGCGATACAGATCAGTTCCGAATTAAACTCCACTCCAAATCTAAATTAATCCTAAAAGTTCTTTGACCAGGCTGTATGGCTTAATTAGGGCTAAATATACACCCACTATCGATATTGTAATGCTGGGGGTCCATTAAGGGCGTAGTATCGCGCTGAAGTGCAGTTATTTTGGAAATTTCATGCATTTAATACAACTTGCTTTTAGTGATTTCTGTTCTGTGGTACTACCGGACTTTTCTGGCTAATTGGTGGCCAATATAGTACGTCAGGCGTGTGAACTTCCAAACCACGAGTGAAAATCTGCGTTTAGGTAAATTATCTGGTCGAGATGCGACTGCGACGCGATTTGAATAGAACTTTAGAGCTGTTTTTACTGTTTCCGCAATTTAAAGAAAACTGCAGGCCACTTTAGGTAACTTTTTTATGCCCCACACTTTGGTAACTGCAAGTCGTTTAAGTACATTCTGTATAGCGGTTTACACACGCATTTAAAATACCTATTCTGAAATACCTACTCCCAGCGCGTCAAACACTTTACAGCTTTCAAAAATATTCATCCGCACGGATATTGAATCCGCAACTATCGGAGCTGAAAACCAAATTCCTAGCTGCTGCGCATTAAAAGGGAAGATAGCACACTCATTTTAAATAACTTTCAGTTAATATTTTTCTCCAAAACAAAATTTATGCCAAAATATTAATATCCGAATATTACAAGATCAACGCATATCTTATGAAAAGGAAGTAAACAGTAACTAGAAAAAAGAACGAAATAATAGGAGTTGAACACAAACAATATCCAATAATGTTCGCTTAATAACAAGTTGGTGTATAAATATATGTATACTCGTTTTGTTTACCGAAGGCTCATTTTGTCGGAAGTTTGTTCAAATATGGGCGAACTTCAGTGAACTTGGCAACCAGACTCAACTAGTAGAATGTACAGCGAACGCTGTGTATTACAGAATTAATTACTCGTTTCAAATAATTACTTACTGCCGAATGGGATGTTCGGCTGGAATGGAGGAAACTTTCATCATTAGCGATGTTTGGAAAAGATTACGTTCGGTGATTATATTGTCGTAAAACTAATGCTATTATGTAATACACGTTACTTACCTGATTACAGTGATGCCAAAATTAAGGTTATGAATTCCTCAAATGATCTATGCGTAGGCCCGTATCTCATTGCCTCATATTTATCACATTAAAATGAAAGTAAATGAAAGAATATATTTTGGTGCTACAGCAAGCGTTCCTAGGAGTTTATCTTGCTGATTAGCTTTAGTTGTTGCCTAAAGTGAGTATGCGGAAACCATTTCAATCATGAGGTATGTATACAGAGTGTAGATTTCTAAAGCATTTGTATCAGTTGTCGCAACCTTAATGCTTTTATCGACTACGTTATCATTTCATACACCTATTACTCCTTATCCCGTACATAAGTCAACCGAATTGTTGAGCAATGTAAATAAGCCATAATACATATGACAGCCACCATAAAGTTAAATTCAGAACCTAGGTTTTTGTAAGGCACCCGAATCATAACATCTGCATACCGCTTGACGACTGAAAAGCCGATGACACCAGTTTTCCGGCCTCCCCCGAGTTACGGAAAGGGGAGCTTAATAGTTTTCCTCTCGTTAAAAACGCTGTATTTATCTGTTCTCTTTGATCTCGTTAACTATCTGCTCTTTTATACAGATGTAAGATATTACTGGAGATCATCTGCCGCTAGTATATGACATTAGATGCTTTGCAGAAATTCAATTAAACCATATTTGGATTCAAAATTCATATATTGCTTTCATTTCACAGATATTCTCTGAGATTTTTTTTTTTTCAATATTTAACTTATTATCAGATGCAGGGTAGTCACAAGGAATCCAACATTAAAAATTGTTCAATTTAATATAGCTCAATGAGAGGAACCCTTGCCGAAGCAGCTTTTGTTATTGTTTTTATTTATTCTTCTTATTATTTTTATCTATAGTATTCCACTGCTGATAAAAGTCTCCCTCAACTTTTTCCACTTATCCCTATCCTCAAAATATATTAAAAGTATATTTTTCCATCTGTTCTCTCTCTGTTTTAAAATTCCTTATTAAACCAAAAACCCCATCACTCACCAATAATCTTCTCACACTCAAAATGGAATTAAGATGAATACTTAAATCGCTATAAATCTGTAGCGTTGCGTCTAGAAGCGATGGCGCCCCGGGGAGCCGGTGTTCAGGGGTAAATGATCGCAGCGAACAACTCCTAACAACTCCATATGCAACGCCAATAAATTACTGCTCGACTGATGCTGGACTGACGAATGCTCTGTGTTGATCTTGTTTTAAAATAAGTATGCTTTTAGTTGTCTGACTGATGTAACGAAGTAAGAATATTTATCCGTTGCCAATCAACACTCTTTCTGAACGGTATGGTATAAGTTACAGGGTGGACAATTTGCCAAGCCCAATAATAAAAAGATGAGTGATATATGGACGGGACTGTTGCTCTAGTCAGCGTTCTAGTTACTGTCTGCCGTCTGTAGTAACATCAGAAGTCAATGTCCTGTCTTAAATCTATGTACGTAAAATTTGACAAAATATAAATAGAATTATCCTTATGTTTTATTTGTTTTTATTTGTAACGGCTTCATCAACTTTACACCAACACAGGAACTTAGTACCACAATCCCCATTTAAACCACAGAGCATACGACCCAAATCCCAGACATGCACAGGAAGAGTCACAAAAACAATATCATGTTGCAAGTGGCGCAACTTCGCATTGTTCGGCACTGATACCAACGCTGATTGCAATTTCATAACTAAAAGAGTACACATCATTCAACTTATCAACTTTACACCAAGGTAAGAATTTAGTCTGTAATCCCCACTTAAGCCACAGCGCATACGACCCAAATCCCAGACATGCACAGAAAGAGTCACAAAAACAATATCATGTTGCTACTGGCGTTACTTCGCATTGTTCGGCACAGATACCAAAGCTGTTTGCAGTTTTGACAGGCGATTACAGGCCCGTAAATCCCCGGTGTTCCGTTTGCATTGTTTTCTGTTAGCGCTGTGCCATTGCCTCATTTTAATCCGTCTATATTAACACATATCTCGTCTATCTGGTCTATATTGTCCAGTTGATGGTGAGGCAGTTGGGACAGGTATATAAGAGTATACGCATGTCTAATAAAATACTAACGGTACTTAATCTATTTGCAACATAAGCGAAAAATCATTCAAGTCCTTTGTTGCACTGTCATGACAAAGTGACAACAGTGTACCTGATGACTGCTTAGGTGGCGTAATTGTACTGCATTACGATTATAAAGCTGAGTTCTCGGGTTCGAAACCCGGGTCCGGCAAAGTGATATTGGATATTTCTATTCATTATCAGCCCGGAGTCAGGAATTTGTGCCCGATATGGCGACAGGTTCGCCTCCTATCACATCGTGAGATGGAACATACCTACAAGGTGTATGTGGGAGTCCTGGTAGCATCTCTGTCTACCCTTCCCTGCCTGCCCTTCTGGGAAAAAGGCGTGAGTTTATATATGTATGTATGTGCACCTGATGGTAAATGCTGTGCTGTTCAAATAAAGCATCCACGAGCATGAGGGGGTTATTTTCCACCGGTCTACATAATTACGTCAGTCTCTTATAACCCCCTATATAAAGAGGCCTTAACCTCTGCCGATTTGTTCACCCCACAGGTACAATCACGACACTCAGCTGAGAAACGAATTACTCCCTTACAAAATTCACAGGTAATTAAAAAAAATTTAAAGAGGCTAAACACGAAACGCAACTTTTAAGTGGGTCTCCATGGCAGATTATCAACCATAATGCATGGTGAATGCCATCCGGATGGATTATTAAAACTTTTATTTTAATTTAATATAAACTATATCTATATCAGCCCATATACGTCCCACTGCAGGGCACGGGCCTACTCTACAATCGAGAGAATCAATTAAGAGTGGTTAGGCCATATAGTCCACCACGCTGGCCTAGTGCGGGTTGGCGGACTTACATACCGTAGAAATTCTTTAAAATCGTTACGGTATGCAGGTTTCCTCACGATGTTTTCCTTCACCGTTAAAGTGCGTGGTGATTGACTATCAATACACACATAACTCCGAAAAGTCAGAGGTGTGCCCTAGGATTTGAACCCGCGACCACCGTGAACATGTAGGCAGCCGCGTCTGGTCCGTTACCAACAGGCCACCATGCACTTATTTAATATTAACCATATTAATATAAACTAGATCATTGAAATCAAAATTATCCACAAATTATTGTTATCACAAGGTAAATGGTTCCATTGTTATTAAACTGTCACAATAAACAAACCTTGATTAATGTATCGTGATATCACAATACCACATTTTGAATTTAACCAATCATACGAGTACTTAATTAGTTTAATTCACATAGTTAGAATAACTTAATGGCTTTTGATAGCGAATTTGAACGGGACTTTATTTTGGTAATCATATTTTAATTCCAGCCTTGTTATCCTTAATTGGATAGTTTTCATACAATCCTTCTCACTTACTTGCTGACGTGTATCATGGTTTCTACCATGTTGAGCAGTGATTTCTGTTATGATAATGCCACCGGCCGTGTGACGTCATCTATATGTTTTTTTCCATCTTCAATTTTACTTAGCCGTTGTAGTAAAGGATTATAATTAGAAAGCGCTAAAATATAATTGACGCCAACTAATTAGACCCCATCAAAAGTCCATTAAATAATGTGGATAGAATGTATAGCATTATAAAATTCTTTGCCTACTATGTGATAACATATTTATTTCTAAATGTCCACGAACCCTCCATATACAAAATTAAAGTGAACATATCCATAGACATTTCATACTTTTTTTTTAAAGAACATATTTGGAATATTCAAATCCGACCTGATAGCGCCACCGTTCGTAGCTATAAGAGCACGTCATAGTTACACACGCAAAAGCATCGCAGTTCAAATTCATTTCTCGCTCTCTCTCTCTCTCTCTCTTCAGCCATAGGAAGACCACATGAACATAGGCCTCCATGGATCTCTACATCGACCTATGTCTATCTGGATCCAATTAAACCAGCATAATTATATCGACTAGATATTATTACGTGTTAGTATAAAAAAACTTACGCTTCTTGTTGAACCCCACTATATTGTACCCCACAGCTATCCCATAGGATTCCACAGTAAAGTTGATTTATAAAAATATTTTTAGATTGAACCTGCGTGAAGTCCTCGTTACGTAACACACGTTTAGCGGTTCAGGAGATCGTTAACGTAATCCCCGCTCGCTGGCACACGGCTTTTTTTACATTACTGTGGCATTCCAAGTTGACTCTGGGGGCCCACTTTGAAAATTACGATATTTTTTTACTCGTTATTTTTTTTAATATTATAGGTGGCAAACGACCATATATATTTTATTTATTTCCTTATATCCTTTACTGTACACCGAATTAAAATATAATAATTAACTTAACAATAAAACAATCTTAGTGTTGAGGTTTCAAAACCAAGTTTCTGGCACGAAAGGCTACATTTGTGTTTTTATAGTACCTAATACTATTTAGGAGATCTGGTTAAAAATATGTCGTGGATTGTATACAAAATAATGTTTATCGAAATATGCCGAAGAACAGAATAATTTTTTTTTGTTAGATCACAAAATTCGAACTATTTTTTCAAATAATATAACGACTGACTGTCCGTATGTCGTGTAAAAAGCAGACAAAGCACATTGCTTGGCATAGAAATCGAAGCTAGGACATCAAGATTCTCAGACCATGCTAGCACAAAACCAATAAATTTTATATACACGTCTCTGGAAATAAATCTTACTTCATTATCTCAAAGGAAAAGTTTTCCGAAAATTAAAACATTTTCTCCAACATTTCAGAGTAAGCCTTCGGTACATGCGTATATGATACGTCGTGATACGTACAGCAAAAATGTAATTTACGTAAAGATATTTAATAATTCAAGGAATCTTCTCTGAGCGATATAAGTTGAGTGGATAACGTGTCTTCAGGTCGTTGACATCCGAGCTTCGGCTTTGATATCGCTTTAATTTAGCTGTTTAGCCTTTTAAGGGCTGACAAATCGCGAAAACGTATGTGAATTTGTCAATAAACATACGGAAGTAGTTTACAAGGTGTTTTTGTCTTATTTCTTTTTTCCGATATATGGAATGTTAAATGCGTACCCAGTTATTATGGAATGAGCTAGTCATAATTTGTTAATCATACATTTTGTAAATGCGCTTATAACCATGTTAAAAATAAATAAATAATAAAATAAGATTTCAATAATTTCGAACAGAAGAAATCAAATCGACAGCCTCCGTGGCGCAGTTGGTTAGACGCCGCCTGTGAAACGAGAGGCCGCGGGTTCGATCTCCGCACCGAAACAAATATTTGTGTGATCCACAGGTATTTGTTTCGGGTCTGGGTGTTTGTGAGACCGAAAAGTCTCTCGTAGCTTCTGATACCCACGACACAAGACTCGATCTTAGTGTGGGGTCAGGACTATGTATGTGACTGTTGGGTGTATTTATTATTTAAATTAATTCCAGAATCAGTATAATTCCAGATTATATTCCAGAATCCGTATTTTTACCCGGCATGGCGATGCAATCGCTCCTACCACTACTTGAAACAGAAATTGGCTGTGGTTGCTACTCGAGGCAGAAATACTGCCGTGAGCTGATGTAATGTATGGGTATAATTTTGTATGCAAGAGCAAATACACATTAATTCTCTTAATATTATAAGTTTTGAAAACCGACGTTATTCACTTATTATCAATTAAGATGCTTGCCTGTTTGATTAGTTTCACCTGGAGGATAATCACCACAAGACCACCTTCCATTCTTCATACCGAATAACCAGAACCTTATCTACGTTATCCATGCCTAATATGTTGTAAGCGTACATTCACACAACAATCACATCCACACGGGGATTCTCGTGCATAAAATTACTGGATGTGCACGTGAATGCAAACTTAAATACTAAATCAAAATCAACGTAGCACACTTCGCGACCTAAGTCTAATGCGATTTAGCGCAAGTTGACGTGACGAGCGCACGTTGTCGAAATAGTTAAATTCATATCGTTAATGTAAGCACAAGTGAAGCGCAGCGGGAACTTGGAATATTTTACATTGTGTAAGTTGGCTTGTTTCACACTTGATTTTGCGGAACTGGCGGCACAGATATTTAAAGGCACTAAAAAGGTGTTGTATAAAATATTTATAAGTCGAATTGTGTTAATACTTAGCAATGAATACTACAGTTAGGTAAAGAAAAATCTGCTGCTTTTTTTTTCCTACTAAGCTACACATACTTTTATTTGAGATCGTCGGAATAAAATTTTGTGCGTATCTCAAAAGGATATTAGATTTCTATGTATTGATGATAGGGTAGCAAAACCAAGTTTTACATATTACACACAGACCCGTTAAACGACATAGACATATTCATCAATATCAGGATTGAATCCGCAATATTTTAGCGCAGAGCGTCAGCTGTTAAGCCACTGCAGCAATCGTATTTGCACGTAACTCCAGTGCTTTAAAACTTGCGTGTTACCAACTTCCCCACGAGTTTGCGAACTAAGAAAGTATTTTATAATATTATTCAAAATGTAGCGGAATATAAAAATACCAAAGTCTGCTTCAAGTTTTATTGAAATCTTATTTCCGACCACGGTTTCGCCCGAGTGAATTTAGATCCTTTGATCATGATGTACGGTTTACACTGCATATTATACCTGGGGTAAAACCAAACGATATTAACCTGTGGAACTTAACCAGTCAGCACCTTGAATATTAGAAACCTAGTAATTATTGAGTACCTAACAGACTACCCGACTGCTAAAGGATAAAAAGTATGCCATGGATTTTCTGTAAACTTTTAATTTAAATCAAATTAAAAGTTCATGAGTTATTACACGACGAACATCTTACCAAACTTCCACGTTTGTAATATAAGTAGGATACAATATGTACATACATACATAGACTCACGCCTTTATCCCCGAAGGGGTAGGCAGAGGCGCCTCCAAGACGCCCACATTTCGCCTTGTATGTTCAGTCCCACGATGTGATAGGGGGCGAGCCTATCGCCATATACAAATTCCTGACTCCGGTCTGATAATGAATAGAAAAATCCAATATCACTTTTCTTTGTAACCGTACCGTAATACAACTACGCTACCGAGGCAGTCATACAAAATGTAAGCGGAGTAAAAATATACCAAAGTGTGCAACAAGCTTTATATTGCAAATAGCGGAGTGCCGAAGTATGCAAAATTGGGTTTTTACATTAGCCGACAATTCTAACGCTAATTGCTTCATGTAAATACCTGTGTTTTTTGGTGATTAGTCCCTTGATTCACAACATTGCCTGAGTATTTTTAGCGATCGTAAAGAAGCAATTAAACAGATAAGCATAATTATGTTGAATGGCGTGAGATAATCCTCTTTAGCTAGTTTATTAGGAAGGCCATGTACTTGCCACCAGGTGCAGTGCGGTTATTTTTCTGAGACAGAACAAAAATATAAAGAGGGCATCACCTCACACCCATGTTGGTCTTTATAGTATGACAGAGGGGCGTCAGAATTCTACCACGATATCCTTTGCCAAGAAAAGGGCCGATAAAGCTTTCCGATTTCCATCTAAAATGATCTTCTACATGTCGGAACATATAATTCAACTATTTGAGTGACGCATATCTACACAGACATTCTCTACGATATAATGTGAAATGAGCATATAACTTGCTTAACACTGAGACACTAGAAGCTAATATAATATATACAACCTTACTATAATTCGATGTAGGTTAAGTGACCCTTGTATTTTTGCACAATATTGCTATAAATGCCTAATCAACAGCACTTAGTTTTACCAAACTATCGATTCTGCACCTTAATGCCAGTGAAAACAATTTATACCCAAAATTACCGTAAACAGGTCGGTGTCAACGGTCTGGGCGGAAACAAAGCGGTGCAATAGTGCGGCGCGAGCTTTACTCTGTGGACGCGGGTTAAATACCGAGCCCGCCTCACGATTGGGGTACAATTCTCGCGCTAATGACTTCATCTGTTAACGTTTAATTACATGCAGATATTGCTTCATTATTTTGTGGTAATGTATTTTTTATGGCGTGATAAGAGAAGAGCTTAAGTGATAGTAAACGATCAAGTATTTATCTATCTATTCAGCCACATGAACATAGGCCTTCCCCAAGGCCTTCTCCACAATTACCTGTTGGAAGCAGCTTGGATCCAAGGACTTCCTGAACTGAACGAAAGAATGATGATCATGTTGATAATAATGAATGATCAACTAATATTAATAAAGGTATATCTTTGCTGTTGTTAATATTAATATTAATCAACTCGCGAATGGACTACCACGAGGACCAATATTGTCTTATAGCCGCCACACACGTAACGATATAACTGTGCAAGTCTTAGGGCCAATTGCACAAACTAACTTTACCTATAACTTTGACTTTGAAAATGTCAATCCCATACACTAGCAACGTCAAATACGTCTCAAATGTATGGGATTGCCATTGTTAAAGTCAAAGTTATGGGCAGTTACTTTGTGCAACTGAGCCTTAGTTTGCAGCAGTATACTGGAACGTGTGTGGGCAAATAACTGCGCAAACTTCGTTGGAATCTTCGATTATAGACTGGTGCAAACCCGCGTTTGCGCAAACGAACGTGTGTGGCTGCCAGTACAGAAAATCAACACAAAGTAACAGCTATACAGTTGGTTTTGCTATACTAGTCTGTGGAAAGCGCGATAATGAAAAACCCTGACGTCGCGATCCGCGCAATTAAGTTTTGGGCTCAGCCTGTGTATATTCTGTTTAGGACAGGGTGGTATAACTGTAACAACCGACAAGAGATACTAGTGTCTTTTTATTATTTCATGAATGGCGAGACGAGCATGCAATTCGTCTGACGGTAAGCGATATGACCGCTCATGGACAATAGCAAAACCAAACAACACCATGATAAAGCAATACTTGGCATTCTACTGCGCTCGCCATCCTGAAAAATGTTGCTGTATTTAAACTGCTCGGCACTAAGCACTTACCATCTTCAATCACTAGTTCGTACCAGTATATAAAAACCACGTGAAGTAAAACGTAGGTGGTATTATAAAAACACGTGTATTTCCTCGTCGATAGCTATTACTATAAGTTTTGACAATGTAAAAGACTCGTGGGCGTGTAATACACTCGAGTCAGAATAAAAATGGCGCGGTTGCCCAAGGACATCTCTAAAAGGTAACATCTCAGCCAATATTTGCAAAGGCTCACGTGTTTATTATGTTAAAGTAGCGCTGCTTTCCTAGTCTTTTTATATTATCTCTAAGATATACTTATTGGCTTCTTAAATTACATCATCAATATCTATATGACAGACTCCGTTTCCCAGTTGGTTAGACGCCGCCTGTGAAACGAGAGGCCGCGGGTTCGATCCCCGCACCGAAACAAATATTTGTGAGTTTGAGAGACCCGAAAAGTCTTTTGTAGTTCCTGATACCCACGACACAAGACTCGATCTTAGTGTGGGGTCAGGACTCCGTATGTGACTGTTGGGTGTATGTATGTATATGTCTCTATATTAAAGGTGCATAAAGTATGTATGTAACATTCAAGTATATAGACGGCATAAGGGTGAATAGAGACTGTGGGTTTAGATCCACATTCGAATGTAGATACCCACTCATCGATCTTTTCATGCATTCTTGTTGATTGCGGGTATTTTAGTCGTAACCCTTGCTTAAGATGTCACAAATTAATAACTAACGCGTTTTAAAATACGACGGAGACAGAAAATAATTTATTATTAAATTTAGGTGTACGGGTTTGTCTTCTCAATCGGACTCTCGATTGTAGACGATGCTCGTGCCCTGCAGTGGAACATTGTGGGCTGATACAGTACAGTACAAAAGGGCGGTCAATATACTTATACTTATATGATAGAAGAGAACATGAGTTTTTTTTACACGCAGCAACAGACCAAGATAGCGACATATTTTTATCAAAACATTATGCCTCTAATACTTGAAAAAAGGGTCATTTAACAATAAATGCTATGATTATATTTTTGTGCCCTAAGCTCTATTCACCGCCGACAAGGTATTCTAACCTTTGAAACCAATATGTTAAGTATGCTGCTAAATATTCTCAGTAAATCCGATTAAAAAATTAAAATCATAGCATAGTAATGGAGCGAAAGTTTTAAATAAAATTAAATGTGATATTTGCATAATGCGTAATTAACACTAAGCCCCATTATCCTTCTAATCTCTGAGGTACAATAATTTGCGAGTTTCGGCTCGGTCTGGTCCGCGACATAAACATTTCACTTTAGACTATCTCACTCAGGGACTGAAAGAGGGAATGATATTTAGCACTCGCTCATGGTACATGTACCTGCAAATTGCTTTGACCTTTATATTAAAATAACAAAAAAAATACAAAAGAATATATATATTTCATTATTAAATAAAACCGATTTGTTACGAGAGATTTAAAACAGATAGAGTCATATTTCGGGTCGTTGAAGCTCAGTACCAATGGGTGTGCCGGTGTACTTTTGTCTTAGAAACCCAACGCGAAGCAGCTCTGCTGTGGCGTTTCGTTTGGTCACTGAGATTGCCTTTGACCCAAAAGTATCCCGGATTACGACTATACGATAAAAAAAACAGTTGAAACTGATACGAAATATACAAAATAATGCTGACTAAACTACATATACAACTGTATAAAGAGTGAACTTTTCCAATAGAACACCATATTTTCCGAACCTCCTGCGTGTGACACCCTGGCAACCTTTGTCACAATATGTGTCAATCCATAATTATATTTTATTCAGAGTCGGCGATTCCGTAAAAGAAACTAAAAGAATTTTAGCTCGCCTAAACTTTGTAGTATTATTGACGTTTATCCACTTCTTGGTCATAGCTATTGCAAGAATGAAATATGTTACGTTGTACTTAGGTAGTGTGATGGAAATTCTTCTGCGTATATTCTATCTATCTATTCAGCCACAGGAAGTCCACTGCTGAACATAGGCCTCCCCCAGGATCTCCACATCGACCTGCTATAAGCGGCCAGTATCCATCGACTTCCTGCAACCTTAACCAGGTCCGTCCATCTTGTAGGCGGGCGTCCGACACTTCGCTTGCCTGTCTGTGGCCTCCACTCCAGAACCTATCAGCCCCAATGACTATCAGTTCTTCGCGCTATGCGATATATATGAATACAAATACGAACACACAACGAACGACCAGGCCCCATGCGTAGATTAGGTATTAAACAAAATATAGAGTACATACAGGGTATATCAAGACCGCCACCGAAAACGAAGCCAGGTGGTAGTTTTAGCGGCTACAGACACAATGCAACTAAAAATTTTGCAAAATAAGCGACGGATTTTTTTTTACAATTTTTTAAAAATCTTCGTTTTCGAGGGGTAAATACCTAGATTGTGCAAAAATAGTAATTTAAACCCTTACGTACCATTGCGTGTTTAAAAATTAAGCGATGTACGTCATTATTTTAGACAAACTATGTATTAATCACTCAAATACGACGATATGTAAAAAATAACAAAAAAAAAATTGTCGATTTTTTTGTAAAATTTTTACTTGCATTGTGTTTGATATCACTAATACTACCTCCTGGCTTCGTTTTCGGTCGCGGTCTTGATATACCCTGTATAATATTGCTACCAAACTTAAATACAGTTATCTATTACTATACAGAAAGTAAGATACCTAAACATAAAAATCTATTTCTAGTTATCACTTAGAAAATAGCGATAACATTTTAATTCCCGTGATAAAAGAAAATATTGATTCTAAGAATTCATTAAAAATATTTATTCATTATTAAATTCGTTTTAGCTTTAAATACTCTTCCAAGGAAAGAAATCTCGAAACAAAACTACGAGTAGAATCAAGTGTCTGTAATAGGTCCTCTTAGCGATCGAGATCGTCAAGTGGGCGGCATTCATGTATGTCCTGTTCACCTCGAACCGGTCTTCTCTTCTATTAAGTTTCAACAAATGTCTTTAATAATACCTTTTACTTTATAATTTTATATTTTACGATAAATGAATCTTATATGTCGGTCAAGGATATCGCATTGTTAACTCAGTGTTCAAAGCTTAAATATAATGGTAGTAGACCTATTTCTAGATATTCAGGTTTCATTCTGGTTTAGATGGTTTCGAGCTAATACATGTTCGACATACAACCGCATTACATCAGAACTTTTTGTACCAATAAAAGAAAACATTAATATTATTCGTAGTAAAACTTATATCATATTCATTACATCATCGTACAGCCTCATTTGAACAAAGAAATTTGCTGATGAAAATATATTATTATAATAAAATACGTAATTATTATTTCATACGTATAAAAGTATTGATAGATTTGTAATCACAGCTGTTCAATCGAGAAGTTAATTAAAACTCCCTTTGTCAATGACACTGCTATGAACGCACATAGTTATGCAATAATAAATAATAATAATAAATAAATAAATACACCCAACAGTCACATACATAGTCCTGACCCCACACTAAGATCAAGTCTTGTGTCGTAGGTATCAGAAGCTACGAGAGACTTTTCGGTCTCACAAACACCCAGACCCGAAACAAATACCTGTGGATCACACAAATATTTGTTTCGGTGCGGGGATCGAACCCGCGGCCTCTCGTTTCACAGGCGGCGTCTAACCAACTACGCCACGGAGGCTGTCAACGATAACGATGGTTTCAGAGAGCAATCACACAAAACTGTAACTGAACTTAAAAAGGCAGCAGGAAATATCATTATACTTTGATAAACATTTGCAGTGCAAGTATTTGCAGTAAATTTAAATAAAGCGCGAGCAACAAAGCGTTTTGTTAAGACGAAGTTATTAAATCAGGGCGGAAATGAGATGCGCGACGCGTCAAGTTTTTGGCCCGTTCAACTAACTTCACGTAACTGGCTTCAGGGGAATAATTGATGTCGTGACGAGAATAAGCTCACCTACATTCTGTATACAGATATTTTTCGGTGAAAAAATTACTTGAGATCTAATTCTGTATTCTTGGCAGTGCCTTGATGTCTAGAATGTATACGGCTTCTGTGTATTTAGATGTTGCTAATTTTATTGTGTCTTGATGAGGGCTTGTTATTTATTCCAAAAATATTTTGTGTTCGTCTCGAGAAGACTTTCAGGGCGGTATAATGTGTGTATTCTTAGATGCCTTTCAATAGTTCTGAACATTGTGTTTAGAGAGAAATACATTTATTTTTCAATATTACAAATTTATGATACGTAATTGTTATATTTTCATCTTGATGGGATGTTACATATTATTTTGATCCAGTTGTTTGTGAAAAAAATATAAAGGTTTCCTTTTAGCGTAATAACACATGGCTTTTTGTTCTTCCCATGATTTTTCCTTCGCGCTCTCCCACCAATTTGATGGCCGGCAACACAATCACGGTCCAGCGTTGTGGATGTTCATGGGCGTCAGTAATTACTTCCCACTGGTGACCTGTACAATAAAAATAAAAACTTTGATAACTAACTGAGTGTACCACCCTACTTTCAACATGTTTTGACATAAATTGTTTTTATAGTTCTTTTCGATTGCATACAATCAAGCCGTTAATTCCTATCAACAACTAACACCAGTATGACCATCATCTTATCATGCCAACAGATTCTACCCGTCTAAACTTTCTGCAAACGGAACATATTATAAAAATCTAAATAAGACGAACACGTCGCCTTAACAGCTCTGAGTTATCCGCAGCCTTGTGAAGTTATATTAATTAAGTTGTCTAACATCAGGTACTGCTTTCCAGATCATAACAATAAATGCCACCAACAGTCACATACATAGTCCTGACCCACACTAAGATCAAATCTTGTGTCGTGGCCATCAGACATTACGAGAGAATTTTCGGTCTCACTAACACCCAGATCTGAAACCAATACCTGTGGATCACACAAACATTTGTCTCGGTGTGGGGATCGAACGCGCAGCCTCTCATTTCACAGTCGGTGTCTAACCAACTGCACCACGGTGTCAACTTTCTACAAGTAGAACAAATTATATAAAGCAATATTAGTGAAACGCGTCGCCTTAACAGCGCTGAGTTATCCGCACTCCCGAGAAGTTAAATTAATTAAGTCGTCTAACATCAGGTACTTCCCGGATCATTCCTCAGAACATTACGCCGAGCCGTAATAAGGTCACTAACACTACGCAATGAAATTAACGCTCAAATTGTGTACATTAATCTTTCATGGTGTGAGGTGACATTTAGGAGGATATGTTCAAGATTTTCGTCGTAACATGTGCTACGAAGAAAATCTTGAACTTAACTTAAACATAATATTTACCATTAATGGCAAATAATACATTTTCTTAATGTGTTCGCTCTTATAGTGGTGTATATCGGTAAAAGGTACTTGAAGATTTGGCCCTAATTAATACTTTGAAAAATAGTTTATCAGGGATTAGAACAGAAAGAATTAGATCTACCGAAAGTATTAAAATTTCACTACTGAAATGAAGATATTTAATAGTGTTGTTTTTCCTACGATTCCTGTAGTCCAACGCGTTGATAATTGCAATTTGTCATCTGCAATAATTTCTGAGGTTTGCTGCGGAGGGAAGTGGACAATTATTTGTTTTTTTTCTTTCTGATTAATTCCGATGCGGATTAAAGACAAGCTAGTGTGCCTAAGAGACTCGCCGAGCTCCGGAGCTCGATGCCAATTCTTTGCGTGCTACTGTTGATCCTGGCTGACAGAAGTTGCACTGGTGGGTGTGGGCGGGAAAGTCTCTCTATCTGCAATATCATATCAATTCGATTCTTATCAGTTGAATAAACACTTTACAACATTCTGCTGTAACTCCTGTTTAAAGAAACAACACCAAAACAAAATCCAAACAAAGCGCTGTAATCTATCCGTAAACGAGGCAACTTTACACCGTTCCTTTATCACCGAAAATACGTGTAAAAATGACACGCAGTAATTAGGCGTCGGCTCTATTCACGCGGTGTATTAATGGTGTTTCCATGTCGGTGTAGTAATAGCGTTTATTTATTCAAACATTCTGTTTGTCAGCTACTTCCTTGGTTACCGGAGGGGGTAATTTCAACGCATTTTTAGCTTATTATGGTAAGGTAGATTTACTAAATGTTCTTATATCACAATACGTCATTTTATACTCATGTTTGCAATTTTCTGGCGATCTCAGTAAAAATTAACTACGAATACAACTATTAACAACAAAATTGGTTTTAGACGCCCAAAGCTCGAACCTGCGACGCTAAACCCCCTTTGATGCAGGGATTTTTTTTCGCCTCGAAGATATGATATCGTGAAGATATAAAAAAGTTGCATCGTGTAACGTTTGTCAGCACACGATAATCTATGGCGGTTATGTCATGCGATAATCGCATACGATTCTCGCCACGAGAAACTCTCCCTTTATAAATGACGTTTAATCGCTAGTCCGACTTCATCACCATACTAAGCTATTACTCACAAATGAACACCGAAAATCTTGCGCTGCCTTCCACCATCTTTGCCTTGTTAAGACACAAACAAGATTAATACCTTCCTTTATATTAAAGTTTTCGTAAATCTCCTACAATTTCTCGCATTTTCTAGAATTTTTACACGCGTTTATTTAGCTCATGGCATAAAACGAAATCTCTTGCTCACAAATGAAAAGGTTTTAAGATCTAGTTATGTCGCTATAAAATAAAACTACCCATCTCTAGAAAATCCCAAAATCTTAGACTCGTAATTCTGTCACCTTAACTATCGAAGTTTTATATTATTTCTACGAATAGCTATTTAGAGATAGCTACGATTATAGTTATTGGTAAACTATTTTATGTGCACGTAATTTATTTTTATTACACGTAAGAATTAGGTACTTAAAATAAAACACAAACGTAATATACACGCTGCCTTTCTACAACATATATACAAATAACTATGACTTTATATCGTGAGCGCATAATTTACGAATGCAAACACACTGACAAACAAATGAATATATGTACATAATGGTTAAATAAAAACATGAATAAAAATGTTGGTGAACGCTTAACTTAAGAAGATAAAAATATAGATAATCTGAATATTTCCAGACATATTCACGTGTCAAACTCAACAGCAATTAAGCAAACTCCGTTTAGATATTCACTCCATTGATGACTTTACAATTCCACGAAAATATACCACCCCTGCTTAAGAACAAAGACTTATTATGAAATCCGGCAAAACAATAATCCTTAAATTTTACCAGTGATACCAGTGATACCAGACGATACCAGTGGCGCCTTCTATTAGACTTGTAATATGAATGGCTTGCTTTAATACCATTTTTTAAGCTGCCAAAGTTAAAAGATGAGATTGCATCACACAGTTCAAATAGGGTCCGGCCTACTAGAAAACAGACATGGAACTAACCTGAACCTTAACCCCAGAAAAGACACCTTGGCGTAGCGTTCACTTTATAGGGGATTTCCAGTATCCCATGATACTATACCACCATACCATTATGGTGGTAGCCGATAATTTCCAAATAAGTACCAGACTGCCTCGGTGGCGTAGTTGTGCTACGGTACGATTACAAAGCTGAGGTCTCGGGTTCGAATCCCGGGTCGGGCAAAGTGATATTGGATTTTTCTATTCATTATCAGCCCGGGGTCAGGAATTTGTGCCCGATATGGCTATAGGCTCTATTACATCGTGGGGCGGAACATACAAGGCGAAATATGAGTGTCCTGGTGGCGCCTCTGCCTACCCCTCCTGGGATAAAGGCGTAAGTTTATATATGTACTAACTAAGTATTATCAGATCATAGCATAGTTACAAACTAACGTTATCACCACATACATATTTTGTACCATTATGACCTCAACGGGACCTGCTTAAAATTAAGTAACCACTTAAAGCCATACACAACATTTTTGGCGTCATCTTCGGCCACTGTAAGTCGACTAACCATACTCCATCCAATGAAATTTGTACGTAAAGATAAAAATACGAGGAAAAAATCAAAACATACTGTTTTTAATTATATATGTCAGTGTATTTTAGAAACTTAACGCACTGGTGTTGTATTACTGCACCTAACACGGGTTTGCGAACGACGCCATACTAATGGCCGGTCTAAAACAGCGTCAATGGCGCCAGAGATAACTTAACTATAACTTACAAACTACTGCTCATAACGTACTGGCTTTCTACTACACTGTAATTGTAATATACATTTAAAGAGATCTTAGTCTATTCGTTGTATGTAACTTAGATAGAAAATGTATTCAGTGTGTTCGAGACTTGGCGATATTGAACAATACGAACGCTGCGCGTAATGATAATATTTCAAAATTATTTTATCATACGACTCACATGAAAAAAAAACGCATACACAATACTGTCACCACAACAGGATACCATATCTTAAGTTAACAGTATTTTTATTTATGGCAAGCAGTGCCGATGACGACAATTCTGCTAATGTCAAATGTGTGATGAGTACTCGTGTGTTTTGGTCTATAGTTTTGGTACTGTGCATTCAAATTAGAACCGTTTGATGCAGCTGCTGTTAATAAATAAGATTTTACGGACATTTAACTTAATGTATTAACTTAATTTAACAGAAATCAGAACTGAAACAGAAATCAGAACAGAAATAACATATCAGAAATTACAACAGACTTTTTAGTACACAACCCCCCGATCTACTTTTAAGTAGATACGAGGATCGTTTAACACCCGACTTCATAACTGCACCAAGACTCTAAAAAGTGACAGTTGATAAAGCACAGTAGATAACAGGCAGTTAGCAGAGCAGTAAACACGCAGATGCACTGCTAATTGCGCCTCGACTCATCGGTTTTATTGTCGACGGATCTCATAGAGCCGGCGAATGCCTCTTCGTTAGAGTAATGCTCTTATCGCAGTCTCAGTTTTTGTTTAACAGGCACCGTCTATTCGAAGGATTATAGAAGAGAATTGGGGAGAATTGGGTCGACTTGTTATGAAAGTGGATTAGGTTTTAGGGGTATGCGAGTTAGAATCTGCATATATGTTTAATAATACCTCTCTTCTGTCTGCCCCTATCCGATACGAACATTTGACCGGCGAAATAAAACTTTTCAACCGTGCTTCAGATTTAACTAGTGATACGATTGCCATCTTATTGCAATCAACTCTTTTGGGAGTGGGACTTTTAAAATAAATAAATACACTATTTAACTAAAAAATCATTTGGTTATTATTTATTTAAATTACAAAAATGGGAAAGTGTGCTCTTGATTTACGCGACTTAATAGCCCATTCCTAATATAAAAATATGTAGATTACTTTCTAGTCACGTGTATTTAAAACTATCAAATGATTTTACCTACTAAAACAAACATAAAACAAAACACAAGGCTTTCGTATCATTCCCACCAATATCTCGGAGTTAAGCTGAGCCGCACAATCGTACAAACACCGTTCAAAGATCCCCGAGATCCTGTAAGCCGAAGCAAACCCTATCTTTATAGTGAGCATGCATAAGCAAGACAATTGTCGTGAACATGGTTTAAATAAAAGTCCCTCGGCCTCGTATCGCTGTATCGGAAACTCAAAATTGTTTCCCTTCACATTCCCGGAGTAAACGCAAGCAAAAACTAGTATGAAAATAAATCTCACTAGCGGGTACAAAATATAAGCGGTAAGGATACAATTTTCACGTCATATTGTGCTAGTATATGATGGCTTTAATACGCATGCTGTGAACGTTTTCGAAACTTCATTATCGACGTGTCAATTATCGTTTTATGTCCTGTTGACCGCAGATCGGAATTAAATTTATTTATAAAAAGAAAGAAATATGTTAAATGCGCTGATTTTTATACAATTATGAATACCTAGCTTTACTTATTTGGAAATGTAATTTGTTGGACAAACATCAAAACCTTTACCTTCTTTATTACAACTCCTTCTATACATCGAAGTGAAGTTAATAATACATCGGGCATCAAGCAACCGCGTGTTCGACCCGCACCAAGAAAATTAATATTTGTATAATCACATCTAAGTATTTCTTTAGAGTTCAGGTATCGAGGGACTGAAATGTCACGCATAGTTTTTGAAACCTAGGATCTAAACTAGTATCTTATTAAGCGGTCAATGATGTGTGTGTACATATCAGTAGTCGTTATTTGTATGACATGCTTAAAATGCTCACTAAAATTTAAACACAATTTTACTCTGCACTAATTCAACAATTAAAAAGCATACGAAATGCTCAAAAAGTAATATTTCAAGCATACATTGTTCGTTACGTGAACCCTAATGAACGGAGCATAAAAGGCACCTACAATACCGCTTCCAGGAAAACCACATTTTGGTACATTCGTTTATTTTCAGACACTATGTTACGCAGGCTTTAAATCCGAAACCGCCGCTTTGTCAATGGCGTTTGTTTGTATTGTACATGTGATTGTATGTATCTTTTTTATTTATAGACTGTTCTTTGTAATTCCATGCTTGTTTTCATTTAGCATAGGTCCGAGTACAGGGCAAAAAAATTAACTAATGAACACTGCTGGCCGTAAACATTTGGAGGTCGTAAGTGTATTACGGGCCTTAAAAAGATGAAAGGAGAATGTTATGATGTTATGTTTTGTATGATTTTGGTTTTTCGGAGTTTCGTGTTGTTGGCCGACTGAAACTCGCCTACCAATATTAACATTTAAGTTTCTTATGATTTTTGATAATGGTCCGCATATTTTAATAATAGGCTACAGAAAGAGGTTATTTAATGGTTTAAATGAGTAACACAGGGCTAGTTTTATATTTTAAAATCGGGCGTAAAACTATTATCTATTCCTTTTTGTGTAATTACCTATTCAGTAGGGCCCCTGATTTTGTTAAAATCCTCTTAAATGTTGAACTCACAACTTTGGCAACACCAAAAAAGGACGATGTGCTAGTCTTTCACCTCGATTTTTTGACTACTTCAACCCTTCTAACGAGATTAAATTCATAACTCTATTTTTTTGTGTAAACTAAAAACAGTATCTTATTTAAATGGAGTACTTGTATGATGTATCTTGCAGGCCATCAAACATAATTACAATATTGACACTTCATAAGAAATACTGAAGAGAAGGAAAGGAAGAGAATAAAATTAATTTAAACAAAAATATAAATCGGAGATTTTTTTAAATATATTTGCCAAAGAATTTCCAAATCAAACATGAACACCAGTGAATAGAATATAAAACGAAGAGCGAAGTGAGTTCCGTTGTACCGTCTGTAATTTGGACCAAGGCGTAAAGCGTCTACGGGCGTCAAAGAAAAATCGTAACAATTTATTTGTCCGGACCGACGCTGAATACAGAGAATTTTCGTTGTCCCACCATTACAGAGCCTTTTCGCTCACAACGCGGCATTATGTAATTCAGCTTTATTAATTTATATTTTGTTTACGGAAACGGGACGATTGTATACCAAATGCTGCTTTTATTGACATTCGCTCGAGGCACATTTTTAGAATTGTTTTCGACGTGAATTTTGTTGTATAGAGTAAATATTTGTATTGTATCTCGGAGAGCAACACTAAGCCTATTGTGATTTTTACAGGTCAAATACTGTACGGTTTGTGTGTTGTAAATACGTTTTTTATCCTCTCAAAAACAAGTGATCCCCTTCGGTTGAATCGAAACAACTAATATCAAAGCAAAACTAACAAGATTAGAATACAAATACATTCTGTAGTCTCTTAAATAATTCAATAAAATATGTCAAAACTTTGCTATTCGAAACACAAAAACAAATAAGTACATGTAAGTAATATACGTATTATTAGGGTCTGTATGATGTAAAACAAGTCTATACGGCTTTGGTAATTTATAGATGTTATGAAAATGTTACACAGCTCAAAGCCACAAGACTGTCTTGTATAGATACACATTCTATTAACATTTTATTTCAAATTCTTATGCAGTTTTAAGAAAGCGGTCATATTTCAACAGTACCAACTAAAAGATTACGTTGATCATAAAGCCATAGACTAACACTATTCATTGATAGTTTTAAAACCTGTTTTAGTTATCCAATGTTTGTCCCTTTCGAACGAATTTCGAATTCAGTTTGAGCGAAGAAAACAAAACATTCGATAACGAAAATAGGTTTTAATTCAATTATAGAGTCATAAGCTTAGTCACATATTAAGTCCGTAAGTCATAATCTTTATCAGCATAACTGAATGCGCCAGTAATATCACAAAAATGTAATCTTTCGACCTAACTAGATTGCCCACACTGTTAATGACGTGTATATAAGTTTTATACTATACGTGTACGCTTGTTCTTAATCCGGCACACTGGCCCGCCGCCAAAACGGTGTAGCACTTCTATTATAGTTGCAGAATTTTGTAACCTCCTGAGACAACGTAGTTCTTTATGCTTCTGTGGGGAGTTGGTTGGTCGTAGTCTCATTAGTAGAATGGCGGTTAGAATGGGTGGTTGTCTTGAGTTCGATTCTTAAGTTGTACAATTTATTGTGACTGGACTTCATTGTAAGTAAAGTGCTTTTCATATCGCATGTTGGCGGGGAAGAACGATTATCTTTTGATGATCAATAAAATTATGACGCCCAGTTCATTTGCTTTTACCTGAGTATGGTAAAAAGGATCACATAATCATAAAAAGTTTTACGTACTTAGGACGCGTTAGTAATACGAACTAAGGAGTCGGTGATGATCTCGAATATATCTCCGGAATATTGCGAGGATTGGGAATTAAGATAAGGTGAAAATAATTCACAGAAGATTCAATGTCCACCTCTGTGGCGCAGTTTGTTAATAAGCCGGCTGTGAAATGAGAGGCCGTGGGGACTTCTGCGACAAGAAAAATGTTTGTGCATAAATATCTATTTCAAGTCTGGTTGGTTTGGAACCAAAAAGTCTCTTATAATCCGTGATATCCGCGACACAAGAATTGCACCATGCTATGGAATCAGAAGTAGGTATGTGGGTGAAGGATGTGAATGAATGATTTGTTTTAAAAAGTGGTAAACCCACACTATTGTCAGTCATGACTCAGCATGAATGGGCAGGCTCGTCCGGGGCGGTACCACTGTCTCACAGAAGATCGCCGCGTAGCGTCAGTTTTGCTGTCGTTTTCGTTCAGTGAGTGAGATTGTCGGATGTCTAATACCTCTATCTTCTTCCCATCCTTTTTCCCGTTCACCTCCCGATTTTATGGGTGGGTGGTCTCAACCGTTGGTATTTAATATTTTAAATCAGCTATATCTGCTTAATTCATTTAATAAATTGAATGGATCTAATTAGTAAATCGTATCATTTACCAAATAAATAATTTTAAATTAGGTATCTACGCTTTACGATTGACCAATAACCAATAACGTCAGGCCTTTGTTTAGAATCGTCAGTAAAATGGAATAACGAGCTTCATAACCAATTAAAAGCAGATTATTGAAAGCCAGAATCCAAATTATTCTCGTGTATATGATTGAATGCGTGATAATAGTTAATTGGGTTCGCGATTTAGTTGAATACATGGATTAAATGATGCACAGATCATTATCAGTATTATACTAATAACATATTATGGTAAACGTAAATAAATAAATAAATACACCCAACAGTCACATACATAGTCCTGACCCCACACGAAGATCGAGTCTTGTGTCGTGGGTATCAGAAGCTCAAAATCAAAATGTATCAAAATGTCTGTTTGTTACGTTCTATCATCATAATGGGCAGGGCCTATGGCCGGTAAGCAGTAAGGTTCTTGAGTGGAGAGCACGTATCAGCAAGCGTAGTGTCTGTGATTCCTCTCTCTCTTCAGCCACAGGAAATATACTCCTGAACATTGGCCTCCCCCAATGTTCCCTACATCGTTTGTGTCGTCATTGTCGAAATATTTACCGATACTCGCCACGCTTGGCACGTGATGAGACGATTGTCTCTTGATTGTCAACAAAGTAACAGCTCACTTTATATAACATATTATTATATTATATATTTACTGTGATTCCTCACCAAAGTGGAAATACGAATTAATAACACAGGAAATTTCTGAATGCGGACCGCTTTCCACGGGTATCTTTGGAGATTATTCAGGGAGACCTCATTATAATACATTATAGGGTAGACTGAAGTGAAGTCTAAATATGTATTTCGACCGGACGAAGCCGGGCCAGATGGCTAGTATACAACAATGGTTAAATTGTGCAATGAATCGAAAACCGTACAATATTGATATATTAATATTACCAATCACTTTGTGTGTGTTTTTCGGTTAGAAAAATCACATGAGTTATTTGGAATGAAGTGCCCGGAATAGCGATTGTCCTATTCGTATGTAATTACGAGGTAGAAATAAACTCCATGTACGGTAATACTGATATCTGCCTACCCGTTCGCGGATACATTCCTGGTGATGGAGATTAACGGATAGAAACCTAAAAGTCACCTACATCGCCATAATCAAGAAGCTAATATCACATAGTGCGTGGTGGCCTGTTGGTAACGGACCAGACGCGGCTGCCTACAATATGTTCACGGTGGTCGCGGGTTCAAATCCCAGGGCACACCTCTTTTCGGACTTTACGGAGTTATGTGTGTATTGATAGTCAATAACCACGCACTTTAACGGTGAAGGAAAACATCGTGAGGAAACCTGCATACCGTAGCGATTTTAAAGAATTTCTACGGTATGTAAGTCCGCCAACCCGCACTAGGCCAGCGTGGTGGACTATATGGCCTAACCACTCTCAATCGATTCCCTCGATTGTAGAGTAGGCCCGTGCCCTGCAGTGGGACGTATATGGGCTGATATAGTATATAGTAATGTCACATTCCGGGTACATCTTATTCAAATCCGACTTCAAACTGGTCCACAAGCGTCGACCTATATAACCATCCAAGATATGGATGACAATGTATCAGGAGCACGGTAATAAATATAGGCGTAACCTTATGTACCTTTAGCAGATTGATGGCACACGTGGCCAAAGCTAACAGATAGGTGTTCAGTTTGAGTTGAAGGGTCCCGTACATGTTATCGGCAATAGTTTCGATTAAACTCCAACACTTAGTCTTAATGCTTGACGTGGGTAGACACCTTGATGCTCAGTCCGATGTGTTTGCCGCGAATTTAATTAACTAAGGTAATGGGTACATCTTGGATAAGGGTAATGCCATTGTGATATGACGTATATACTTCGTTTTACTGTTTCTAGCTATAAACGTATTTTTATACTGGTACGATAGAATGCCAGTGCGTTTAATGGTAAGAGCAGTGAGATCCGAATATAAGTTATAAAGTAGACCGAAGATATACGTGTACCAGCCTGCTCGAAACTGCATATACACATCACAAAAGCCGAACCTGAACACGACACACTTGCATGCCTCACTATGTCGGGCTCTCTACCATACATGCAGTGGTCGCTAACCAGGTACAAACATCCAAGAATTAATTGACATTAGACAACTTTATTGTCCGAGCTTAATGTAAGTGCAAAGCTATTATTTTTCATAGTTATCACAGGTCGAGACAAAATTAACGAATCATATTTTGTTACAGTACAAAATAAAATTTCATTACTTACATTTACTTTGTACGATGGCTTTAAAAAAGAACCCGATGTCTAAAGCAAAGTCTAATGTCTAATGTCGAAAGCACTAACAATATATTCGATACTAACAATAAGCACTTAGTACATACTAACGTTACTTAAAGGTAAAATAGCTCCGTTTAAAAGAATCTGTCAGCATAATTTCGTTGTCTGGCGCGGCGGCGGAATATGTATGTGATCCAATCCTTTTAGCGCACGACGTAATGGGAAGAAAAATAGAACTCCCAGCGTCAACGTTGGTCCGAGCAAATCTCTATCCGGAGAACAAACATAACATACTACTAATTCACTAATTGCGAAAGTTATTGTTGCTATTCAAGTTGATTTTGTGTGTACATTTCAATTTGAGTTTCATTTTCAGTTTAATCTCTCCTATGTAATGTGGAGGCTTCCTGCGTACGGTTCATGGGAATTATTATATTATACTGAAAGGTATTTTTCCTTTACAGCGTATCTGAAAATGGTTATAGAATTTATGGTAGTTACTCAGCAGCGCGATAACAGAGACGAAGTGGGAACAATTATGAAGTGTAAACCTAAGCGAGTAATTCACTGTATGAAAAACATGAATTGTCTAGGATTCGACATTATCTGAAAATGGTTGATCTCAGCTTGTGCTTTCCTCAGACATGAACCAAATCAATCTCGTTTTTTGTTCTTACAAATCTAAGAACCATCCTTATGCACATTTTCACCTATCGGATTTAACATACCAGTAACAAAAAAATACTGACAGCTCATCATACTAGAATGAAAGTTGTATGTTTTCTGTTCGCACGTCTTGACTCACAGGAACCTCAACATCTGCGTACATCTTCTAATACTATTCAGCGCAAATCTCGTACAATAAAACGTACACAAAGGGGGAATCAACTCGAAATTCAAGATGCATTAATTGCAAATTCAATTAGATTTCTTGTAAATTCGAAACGAGCGAACAAAAGTCACTTTGAAGCCGCAGAGTCTTTGTCATTTAACTTCTATACATTTTACAAGGGGCGGCGAACAACTCTTTGTGTAGTATGCTCCCAAGTTCAACAATTCTCCACTTCAATATATTATTAGTACCTGCTTGGCCGACTTTCTAAAGCTGGTCGCTTATTACACCGGCTGTAATGACGTCATCATCTTTTTTCTTCCCTTGTTTGTCCTTATCTGGAATCTGATTGTGTACGGCGAAATTTATTCTTTTAGAAACAGTGCTGATACATTTGTTTATAATACTGACATCAAATCTTTAGGAAATTGGTAGTAAATTGTACATCATGCTTACGCTCATAATATAATTATGGTTTAGGTACTTTCATACCAGCGCAATTGCTTTACTATTCTTTGTTGGTGATAAGATATTTGTTTACGCCCAAATAGCTACTATCATTCATAGTAGAAGTGATAATATTCTAGTGATTCTCACAACGAGGTCTTATTCCGGATTTTGCCTGTAAGTGCCTAGTTTAGCAGCAGGCGCTAGCCACTTCATTGTAGTCATTTAGGCGTACCTACCAGGATTGATAACAACGTTTCACCGTGATATTTTTTAACGTGAAATTGAACAATAATGAACTATAAATACAAGTGTTACTTTGATAAACCAAGGTGGTTTAGGCTCAATAAAGCTATCCCTCACTCAAACCATTAAATGACAATAAAAACTGCAAAGAAGTTCCCACAACGACTAATCGTTCAGAACAAAGTCCTAAATCACTTAATTGTTCACCAGTTTATTTGCATTCCACGGAGATTTATGAATGGTGGGCGTACGCGTGGAATTTGACAAGATGTCCCGACTCAGTCAAGTGGGCCGTTCATTATAACAAGCTACAGGCCTAAAGATTAATTAGGCGTTATGAAATTTCCCACGGAGCGTCTGACTTTGAATTTATTGAATAAATTCCAAACAACGGCTTATTTGCGATTGCAATTTGAATATTTTTCATAAAACTGTTTAATTTATGCCGGTTTGAAATTTCGTGGCTGAATTTTTAAATGTTTGGAATAGCGTTTGTGAAAATGCTGTATAGAAGTTTGAAATTGAATGATAAATGCTATCAGCTTATGTATTCATTACTCACTGTTTATAATAGCATCGAAACCATTCTGACAGAGCAGTTTTACTGTGTTACACCATTTATTTATTTTATTACCAAGCTCAAAAATTTGATAAATGATGCAGCATTTACTCGTGATTTTACGATGTGCTGAATTTTACGTAAATTCATACAAAAGTAGTTAAATAAAAATTTAACATATTTTAGTAGAGAAACTGATATTACTGGAACACCAATAATAATTCAAAAACTATCAAACAAAATATCTTTAATTGATACCGCCCAGCCGTTTATTTATTTATTTTATTCTTTTTGTACACTAAATAAATCTTAATAACTAAACGAGTATTGAATATTAAAGTACAAATGGCGGTCGTATCCGTTGTTTACAATAAGCGTGTTTCTAATCCTAATTTTGTCACCTGAACTCAGAGAAGATAGGCAGCAGTTATAAATTGCAAGGTTTCACGGAAAAACCTTGTTATCGCGCGCCTACCGGCGGGTGACTGGGAGGCGTGACTTCTCCGGAATTTACCTAACTACCGCCCCACTCCATCCAGATAACGAGTTCTTTAATACTTTGACAACAGAACTCTTGGACCAAGGACTCGACTCGGGACTTGGCGAACAAATACTTTACTTTATGTATTCATAGGGCTTGATTCCGGCTTTATAAACGTAATCGTTCTCTCGGTCGCAAATTGACTTTTCTGTTGGGGTCGTATCTTTATTAGAGTCGGTCATAGTATTGGAGGTTCACCGATTAGGGTAATGTTTGCCTTAGCTTTCTGTGTTTAGACTTAGCGTGTTTTATCTGTGCACGGATAATTTTATTAGTCCTACAACTTATATCTATAAATATTTTATCACTGATGACTGACTTTCGCAGTGTTGAATTTAGTTTTTTGTTTCATTATTTTCTATCAGTCTTGTCTAATACATTCAAATTATCATATTTTTGCTACCCAAAGTTTTCGCTCCCTTGCATTTAAGCCCGTTATTACATTCAACTAACTAAACCATGAGAACTCATTACATTTTTTAGGGAAAACCAGTTCGTTTATTTCCTCAAACAATTTGCCAACACTGCGGTGTTGGCAAATTTAAACCTATGTATGTCAAAATTCGTAGTTTCCAGTCTTCGTGTTTAAATCATTCACTAACAAAAGAAGCGAAAAAGGGAAAAGTAAAACCCAGTGAGGTTTAACAAATGACTTTTTGTTTGGTAAGTAGCGTTTAATTAACAGCGCTGTGCGAGCTTGTCAGCAACACTGGCTAATCTCACGTCCAAACTAATAACGTGAATGCACTGCTTCGGAAATTACCTTTGACCCCTGTTAAGCTGTGTGTAACTAATAGCCCTTGTGATTTACTGTTTTGTTCGCTTTTCCTACAAATTCTAAATATTGTCAATGATTTACAAGGACATTCTCCAATCGGTATTCCTATTGGATGTATTTTTGTATGTGCATTACGAAACCTAAATACGTGTTCCCCAAGGTTACTAAATAATTTCTGATATTGTTAAAACCATTCACTAGCAGAATTACCAAAATAAAACGGAGTAAGGTAAGCGCTAACAATCTACCTTTTCGTTTCATAAGTAACTAATTAAAAAAAAATTAATAGCGAGCTTGTCAGCAACACTAACAAATCTATCGTCCTAACATCGTGAATACACTGCTTTGGAAATTACCTTTGACCCCTGCTGAGCTAATAGCCCTTGTGATTTATTGTTTTGTTTTGTTTCCTGACATCTCAAATATTTAATAAGGTACTTAGGTATGTGATATAGTGTCTTATTCGCCTGAGTGGCCTCGTCTAAGCGTGTATTACCTACATAGGTACTAACTTTCTGGTCATCTGTTAAGGGTTTTCCACCATCGTAACCGGGAGTTGCTATCCTAACAGATCCGAATACATATCCTTCTATCATTTTTTTTTTATTTCATTATTTTTTTATCATTCCCGCTTTATCGACTTGCAAATGTAAGTGGTTTTATAAAACTTTGCTATAATATATGCCTCTTTTATCCGAGCCGTTGTCGAATAAAAATGGAACATAAATACAGTGGTAAACCACAATCCGCTGCCTAAAGCGATTAAGTTAAATAACACGGGTTTGAAAAATTAACTCGATTACTGCAGCTAGCTTAACGCTCAATATAGTTCATAGAACTGCAGCTAAGTTTAGCTAAATGTAGCCGGTACGTGGGCTACACGGAGCAATATAACCTTCAACTTGCGCACTTATTGATCTTTATTGAAATACCAGAAGTTTCTATAATTATTTTTATCGGTTGTTATAAGTTTTTAAGTTTCGATATGACTTCTAAAGACTTATCGCATCTACTAGCATAACGTACATATGTATATGAAACATAAAGTCGCGGATTCGATCCCTTGACCAGTTATTTCTCTAAGTATGACTTTTTAGATTTAAGAAATATTATATAACGTATATAAAATTTATAGCTCGCAACCAATCACACCATAGCAATAAGCTCGACGAACTGTGATAGGCACTAGAAGTACATTTGCCAACCCTTCTTTCTTACACTGCAGCCACTTTTTACTCTGAAAAAATTGGGTAAGCTTGGCTAATATAACACTATTATCTCCCAGAAAAATCAATGCGCTTTCTCCTATAATAACTGTCACGTGCATCAAGGTTTGTCCAAGTTCTTTTTTGTTAAATAATATGACCATATTATAAATTGTATTCAAGTTTACTGATACAGGTGTAGGTAGAGACTACAGATCTTTTCTAAGCTGGATCCTGACATATCACCTAAGCTTCATCTATTGTTTCATAGATTTACATCAGTTCAGAGGTAAGTTGACTGATCCTATGCTACAATACAATGATAAATGATAATTAATATACCGTCACAACTTTATACTCAAAGGGGTTACAGTGAAGCAACGAATAGCCATTCTGATTTTACCAACCGTATTTCTCGGAATGCCACTGCAATCCCAAACAAATGATGTTTCTCGAATGAATCGATATGCTCTCACGAAATGGATTGACCTAAAGCTTGAACCAACGACCTTAGAGTTCATAGCTTATGTATGTTGTAGTGCTCTATTGATTTGTAATAGAATGATGCTTCAAATTGATGTAGCTTTCCTTATTTAAAATGTAACATGCATTTTATATTTTACTAAAACCTATATCCTTGTGTCTTTTTTTTCAGCCAGAAGAATTCCACTTTTGAATATAGACTTTCCCCAAGGATCCCAAGCCATATGTCGCAAATAATGTTCTAATAAAATAATCGTTCTAAAATGTAGCTTAAAGTGCATGTCGCGACGATAAAATGCAAGTGGTATAAAGTCAGACAAGAGAAAACGACTGAAATAAACTACATATACACATAAACTCACGCATTTTTCCCAAAACGTCTCGGTGCTACCAGGACACCCACATTTTGCCTTGTATGTTCCGTCCCACGATGTGACAGGGGCGAGCCAACTACGCCACCGAGGCAATAACTGGGACAGCAGGCGAAAATAAACTAACACCCCATAAACACGTCATAATGTTTTGCCATAGCGAGGATAAACATGATTGCCATAAACTAACAGTTTACAGAAGGATGTAGCACAAACATATCGCGAGACAAATTGGCATCGCGAAGAATCCCCAGTGTTTGCCGCCATCCGCAACAGGAGACCAGGCCGTCTGTGTTTACATCATGTAAACAGCTCGCCATTGCCTTGGACAAACCACCGAGTAAATTGTAACCTTATCTTCATGGTATAAAGTTCAGATTTATAAAACAGATTCGTGTCAGATAAGGACCTCGTATGAATTTGTTGAAACACAAGTTTACATTAACTTTATGGTGGATTTATTTAGTTTCATTTGTGCCGGAGATAGTTTTATTTGATGTATAAAGAAGCGCTAAATGCGAGTGCAAATAAATGCGTTGAATTTCGCCGCTTTGACGTTAGTTGAGCACCTGGAGGGGCTCTTTGGCAGATCAACACGCTCGGAAACATTTGGGGCATAATTACCATTTAAGCTTTGTAAAAGGAGATATAGTTGTCAGTACCTTTGATGTGGGAAAACATTTCGTATATTCTCTCATTGATACTATGTTAACAACTATATCTTAAAATATTTTTTGTTGTAAACAAATCTAATTAAAAAAACACAATTCACAAACTGTTACAACTAATACCAGCTAGTATAGAAGCATGCATGTAAGCGTACTGGTAAATTCTGCTTCATCTCGTATAATTCCTATATCTGTAGGTTATATCAGGGATGTGAAATTATCCTCACGTACATATGTATATACTATATAGTCACATTTACTTCCTATAGAGGTTTACTGAGCATTAACCATAATAAACAATGACCTTTTTAAGACTCAAACACACCTTTATAGGGAAAAATAGGATTTAAAAAGGTACAAATCATCTTTTTTCAGTATGCAGTACAAAATCTTATATTTCAACTGCTGCATTAGTGATACAGCCTCGCTTTAAACTATATTACCCCTAACGCCCAGAAACCAGATTACAGCTTCGTAATTAAACTTCGTTAAGTAATTTAAAATGCCGGAAACCTGGATATCCTACTATACATTTGTTTTGCCCGTCCTTTAAAAAGCAACTCAGAGAAACAATTAATGTTCTCATTTCTTGATACATGGTATAAAAAATAGAGTAGGTAATGGACTAAAAACTATGCCTCATTTAATTAAAAGATTCACAAACAATTGTTTGGTACAACCTACCATTAGAATATAATTTGGTATCTCAAATCAAAATGTTGATGGAATCCACAAATCATTACAAATGTAAATATATTAGCGATGGGATACATAAAGCTAAGCATAATTTGTAAAGCAATTTCTCCGAGAAGCAGATTAAATAGGATATTTTGTGAAAATGCCGTCGTTTTGTTGAATATTCAAACGTTTGCCATTATTAAATTCCGCGGAGCGTTTTTTATTTGGTATTTTCAGATTGAAAATAACGAGGTTTTCATCATTTTTTACATCCTACATGTACGCCGTCACAATGTTCACATGGATTCGTGTGTATTTCAATATTTTCTACTTTATACAAACCACACGGAGCTTTCATAAACATGAACATTTTAATATCAATACACGTATTTCATAGATCGACGAGGAAATTGAATTAAAAAATGTTAATCAAATTACATTTTTATATTTTTAACTATCCAACAGGGTTCTACGAAAGGTGCGGTTAAAAAGTGTTATGTAATTAATTGCTTTATTTTGTCAGAATGGATGCATTGCAGTTTGCACTGATCGTAACTGAAATACTGTAATAATAGAATGTTGCTAGCCAATAGGCTGCTATCTGGCGTCGATGAATGACAATGATAGCAATCTTTAATCATTTAACATTTAAATTGCTGAACAATTTTTTTAGACAATAAAAATAGTTTTAAGAAACAATCTGCCAAAACTTAAATCGAAATTATATTCTCGACCTAGCCTTACACCAAACACTAACGACAACATAAAACAATATTCCGTTTTCCTTATATAACAGTTACGTAAAGCACATCCAACTGATCTCACCTAAGAACGCAGACTCCACACAAAAGCATCTTCTTATTAGGCCAAGGATCATAGCCGGGTTGTGTTGGCAAAAATTAATAAAATTCAAAATTGTAAGGAAACTATACTGGAATGGGCCCGTACGTGTATCGCACTCGGCCTGCATATTTATGACTTAATCAAGCAGCCAGCTGTTGCCCAGCACATTACCGCTGTATGTTCTCTTATGTCTTCATTTTGCGTCTTGAGTTTCATATTGCCGTGGATTTACACGGACACTGGGTAAGTTTAAATTAAACATTATGTTTTTATGGGGATAGTTGGTTCAGTGCCGTTTCAAAGACTTATTGAGGACCAAATTGTGACATTTTGATAATTAATTAAGACGATTATCAACATAATTTTATGTAACTATCTGTATTACCAACACTTTAGAACAAAATAAAAATTATAAAGACGAATAAACGAATCGTTTAATAATCGAATAATATAATAAACGAAACGGTTGCACTTACAAACAGTAGAGTCACTTGACAGAGAAGAAGTAAGTAATATCACTAAGTAATTTCCATGATGGATTAATAGCCAATCCAGCATTTTTTACCTTTTTACAGACTTACATAAAATATAATAACAGCTAGTAATTACTGAGTAACGCGCGCCATTAACCTTGGTCTTTCGGTCTTATATCGGTCGGTATAGATACAAAAAAAATTGCACAGGTAGACACGTTCCCGGACGAAAAATGGGCGCCGCTAAAACTTGTCCTAACTGAAAGATCGAAAGTTCCAAATTCACTACCAAAGTACGTGGAGGCAAACTCAATTTTCTGATATAGCGAAAACTGACTTATAAACCTTAATATATCAAGAATTACCTCAATAGTTACGCAAACACAAAGTCTAACGTCAAATTGAACTCATAATAAAATAATTACGCCATTTAGTCTTAAAGCAATTGCATAACATTCCCATTATAATATAAACACACACAAGCTTCCAAGTACCAATAAAAATACGCCACAACGAGATACTTAATTAAGGTTTTTTATGAAAAATGAACGCAGTTTATTATGAATGCCGGCGGTATAAAAGTAAGCATAAAGATAAAGCGGTGCAGTTTACTACTTTAAGTAGTGACGTCGGTTATTACACGAGCATAACTGTACACCTAGCTAGTTGGAGAGAGGAATGGGCCACGATTTGTAGGTATGAAGTTTGGTGCCAGATTTTTTCTTTATCATTATTACATACATACATAAACTCACGCCTTTATCCCCGAAGGGGTAGGCAGAGGCGCCACCAGGACACCCACATTTCGCCTTGTATGTTCCGTCCCACGATGTGATAGGGGGCGAGCCTATCGCCATATCGGGCACAAATTCCTGACTTTATCATTATTAGCCGCAGGGAATTCAATTTAATTACAGCTGGACATAGTTCTTTCTCAAAGAACAACACAGCGATGTGTTGGAATGGTCTGAGACTTTCTCCAGGTTGTCAATAATGTTGTCGTGGCTAATTAATTTTTGTCGGTCGCTTTAATGGTGAAGAAAAAGATCAAACGAAATGATACACATGAGACGCCTTGCTCTTCATATCTGTGAGTAATCCATAGGAACAGCATTGAGTTACAATACGTACAAGAATTGTACGTATCCGTAAAGTCTGTCAACTCGAATTTGGTCCATTTTAAACCGATGTTAGAACTCGACCTTATTATCGACGTTCTATCATTATCATAATCAGAAATAATAAATATTTCATGGTCCTTAACAAATTTAAATATACCGCATTTTATTTCTATACGATCAAGTGTACAATTACCATCGTTTTGTTTCGCCGATGGGTCTCGTTATCAACATATTACCATGCAATCATTACTCAACGGGTATGGATTAACCCACAATGCACTCTGAAAACTATATGTTTCTAGTACATAGTGATACATTTTGATTACAATATGTATGCACTTCGCGAATGAGAAGGCGCCCATAGGGACGTACGCATAGTATTACACCTGTAGACAACATAGTAAGTTTAACTGACTCACCTGAAGTTCTCCCAAAGCTGAATAGTCGACGCAGAACATTCTCGTACTCACTGAGAATTGTGTTCTAATAGCACTAAACACCTCTTGATAAATATACACATAACACTTTATTTTAGACCACTAATAGGGACAGAATACAAAAAACCTCACTGATATTATTAATGTAACAAATGGCGATGTTGTCACTATTGGCGATCTAGTCAAGACACGCATATGGATCATTTTTTAAGGAGCTAAATATAACAACAACTAAAATAATAGATACGTAAACTTTAACAATACTAATAAAAGCATACGACGCTGTACGGTAAAACAACACTTGCACCAAATTGTCCAAGATACGAGCAAAATAAAGCGCAGCATCGGAGCGCGCTCGTCACATTAGGAAACGTACGCGGTGCACTAAACTACGCAACGAAAAATCCGAAGAAAACAAACTACCCTCCATAAAATTATATTTCCGATAAAATACAAATATGTGGATATGCTATATTTACTTTTGGTTTTATAAATAAAGTATTTTCTTAAAATTGTAAGTGCGCAATATAAATAATTCTACACTAATTGCAGGACATTTTAGATACTAGAAATATTTTGGTCGCTTAACATCCAAATACTCCTACAAAGGATTTGTTAAACCTGGGAATAAATACGACTGAAATTATTTGAATAGATTTTTCCCTCCACAGTTTACTTAGCCAGTTTACTTAGAAAAAAACCACACTAAGTATAAAAGCAAAGAACATTTTAGTTTCACGAATATCAGCGTTAAACGCCCCGACGTAAGCACAACCATAGAGTGAAATATTCATGTTTAATCCAACTTATATTCGCACTGCTTTAATGTTTGCATTAAAATGCACAACTTACCGTTTTATAACATAGCATAAAACTTTCACAGCCAGTAACGAACACGATTCGTGCATTCATATTTTAATCTTTAAACTTACAAACAAGAGCGGTAAAAATGTATTTCGTATTGGCAAACGATAAAAAATAATAATACGAGTTTTATTACTGCTCTGATATATCTGCACACGATGAATATTCTGGAATTAAACTAGCTACATATTTCTTTATGTTTTGCTTTCTTTTGACGTATAACTGAGATGGGTTGTCGGGGTCCCGCTCTTATTAATCCCCAGTTCAAGTACGCTGCAGTAACATTCTAAGAATAGTTCGCTTTTAATATAAAATAAGCATGACATGACTTTGAAGTCTTATTATATTAAGCTAATGTAATGCTTAAGGGTATATTTTGTTTTTCGATGCTTGGTGTATCATTATTTTGGTTAAGGGTAATTTATTTCTATTTTTTTTAATGTCTGCCTGTATTAAATTCCATTTTAGTGAGGTAACCGCTATTAAATAGGTCACTTTCTATCGTTTATTCAACCCCTCCATATTTTCTTAGGCCTACCGCTTCCACTATATCAACACGTATGCCTAATTTTCCTCATTTGACGTAGGTCATCCCTTTTCACTACGTGTCTGAACTCAACTAAAGGACTTTTCGTCAACTATTTGATTAGTTACTTTTAATTTATCCAATTTTAATTTCCATTACACATTTTCCTATTCTTATCATTTTAGTTCGTGTAAATCAACTTTTTAATATCTGCTTTATGTACCTATATTTAATTCGTCATCATAACAAGCCAGCAGTTTAATTTCATTTCTATGAAAATTATCAGATGCACTCAATATACAAATGTAAGATTTCGGAAAATAAAAATACATTTGAAATTCGATTTAAATAATGTATTTTATGCTATGTTGTAAAATATTAATGCTTAAGATGTGAAAGCCACGTCTGATATAAACCATGAATTGATTATACATAAACTTTATTTCACTACTTGCACTTGTTACACCCACAAGAGCTCAGGACATTTTATTTTAGATGTCACAGATTGTATAATGTCAACCTGTAACAACAGAAATCCAATCCCGGAAGAAACAGATTGTTTCACGCTCGGTAACTTTGGACAAAGTCGATCACATGACTTCATTCGGTGTCGAGCACGTAATGTACATTGTATATTTATGGTACATGTATATATTATTCACGAAGTATATAGTATATTGTACTAAACAAGGGTTTTAAATTACTTAGGTACTTTAAACGAATGAAAACGTCAGAATGCGGCAGCCTGTTCGAACTAGCACAAAGGAATGCTAAATTTGCTACATAGTACATATTAGAAACAAACCAATAAATAACTAAATACTTGCGTAAGCGTAAGAAACAGCCGAATACAGTTCTTGACTTTAAAACCCGAGCCATTTTGTATAGTTTACCGAGGCTTGAGTTGCGACCTTACTGTGTTCATGATTTTGTAAGTATTTTTAGGACAAAAAACATATCACATTGTTTGTTTTGAAATAGCTAGCTTGAGACATCTTACTGCATGTTTCGTGTCTCCTGTGCCTATAGTTAGCAGAATTTGGGGCTTAACCACACTGTTCTTATGGGGATTGTTCAGTCTCCAAAACCTTATTTGTTGATCAACAGGATGCAAAATAAACATATGAGTTCGCCTAGGATCCTGAAAGTATTAGTAAGAGTCTACACTCAATTCATTTACTCTTCTTATATACCGGCACAACAATGTTTTCACTACGCCTGATAGTAAGCGCAATGCAATCTATATAGAATAGAGGATTTTTCCCGCTATTTTTTGTTGTTTTATTACAGAGATTAATTTGTTAAAAATATTAATCTATGTCATAAAACATGTTCTCATTTCACAACGTAATGCACCTTTAGTAGAGTAAAAAAACATTGCACATCAGAATATAATGCAACAATGTTGCAATTGTGCAGAAATGTTTCTTTTACGGAGGGGAAAAATGAAAAATCTAACCAGGCGGAAGACGTACAACCGAGAGCTTCCTCTAGACTTTACAGTGATACAGAACTTTGTAGCTGTTCCATTTGATATTTAATTAAACATTTTCTGCAACTATTTAATTTTAAAATTATCATTGGCCAACAATGATACAAATTGGAATAGATAACATCATTAATACTATATTACATTTAACGTTTTACCTGGCTTTTTGGATGAATTGTTTTTGTTCCAATCAATGTAACAATATAAATAATCATATTTAAGTATAATAAGTAATATTTACGCTGTAAGAAGCCTCCTGATCAGCGGTTGGCTCCTTCGACCTAAGCAATGGTACAGCGCTAGATTTGTGTTCAATTCCCCGAAGTCTCTACTAATTCCCAGCCCCGTCATCAAGTATGGTCACACCAGCCATCCAAAACTGTGGGTGCGGGTTTGTCACAAGAGACGAGCGCGCCGAGGGGCGTACTACTTAGATTTACGACCGCTAACTTAGTCCGCACTTAATTTATGATGTAAAACTTTCTTCGCGCGTAAATAATAATGTTTAAATGAATTAGCAAATAGCAGTGCGGGTTGAGGTTACCGCGCCTTCCATGATTCTCATCGTAATATAAATATTTCGGATAAATTGTTTGGTTGAAAACATGGTTTTTGCCACGATAAAATTGCGAAAATGAAGAAAAATAAAAAGGTTTAGTTAGGAAATTTGTACACGCCGCATTAAAAACATAGCTACCTAGTTTTATACCTAGTTAGCTATGTATGTAGCTACTTAAATATATAATATTGCACGGCTTAAAGCTTTTAGTTTTGAGTGTAGAATTTATGTATGATTTATGTTTTACCCGTTACAAAATATAGATGTTAATGAAAGGCAATATTAAAAAAGATTCTACTAAGTAATTTTGGCAATGAACAATTGAAGCCACCAAACAATTATACAATCGCAACGATAAATTCACCCATTTGTTTCATGGACATCAGACAATTACAAAACATCGTTAGCACACCCTATTCAGAATCAGTTTGATAAATTGAATATCCAAAACGTTGTTTTTATCTAATTATCGCAAACATTTCTTTTGCATAGCCGAAAAATGAGAAAACAGTTATAATGATAAAACAAAGGATCAAGACTACGCGTGGGCAGATGTTTAACAACTAGGTTTTTGCTAAACATTTTCTCATTATATTTATTTTAAATTATATTAAAATATGTTATTTATATCTTAGGAATAAATACCTAAATTCTACCTTATATTATGTGTTTTAGCCACTAACCCTTTTCTCTAGATGAGTTTAAGTCATATACATAAAAATAATTAGAAAGTATATTTTCGGAAAAACATGCTTAACAGGGCCCAGCCTGAGGCTAGATGGGTTTCAAGAAGGACTAATATCAGTCCGTCGGTAGAAATTCATGGTCTTTTAAAAAATCTTCAAATCTGGTTGTATCGACCTTGATATGTATTATGATAAAGCCAAAAATACATAGATCATTTCATGATCGTAATTTATTGTCTTTATTTTCCTAACAATTACTAGCTTATGATTGAATATTTCTTCTAAAAAATAGATGCTAGCTGTACTTCATTTTGAGGCTTACTCCACTAGAAAGGCATACTACCTTTCAAACTTGCTCACAATTCCATACCATCAGGCTGTACTTTTGCAAGTTTGCAGTCGAAAGTGGTAGAGCCAAGCGTTATTCAGTCATGAATGGGCAAGCTCGTCCGGGGCGGTGCCACTGTCTCACGGGAGATCGACGTGAAGTCTATCACTTCTATGCTGTCGCGTTTCGTTCTGTGAGTGATATTGCCAGATACCTAATGCAACTTCCGTCTCCCCATTATTTTTTCTTCGCGGTCTCCTCCTGATTTGTTGAGCCAGCAACTCATTGGTGATCCAAGCGTAATGGATGTTCATGGGCGGCAGTGATAACTTACCATCATGTGACCAGTTTGCTAGTTTGCCGGACCTATACAATAAAAAAAACTAGTATTACTAAATACAGATTAAACTTTACAATATTGTATTACAAAAGGCTGAATACAAAAGCAACAACGTTATTGAAAATCATAGCATCGTACTTACGGCCAATGAAGTAGAAAAACTAATGGTGTGAATTAAGAACCGACATAATGTTTCATTTTGTTAAATCGGAGCACTTTATTTCGGACTTAAAATTATTTATTTACTATGGATGAATGATGATGATATTTATTTCATCTATATTTTTCATGCTGTTCGATTTCGACTTTGCAGATACCGTCAAGTGCAGTGGTCGTTTTGCTATAACAAACAAAGTGCTATTAATAAGAAAAACATACCTCGAATTTTCATAAACGTAGATTACGTAGATTGCGAAAGGTTGATCTTTGATCGAGGAATGCACCGTGTACAAATACTTCGAGAACACTGACAATAGTCCCAACTAGGATGATTTTGGAAAATATTGGGCAACGACAACATTCTAACATACTAATTACTAGCTACATAAAAGTTGTATTGTGAGACACACATATATGTGCGATGAAGGCAGTTGGTAGCCTAACAAGAATAAAATCACGAACGTCCGCCATTGGTTATTGCAAAGTCTCAGAGTTTCTAACAAAAAACTTATTGAAAAGGAGAAAATATAAAATTACATCCAATTAAATGGGGAGCACACAACAGGCGCCGACTTTCTTGTTTATCGTACATGTTAATTAATTTCAACCGACCGTTCCTTCGTGCAAAAAGATGAAAAAAGTGCGACGGAAACAAAGCAATTATTTTCCTAGAGAAATTAATTAGATCCCGTGTAAGTATCGGTGTTTGGTGTGCCGGAGTTCCATTATCGGACTGGTTCGTACGTGATCCGACTAATTGTCCGAACACGCTTTAAATGATATAATTTCCCCGAACAATGCTGCTGGAACAATGCGCAGTTGGGTCATTCAATTTGAGGAATTGCCCGCTCTGTGCGAAGATGAGGAAGCCTTGATTTGGGTCATCTGTTTTCTCTACATTTTGTTATTCTGAAGGGTACCTCCTAGGTACCTTAAAGAAACACTGTGATGCGTAGTGGGCGGGAAGTTATAACCAGATATTATTCTACAGTAAACCTATATCCACAAATCATTTCTATATGATATCGGTGGTCTCGGAATAAGGAAGACCAGGCATACCCAATATTTTAAATTTTTAACGGTTATGTGAGCACCCGATGACAAGTGCAGTTCCGCCTGACTCTAAATAGTTTCTTCTTTCTAGAAACACTTAGAAGAAATTTTATGTATGTAACGGTATGTTTTTAGTTAGTGTAGAGGTAATACTGACCGCGAAGTTGGTGTTCAGGAAGCCAACACGAGCTCTTGTCTAAGAAAATGGATAATAGGATAATACTGACCAATTCTTTCAACTTTAAACTTATAATCTGAATAAGTTTTGTCAATAAAGCAATATACGGTATATATTAATAGATGATTGATGAACTAAAATCACTCCATTCCCCATTAAATGTAATAATGATATATAAATTGCGTTTCTGAAGTGATAGCGTCGAGAGTAGAGCGAATTGAAATGCCGGCCGTCGTTCAAGCGGGTGCGGTAAAAAAATCCATTTTACCGAACAACAAGAGCTAAGCTAATGTAAATTAGCTTTCCGGGCTAATTGCTATGAATACGCTTAGCATAAATCGAGGACGTTTTAAAAAACATGACGCGCGGGAAAGTAAAATTGTCACATAATGGCATCAAAATTGTTTTTTCGCATGTATTTAGGTATTGTGTCGACGGCCCATTGTGCGGCTAAATGGATAAGGAAGTATTAAATATGTGCCTATTTTCGGCCTTGGTTTTGTCGTACGTTATTTTTTATTATTGATGGAACTGGGATATTATTCATGTACTGCCCGGAGCGTAGCCCGGACCACTTACAAGGGACAAGCGACGTTTATTTTTTATACATGCTGCTGTAAATATTGGCCTCTATTTTTCTAACAAGCCGTCGAGAAATTATCCCACTTAATGCATATTGTATTGTTACCAAAAATCAATCACATTTAACATAATATTTACTACACCAATCAATAGATGACTAGTTTTAAAAGAGGTACTGACATGCTAAAATGTTGGTCACAATTTTAATGGTCAGGTTTGACCGTTGGGGTTGTACCATGATCTTATGGAACACGGCCTTGAAATATTTTGTGCGAACTATCCCCTTAGTACATCCTAGAAAGGTATTTGACAGCCTCCGTGGCGCGGTTGGTTAGACGCCGGCTGTGAAACGAGAGGCCGCGATTCGATCCCCACACCGAGACAAATGTTTGTTTGAACCACAAATATTTGTTTCGGGTGTGGGTGTCTGTGAGACCGAAAAGTCTCTAATAGTTCCTGATGCCCTCGACACAAGACTCGATCTTAGGGTGGGGTCAGGAGCAGGACTATGTATGTGACTGTTGGGTGTATTTATTTATTATTTATTTATAATTAAACTCGGCGAACAGTTTGTGGCACGATGGCTGCTCTGCCTACTCTTTCGGGAATACAGATGAAAACATGTTACGTCGAAAATGTTCACCGTCCATTAACCGCAAAAATGTTGCCATTGCAAATTCATACATTAACAAAATTGGTCCAGTAGTTTTATAACTCAAACCATTTATCTGTAAACAATATACAATAGATTAAATCATTAATAACGATTATCGGAACATTGAATCGCGTCGGAGTTAAATGAAACAACTCGTGTTATAAATTAAATCAATTTTAATTAACTGTGCACCAACATAACTTGATCTATACGATACATTATTCATTTTATATATATAAATTCGTTTTATTGACATAAAGTAGCTATGTTTGATTTTATATATCATCTTGCATACAAGAGCAAATATAAATAAAATAATTTAATTGCGCCATTTCATCTATAGTTATGGCCCCTGTGGACGGCGAGATAACAAATTGGGACGTAGTAAATAATTATAATTAGAATTTAGTACATAAGGCAAATTATTAGATAGACACAATTCCTAAAAAATGTAGATAAGTATGAAAAAGATATAAATATCATATAAATGTATATTGGCTGGTTTCACTGTCCTATTGGTTTAAAATTTGGGTGACTTAAACGAATTAATGCAGTTAACATTCAAATACACTTCACTCTCTTGTTTACCAGATTCTTATCATGCACGCTTGCTGGTTCCTCTATTGTCCCCAATTGTTATTTGTAATTATTAATCATGAAACTAACATAAATAGCACATTAGTGGCCTATATTACATAAACTTCCACTAAATATCTTACGTCACTCTTCACCCGTCTTTTAAATAAAACCGACTCATCTTTTTATTATCCCCTCTAATCATCTTTCAGTCTCCATTTCTCTCTCAACTCTCTAGCAGTCAACTTCACTCCATACACACTTCTCAATGGTCACGATACTCCATTTATATTACTTTCCAACTTCTTCCATACCTAAGATCCAATAAATTATATTATAGCACCTGAATTACTTGATGAATGGCTAACAATAGTAATAAAATGCTTTCGAAAGGACATAATGGATTTATTTGCCCTGTGTCGACCCGATACGTTGAACAAAGCAAAATCTCTATAAACCATTAGGGCTGCACAAAAAACATATTATTAATACATTGATATGAAATTCACGCATCGCTTAGCGCGTCCCTTTGTCATCTCAGCCTTTACAAATCATCTATTAATAAAGTATTTATATTTGCAACATGCATGTTTTGAATGATTTATATTAAATAAATACATACCAAATTAAAAGCTTTAATGAGCACAATTTGAATCGAATTAAATGTGTCCACAAAATTTTTCATAACTTATGTGGCCTGGATAGTTTATTTCACACTTGCACATATTAGATATATTATACAATTCCGTAAAATATCAAACATTATTAAATAACATTAATATTACCCAACTCAAATAGTCATCCACACTGGACATATACATCATGTGACATGTCTTACCAAACGACGTAAGAATACGTCTTTGCATATAAGTTGACGAAATAACTCGTCATAAATCGATTAGCACACCACTACAATTTCTATTTTCAATAGAAACCCGACGGTTTACATCGAGAAACATTATAAGCCTAATGTCCATTTAAAAATGTGTACACAATAATTTTTCAGTCTTGTCCACTAGTTAATAAATAAATCGAATGCTTTGATCGGGAACGTTTTAATTTGAAACAAAAACGTGCAATTCATTTTCATGCTACTGCGGCCATTGTTCTGAATCTCCACTCAATTGGCAGCAATTATGTACATTCACACTTGGCAACACTGAATACTGCATCATTATTTTATAGACATTCTGCCGTGTTTGAAAAATCAATCTCGGGCAATTTTAACGCAAACAATATCGTTTTATTACATTTCATTTTATGCCCGCGAAATATCCATTACCCAAAGTTTAATTTTCTGAACACCTTACAATCTTAGTGTTGCCTGTTGCAAACAGCCAAATAACATCTTTGCTTCAAAATAAAAGTATTTAAAACTGGCAAAATACGTACTTAAAGTCTAACCACCGATCTGTTATCTATAAATAATACTATCAGTCATAGGTACTAAACAAGTGTCATGAAATGCAAACGTTGTAACCTTAATCCTTTCAATACTTTCCTAAATGCAATAGTTATAAATCCAAAAAGGCTTAAGTATTCCACGCTACAAACTGAGTATTAATTTTTAGTTCACTTAGTTTCTTTAAGCATTTATTAGTACACCTATGAATATTATAAAATAAGATTATTAAAACCAGTATATTCGGCCCGTCCTTCACAACCTTAGAAATAAAAATATTGTTAATAAAAAACAAAAATGTACAAAAAAAATTAAGTAATGTATTATACAAATTTATATTAAACAAAATCAATAACAAAATATAAGTACATTGCCTTTTCGTGTTTTTTTTTTCACAAAAGTTATCCGAGAGATTCATAATATGATAAAACTAAAACGTGGTTGAAATTATTGGTTTTCAATAATGTTATCAGTGAGCAGGTCGCATTTAAAATCTATGTTGTCTATCGGTCCACATCCAATAGTTGCCAAGTATTGTGCAATACTGATATTGGACCGTTCATAGACAATACTCCGTATAACAAACCATTACTGAAAACCACTCATAACAGCCATTCAAAATTAAAACCTAAAATGCATTAAATACGTTACAAACTACGCTTAATCAGATCGTGAAGACCCAAATACAGATAAATCATTTATATGTCGACCGTACTTCAACATAAGTACACTTCACCTAAGGCGAAAAAACTCTTCCGGCTTACCAAATTCACATCAGACCCTCATTCACATATTTCCTACAAAATACACTAAATATACATAATAAATATAGTTTTGTACTCTCAAGTCCGTTGTCCTTGAATATGGCGATTTTTTTATCACATATTCGATATTTTCTACCAAAACGGTAGTTTTTTTATACGTACCGGCGTTGCGCGGGCCCGTTTTTCCTGGAGTGTGGGAGCGTGTCGTCGTTGTTTCCTGTGTTGTTGTTGTGTAGGAACGACATTTCTACACCAGGCTCGCCGCCCTGTGCAAAATATTACACATTTTTTGACATAACTATTTTGGAAGAAATTTTTTGACCGATATTTCGCTCGGTTTTGCGATTTATAACATTTATAATAGTGTTATAGGTAAACAAGGAATAAAAAAAAGCTACCAGTCCAAGCTCTCCTTTATTTCTATGCTCCTTTATTTCTATTCTAAGAGGAAATCATGTCTCGCCATTCAATAATATCATTATATCATGATATTCGAACTATGTCAATTATATTTTAAAAAATTGAGAAGTAAATTATGTACGACATCGAATTTCAAAATTCGATTTAAACAAACTAGATGGGAAAACAATTTATGTATTGAATTAATGTCATAAAGTTGAGTTAATGTTTTTTGACGTATAAACCGGCACGATACCCCTACGTGGTTTCAATTAATATCGCCATGTCTCCTCCAGCCAGTATAATAGTGATATTACACGAAGCAAACGTGTACTCTGACATCACGAATTTGCACAACACACGCCTCTAAGTGGATATTGTATAGTACAGTGGCACTGACATTGTTGTAGATGAGCTCGTTCCGTATTCAGTAAAGCCGTTAACAACAAACTAACATATGGCCAAGAATTTTCATTTGGAACATGTGTTGTGAGCTGTGATGTAAAACTATACAAGCCTCTGAAGAGAGCTGGTTTGCTTAGAAATGATTTCGTGCTTCCTTGTGCTTAAATATTAAGATACGAGTATTGGACGAGGCAGTTCGGTGATTATTTGAACAAAATTATTGTAGTAGATTTCATAGTTATAACACTGGCCACATTTATTAAATTTTCCAGGCGCTTGCATCTAACGGCAGATCTCTATAAAATATATATCCTCAACAAGCAATTAAAACGGTTTCATTGGTGTATGTAGATTGTAGATGCATTTTTATTCAATAAACATGGATAGTTGGATTTATTTATGTTGTGTATATATTTTTAGATAAATATTTATGATAACACTCTTGTCAAAGATACGTTATCGAGACCGGCCATTGATCCTCCGCATCTACTCACGTCTATGGCTTGTTTATTACCTTAATGAAGTTATAGTCATTGTCCAGTATATTCATGAATATTCAATACATGCAAAGCGATAACCATCACACTAGGGTAATAAATGAATACAGCCATCATCCACCAATATAGATGTTAGGTCAATTTTGATTATTATTTATATAAAATCGAAACATTATTCAAAATTGTAAACAGAAAGAATTTGTAAAATACAATGAGTAATAAACAAATTACTTATTTCAAATTTTGTAGAAGGAGAAACAGAAAAGCCTTTGTAACCTAACGCATAACATTATAGACGGCATCAAAAAAGAACAACCAGTTTAAACTGATCTCTAATGACAGAGCTCAGCATAACATTCATTAAAGTCACTAAATATCACATAATTTTAACGTTAATAATAAACAGTGTCTCATAATTGTATTCATATAGAGATGAAACATTACCTCGGAGTGCATAGGGTTGGCCGTAATGGTGATCGGCACTTTAGCGGGCATGTAGCCGTTGGCACCGGCCGCTTCCACTGCCGACCCGTTCTCCTCTGAAATATAGTCTCATTGTATAGTATACTGTCTATCGTATGATAAATTGTTAATGTAAGTGTCATACACATGTCTATTAAAATATGGAGAGATAAAGTTAATTCAAGTGTCGGTATGCAGTCTAAATATAAATCACGGCCATTATGTACTTGTGTAGCGTATGTGTTTATCGAACTCGTTAATTATCGATCTGAAGTTATCGAATTTATTGTGATGGTTCGATGCAATTAGACAGCCCTAAACAATTATTATTAAAATGTTATATAAATAAATTAAATAAACAGCTGAAATCCTAACTGCAAAACGTTCGTTCTTGGAAACACAAAAGTGCGAATATCACCGTGAGTGCTAAATTAGTATTTTCCTAAGTTCTACCGGTCGTATTCATAGACAATTTTAAAAACTATTTTATTTACTGAATATTTTGTCTTCCTCGCTCAAACTGAATTCAAAAGTCGTTCGAAAGGGACAAAACAGTCGATAACTAAAATGGGTTTTAAAACTGCCTATGAATAAGGCCGTAAGTTTTACTAAGAGATTTATACGTCAGTAATTCATTGCATAATTTAAAATTGGTCCTGTCCTCTCAGTTAAAGTATTTTTTTGTCCATAACAGTTTGTGACGTTGTAGAATGTCACCCGGAATAGTTTAGGTCTATGGCTCAATAATTTATATTGTCTATGCCAATCAACGCCTCCATTGCGCTGATTGGTCGATTCAATTCTGACAGCTAAAACGTGCGAACTGTCATCGTACGCATAAATACGCGTGTAACCTCGCTCGCGTCCTCTTTCTAAAAATAAACTGCGTGCTACCACGCGTGTTGTTGTTCCCGCTGGGGTGAGTGTTAAAAGTGCTAACTTGCTAACCGCTTAACCGCTTGTTTCGCAACTTATTCTGCCGCCGGCTTGTGAACTACCACGAGTCGCTGGCACGGAATGTAAACCTAGTTTGCATTCCGAATTCTTGGACACTGATTTCAGGTTCACCTTCACCTTCACGTGCTTCACTTCTTCACTTCATCTACTCTCTTCCTGCTTACGGCACGGAGCGTGCCGTGCTCAGGCTTCACTCCGCACCACTTCCTGCCCGTGCTGCGACCGCACCTGCGCCGAGCCGCTGACCTGCGCACCACTACCGGCCACGTGGCAGCCAACCTTGCCGGCGAGCTGTCGTCGGAAACCGCCACGTGCAGAAGACCCGGATCAGTGTCCACAGAAGGCCAGTGACTCTTGTTGCATAACACCAGCAACAGTACCGAGTGTAAGACGGTGATGCGAAATATTAAAGCCTGTACCACGTAATCACCCTGAGTTCTTATTTTCTACCTACTCCTATCTGCGGGCGGTCCCTAAACCCGCCGCAAGTTCATAATGTATTCAGTAGTCTTTACGTCCGAGATCGATTCGTAGCATTTCTTTATGATGAAGTGACACGTCTCAGTCAGTCTGTCGGTCAGGAAATTTAAATGTCAGAGGATATTGTTTCTTTAAGGTAGCTAAAAAGCAGACGAAGGTTGTATAAATTTAAAGAATTTCTTCACAAACGCCAAAGTTACAAATACGATTTTCCAGAAAGTTCAGGGTTAAATAATTGGCGAGCCTTTACAAGGTCTTAGGAATATTTAATGAGTCTTCGATAAATAAATAAAATGAATTATACTATTGTAAATATTTACTATTACCTAATAAATTCTTAATATCAGACTAATAAAGCTTTTTAACTTTTTGACTGGCTCGGTGGCGCAGTTGTACTCCGGTACGATTATAACGCTGAGGTAACGAGTTCAAGTCCCGGGTCAGGCAGAGTGATATTGGATGTTTCTAATTATTATCAACCTGGAGTCAGGAGTCTGTGCCTATATGGCGATAGGCTCACCCCTATCACATCGTGGGACGGAACACAGATTCGAATTACATTTCAATGGTTTATTTTCAAACGATTCAGCCGAATACAACGAGTTGCTGTGAAAATCTATAGAAAAGACTTTTTTTCAACAGAAAGCTACAATAATTGAACTACCTAGCACAACTAACGAGCTTCTATAACCAAAAGCTAGTAAAATCATACCTACGAACGAACCATTTTCACCAAAATACCTACAGCAATTTCTCGCCGTCATACTAATAATTGTTATATTAAAAACAAAATACAACATCAATAAAACGTTGGAACGGAATGAAACTGCAGCAATATTTCGTATCATTTCTGAAGCGTTAAGTTAGTGGGGAGTTGAGCCGGCGGTATATATTTATATGTAGTTTGAGCTTCGCTCGGGTCCGTTGCGTTCCGAGAAACATTCCCAAGTTATTATGCTGCGAAAACAGCATCGATTCTAGCTCTATTAATGTCAGCATAAGTGCAGCTGAATAGTCGCACACAACTGCATGTGTACTCAATGAACTATGTGATGTCTGGGAAAAACATTACTATTCATTAAATTTATCTTTGCAACGTGTTTGAGCAGGTAACTTTATATGTAATGCAATTTATATTATGCCGGTCAGTTCGAAGTACAAAAGCTGAACTTGAAATGCGGTAATGACGTGGTACACTACGTCGGTTTCAGGGGATATCGCGAGGTTTTGTGTTTTCGGCAATTTCAATCACCAAATAAAAAAAATACCAAAATCACTTCCATCTGTTTTCAATCAAACAGTAGTACCACCCAGTTATGTCGACCCAATCGTAGAGCTTTAGCTGGCAGTAGATCCATGATGATGATGTCATATCAGTAAAGAGAAGTAATAGTTACTAGACGCAGACCCTATCCAACAATCCGCTGAAGAAATCTTTGGAAGGCTCATAGTCATGCTCATGGAGAGGAAAAGTGACAAAAATCAAAATCGCCACTATGACAGAAAGAGAGAGCAAATGCTAGTATCGCAGCCTCAGTGGTGCAGTTGATTAGACGCCGGCTGTGAAACGAGAGGCCGCGGGTTCGATCCCAGCACCAAGAGAAATGTTAGTGCGGCCAACGAATATTTCTTTCGGGTCTGAATATTTGTGAGACCGAAAAGTCTCTCGTAGTTCCGATACCTGCGACACAAGACTTAACTGATTTTATTGAGGGGTCAGGACTATGTACGTGACTGTTGGGTGCATTTATTTATGATTTATTGAGTATCATACTGTTATGCGGGTTCCTGCGAGCGCGCCAGCACAGCAGCAGCGCCACGCCGCCCGCCAGCACCAGCGCCGCGCCCAGCGCCGCCGCCGCCGCCACCATGGCGCCGCCGCCACCATCACCACCACCACCGCTACTCTCCGGCGCCGCGGTGGTGGAGTGACCAGCGTCCCGATGCGTCATCGCCACGAGGATGCTACTGAAGTCGGAGGGAGCTTGTGCAGTGTAGGCGTGTAGTTTGAGTTCGTATCGCGTGTCGGGCGCGAGGTGGTGCAGCGTGAGCGAGCGCGCGGCGGCGGGCGCGGCCACTTTAGCGTACGCGCCGGCGGACGACTGCGCGCGGTAGTACACGTAGAAACCCTCCGCCTCCACGCCCGAGCCGCGGGACCACTGCACACACGATACAAAAACAATATTATAGGTAAGTGTTTCTTATAAATCACAGGAATTATTAAAAACTTCTACTTTGCTTAAGTTATAGACCCCAAAATTAATGAAATAAAAACACGTTTTGATAACTAAGAATTATGTATTTAATATAAGGTCAACTAGAATAATTAAAAAGTTAAGAGTGATATACGTGAAAAGAAAATATTCTTATCGATACCGATGTTAACTTTTTTTTTATTTCATAGTTCCGGCAAACGAGCGAACAGGTTACCTCATGGTAAGTAATTACGCCGCCTGTCGCCCTTAAACATCCATAACGCTGGATCATGGATGTGTTGCCCATCTTGGGAAAAGAGTGAAAAAAAGAGGATGGGAAGGAGAAAAGAGTATTGGGCATCCTTTGGGCATCATTTACCCCGACATATTTGCATTACTTTGACTTTTACCCAGTTTAACTTTTAAGTTTTTGATACATCTATAGCTATTTAATTGTGTAAATGTGTACTGGTAAATAAAAAAAAAACCGCAACAAAACCTTCTATGTGTCATTAAAAACTAAAAGAAGCATGGATACTAACAGTCCAGTCGACTTGTATGGTGTGCGGCGAGGTGGGCTCGGCGCGGCGCAGCGCGGGCGCGGCGGGCGCGGGCAGCGGCGCGGCGGCGCGCTGCAGGTAGAAGCGCGCGCTGCTGCGGCCTTGCTTGTTGTCCTGGTTCGAGTACACTGCTGCTATGCGGAACCTGAACATTTAAACCATACATACGATTTTGGTAGGTCTCTCATATGTGAGAGGCCGCCTGGGTGGGTACCACCGCAATGTCTATTTCTCCCGCCAAACAGCAGTGTTAATGCGCTGTTGTGTTCCGGTTTGAAGGACATTGTAGCCAGAGTAACTACTGGACATATTGAGACTTAACATCTTATGTCTCAGGATGGCGAGCGCAGTGGAATTCCAAGCATTGCCTTGTAATTCATGGTGTTGTTTGGTTTTGCTACTGTCCATGAGCGGTCGTATCGCTTACCATCAGGCGAATGGCATGCTCGTCTCGCCATTCATTGCAATAAAAAAAAAAAAAAAAAACGTACATAAACTCACGCCTTGACAGCCTCCGTGGCGCAATTGGTTAGTCGCCGGCTGTGAAACGAGAGGCCGCGGGAGCGATCCCCGCACCGAAACAAATATTTGTGTGAACCACAGGTATTTGTTTCGGGTCTAGGTGTTTGTGAGACCGAAAAGTCTCTCGTAGTTCCTGATACCCACGGAACAAGACTTCGATCTTAGTGTGGGTTCAGGACTATGTTTGTGACTGTTAGGTGTATATTTATTGTTTTTATATTTTTCCCAGGAGGGGTAGGCAGACGTGCAACCACGATACCCACGTTTTGCCTTGTATATGTATTCTTTATTTTATATATATATAGAACCCTAACAGTATATAATTGTTGGACATCCACAATATGGGTTTCGTGTTACTGGATCATCCTGGTACAATAAGGAGGGCATAATTTGGTAGACTGAAAAAAACTAATGAATGTGTCAACGCTTTCTTTTAACGAAACTACGAGGTACATTAAAGTTGGAAAGTAAATCATTTTTAAACAAGACTTGCAGCTATCGTGTTAAAAAGAGTAAAGTTACAAGAACTCTAAATCTACAAAAGTATATACTTTAATGGATGACGTCACTTTGCTCAATGCCCGCGCATCAATGTTTATGTCTCTGGCTACTCTCAAAGAATATCAGTGTGATTACTTACCTGTAATATTTGTCAGGTGTCAATCCCTCTATTTCGTATGAGTTGATGTGCGGCGGAATGTCCTGATTGGCTGTGTTCCACTGAGCGTTACTTGTATTCGTAGCTTCTTTATATTGCACCTAAATAAACGAAGAGTCTATATTTTCTACTACCAAGTTTCTAAATTGTATTAAGAAATATCAAGTAGGTTTTCTAAGACTAATGGAGATTAAAAACCCTCTTAGGGATTCCGAATCTATAAAAGATTAGAATAAAATTGTAGCTGTCTCATATTTTATCAGAATATGATAAAATTTTCCAATTTAGTAAACGCGTATATCCTTTGATCACATACATACATACCTACATAAACTCACGCCTTTATCCCCGAAGGGGTAGGCAGAGGCGCCACCAGGACACCCACATTTCGCCTTGTATGTTCCGTCTCCCGATGTGACAGGGGGCGAGCCTATCGCCATATCGGGCATAAATTCCTGACTCCGGGCTGATAATGAATAGAAAAATCCAATATCACTTTGCCCGACCCGGGACTCCAACCCGAGCTTTGTAACCGTACCGTAATACTACTACGCCACCGAGGCAGACATTGTCACCTTTGATCACAAATTAATTATTAATACCTATAAAGTGCTAATGTATTTTAGATTCATCAAAGCGCCATCTTTTAGCACTTGATTGAACTACCAAGCTCATCATAAAAGTGTTAAACCTTACCTTGAAGAAGCGAATGGGCATGCCTTCCTTGGCGTGTGACCAGGACACCATGACACTCTGGTCTGACAGTCTCGTCACGTTGGGCCGCGATGGAGGAATCATAACGACTGATGACAAAATAAATAAATTTGTAATTTTGGTTCCCTTGATACAATTTACCCGAAATGCATACAATACAGTAATTTGAAAAAACAAACTATTATTACAAGAATTTAATAGCAAGTCTTTTTATCACTCATAGCTTCACTCATAGTAAATAATTTATTGTATAATCACTTTACTATTAACTCTTCCACCGCATGCATGAATGTAACAGTGATAATAGTTCCGAGTATATTATTATGTACCACAATACAAATATTTTAATATATTTATTATGTGTATTTAAATCCCACGAGAAGGAATTATGGATGAAAACTGTTATCCAAACACATTATGCAAAATATATCAAACAGGCAATTATATTATTTAAGTTAATTCTAATAAAACTTATTTACCCAAATAAATATTTTATGGTCCGAATCTAAGAACATTACTTTAGCCAGTTTCCTGGAATATAATCCATTATTGCGGACAAAATGTGACCTACATTTAGAGACGCAACAAATAGAAAACAAATCGTCTTAGTGACGTAAGCACTAGAACTAAGAGCTCTGGTATAGCTATTCCCTAATCGCCACTTACTTTTATTCTTCTTAGAGTTCTTCCTGTTATGTCTCTTAGGCGGCTGGGGCGAAAACTGCGATGCTTTCGGTATTTCCGCCGAGTAATCCTGAAAAATGTCGACAACTTGAAGTATTTAAACTGCTTTTTTGCGCTTCTTTAAATATTGTTTCACCACCTGCTCTAGTTGGTAAACAGTGTTAGAATTGTTGTCGTTCTTTTAGAAGTTTACAATGTTAATAACGTAATTTATCACTGAGAAAATACTGAGATATTTCACTCGTATAATTTACCCATACGCAATCTGCGAAACACCAGTTATATGAAATAGGTTGCCTCAATTATGCTGAAAGTTTTGTCACATTTTAGACCCACTTGATACACCTCTGCCCATCCGTCAGGGAATTCCGGCGAATACATGAACGCGTGTTAATTAAATGGGAAATATTGGATTGTATCAACCACAGCGCAATTACTAAGTAAATAAACGCTTCGGGGATATAATTTTATTGCTAGTGGAATAATTTCATATAGCCGCAATATCAATACACTAACCATGCCCATATAATTCGTATTGACTAATCCATTCTGCTGATTCTTGTTCAACTATTTTGATGATGTTCAAGTCCTGAGTAAATAAGAACATTACTATGAGCACTGAACTTTGAGTTAGAGATGTTTGGTTAAACAAATTCCAGTGGTAGGATATTCAAAACTAATGGGATAGTGATGAACATTTAAAAGGTGTAAACCCCGTCATAATGATATAAGTAAGTGTTTTGTGTTTCTGGTTTTGCTTGAGTTTACGCTAATTCAAGTAGGTCAATATAGTTGTTGCCCTATAAGTTTTCCAGCACATACAAAAACAGATCTTAACTACATTTAAAAAGAGTTTCAAATGCAACATCATGTTTCAGATCCATCAGCTTCACCTACAGAAAGTCCTCTGAAACACAACTTTCTTCAAGGATTTCCACAGCCACATCCTGAAACCAAGTACTCTGTCGAAGTTAATTGAGGTTACCTGGTCGGATATCTGAAGCGGGACCACAGTGAGCATGGCAGCCAGGTATGAGCATCCCATCTTGTTGCACGCGAAGCATTGGACGATGCCTGCGTGACGCTTCTCTAGTTGGTCGATGTGGAGGTCCGAATCTAAGGTCAAATAAAGAGATTTTAATGAAAAAGTAAACAGGTAATGAGGTGATTTTTTTTATGGTCAGTGGCTACCGCCGCTCATGGACTGTACAATACCAGTGGCACAAACAAACAGCTGCGTACAAGACATCCAAATGTAAGTAAATTAGTAATCAATACAAATCCGATTACGATAAAATAACGTACGTATGAACGGAAAGATGAGTACACAATACACATGTAAGTACATAAGTCATTGTTTTTCATCTATTCGAGACCACTTTGAATCCATAATGATCTATATCTTTTCCGAGTTCGGTAGAAATGAAATTACCACTCTATATCTCCACCGGACTCTAGAGTACGGTAAAAGCTATACAAACGAACGTTACTTGAATTTATTAATAATAAATACATGATGAACGCCGTGTACTGACCAATAAATTCCATAATACTACAAAGCATTAATATTGCAAAGTTTATTGGCATAATATTGCATAGGTGAGCAAATACGTAAAAAAAAGGCGTCTCAACTGCGCATAATATTTCACTGCATGAACAGATAACCGTAAAATTGAAATTTATTACAAGCAAACAGGAAACAAGCGTTTCCGGCGGGTACGCAGTCACGAGAGATTTCCCGGCTACTAAGGAAACTGTATAAAACGCTTTCCTTGTGAACTGATTACATTGCCGCCCATGCTTCATTCCGAGCGCATTGTTGGGCTGCCGTGCATTGCTTTCAAGTGTGAGATGTTCTTTGATTGGGAAAAATTGGGATTTCTGTTATTATAAATGTCTTTTTTTCGAATATTTTATTATGTCAGCAAGTTAATTTTAGTTAAATTACGGTTTAAACGTAACTTTATCTCGATTTGTTACAACTCGTGCGTGCATGCAATTGGTAGAGAAATTCCACTAATTGAAAATAACTTGAAAATTCAATTAATTCAATTTGTGCTATAAAAATATTTCCGGCCAATCATTATTACAATATCATATGTACCTATTAGTTTTCAACCGCTGAATTTTAGGCAACAAAATACCAAGAACCAAAACAAATATTTGTTGTTCACATATTATTTTTTCAATAAGCAGATATTCGTATTGTTGTAATACACATACAGATAAAAATATGTGAAACGTAGAAATGAATGTACATTTATCTAAGTATCCAACTACCAACTGCTACCAAATAAATCTCCATATTTACCAGTAGCCCTCGTCCCCTTCTCATTCTTCAGCAGTTCTCCATTAAGCACCCAATGGATTGTCGGCGGCGGGTATCCTACAGCAGTACCGCAGTTGATATGAGCTGAACTGCCTTCTGTTGCACTGAGGTTCCCCACCGACCCCTCCCAGCGAGGAGGCTTCAGTTCCACCACTTTCCATGATCGACGGATTTCGTTGGCGGAACAGGAGTATATGCCCTTTGGAAATAATAATGTTCATGTTTTTTTTTATTTTTATAATTAATAGCCATGAGTCTAATAAAGACCGAGAGAAATGGAGAAGGTTGAGCAGAAACCGGACCCTGGCGATGGTCGCAATCACGGTAGAAAAAAGGTGATCATTAACTCTAGCAAGTTACATCACAATCGTTTTGGGTTAAAGGCGACCAGGGATTCTAAAATACTTGAAGGATTCAATGTTCTACCAATAAAATAAGGCTTGCAGTGTATGCAGTAGTGTGTTTCAGTCCTACAAAAAGAATCCTACAATTTCGAAGGCTCACCTCATGGTCAGATGTGAATGGAGCCACAGTGAGGAGGTGTTCGTGCCTGCGCGGTAGTGTGGGGGGGTGGTCGCGGGACCACGTGATGCGCGGGGGAGGAGAGCCCACCGCGCCGCACCACAGCCGCAGCGCCTCGTTGGCTTGCACCGGCATCGTCAGCACGCCCTCGCTGTCCTTCACGCCCACGTACTCTTCTGTCTCTAGGAACCTGGACAAAAGGTATTTAAATATTGAATAAATCATGAAGATAATAATTAGAATTAACAATGCTTTAGTCTGCAAGAAATTTCGCTATAGATTTATAAAAATACTTATTGATCCTTCTTATGCCAGTATGGCCGCAGCATAAATAACAAACATGGCAACAAATAATTAAGATAATATTTTTATAAGTTCATTGCCTATGTTGCCACCAGACCAAATTGGTGATCAATTGATTATACATGATGGTAAATATTTCAGTGGAGGATATTGCAGAGTCAAATGGTCTAGGATGCTCTTTTTGATTTTTAGTTTCATTTAAAACAAAAGAACTACCAACTTACCGGACATCTCCATTCCCTTTAGGTTGTATATTGAGACGGATCCTCTCGGGCAAGTCAAGCGCTTGGCTGCTAAATTCATTAATAGCTTTGCACCCATAGGTACCGCTGTCTTCCACCGTTGCATTGTGTATCACTAAAACTCCATGAGGTGTCTCCAACTGCTTCCTAGCACCCTGCAATACAATCTTTACAATTATTGACTACAGTCAACACTGTACCCAAAGGCATTGCTAAAAACCTTAAGACATTTTTATAGCATAGTGTAAGAATTGAACAAATAGATCAGGTCAGTGAATGATCATCTCCAGCTATAAACACCTGCAACGCTCGAAGAATATATTATGTTCGTTGTCTAAAGGGAATGGAAAAGTAGGGAAACACTGGCAATGCATTGACGGTTCCACTGATCGCTGATGTTATGTGTTGGACGACAGTCACCTTTTAACATCAGGTTTTTCGTTACTCTTGTGCTTGTTAACCTACTGATCCATTAAAATAGAAAAGGGCATAGAGGTGAGAAAGCATTATAGTCTGTTCGGCGTTACACACCAAAGCGGGACTGGAAAAAGACTAGTGAAGTAAAGAATGATTTGATTAGATTTTGGTGATATTAATGTCATTTTGTATTTATTTAATAGATCTATTAAAATAGTTATCTCATATAATCATAGCTCGGTTTGCACGGCACATTCTCGTAATAATACCAAAGTTACTACTCTAGAATAATGTTAGTTCAAATCCTGCATGGAAAGCACCTCCATAACTCGGAGAATTAAGTTATGTTTTCGTTACTGCAAGTTCGCAATGAAAACTGTATTTTAGCTGTTTTAAAACCTGCAATAGATCATCAGTGACATGCAAAAAAATAACACTAATCACCGAAGCTCGGCCTCTCTTTAGGAAGGCTGACTTGACTGTAAACAGCAATGGAATTAATCAAAAAGAAATAAATAGGAGGAGTTAGTGTGTGTATTGCTATTTTGAAAAAAATAATATGAAGAGCCCAGTATTGAAAATATGCCCTTAATTATAATAGTCCCTATCCATCTATCAGCCAAAGGAAGTCCACTGCTGAACATGCTGAATATAGGCCTCCCCGATGGAGACAGCCTGCATCCAGCGACGTCCCGCGACCTTTACCAGGTCTGACCACCACCTTGTAGGTGGACGTCCTACTCTGTGCTTCCCATACCATAATCTCTATATCTCATTACATCTTGGGAAGTCGATAAGTGTGGCGAACTGCGAGATTTTTTTTTTTAACCTGGCACGGCATAGTGACTGCATTGCACCTGATGGTAAGTGCTAATGCCGTCCAGATAGAGTATCGAATGGTATCAAACGGTAGTCTCATACCATTCGATACAATCATGCCGGCCCGCTGAGATGCCTCTTCACGCTACGGCGGAAGGACCCAGGATTATAAGAAGGAGGGAACACGTGCGATGGCAAACCGTTCCACAGCTTGACTGTACGGCAGAAAAAAGAATTAGAGAACCTTTTGGGTTGGGTTTGAGTGGGTAGTATCTCTTACACGAATCTTTTCCGAGATGCATGACGAGCTTACGGAGTTAGAATCCAATAAACATGCACTTCCTATACATTTATATCAAAATATTTTCCAATATAGCAAAGATTAAATCATTGAGTTTGACGTGGATAGCGTTCAAGCTCGTATTATGCATATTTTATACAGTGTAATAACGCGATCAATCTTCATGCGGAGCGGGTAACATTATTACCAAACGATGTTAACACACTACAAATAAACATAAATCACTTGAGTACGGATATTAAATTATTTTACGAAGCACCGGCCACCGTGAGCTCGTTTATAAACTTATCCATAGTGCAATATGTTAACAGAAATATACATGAGGGAAACCTATTGGTTTTGAATTATAGTGTGTATAATGCAGTAAAAATAAAACATATTTGTTGTTAAATTACTTAAACTCATTAGCGTACATACATTATTGCTAGCCACGTCAAGCAACTTAATAAGCTTGAGATTGGCTATAAAAAATCGTAAACTGTATGGCACTGGATAATTTCTGACCTAGGGAGTTTCTGCTGTTCTTAAAAATTAAAACATATATCCTTACCTTAGGTCCTTCCTTCCACCAGCTCAGTATCGCAGGTGGGTGTGACTGCGGCTCCTTGCAGTGCAACACGATGGTGTTGTATGGTGGCGCCGTGATGACTCTCTGTTCTGGAGAGTTCTTGCTGAGATCTAACCGCGCCACACTCAGCCGGGCTGGTATTGATACTAGGATCACTGACCCGTAGAGTACTACACACTGGAAGTGAAAAATAGAGATTAGTAATAATTACAGAAGAGGGGATTTAAGTCATAACCCGTCACGCTGACCTAGAGCGGGTCGGTGGAAGAGAAAAATAAATAAAATTTATATTGTTATAAAAGTAATGGACCGCGTAGCTGACTAGAACTCAGATCCCACATTGAATCAAATACAGGATTGAAGGAATACGTTCATTGCAATATCTTGAATGCCTTCCTGCTTTGAAGCGAAAGTTGAACCGTTGCACGATGTTTCTTACTCACAGCGTTTATACAACGCCAGCGTTTGATAAACTATTATAGGTTGGTTTCAAACTCTGGATTCAATAAACCTATCTTATAAAATACTAGTTTGAAAATCAAAATTCTTCGAGTAGTTTTATGTAGGTTACTAATTGTAAAATCATCATTAACATTTTTAAATATGCTTACCTACTTAATCCATGCTTAATTTTGTGGAGATGATAAAAGTATTTCATACAATTCCACTATTTACCTCCAGGTATGTATTCTTGACGTCATCTACATTTCAAGTTATAAATAAAGTTCAAAATAGCCCTTCCGTGACAACTTGTGTAATAACGTTCTAGTTTCTACTTGAGAATAGGTCATCTCAATCGGCCAAGGGCTAAAGTTACGGAACTGGGGCAGCATTTCATTGAAAGGCTGGCGTATTGACCGGCTATAGGCTATCTTACGAGTTAATGAAAGGTGGAATCGGTATCTAAGCATTCTTGAGATCAAGTAGGGTGGTATTACAATAAACGTTGCATTGTTTTTATTTTATTACTTGCATTAGAATTCCTTTATAGTTAATGTTTGAATAACTTTTTCATGCCTAAATACTTTTATCCGGAAAAAAAAATTGTATACCATGCACATACTTATGCCAGCGCAGCTTCAATGTGCAACTTCTAGAGAAGTAACTCATAATCATTCAAACGAAGTTTGTGGAAGTCAGGACCTTTTGGCTCAACGTCCAGAGTAAAAGACGTAGCCTTATTTACACAGTGAAATTCTTGACTTTTTGCCAACAATACCGAACTGAATGGTAACATCGTGGCGAATGCTGGCAATGTTTAAAATTATTTGACTCGCGTGTTTTTATTAAAGTTATTCATGCAATCTCGCATCGCTGCTTCATATCGGACTGTATGATACGGGATAATGTGAGCAATTATATAATTTTATGTCTTCATTTTGATGAACGCCTGCTGGAAAACGTTTTGATGTGAATACGTAACGCACGTCTTATCCTGCGACATAATTATGTTCTCAGCGACTTCTTTTTACAAGTTTTAAAGAAACGACCTCCTTGGAGCTGCGCACGCAGTAATAACTTGGGAAACATTGTTTTATATTCCATTTGGAGAAAGAAATTAAATATTTATTTTTATTAAACAACATAATTATACTTAGTGCATGTACTAGTTATGTAGTAGATATGTTCGACACGATATAGGGCAATAAACTTTTTCTATATCATCTAGAAACCGGGGGAGAGGTGATATGTTCATACCCAGTCACATCATGCAACGGGTTTGGGTGGCACTTGTGGAGTATCTGCTTAACCAATAGAACAGAGGCGGTAACTAATGTATGCGATGTATCTAACCAACCTGAAAGAGCGCGCTCTGCGTGTCCTCAGTGATGTCGACGACCAGTGTAGCAGACACCTCGTTGGAGACCAGTTCCTTGCTGCTAGACCTAGTGACTTCCTCCCAGGATCCTTCTGGACTCTCCACGGGCCTTGAGCGCCACACTAGTTTCTCCCCAGGCACGTTGACTTCACACACGAACGTCACTGAATCACCAACCGAGGCTGTCACCGACTCAGGATTCTTTGTGAACGTCATGTCGATTTCTGAAACAAAATATTGAATATTTGATAAATCACATTTAAGTAAGTGGCAGTTCTGATGAAGCGAGCCTTGGCTAATGTATGAATGGACAGATCGATGGAGCTGCTGAGTTTATGAAAAAAATTCGTAAAGAAGAACACCATAATACCATAATAGTCAGTAATATTATTGTTGAAATGAAATGAAATGAAAATATTTATTGAACCCATGAAATGTCATACATTATTTAGATTCAGTCACTTTTTTCCACTACCACCCGGTTCACAAGGCTGTTTTCGCCAGAGAAGAACGGGCAAGAAACTCTAGCGTTGCTCTTTTAAAACAAGTTTACAATACAGTATTTATACAGAGGTTGCAGCGTTAAATTCAGAGCAGTTCATAGATAATTTAGAATAGTAATGATGAATAGGGTAATTGGTCAAGTGATTTTGTACGGTTGAGTTAGGTAGGTAAAGTCGCCCAGAACGCGGAATCAGTACACTGTTTCACCAAAGCAATTAAATTAACAACTAGTCCCTCGTTATCTTCACTCTAATGCAGTAAGGCGCGAGATAATTTATTGCACAATCTACCAGCTCTTCTAATAAAAAATGATCAACACTGGCCATGAATTATCAACATTTCAAATCAGGATACTTTGCCGGCTCCTTTAGTTAGGTAAGGAATAGGAAGGATACGGATTATTAAACTGTTGGCAATCTTATTGACTAAACAGAAGGCGCCAGCGAGGCTGTTACTTCACGTCGGCTTTACTGAGACAGTAGTAAATAACGAGCCAAAAGCCAAGCTTTAGCACAAAAACCAATACTGGCAGAATTTTAGCGCGAAATACCATATGGAAAGGAAATTATAAATTCATAAGTTAAACATTTACCATTGCCAATTTATTTTCCATTTTGATTAATATAAGTACCTACAGAATTATCCCACAATCATAATTCAGCGGGCATCGAGAGAAACGTTAAATATTTTTATTTGCATACCAACGGGCAGACACAAACAATAAAACAAAAAAGCGATCCCGATGTCCTTGATACCTTGTTACCCACACGTTTCGATCTTGCATGACGCATCTCACTTGGAGGCTGTGATTAACGTTGCTTCACGATTCTAAACCTTACAGGCTACACTTTCGAGTTGAAGTTCGCTTCAAAGGGGATAATTGAGATGTTTCTTCTCGTTTTATTCTCATTTCTCAATAATGGGAATAAAAAGGAACCAAATATTTCATTTGATTTCATGTCCCGACGCGGAATGACGATGCCAAGGGGTTATGTTTGTATTAATGTTATTTATTGTAAAGTTCAAGTATAAAATCAGCACAATCTAAATGATAAAAGAAACTTGCAAAAATCATGGAAGGTAAGTAAAATATTATGGACGGACTGCCCTACGTAGAAAGATCAATGATGATACGTATAGTAATTTAGAATTCGATTACAAGCACAAAAACAGAACTAGCTTTCAGATATTACTAAATCATTTTTAACTAGCAACGAAATCAATAAAAAAAAAAAATTAGCAATAAGTCGAACGAAATAAATGTCCACTAATTCCAGATTTAATTGTGAAGAATTTAAAATAAAACTAAATTTATTATTCAAAATTCTTGAATTTGATTAATTCACTATGCCTTTGGCAATATTGGGAGCCAAATGTCCAATTTTACCTTCGCGGAATAAAAAACAGTTTTGTATAAAAATGCTGTAAATTCCGGTTATCCAGATTATTCCCGCAGTTTAAAAACACATTACTCAACAACTGAAATATTTGAAATTTAAAGCGGTTTAAGAGTGTCGATTACCAGTGTTCGAATTTAAAACGAAATGTATTTCACGAATTCATTGTTATATTATATTGAGTATGCCACTTTAAAACAATTCCCACGTCTTATTAATAAAATAATATTCATCTAAAACCAAGCTCAAGGATAAAAACTTTTGTGACTCATCTAATAGTACCCACATTATATCAGTAACGATTAGGAACGAGGTTTTATAATTATTAAAAAAATACATACATCTATTTTAGAAAAACGAATCATCATTCATTGTGTTAATAGATTTCCATAAACATACATACATACATACATAAACTCACGCCTTTATCCCCGAAGGGGTAGGCAGAGGCGCCACCAGGACACCAACATTTCGCCTTGTTTGTTCCGTCTTGGTTCCGTCCCACGATGTGATAGGGGGCGAGCCTATCGCCATATCGGGCACAAATTCCTGACTCCGGGCTGACAATGAATAGAAAAATCCAATATCACTTTGCCCGACCCGGGACTCGAACCTGAGACCTCAGCTTTGTAACCGTACCGTAATACAACTACGCCACCGAGGCATTCCATAAACAATTAATGTAATAAAGTTCTTTTTAACATTCTTACACCATATAGGGTTAATGCAAGTAATAAATTAATGAATCAGAATCACATCTTAATTCGCAAGAGGTTTTGAACATAGTGAATGGAATTTCACGAAAGATTTATTATTCCTCGGCCGACCACAATCCGCACCAAGGAGAAATGAAAATCGTTACATATAAAAAAAGCTTTAACATTATGACTGTAAATTCCATACACAATGAAAGCTGGTTTAAATCAAAACAAAGACCAAAGTTCCAATGCCTTCAATCTGCAGATTCCAACCTCTTTTTATCCATATACAAAAACTTGCATGAGATTCGTCATCTCGCAGTTTTTGTTTGCCTGTACTTTAAGCACGAACTTTTGTTGAATTCTTAGCGCAATTACAGCAAGCTTCATTCGCAAATATTGGATAATTATGAACAATTACATACTAGTAAGATCTCTGTAAATATTATCAAATGTACCTTTAAACCATAGTGGTAGGTTTGATTCTCCCTCTCGTATAGTTGGGGCCGTAAACGTGAAACCCAATAAGGATAAGTGGCAGACAGATCTAAAAGATTACAGTCTAGTTTCAGAATTTATAACCAAACTTGCGTAAACATAATTCTGTTTACTTATTCTTTAATTTCAAAATTCTAAAGCCGATCTTCATATTTACCTATGTCTGAAAAGTTACTTGAAAATGTCGGAACATTATATTAGATGCTTAATGTTAACATAGTGAATAAACAAATGCACAGTACAAAATCCTAGTCCTTTTCGGCCGGTGTTCACGGTCAATTGCCAAAAAAGGATTACTCGGTAATCGCAGTTCTAAATCTAGTGTGGATTGGAGCGTAAAAACACTTGAAGGTCAGACTGGAAATGTTAGATCAGGTAACTAGTGCTACATCGTTACCTAAACTAGACTTGTGATACTTTGTAAAGGGGTTTTGGAATCCAGTAATTGTTACCTACATCATGAAGATGTAGAGTAGGCATGTGCCCTGCAGTGGGATGTATATGGGCTGATATAGACATCATGAAGAGTTTCTTTGAAGCAAACGAGCATATTAAAGGGTTCATCATAGACTTTGAACATACATAGCACCTGGAGCACTTTAAATATACTCTTAGTCAGTAAAATTGTAGGGAATTGAGTGAGTACAAGTCTAAGAAAGGTTTGTACAACCTTCGAAAATATTTTAGTCTAAATGAAACACGTTACAATATAGTTATACGCTACTGTGTGCAATAAATAACATGTTAATGATACTATCCAAATAAATAAAAGTGTCAAATAACATGGCTGAATACAATTTTAAATATAAACACGCCAACGCAAACAATAGCTAAAATCATTGTAATACGTGATTTCGTGTCGTTAAATTTGTTATTTATTGAGTCAATAAAACGCGCTGATGTGTATATGATGTGTTTATTTTATTTACAATATGTAAATTATCCGTTTTGTCCATAAAAAGTTTTTTTTTATTCTTTGTATGAAGGCTGAGAAACTTAAATTAAATTTTGTATACTTCAAACTGTCATGTGAGCAACCAGTGTAGTCATGATTCGTATAAATGATATGGGCTCTGTGTGGCGACTGGCGACTTCATTAGCAGAGTGACAGTCCTTTACGTGCAACGGCATGGGGGCGACAAGCTTGCTAACAAGAAATCTCCCGACCCAAATACCGTGGTTACTTGGCCATTAATTAATTTACCGAGTAATCTAGTAAAACATCGTTCATGCATTTCTAAGGAAAGGAAGAGACGAGCTCTAAAGTCTAGCAAATCAAATTCTAAAGAACCCATAGCCCAAATAAAAAGCCACACTAAAACGCACCACCTACGGTGTATCGCACGTTTAAGAAAATCGTATATTTTTTTACTATTAATTAAGCATTAAAACACAGCTTTTCTACGTAAAACAAAAAATAATTCTAACACAATTGTGGGCACAAAATAAAATTCTCGAACATAGCTTAAAACTTAAAAGGTTTTTAAAGTGCACCGAAAGCGTCGCTCGCGCCCTGAATATTATCAATGTAAAGACGCGACAATATCCACGTACGATATTAAAGATAAATGTGCCTTTTACCTTCACACTTCCTTGGAAAGTGGCAATAAGCTACTTATAATGGCACCGAAATAACCTTATAGTAAAACACGCTGTATTTTTACTTTATTACTGAAACTGTTTTTGGTCCGATATGGTATAAATAGACTATCGTTGCCAACACATGAAAAATTGGCTTGTAATTTTTGGGGAAAATGTGTAGTGATTTTTATCAGTAGGTAGTGTTTTAAAAAAAAATATTACTTACGCCTGTAAATGAATACATAAATTGGCTTAAAAAGGGTCGATCATACTCGTATATAATACGCCTACCCAAGAGCTTTCATTATTATTATCATATTCAGCCACATAAGGTTACTGCTGCACGTAGGGCTACTCAAAGAATATCCATAACGACCTTTTGGTTGCACTGTATACAGAGACTTCTGACGGCTCTTAAGAAATTGTCTGTCCACCTTATGGATTTATTCATTAATTATAATTTATTCGTTTTGTTTAATATCGATCAATTTCCAAGGAAATATATTGATTAGTAAAACTTGTAGCGGATGTGTGGGAGAGACGAAGCGAATGCGTAACCAGCAATTGCTGTACAATATTTGGCCACATAATCGCTCTGTCCTTTTTAAGACTGGATAATGTTGTGTGATATTACCCAGTTCACTATCTACATTTCTGCAAATTACCGTAAACATTAATGGTCAAAACATTACAAACATAAACTTCTACGAAACTGCTCTCTCAAATGCCAAGAACGTCACCAAAAACTACATAAGATATAATATGTATTTGTGTACTTGTATCCAATATTTGGTCAAAGTTTCCAGAAGCCCGCTAAGTCGGCGCGCGGTCCGGCGGCAACTTTTTACTTACCCGTCGAACTATTTTCCGAGTCCTATTGTAATCAAAAAGGGGCAGGACGGATACGAGGAAAAAAATAAATCCCTCCCGACTAGGTAGTCACTAATGACTTCACACAAATACTTGGACAACATAATGACGAGTTAGCGTAAAATTTGTTCAGTACACACACACGCACCCGGGGACGACACAACTGAATTAGTTTTTGGGGTTCCGCCGGATTTTTTAGGTGTACATAATATATTGAGTGGGTGAATGGGCGATGAGTCCGTAACGAAGTTGAGAGAAATTCTGCTGTAGGAGTTTAATATCATTTAATCTAAGCTTCGTAGGAGAGCTTATTACTTTATTATAACTATTATAGTTTATTACATTACTGCTTGAATATATTTATTTGGTGTAAATAGACCAGCTCAAAAGTAGTTTTATTATTGTTTTTAATATAATTAATGTTGTCCAAGGAAAATATAGCATATTTAGAATAATTTTGAAATCTACAGCCGTCATATTTGGGTCCAATATGATTTCATAAATAAACTTTCAAGTTTTTCCTATTAGCTCAGTGGCAATTCTAACCCCTTCATCTGCTGGAGCCATTTTAAATAGCAAGAACTCAGCGGCGTGCACAGGATTATGACACTGGGTATGCGGCGGATAATCGGTCACAAAAACTTTTTTTTTATAGATTTTTAGCATAGCCACAGCCACGCGACGGATCTCTAAGTCGGAAACTATTCCAAAAGAACAAGTCTTAGATGTACTACTATTCATGTACATCTTCTACGGCAACGCAGACAAAACAGCAATCGATCGTCGCGGCGGAAGAAATTCTAATAAGTAAAATAATAGTTATACGTTTCATAACTTTCAACACGAAACTTTCGAGTTGCATTCCCTTTTTGCTGGTATAATTGTAGTACCTAACTCGGGTACACACCTACCTTTAGTCACAATTTGAATCTTTTCACTGAATGACAATTGTGCGAACTTGTTATTTTTAATAAACACACAGTTTCAACCCAAACCTCACAATCAAATAACATTTTTTAAAAATCAACAAACGCACTAGTAAAAGCAAATCACAATTATTATAGAAACTCAGTAATAAACTGTTAAATGTGTACACTTTCAAATGTTAAGTAGAAAATTATTTTAAGAAAAATATAAATATACTGGCGCAAACAAAATAGTAAACAATGCTTATCACATGAAAAAAGCAAAATGGCCACCGCGAAACACAAAACATTTCTGCTATTTAAACAAATAAAACCTTACCAAACAAAAATGCACAATGTGCACACGTGATTTATTAGATGTCCGTCTATTATTTTTACTCGGATTATACGCAACGAACATTTCCGATTACTCCCGACAACTGCCGAACTTCCGTAGCCTGCCGCAGGAGTCGCGGCTTTCGATGCTTTCGATATTCATGGGTGTGTGCGTTTGCGAACTGTGCACGGACACAAAAATTATTACACACATACGAACAAATCTCCTGCGGGACGCGGCGGCATGACTTGGTTGATTAGGTACATTATTTTGCAGCGCTATTGCTATTTATAAAATATTAGGCGTTTTTAAGTTATTATATTTTGTTTATTCATTTATTTACTATTAATTAAAGTCATCTAAAACGTACGAACGTTTTATTAAAATATCTGTGAATAGCAAGTAAAGCAGTGCATTTCTGCCTACAAGGAGCGCACGCCCCTGCAAGAACTTAGACTAAAACCTTATCGTCCTTTCCGAGCGACGGAAGTAATTCAGTGGTTGCACTGTACGTGGTTTCTCAAAAGCTTTCCTATTGTGAACCGAACACGAACATCGCAACCCACTCCGATCTAAATCAGCAAATACCACCTAATTAGAATATCCAACGGGCCATCGTCACTGTAAACACGAAATAACAACCATCCTTATCATTTCCTTTAAGAGTAACTTTAGCTTTCATTACATTTTAGTGCCCCACTCTAAGGTAAATATTTGAAATAGTAGGTCCGCAGGGCACTTAAATTTTGCAAAACACAACCTTAAGATAACGGGGCGACAACCTTTAATTCGGTCGAGAAGTGAGGTCTGTGGAATAACACGAGGGCCAAGAGCCGGCCATTTCATAACAAAAGATGAGCTAGATAGGGCCGCGTAAGCGTCCCGTTAGGTACACGGCTCGCCTGTTCGGGATAGGAGGATATAAAAAATAATTTAACCAGACAGCTCTAGCGTACCAAAGTATATTATCCATACCTAAACTCGAGGAACGTAATGACGAACACTGATTTAACTAGAACAAGCCTAAAGAACTAAAAGTATAATTGTATGTGCTCGAAACATATTTATTTTAATAAGATTTTGAATTAAATTCCTTCTGATATAGTTTTATAAAATGGATCTCAAATGAATCTTCTTTATTAAGGTGGTTAAAATACTATAGCGTTAAATTATTAAATACGGAACCTAAACATAAAACATGTAGTAGCGTCAATTTAGCCGTATTGATTTAATATTTTTGTTACATGGACGGAACCCATTAAAGTTTCAACATTTTTTTCTGTTTACTAACACTATAATCCCGTGTCAATGTATGTGTAGCTACCTGCGGTATCCGGGAGCTTACCAGTCACGCCTGTTACAATTCCCAAACAGTGAAAAAAAGCCCGCGTTCGTACCATTCACTACTAGTCCATTGCTCGCACCTTAGTCAACACCTCCCTTCAAACACCCCAATAAAACAGCAATGAACATCAAAATTAGTTAAGAACCATTAAGTAAAATAATAGAGGTGTTTTAGAAATGGACTGCGTTCGGAAGAGGTCTGCTCTAGCAATTTGTTTTGGGTTTAAAATTAAACACTTTTTTAAGAGTGTAGAGGCAATTAATTTGAATGATTAAAGTGAATCGGCTTTTGAAGATGTTAAATTACGCTTTCTAATTAGGAATTTAAATGTTGTGACCGTTGAGAAGCTTTAAAAATATTTTACTGTAGGCGGTGTCGCCGCTCGCAGCGCGCAGACAAAAAAATCTTTGGAATTCTACTTCGCAGCTGCACCTGACAAATACGCCTAATTACTTCCCGAACTCACGTTTATGGACGGGTCGTAAGAACGCATTATGATTCAGACTTATTTGCACACTGATTTTTATGACAGCGCACCAACTTGAGAATAAAGTAAATGCCGACGGTTAAATTCAGTCATCATAAATATACGTGAGCTAGTTTAATTGCTTCATCACGATAAACCTAAATGGCCCTATATTGTTAGCATACGTGAGCTAACTCATAGATACTAGATAGCATAGGTATGAGCTAGCTATCCAGCTCACTATAATCACCTGACGCCGCATTTTCAACGTATCGTTACGGCTCGATAGATTTGATCTCGCTCCGAGGAAATTACCAGAAGGTTTCCCGCGAAATTATGCTTTGGAAATAATCGTTAACGTTCAACGCTGATTGCAATCCACGAAAAATCTCCGCAGGCCATTTATCGGAATTTAGGGGACGTTTCTTGAGCACAGAAGTTTTTAGCTGAGCTGTGAATATTGAGTTTGAAGAGTGACGTAATGGATAAAGTGAGAAATGTGTATATTAAAGGAAGTTTGAGTGTAGCTCTTTTTAACGATAAAATCAAGTGACAACGGTTACAATTGAAGAAAATTAAGATAATTTCAGAATGAAATGTAATGGAAGAATACCGCTTGCCATTTGACATATGTAGTAAGATAACGTGAGACATAATATGATGGAATGTTATTGATTGAAAATATTCTAAAGCAGGATTCTCAATTTTCAATTTATGGCACAAGTAATCAACTAAAATGCACATTATGATTAGTGCAATGACATCCAAATAGAATATCCAACGATGACAAATGCTAATTTCGAAACTGGATGTACGGAAACATATTGCAGTGATTGCCATGAAGGCATCTATCTCCAGGGGTTTTTAATAAAGTTGTAACAAGACGTGCGAGATATGTGGAGAGTGTAGTCGTACATTTCTCCGCATTCGGCGGTGCCCCGCACAGACTAACGCTCGAGTTGAGAACTCGTTTAGCCGTGCTGTCGGTTCTACGACAGATGTTGCCAGGCGCCTTCCTTCCACCTTACATAGTTAAATGAACATTCCTGTTGCATCCAACGCTTACAATTTATAGATTTCGGAGCGTGTTCCAATTGTTTGAATTTGGAATTAGAATTGCTTTGATTAAAAAGGAATAAGGAAAACTCTTTTCTATGCGTTATTATTTTTGTTATTAATATAATCAAATTTAAAAGACTAGAAATAAAAAAATGGTGCCGATTGGAATGGATGGAAATTTCGATAATCACTAAATTGTTATCACTAATAAACCTTTAAAGTAATCTGAGTCAACCGAAAAGGATGAGCAAATTGGCATGGCGCGGCGGTTAGATGAATGTTGTTGGAGCAAAATGTACTGCCGTATTTAGGAGAGTTAAGTGATTACCGGAATTCCTCGACATTCGGATTTAGGTTAATATATTATATACGAAAAAAGCTTTAAACTTAATGTTAAAGAATACTCACCAGCCATGACAGGCATGATCGCTATTAACAGGTACGGAATGTTCCAAGCTAACGCCATGATGGGAAGCCTGCAACAAAAGAAAAATATTAATACAAAAAATATTGATTGGTGACAGAACTCATTGTCCTTTTACAGCTAATGGGCACGCGATCAGTAATTGTTCTCGACTTTCGCGCCTTTTTGTACTTTTGTTTTTTATTAAGAATTGGCTCGGGAGATACTCATCGGAATTCCTTTACAATAGCTAATGGATATCAAAAGTTGAAAAGAAGTATTTTAAAATGGAACGGATTTTGTAAAGACGTAAAGTTGTATCGACACAATGATATAACTTTCCAATATCAAAGTCAGCCCTTATTGGGTGTAACTCTTAAAATCGATTTACAAAGGTCGCCACAAAATGGAAGTTGGTGACACAAAGGACAGTATGTAAATATCTGTCTTGTTTTAAATTAGGGTATAGGCTTGAAACGAAATATTGAATCTCATTTTTGAAATTATGGTCAGTATAATAAATGTTGTCACCGCATTGAATATAAACGTTTTAAAACTGCCTTGCAAAACTAAACGGCAAATACACATTGCCATACAGCCTATTTTTGTCACAGGCGCGTGAAAAAGCAAAACATGATTTAAAAATAGAACTTTGTCGGAACTGAGAACCGAAGCGTGCCCATAATGCAAAATTATTTCTTAATAAGAGAAGTTTGTCGACCTCTTTGCGACAGAAAAAAGAAATAAATCAAATACATATTCCAATAGCTTTCGATCTTATCACTTTATTTCACTACGGTAACATACTATATCTATATGCAATTTAAAAAGTCTCTTTTAGAAAGCAAAGACATTTTTTTAAGTTTTAATATGATCTTTTATAAATGTGATTAAAATGCAAATTACTTTAATAAATCTACTATTTAGTCCGTAATTGACACTAGCATCAAACAGGGCTTTACGGTATTCCTTGTTTATTACGATATACGCTGATACTGAACTAACAAAGTTACGTACTTCAATAAATATTCATAAAATTTTAATTTATTTCGTATCTGTCGAAATATTGCCATGATTGTATTTTAAACTTTCTATTCACTGTGTCCAATGAAAATAAAACTGTTTTATAACACACTCGTCGGATGTAGAATTGTAACAGTTGGACGCATCTATTGTTCTGAAAGTTTTAAACTTATTGAATGATAGTATAAATTGTGTATCAATACTCCTAATTAAATATTACAATATCGGCAAGGAATTTGAATAGAAAACCACCTACAATTGAAACTTAAATCGGTATTCTCCAGATAGTAAATTAACAGGTCGGATCATAATTAAAGTACGAATATTTTTAGTACCTACCTACATGTAAGTTAAGGGTCAACATTCTTCAATTGTTCTATACATATGAAACACTTAATAAAAAAATAAAAATGATATTGAAATAAAACTATTTATCTATCTACGGGGCGGGGGGTCAGTCCGACCCGTGACCACGAAAGCTGTAAAGTAATCGAAACGTCGCGTCGGGAAGTTAAAAAAAGGTAAAAATTAAACCAAATCACGATAAAATCCGTATAAATAGTTTTATTTCAATGTATAACATTCGCGTAAATCTAAGAAAATGATATTAAATCACAAATACAAATACTGATTCTGTAAGTAAAACTTGGTTCAAAAGCATTCCCAGATTTTTGGAAATTTATCTGAATAACTTTTAAATGCTGACAGCAATTCGACAAATGGCTAAACAATGTAGATGACGCGCCATAAAACACTGTAAATGCTTGAGTAAACACAAGATGACATTAGCACCCAATTTCGAAAACCTTTCAGAGAAATAATGTTTCCAACAGCCGCTACATTATTCTTTTATCAAGAATTAATTATCATACATCAATATGAATGTGGATAACAAAAACTCTAATAAATACGTTATACGCGATCAATATTCTCGGCATAAAGATAATATGGGAAAAGCATCTTTAATGTATGTTTAAATAACACTTACTGGGGAGATACCATCAATTTTGTACATTAACAGCAAATGAAGAACGGTGGTGTAAGTTGCAACCACCGGTTGATTGCAACGCGTTATTACTAGACAGCTAATAACGTTATTCACGATGTAGCATATTAATAACCGTTATCGGCTAACATGTGTTATTCCAACTGGTTTATGTCTGAGAGCTGTGTTGCAATTAAGTGTTATTTCTACAGGAACAGCTCTCACGCCGCGATAATAATTGCTCTGTGTTTCAACACGATATCTTAGCTATTTACTACCGGCGTTATTACTACAAAGCAAAATTAATATTAAACTTAGCATTTAGGAGCAGAAACAATTTACTGGTAATATTATTTTGTTTAGTACAAAATGTTAACTTGAAATCCTTGATAGTGACAGCTTTCTTAAAGCTTTTACTTCTTCCTAGCAAATTCTTTTTTTCTTTTTTCTAACATTTATTTTGTTACCTTCCATTAAAAATTCTACTGAAACTACCCTATAATTCTGTAAAGTGTAAGTAGAAAAAGAGTATCCAAATGCCTTTGGCAGAGATAAACTTTGTAGAAAAATTGCTCTGTTACAAACACGTAGTAGCTTGGCCGAGATTCAGTTCGATCAAAAAGTAGTTTAAAAATATGGCACAGGATGTCGGCACATCAAAGTTCTATCTAGCCTCACAAAACTCGAATTTTTAAGCACTTATAGAAAGCATTTCAATGCATTTTATCCTTAACTTCGCTTATACTGGATTGAAAAGCAATAAGACGTTGAACAAAAAAAATCTTGTTAGATCGGTTTAAATTAACTATATCGTCATTATCCGTCAAGGATTGGCCTTCATTGAACTCGGGCTTTTCCCAAAACTTCTAACAAGACGTATCCGAAACGGATGGAATCCAAGTTATTCCTGCCTTTTTCAGATCTCTCATACTGTGGTTAAGTGGTAATGCTTCCCTTATCTTGCCTTCCCTCTGCCAAAAAACTTATTTCCGATCAGTGTGCCTTCCACACTGTCACTCCTCACTAGCTAACTCTTGTATAGTTTTTAGTTCTATATATGCCCTCTTTATCTACTTCGGATCTGCGCAATACATGTATGCATGTCACAAAATCAGTTGTTTTATATTTACACCCGGCCATCTGCAAGGCCTCAACCTTTTCAGGCATTAAAGGTCTTGTCTCGTCTTTCACCACAATAAATATAAAAAAATAAAAGGCAATATTAAGTAATGAGTAAACCTATATTTCGAAAAAGCCAAACATCGATTTTAGACTCAGGATCTCGCGGTTCACAGCCCCTACATGGGCCACTAACAAACCAAAATGCATTTCCTACGAATGGTAACATGCCCGGCATACGGGCACGCGTCGCGAACATTTTAATATTCAAAATAACGTTATAACACGTTTGCGTAGACGTTAGCAGATTGACATTCGGAACACGTTATGGGTGCCACCGGTACACGATCGCGCAGTAAATAACATGAATATATGAATGACTAATCGCCTATAAAAGGAACAAGGACTGCGGTACTGTTTAGCGACAATTAATTTCAGTCTACGGTGTACTGGAAATTATTTTGGGACGTATGTTGATTTGCTTTACGTGGACATATTGTGAGGTGACGCGAAGCTTGTTGCCGGTTTTAACACAAATTAATTGTTTTTGTTCCTTACCGTTTTTGTATGGTAAACATTCGTTTTAATGAGACTTTTATTAATTAGCGTTCTTTGTTCTTATTTGCCTTTAATATAACCTTACTTGATAATTGTTATAGTTATAAGGTTTTTTGCCGTTGGTACAGAACGTTCCAAGACGAAATCTATTTAGACAATTTTTAATAACGACAAAAGTGATAATGGATATTTTTTTCTGTTTATGTAAATACACACGGGAGCAAAAATATCGACTTAAGCTTTAGACTCTCATTTCAACGTCTCTGGCGACATAACTAAAGCAATAATACCATTTTGCATTTTAAAATCTTTAAATACTAGGTCTTAGCTTTTAAATGAGTCTATATTAAATTAAACTAATGGGTTATTTGGCAATAAAACATGTACTTTAGTTTTAGGTTGCAGAAATACTAAATTATTTATAGTTTTTATAAAAATCAATCAATCTATCCGCAATTTCACTTGTTATATACATTTCCAGGTGATATTCTTTGGTCGTAATTAAACACATGTATACAGGGTGATATATGAAAGTCAACTGATACGGATTAGTTTACAGCCGGTCTTTTATAGGACTGATAAACTCAAAATGAGTACAGGTCCTACGAGTGTAATATTTTGTATTGACCCATTACAGCTGCCGATTGAGTAACAGAAAAGGTTAGACTTCCCAATTTTATTATGATTTTTCAAGCAAGATTTAGAACTTTAACATTCTGAAGGCAAATATTGTTTTTAAGTTAAAGTTTTTGTCTTTGAGACATTTTGGTGCGAATATATGATCTGAGTCGAATTTTTGCTCCCGTGTCCATATCCGCCGTACAAACTTAGTTTCTATTCCGACTTACGATCACAAATCGATATGCACCAATTATTACTTACTAAATGCTAACCCTATAATGATTTCCACATTGTCTGATATAAAAAAAACATTGACTCCTGCACTAGACGGAGCTTGAATGGAATTCAAGTATTTTTGAACTTAGAATCGAAAAAAGGAAAGGAAAAATTAGAAAACAAATAGGTAAAAGCGAATTAAACGGCGCAAACAGGTCCTCGGTTATCGAGACCAGTTCTCATTTCATTTCCACTTTCAACAGCGATCACAGCATTCAATCGAGATTTGTAAGCGAAATTCCATTAATTCAGCAATCCGCGGGAGGGGTGAGCAAATACAACAATGATAAAGTCGGAACGACATCCGCTAGGAACACGCCAATAAATACCCGTCCGTGCTGTTGAAGGGTTACTGACGCGATCCGGATTTATCAACTCGCTTCTGTACGGATCATTGAAGAATTTCGCGACTTTTGCAACGTAAAAGACGTATTGGATCGGGGAACCAATTAGCTCATTATAACACTGGAATATCATGCAATAGCATTAATAAAACGTTAAAAGTTTGTAACCTTTCAAACAGCTACAAAACAAAATAGATCCGAAATTAGATATCAAATATTCAACAATGAAAAGGTAAATAAACTATATCTGTTACACTTATGTGAGTTACAAAAAGTACTTATAACATTCAATTACAATCAGAAAATAAATAGCCATTTATGAAAGAATCATATGAACTAGATCAAACTCAATTACGTTCGAAAACAATTCGATATTACTGGAAAAGGTTCTTCGCTAAAGAATACACGCGATATTCATCAAACAATATTAAACTAAAACCCTAGTGCCTGTTAATATTTATAGGATGTAATATTATAACTTTTTATCTTTAATAACTCATGTAGAAACCATAATTAGGTATATGCTACCCTCACACTATTTGAAAGGTCGGGGGCCTTACTTCACTAAAAGATCAATGCAGATAAGTTTTATTATAATAGCATTTAGTGTTAAAATTTATAAGCCACCAATAAAATCTCCACTGCAGATATGTCAATTGTAGCTGGGATCAGCTGATTGTCTTTTTCCCTGCACAAAACTCAATGTTTTTTTTTTGTTTTAGCTAATACACGTGTTCTCTCCTCATAGACTTAAATGTCACTCCTGCATAATACAAATAAAATTGTTTTACCAATACGAGCTCCACGGAAAAGTATTAGGAAATAAATTTATTTATCACTAAAATTTACAAAATGTTTCTCCCTTGCGTTTTTCCTTCCTAGACGGTTCATTCTCAATCCCCTCTGTTTCGATAATAGCAATAATAATGAAAATGAAATAACGGAAACCTTTAAAATGAAACAAATAAGGGTACAAAATAAATCACAATCGCATTGTCCAGCTACAAATAACAAAACCCAATGAAACTCTCAATACAAATTTCTAACATCTAGTTAACTTATACTTAATATCTGAGTGAGCTGATACAAAAACCATAGTCATACATTCGACATCCGCACATTTTTTCACCGCGTGCCGATGTTCTCAGAGCGTTCATTCATTGGTGTAAGTCCGCGTCTATTTCCTGCGATGTATCTGGTCAGACCGCATTACATTACCGTTTTTACTGGTCCATGACCACAGAGGATACCATCGCATACCATACCGTGTATCAAAGATTTTATTATTAGTTTTATTTAGTTGATCGTTTCTGTGAGATCGAGATCATCATTTGAAGTATGTTCTTCCTCGTTTAAAGGTTAATGCCATATCGGCTGGTGCTGAGATTTCGCTTCCCGTTTGAAATTGATTAATTTAGCATTGTTCGGGTTAAATTCATAATTTTTCATGATGTCAATCTCCTTTACTTTGATTTATTAAATTTAAATACTTGTATATTCTACTTCAATAATAATGAGACCAATATTCGTTACGGGTTAATACTGAAATTTAGGATTTCCTTAAAATTTCTTGAAATTTCTTTGAAAACAATAATTACTTATTTTAAATATTGTAATTAACTTTGAATTATCAATCCCATCATAATAATGATCCAAAATACTTAAGTTATCCGCTCTGCACATCACTTTGCCTTTTTTATTTAAACAACTCAACGCAATTAGCCCAAGGTGTTGTGGACCTTTTTTATAGATTGGCAGATGATGTGTATTGGGATGTTGTTAAACAGGAATGCCTCTGCTTCATTAGTCGTAATCAACATTCGTTTGTATGTACTATTAAAGTTTCTTGCGATGTGTCATTAGTTTCGATTTAATGTCTGCTATATTAGATTTTGAATATTGCTTGTTGATAAAAAGTTATATGGAATCTGATTTGATGTGTTGCTGTTTAATGAAACATATGAGTTCTGTCTAAGTATTTTTTTATATATACTAAATATAATTGCTACTACTATTAGGTTTTATTATATGCAGACAACTTAGGACAGACTGGATTTAGGCAACCCCGGATTTTGTGGTAAAGATCTAAGTAATATTAACACATTTTCTCTAGGTACCATATTTTAAAAAGATAATCATCAGGAAACAGCAGGCAAAATTACTGTCTTAGTACTATCGGACATAGTTTATGCTTAACACTTAGTCCACAACACAGAAAGAGCGTTAGAATGATAGCTCCGAGTATTTATAGACCTCGTTTGACAATCGGACATGACGTCATAAATTATTTTAAATAATCAAACAGATGCCTTGACTGACAATTCCGGCACGTAGTTGTCGTAACGGCTTTGGCTTGGCATGGCAGGACTAGGCATCACAGGTGATGCGGCTGGCAGGCTTGACTTACATATTCGGCTCTGTTACACAATACACTACAATGTAATTAAGCTCATAAATATGTGAAGTCATAGAAAAAATGTCATGATAAATAATTTTATTTAACCTAAAATGCCTAACGCAACATTTACTAATACATCGCTGTAATACCAAAGTTGTAAAAAGCCACTGAATCATCAACTCCAAGTCCGTTAATACATTTTTTTAACTAGAACATTTACAAAGCAGCCACATTTGAAAAACAGTCCTGTACCATTCCCTCATTCACAACGCGTTCCAGGCTCGCCGGAAAGTCCAACGAGATTCTACGCGCGTCTTCTGCCATATTTAGTATTGCTTAGTCCGCAAGCATGTTTCCAAGTATTTGTATGGGAATATTTAAAGTACACCGTCTGAGTGAAATGAAAAGTGTTAAGTGAAGAGAGTCGTGTCACGGACTGCATGTTTGAGACGTGCACACACATTGTAGAGAAATGCGAGGTGCTACATTTTAGTTATGGCTTACGAGAATCCGTGGTTACGTGTAAATAATTAGATGTGACTAATACGAGGTTTAGTAGTGGATTAAATCTAATTAGGTTTACCGGTTTATGCCACTAGTTAGTTTTTTTACTAGTGATCTATGCATTAATTCCTTTTACCCAATTTACCCCCGGGAAGCCATTTTCGCCCATAAAATATAATATAGCAAAAGTTTTGTAGCGATGTTTATATTATGATGCCTGACAACTCTCCGAGGCCAGGAAGCTCAACTGTACAACGTATTAATATCAACTGAATATTATTTTATCTACAAAGGACACAGAACTGATATTCAAATGTCAAAATTTAATGAACAGGAAAAAAATCGTACAATGGATATCAATAACTTGATTATATTCCTGCTTTTGGAATTAAGCATAAATACGAAGTATGAAAAGATATATAATTAATAATACCCTGATTATTTTACTCCGAAACACGACGTTGCGGCATGACAAAGTTCGAACCGCGGGATGACCGCGTTTAATTGCTCAAATCCCGAGACAACCGACGAGTGGTACACCCGTCAGTCGTGACTCGTGATTGATGCCAACAATTAGAAGTAATTCATAACATACAACATGCATACACTAGCGACAGTGTAGTTGTGAGTGGACTGAACTGCACAGATGGTTTGACGCCGCCTGTGAAACGAGAGGCCGCGGGTTCGATCCCCGCACCGAAACAAATATTTGTGTGATCCACAGGTATTTGTATCGGGTCTGGGTGTTGGTGAGACCGAAAAGTCTCTCGTAGCTTCTGATACCCACGACACAAGACTCGATCTTAGTGTGGGGTCAGGACTATGTATGTGACTGTTGGGTGTATTTATTTATTTATTTATTATTATCGGTTTGATGCATTTGAATTTGAAGTTAAGTTAGTTATAAGTATACTTTAGCTTATCGCTTGCTTTGTAAGAAAACAAAACATAGAGGGGAAGCCTACATACCTGAGTGTTCTACACAAATTATATAAATGTGATATTTTCCTAAATTCTTGCAACCGTAATTCAGATCAATGGACAGCATTAGGGCTGTTCAATTGCAGAATAACAATTAATAAAATAAGCCAATACGCGTGTTTCCCCGAAAGAGTAACGAGGATTTCACCCACGCAACGCCTGGTAATACCCACAATGCTGAAGAAGAAATCTATTACTGTTCAGAGCACAAAGGCAATCTCAGTCTAGTCAGGATTTTCAAACAGGCCGAAAAACGCACACAAAGGATTACTCGGTAGAGAAATGAAACACAAAACCGTTCCGAATGTGCTTTGCCACCAGATCTATTAACCAGCAATATTAAAATATGTAGGAAATGCAAAAAGCTCGATATTCTTAAGTCAAAGACTAGCAATAATCAATTTGACAGCCAATCGCTTCTAATACTAACCTTGCGTGATAAATTAAAAACTTCCAGAATTAACCTCAAAGTCGCATTACTAAATAAAAAGCTGTTCATTTATACCAGACCTATAAAAAAGATTATCTGCACGCACAGAACGGTCCAAACTAATCCCAAAGAACAGCTAGACCAATTTTCATTAAATTTCACGGATAGATTTCGATGTCATTCGCAGCACAGAACGCTTTTTATCCCGGAAAATACGAGGTTCTTGCGGGAAATTCGATGAACCATTCTGTTACACTAACGCAAACGAAGTTACGTAAAGGTAGTAAAATAACAAAATGCTTGAGAACTCTCAGGTTATAGACGAGATTTTTGTTTTTTGTGAACTTTCGTTATGTGCCAGTTATGTTTTCTATAGATTTCAATTTTGTTGATTCACAACATGTGAACTTTAGTAAGTCAGGAAAGAGACTAGATTAGCTTTCAATAAAAAACCAAGGCCCAAAAATTATATTTTAATAATAGTCCCTAACTCAATTACAATTGTCATTGTTTTCCTAACTGGCAAGTAAATTCACGCATATTTCAACATAATGTTGCCAACAATTCATGATAATATGAGCAGACAAGCCATGTATTTTATGAAGAGATTTATTGTTCTCCATTTCTAAACGTACATAAAGTTAATAAGGACCATTTTAGTGTGCAGCATAAATATTTTTCGTTGCGGCGTGACACATGATTACATATGCCCGGTGGTTAATTAACATGCAATTACAGCCGACTGTTTAGTATCCAGCGCATTGTTATTCGTGGCGCGTGGCTCGGCGAGGACACTGTCTGCGTAACCAGCTCCTCATGACTAGCTGACGTATACTTGCTTATCCAATGCTGGTAGTTCCTTTGCCTATGATGCCTTTTATGGCTGCGGATTTTGAGAATAGATTTTGCTTTTAGATTTATTTGTGTTGATTGCAATGTTGTAAAATAAGGTGTTCAATGTATACAATTAAAATAGCAAAATCAGATAAGTTAAAAAAGTATTCTATGTGTCAAACAATTATCAACCTTATGAGCACGAGTCTCGTAAAAACTTTACGTCTCATGTCAACTGGCGCCGACTAGACTTTATTTTTGAATGGTTGAGTGGTTTTCGTGATTACCTTAACCTAATAAAGACATAGAAGATCCGATTTTAGTGTAGACTGCAAATTAACTTAAGGATCTATGAGTAAAAATTTTTACTAGAAAAGCAAGACTCAAAAGCAAGAAGAAGAAAAGAAAATAATGCAAAAATTCGAATTATATATGTACTAGCTTAGTAAATTAAAGTGGCATAAGTGTCGCTGGATGCAGGCCACTTCCAACAGGTCTATGTGGAGATCCATGAGAGGCCTATGTACAGCAGTGGACTTCCTGTGGCTGAAGAGAGAGAGAGAGAGTCATAATATAATATATCACATAAACAAATGAACGTTAACAAAGAGACAACACAGTTTCAAATGCCAAAGCAATTAGAAATCTGAGCCGTTCCTTCATAATAAAAGCCAGTAATATGTAGTCTAAAACAGGTGCCGCAAGACTGCAACTCATTAGGTCGAGTGTAAATTATTGCATAGACAACTAACTTCACTTTCAGAACTAATATTACACGCGTCTAGTCGTGCCAAAGGGAACGGGGTGACAATTGATAACTGACAGCTGCCGCTGGTCCTAATGTGACATTTCGTAAGATATTATTTAAAGAATCTTTGAAGATATACCTGGAACTAAAACATCTCGGCGCTTTTTAAAAACAGCGAAAGAAAAACGGAACGAAATAACAAATACCAATTCCAAAAATATTGACTAACAGGAAGTGCAAATATTTATTCGTTCTTCTAAAGGGTACTATGGTGCGAACCTACTCTATAATTTCTTTGTTTATTTAAGGAACATCAGGAAATAGTAAATAATCAATAATCATAGAACTCTCATAACTGATAAGTTTCCAGAAATATTTATAGATGTGGGTGAAAGAGAAATATCTGAACCAGACAGAATTATATACGGTCATAAGTAAATATCGTATCCACGGAACGCTCACTTGATAGTCTCTTCGTGTATTTGTATGTCAGAACCAACGTCATTCATCCAGAGTCTATGGTGAGGACGTGATCCAACATGGCCGCCGTTAGCTAGTTCGTGACGTCGTCACTTGTCACATTAGCAGCACTTTATCGGCGCATCCTTGCATTGCAATCGTCCGCACTCCTTGACAAGCGTGTCGTGCGCATTCCGGATTAGAAGCGCCAATTTATGGCCGGTTAATTGACAGCTAACGGTCAGATTAGCGAAAAGTTAGCCGGTTTAAATTAGCATTGTGAGTTTGTGCGACGATTAAACGACTACTCGAGGGTGCGATAAACATTCGATGGGTATTTGTGCTTATTAACGCTGATTGCATGCGATTATTTGAATTGCGTTTCCGAACTCTTCGCGTCACGGCTAATAATGTGGAATTGCTCATAGATTCCGAGATCAATTAATGATGGCAATCGTTATCGAAGTTATAGAACAATTTAACGAACTTTTCGAAGCCGGATAATATGCATTAATCGCATATAAATAATTATATCGTAGTTATACCAGTATAGACTAAAAAAAATGAAGAGGCAAATAATGTTAAATATTTGCCATAAATGTAATAATAGTCTACGAAATATTTTAAACTAATTGGTACTCAAATCATAATTAAAACTAAAGACAAAACAAACTACAGTTCAACTTCAAACTTGTTAGGACAATTCGTGAGAATTATTAAAATAGACACTGCGGTGAAATTTGTCAGGAAAAACAAAATTAGGTGGTGTTCTTAAAACTTAAACAAAGTTAGCAATGGTTACAGATATTGTTGACTCAATTCGAAAGACAAATCTTTATGTCACAATATCCATAGTAAAGACTGCAATATGCATAAGAGCCTTATGGGATTGGCAACACCATCATCAACATTTTCAGCCACAAATAATTAACTGCTTACCATAAAAGCTCAACGATTTCTACAACGACCTTTCGGAAGCAAACCCCCTTTTTATTTTCCTGACTTTCAATTTTCCTACAAACTTAACTAGTTCGACACCTCACCATGTAGGTGGAGGTTTTTTCCCACAAAATGTTCTAGGGAAGGCACTAAACTCTCTCTGTAACAGCCCATATTGATCCCACTGCAGGGCACGGGCCTCTTCCTCAAAAAGAACCAAACGCCACGCACAAATTCCAATTCCAGATCATATGATTTGAAAAACCAAAAAGCTCACACAATGAAAATAGCTCGATAAATAACTTACGTCTTTCAAACCGAACGTTTTGATAAATGATTTTGCCACGATTCTATTTCAGCTCTCAAGGCTGGCTCTAATTGGGCGCAAGGGAGGACGGATCCTGTGGTGATGCAAAAGTCTATCTGTGAACTAACAAGCTGCGGTCGATTCTAATTATTTACCGACAATAAGCCATTGGAACATGTAATACCCATAAAACCTTACCATACCATAAAAGTTTTTGTGTTGCAATCAAACATGCCTTCATTTCGGCTATTACAATGTTTTATTCACATTTAATTTTAATTTGCAAGTTCACAACGTACTGTAAAATGAATTTTAATAATTCTACGTACAATATTTTATTAAAATGTAGAAACATAAGTATTCAAACTATTAATAATGTGAAAATGTTTTTAATTTATGTGTGTAAAGAATTGTTAATGATATTTGTAATCAATACACACTTTACATTTTTGTTTTCCAGCCCAAATATTATGCCGACAATTTTTAGAACGAAAGCTTACTGAAAAGCATGATATGTATTTGACCCGAATATTTCAAGTTTTATGAATCTTTTATTCTTGCCATTCAGTCAAAATGATATATGTACGTGTATAATAAAACAAGACATTAAGATTTATGTAAAAGCGATTGATTTTCCATCCACGAACGTTGAACGCATAAACCGATTTCAATGTCAGAGTCATACAAAGGCTGAACAAAACAAACGAGCGACGTCTTGTAAATAATAAAGAGAAAGGCGTTTTATAAGGGCATTTTCAATAAAACCTGTTGTAAAACAATTGCGGCCCGCATGCCTCACGCACCGCCAGACATAAAAATGATTCCTCTATTCCCCGTTCACTATAACGATCAACTGCACGGTGCACGGATTCTTAATTTTATTGCTGGTACCAGTGGCGAAGGGTTCTTACAAGCCGATTCCTAGCAGCACGCCTTATAATTTAAAGGAAATTATTAATTATTTACATTTTTTTAAACAAGTTATATGAAGAAAACAATCAAATAATAAACAATATTAAAATAAATATAAACAATAAACAAATGTTATTCGTTATTAATAAACAAAATATTATCGATCAATTAATAACACAACGACAAACGCATTGCGCGATGTTCAACGTAAGTACATGCATACGAAACACGCGGCCGCCTAGATCCCGATGACGTCACGTCAGGCTACAAGGACACAGCACGAGTTCCCGTTGCTCTCGCGCTCATTTCCAACGCATTATTTGCCATCTCTGTTACACGTTTGTTGCTCAGAACTGCATGCAAAATTGCACCTTAAAACCCTCAGCTTTTAAGGTCTAAATTTATTTGTAGAAATACGACGATATTTGCTTGTGAATATGCCGGTGGGCCTACGGCTTATAAAGTAATTTGCCAGTTCGCGCCTCTTTTATTTCGTGTTTATAATTAGAAAATATTATTTACTACTGTGTTGTTTCAGTATATATGTATAATGCGGTGTCTATTTTTAGGTTTGTATATAATTAGTGGGTAATTTATGAAATTTTACTGGTTTCGAAGTGCAAACAGATTTATCTATTTAGCAAAACTTTAATGATGAATGAAACTTGATAATGTCGTATGTATCGTTTTATCTCATGAATTGCCTTATTATGAGGTAATTTTAAAAATGCTGCATTTACGTAATTAAAAAAGGGACTGGAAATTATATTAAATTTGATAATACATTTAAGTACCAGAGAAAGAACGACAACTGACAAGTTTTAATTATTTAATAAATATTGTAATGCCGTATTTTTGTTAGCGTTGATTCAAAATAGGACATACAAACATAACCCACGCCTGCATCCCATGAGGGTTGCCAGATTCGATAGATCTCCAGTTAGCTCTATACTGGCATCGTTTTACTTTCGTCCACTTACATCAATCTCTTCATCTTTTTTTATATATAAGGAACGTTTGAAATTTTTTTGTCGATCAATTTCAAAACAGGCTAATGTTGTCTTTTGCAAAAAAGCACCTAACGGGCACAGTGCTATTCCGTGCAAGTGTTGTATGAAAATATAGTAAGTATTACTAAGCAAATATGTCGCTCAATATCTTACGTACATAACGGAGTAAAAATATAAGTATGAGTACCTACTTGTTAATTTAATAAAACTAGTCACCAGAAGTATCGGCTTCCCTTTTGAAAAAAGTCACCCTTCGCCACTGGCTGGTACTATTGCGTTCTCATGGAGCCTACATGTTAATCAATAAAAACTAGATTTCATTCAGGAGCAGACGACTGTATTTTTTCTACAAGCGCGATAAATTGACTATAATGTACCTCATTGCAAATACAGTTCAGTAGAGTATCTTCCAGTTAGAAATGTCTTCCCAAGCCCGACAAATAAAAAAGCGGCTCATTTGTAGGTAAATTAGAAGCCTATAAACACCCACAATGCATTGATTTTCGATGATGCCTTGCCGGTTTTTAAAAATGGACAAGCCGAGTCGAGGTGGGCGCGAGTAAAGTGCCAGCAAAGCTTTTATTTCATTTCAGTTTTCAACGAAATATTCGAGCCGAATTATTCATAATGTAGACAATACTAGCTACGGTGTGAATTTGCCATTTTATTACAGACAATAGTTTTGTACTATATTAATTTACGTTTAAATTTTATATTAGTTAAATCCCTTTTATCATGATCTCCCGCCACAATAAGTCGACGGTTAAACATATTAGGTACTACGTCTCTCTCTAAATTATATAATATTATTATCCCCAAAATATTCCACGAGACCACATTGTTACTCTCTTTTCGGTAGCCGAGATTTTGAAAAATATTTCCACCGCAAATCACCTTTCTATTTAAGGCTTAGCAGCATTTCCTAGCGTAGCTCTTTTATTACAACAGTCTTAACAACACTAAGCGCCGGACCACAATCGCCTGTTCCAGACTAAGTAAGCATTATTGAAATACAAGGAAAGGAAGCACTAGTAAATTTCTTTGGCCGCGGATTTGTAGCATACGCTATAAAGGAAAAAAAGTAAGATGATGCCTACGCCCTAGATATAGTATAAAATAATATAAATGCAACAGTTACATACGTAGTACTTTTCACAGTCAAGCTCGTGTCTTCTGTTTTGGATATATATTAAAAAACTGCAGCTGTTTTTCGGTTTCATAACACCGGGATACGAAACCAATACAAACAATATGTAGATAACACATCCATTTGTCTCGTTGCTGAAATCGAAATGATTGAATTGGTAGCCTCTCGTTTAACAACCAGTTATTGACCTCAGTTGTTACTGTATTTCATGCTTCCTAGAACACACGCAAGGCTGCCAGGTCAGGCACTTCAAATTTCGTTTTCTATTCAAAATACAATGTACTCGTATTTTCGTTCACCGAAACAATACAAGTTAAAGGGCTTATGTAAGAACCGTAGTCGGTCGTAAAAGTTAATCTCGCCTAACTATGCAATAATGCACCGGATAGAAATAGGAATAGTATAATGGTTTGAAAAAGAAAGGGCTAATTAAATAGGTCCATATGATTTAGATGAACATATTATGATCGGATGAAGATCGCAAAATCAGTATAGAAATGTTTAAAGCAGGTACATGTTTATCGGCATTTGGCACTTATTATGCTCGAAATTGACGATTAATAAACTGCGTGAATATAAAAAAATACTCAAACTAAAACCAATGAAAACAGCTGCATTCGTTCATATTAAAATCAAATTGATATAGGTTTCTTAACCTTATTATCAAAGAAAAGGCAGACATGACGTGTGTCACTCCATCGTCCGGCTATTTTCGTCCTTAGTTAATGTGAAATGTTTGCTTTGAACTAAAACCGTTATCTGTGTTACATTAATTAAATTTGAAGAGAATTTTATTTATCGTATGTGTCAGGATTTCGTCCAGATATCAATCATATTATACGTTTGTCGGAATAGTGTAACACCACTATAAGGATCTTGCCTAGATCACGTTGCTTTCACATTCAGAATTCAGCTTGAAGACATTTGGTTTGGATTCTATATGTCTACTATCTATTCGGCCACAGGAAGTCTACTGCTGAACATAGGCCTCCTCCAGGATCCCCACACCGACCTGTTGGAAGCCTGCATCCGACGAGTTCCTGCAACCTTAACCAGGTCGTCCGTCCACCGTGGTTTGGATTATGTCGACAATAATGTATCGAACTGACATCTAAAATATCTGTATCTTACAACTATCACAATTAACTAATATCCGTCATATAGGTCTTAAAACGTCTCATACCTATCTCAGAATAAGTTGTGGATAAACGCAGATAATCCACAATCACAGATAATCACATTCATTTTCCAAATTCCTCATAGGATATCGCACTTATGACCAGATATCGTTCAGTACTCATTCGTGGCGTGGCATGGTATAACAATTACCGCGGTAGATGATCAATTTCATGATGGTACTTTACTAGATGTAGGTATAATCTATTAGCCTAATTGCCGGTTCAAACTAGCCGACTTGATTCTATTAAACTGCTCTTAATTGACTTAGTATATTGGACGTGTACCTGCGAATGGCCTCAGGAGATAAATCAAATATCATGTTAATTGTAATTAATGATCATTGACTAAAATCTGTATCATATAATATTTATACATACATACATAAACTCACGCCTTTATCCCCGAAGGGGTAGGCAGAGGCGCCACTAGGACACCCACATTTCGCCCTGCATGTTCCGTCCCACGATGTGGTAGGGGGCGAGCCTTTCGCCATATCGGGCACAAATTCCTGACTCCGGGCTGATAATGAATAGAAAAATCCAATATCACTTTCTTTAATATTTATGTACTTAATTAATGATTTTTTCAACCATTACTTCCGGCGGGTTTCTCCAAACAGTTATTTTATGACGCTTCTTTTAAACTACACCTTACTCTAACAGACGGCAGGATACAAGTCTTCTGTCATGGGTATCAGAAACTACAAGATCAATTCGGCTTCACAAGACCAGGTTCCGAAATAAATATTTGAGGATTTAATAAAAGTTTAGGCCGTTGCGTAAAACCTACGGCATATTATTTCGCAGCAAGCATTTTAACAAATTTCCCCAAAGAACGCAATAAACGGACAATTGAAGTCCACAATACAACGGCGACAAATCTAACGTAAGCACAATAAAGAGATTATAGAGCCCTGAGAAAATTATGATTCTGTTTAAAAGAACCCACATATCACACATGTCTTTACTCGACTTGAGAATAAGACAAAAGATGTAAACACTAAACTACATTATACGGAAGCATCAAACCAGTGAACCGTTAAATGCACTTACGAGATAAGATTTTAATCCGGAAAATATTGAAATAATTTACCATCAATTCATTCTGGAACGTAACTAGTTATCCCGTAAATAGAATAGCGATAAGAAATACGGATACATTTATATTAGTTCCTTCATAGTTAAACCTAAGTATCATAACTTATCTTTCTCAGGCGCTCCATTATTAATTAAAGATCAGGACGGCCGCTAACACGGCATCGTGGAGTTGCTTTTTTAATCTATATCTATATATATATATCTATATCAGCCCATATACGTCCCACTGCAGGGCACGGGCCTACTCTACAATCGAGAGAATCGATTGAGAGTGGTTAGGCCATATAGTCCACCACGCTGGCCTAGTGCGGGTTGGCGGACTTACATACCGTAGAAATTCTTTAAAATCGCTACGGTATGCAGGTTTCCTCACGATGTTTTCCTTCACCGTTAAAGTGCGTGGTGATTGACTATCAATACACACATAACTCCGAAAAGTCAGAGGTGTGCCCTGGGATTTGAACCCGCGACCACCGTGAACATGTAGGCAGCCGCATCTGGTCCGTTTACCAACAGGCCACCACGCACTTTTAATCAACATTGACAATTAATTAAAACGTTATTTGAACATTTACTTTGAAAGCACAGACTCCTCAACTATTTCGGCAAAATTATAACGTAAATCTACACAAATACATTTACATTATTCAACATTTTTTTAAGCTAAGAACTGCTTATCCAATGTCCCTTTAATTTATCTAAAACAAAACACAACATTGTTAATTAAAACATCGGCTTTATTCATAGACAGTCTTAAAGCCTATTTTAGCTATCGAATTGTTTGTCCCTTGCGAACGACTTAAGAATTCTGTTTGAGCGGAAAAACATTCTTTAACTAAAATAGATTTTAAATCGATCTATGAATAAGGCCGTAGTATAAATATACATTGTACCATTATTTTTTTTTGCTATAAATACAGTTATCCTTATCGCTAATGCATGTATAACAGTAACCCCACATTGAGATTTGATAGCATAGCAACGTAATCCTAAATTTCTTTTAATATGCGCGTTGCGGAAGACGTTATCTTAATGGCGACAGCACAATGGTCAGCTGTGATGACCACTTGCCCCCTTACGTCACTGCCGAATTCACAGAAACTACACCGAATCATGCACCAAACACGCTTGCTCCTTATTTTGCTAATTTAAATATGTGTATTATATCTTGCAGTCTATTGCTCTATTTTGATGATTCGTTTTATGGTCGACCACATATGCCTATATCCACACAATTTACTACAACCACAATTATTTATTTATTTATTTATCCAGTCCATCCTGCGTGGCGCAGTTGGTTAAATTATGGCTGTGAAACGTGAGGCTGTAGGTTCGATCCCTACACTGAGACAAATGTTTTGTGGGATCCACAGGTATTTGTTTCGCGTCTTAGTGTTTGTGAGACCTAAAAGTCTCTCGTAGTATCTAATACCCACGACACAAGACTCGATCTTAGTTTGGGGTTAGGAGTTAGGACTATGTATGTGACTCTTGGGTGTATTTATTTATCCATATCTTTCATCCCAAGGTTTCAAAAAGATTCACTTCTTATTGTGTCACACTATACTAGTATTTTAGTGTACATTTATATAAAACACAATAAATAAATATTAATTTGGTGCGCATTATGATCTACTCCCACTATTGGAATTAAGCTTCATCAACGTAATATCGATGACGGCCGCCTTAATTACTATATTACGGAATTTTAGGAATACAGACAGAACATGTAATTTACTTAATACCAGTAAAAACATCCAAAGGAAAGTTAAAGAACCAGTTGAATCTGGTAAATGATTACCTTTTGTTTCATACAGGTGACCTAAAGCATCGCCGACCTTAATGAAAATGGAAAGTCTGTTCTTCGTAAGCAATTTAAATAAAAAAGTAATTACAAAATATATGAAAGTTCTACAATTTTAATGCCCCTTTTTTATTTCTTCACAAACATACAATTTTATCATAATCAGTTCGAAAAACAATGCTGACGTTATCTATATGTAGTCAAATTATCTCGAGCGTATTTGTAAATAAAAATAATTTATTTCAAATAATTCACAAATGATAAATTCTAACAAAGACAAAGACTTGTGTTAGTTATGATGGTTTGAAGCAAAGTCAACTGACGTTGCGATGTCCATGGCTTATATACTATTCTCTTGTGAGAACCGTCTACTTGATACTCTTGGTATTCGCCACTGGTACATCGAATACATTAAGTCAGTTCAGATGAAGCAGCTATACAACTCCTTATTGACCCATTAACCTTGAGGGTTTAATATAGGGTATAAGGTGGCAGGTCGCATAACTCCTCCCTCCTTAAGTACGAAATCATTTCCTGAAACACTTTTCGGATGATGATTTCGGACACATTTTGACAATATAAAATTTCTATTACTAAACACAAAATACAACAATACAAAAATCAATATGAGGTAAAGTACAATAGTTCCTATGCTAACACTGTGTATATTCACTGGTGGCATTTGCCCTTCGTCTTTTATCACTTCACTATCACTTGTAGAACACGAGACAACACCCGTAGATCTTCCATATTATAGTTGTCCAGGTTGACTGAAGTCCTCTGGAACTCTGGATGCTCAGCAACACTCGGTAGGTGAATAACAGGCATCCTGTGAAGTGTGATCTGGTTTCCATTAATATGACGTTTCCTCAACGTCATTTCTCCAATTTTTACCTCACAGTTTGTGTTTAGCGTAATAATATACGTGCCCAATATTTTATACTGGCTTATATTGTCATCACAATATTCCATAATGAACATTTCAATTTCGGAATATACTATCCACACATCTGTTTGTATGGTTTTAATTTTAAGTTTGCTAGCTTTCACTGGCAATTGCAAACATGAAGTTATATTAGTAGAAAACTTCATTAAATCTGCTATACATGCGTCTTCATTACTAGGCGACACGTTGCTCTCGTAGCACAAGTATATCTGTTCATCTATTTCTCTGCATGACTCCTTGAGCTCTAATGCTTTCAACCCTTCCATAAGGATAAAGGAATGTTTCGGAATAATGAGGAATGTGTTATTCCGGATTGGATTGAACATAGGAAAGGGATGTAGTTGGTAATAGTTATACACTTTTAATTGAACCGTAGGAACTGATAATATAAAAATTATTTGTTTGCCTTTGATGTAAGCCTTAATATCTATACATCTTTCAATATTTGCAAGATTCTCTACAGTAACAGGTAATATTAATTTATCTACCTTTTCTACATCTCTCAATATATAATATAATTCACTAATATTTAATAGTGACTGATGAACGATATTAATTCTACTAAATGCTATTATAGTTTCAATTTCACTTAATCTTGTAAGTAATAACTGAAAATTATGGATGAGTATATTAAAAGTATTTATAACGAATTCTTTACTTCGTTGAAAATATGTTTTATTTAAATATAATTCAATTTCATCCATATTTTTCTCCAACATAATAAAATTATTCCTACTAGAATTTGTTAAGTTAACTAATGAATCCACTATTTCAGAGACAATAGTCATTTTATTGGAGATAGCATTTTGCTCAGATTGAACTTTACTCAAAATTTGTTCATATCTAATTGCGTCATCATTATCCATATTTCCTGAAACGGTTTAGTTTGAGTTTGTGTTAATTGAAGTTCAGGCTTTAACGGTTTCCTATCATACTTCATTTTATTACACAGTTCACATGAATTAATAATACTGGAAACTGTTTCCTCTAATTTTTTCCAATAGTACGACCTCTTAATGTGAGCTACCGTTTCCCTAATACCCCTATGGCACGTTTTACCAATGTGGTATTTTTCTACGATATTTCTCTGCTCATTTTCGTCCTCAATGTATACTACTCTTAGCGTACATTCTACAATTTTAATAGAATCTTTTCTGAAAAGATTTGTTATAACTTTCGAGAATAGCTTTCGATGCTCCGTATCCTCAAAGTATATGTAATATTTAATATTAGGACGTATGTAATTCTTTAAGAAGGTCTTAACTAACTCTTCACTGTTTATAGGCATATGAACTTCTAGTACCTTTTGTTTATCTCGTGATAAATCTTTTACGACGTAACTATTCCTATTCCACGTGTATATTAAAATCTGGTTAGGCTTAGTATCTATCGCCTCATTTAATATAGGAATGTCGGCTGAGTCCATATTGACCTCTGAATGTATTGTTACAATATCAGACGACTTCTTGGATTCGCTGCTATTTAGCGATGGTACAGGATATGTAAATACGGATTTTTCTAAATCATTAATCCTATTTATCCTATTCATCCTATCTTCATCATCATCATCTGATGATATTATTACGGGAGAGTTACTATTTTGTCTTTCCCTATTCATTCTATTATATTCGTGTTCAATTTCTTGAATCACCGCCTTTATTCTCGGATCATCGTCCGTATTAACTAACATAGATTGACTATCATTATCAATTGCGTTAATTTTTATACGCGATAACGCATCTGCGTTACTATTTTGTTTGCCAGGCTTATGCTTTATGTCAAAGTCATATTCTGCTAATCTCAACTTCCAACGAGTTAGCCTACATCCTGGTTCTTTTAATGAATTTACCCATACTAACGGCCTATGGTCACTTATAACAGTGAATTTCTTCCCATATAAATATGGCCTAAAATGCCTGCATGCCCATACTACTGCTAATAGTTCCTTTTCTATAGCACTGTAGCGGGTTTCTGCACTATTTAAAGTCCTACTCGCGAATGCAATAGGCTTATCACTTCCTATTGGACCCTGTGACAAAACTGCACCTAACGCAAAATTAGAGGCGTCCGTAGTTAATAGGAATGGCTTTGAGAAATCTGGAAATTGAAGTAAAGGTGCATTAGTAAGCAACTCTTTACATTTCTCAAATGCATTTATATACTGCTGGGTTATGATCACTTTATTTCTCTTTTTCAAACAATTCGTAAGAGGTTGAGTGATTTTTGAGAAATCTTTTATAAACTTACGATAGTAACCTACTAGTCCAAGGAAACTTTTTATTTCCGTTGGTGTCTTAGGCAAAGGAAATTTTAAGACTGCCTTGATTTTATCATCATTTGGTTGAAGACCATTTTTTGATATTGTGTGACCTAAATATAAAACTTCTGTTTTTAAAAAATCACATTTGTCTAAAGTTACTTTTAGATTCATCTCTCTAAGTCTGTCAAATATTCTCTATTTGCGATACAACATTATATAATAAATAAATCATCGTTCCCTCACTACTGAGGATCGCGACCACATGTGATGTTCCTCCAACGTGTTCGGTCCTGGGTGGCATGGACCGCGTGGTATAGGCTACCACCAACCGCCTTCTTCACAATGTCCGACCATTTGGCTGGTGTTCTGCCTCTGGCGCGCTTGCCTTCTATTCGTCCCAATATTATGAGCTTCTCTAATTCATGTCTGGGAGACCGCATGATGTGTCCAAAGAAGCTCAAAACACGTTCCTGACAAATGGCAGAGAGTCTCTTTTGAATATTTAGTTCGATTAAAATAGACTCATTGGTTCTCATGGCGGTCCATGGTATACGGAGCATTCTCCGCCACACCCACATCTCAAAGGCATCAATCTTCTTCAAATCGCAGCTCTTCAAGCACCATGTCTCTGCTCCGTAAAGGAATATGGAAAAAACTAGCGCCCGTATTAAGCGCACTTTGGTTTCACGGCGTATGCTTCGGTTTTTCCAGATCCTCTCGAGATTGGTCATCGCACTTTTAGCCATACCGGACCTTCGGCGTATTTCCCCAGAGCAGCTACCTTCGCATGTTATTTGCGATCCGAGATAAATGAAGTCCTCTACTTTTTCGTAGCCGCTGAGTGCATCCGATTGTGGTAGAAGTTGAGCTCTATCTATCACCATTATTTTAGTTTTCGAATGGTTTATCTTAAGATCAAACTTAGCACTTTCAGCTTCTATTCGTTTTAGCAGAACTGCCATTTCTTGTTCGCTTGATGTAATTATGGTAGTGTCGTCAGCATACCTAAGGTTCGTGAGTGTTTCACCACCCACCGAAATACCACCTTCCCAGCCATCAAGTGCTCTCCTCATAATATATTCACCGTAAAGGTTGAATAATTTAGGCGACAAAATGCAACCCTGACGCACACCTCGTTCTGGATGAAAAGGCTTAGATCTCCGACTATCCAATTTCACGAAGTTAGAGCTGTCAAGGTACAGATTCTGTATCAGAAATATAAGATGAGAAGGTACACCCATATCAATAAGCACATTAAACATGCTACTCCACTGAACGCAGTCAAATGCCTTCGCATAATCTATGAAACACAGCACCAGAGGTTTGTTAAACTCACGATATTTCTCTATGAGCAGTCGGATGTTTAAAATTTGTTCTCGAGTACCTTTTCCGGCTACAAAACCTGATTGTTCTCTCGGTATCTGGTGGTCTATAAAGGCTGATAGTCTGTTGTTTATTATGCTAAGAAGTACTTTACTCGCATGGGACATGAGCGACAGGGTTCGATAGTTTCCACACTTCTTCACGGAACCTTTCTTGTGAAGTGGCACCACTGCTGATTGAGTCCAATCTGTAGGCCATTGGCCTGTCTTCCAGATCTTAGCACAAATTTGGTGTATAATCTTGATCCCAGCTGAACCCATATGTTGAAGCATCGCTGCTGAAACGCCATCTGGACCAACAGCTTTGTGCTTAAGTTTTTGTAAGGCACACTCAACCTCAGACAACAATATACTGGGCTCTTCTTTGTAATCGTCCCATCTCCTTTCGGTACAGAAATTACGTTCATCCCGAAATAATTCGCAGCAGTAGTTTCTCCACCTCTCCAAGACTTGTTCCAGTTCTGTCAAGGTGTTACCTCTGCTGTCTTCGATAACCCAGGTCTTCGGTTTGTAGACACCTGTAAGCCTTTTTACTTTCTGGAAGAGGTCTTTGGTTTGCGATTTATCAGCATGACTTTCAATCTCTTCGCATATTTTATTGATGTGCTCATCTCTATCTCTCCGAGTAGATCTTTGAATCTCTGCATGTAGTTGGTTATAGCGGCTTTTTTGACTATCGTCTGTTATGCCTTGTTCTTTTAGTATTTTCCTTTCTTCAATTAACGCCCAGGACTCCTTGCTAATCCATTCTGCACGTTTTGGAACCGATTTGTGTAGATCTTTACTTTTTTTTGCCGTATCCAGTACAACCTTCTTCAGATTATACCAGTCTGCCTCACTCGAGTCAAAGGGATCCCACTGCATTGACCGGATGTTCACGTCTACAGTGTTTTGAAAATGGATTAGAGCTGGCTTACTAAGAGCTATATTCACTGGAGGTTTTGGCTTAGTGGTTTTCAAACGGAGTCTGAAGTCAGCTATTAACAATTGGTGGTCACTTCCGCAGTCGGCACCAGGGAGAGTTTTCGTATTGGTTACTGAAGATCGCCATCTAGACTTGATGGTTATATAGTCAATCTGGTTTCTATGCCCAGATGGGGATGTCCATGTATATAACCTTCGTGGATGGTGTTGAAACCAGGTGTTCATGATCACTAGCTGATTTTCTACGCAAAATTGAAGAAATTTTTCGCCTCTGTCATTTCTCACTCCAAGTCCATAGTTTCCAACTGTTGTCCCTAGCAGTACATCATCTCTGGTAGTACCAACTTTGGCGTTCCAATCGCCGTAAACAATTGTCACTTGTTTAGATGGAATAGTGCGTAACAAGTTATCCAAATCGGAATAGAACTGGTCAGCTACGGTTTCTTCAGATTGAGAGGTTGGGGCATATACCTGGATGATGTTGATCGGTACTGGGCTAGCATGAAGTTTAACAGCAATAATACGATCATTAGGGGTTTGATATCCTAAGACACTGTTTTCAAGTTTTTGCGGTATGAGAATCGCAACCCCATTACTGCTATGATTTTCTGCTCCAGAAAAGTACAAGATGTTCCCGTTGCTAGTTTTTATATGACCGCTGCCTCTTTTATGAACTTCGCTGAGCCCCAATATGTCGATACTGCACCTTGACATCTCCTTCTCAATGACTTCCTGCTTTCCTGGTTTTAACATTCCTCTCACATTCCAAGTTCCCATACGTAGATATTTTCTCAGTTGGGTTTTACTTTTGCCAGTGCCATTACCAGTTACATAATATCCAGTGCTTGCCTGGTGGTCCACAAAGCAATGGCCGGTAACATACTTCACACCATGTGACCCGGAACCACTATGGCGCCGGGGGTCAGTCGGATTGCATGACGTAACACTTTCATTATTAGAACTATTCATGTGGTTTTCTTGGGAAAAATAGTGCAGTGGTTTCCCCTTGCCTTCTGCACCAGGCCTTTTAGGAACTATTTAGGCTCCAAGGTCGCTGAAACCTCTTCTAACCAGTTTCCCAGTTAGGTATGGATGGTTATACCGCCATGGCTCGGTCGTCAGAGCCTCGTCAGTTGTCTAGCAGGGAGCACCGCGAGCAGGTGAGGTTGACAATAGGGTCGGTAGATGTAATTTCCCGTTCTCCCCTTACTCCCCAAATATTATATACCATTGGTATATTCGCATTTTTTACTTTTAAGACCTTGTTGTTAAAATCAACATTTGCCTTTAGGTCTTGTAACAAGTCTGACCCTAATAATCCATCGTATTTCTTATCTACTTGATAAATATAAAACTTGTGTATCAAGTTCGTATTAAAAATCACTGGAAGCGGAATCTGAGCCACCGTATCATGCTCGCTACGACCATGAGTACTAATTACTTCGAATGGTTCGTTGTATAAATACTTACGAAAGTATTTAAACGCCTTGTTTGGGCTTAAGAATGAGCGAGAACTACCCGTATCAATCATGAATTTACCTAACTTTGGTATATTAATATACGGTAGTTTTATCATGTTATCAACATTATTATAATCTATCCTGGTGGGCCGCCTGAGGCTCCCTTTATAAAATTTCCTACTAGCTTATTATTCCTCACAGTTCGCATTGATACGTCTTGTACCTGATTTTGCGACTGTGGGATGCCAAACTTAAATTGCTGTTGCGGATTTTTCTTGAAAAATCCAGACCTTTTATAGTTATTCACATATTGTGGAAACTGTTGCGGTCTTGGTTGGAAATTTACAGGATTTTTGAATTGAAAGCCCTGTGGCTTTTGATTTTGCCCTCCAAATTTAACTTGAGGTTTCGGCAAAATATTATTATGCTCCTTAAATTGTGTTTTATTATATTCAGTTGTTACACAATTTTTAGGTGCTTGTGGCTTTACACATTTATTTTTAAATTCCTTTTGGAAATTAACTTCTTCCATTACGATAGATAATGTATCCTCCAGATTTGTGGACTTACTTAATCTCACAAATTGGATTAAGTTCTCAGGCAAGTTGTATATAAAAACTTTATGTGCTAAGTTATTATATATTATCATTTTTGACGCCTTAATACCTTCGTCCGTCAAAAGATTTACTTTTGCTATCAAAGAACTCCTAACATTTTGGATTCTGTGACACAATTCGATAAACGATTCGTTTGAATTTATTTTAATGCTTTCTAGCTCCATGGCTATACATTCTTCTGACCTACTGTCACCAAAATGCTGAACTAATAGTTCCCTTAATAAATCCCAAGATGCTACATTCTGTCTTTCACTGAGTAATACTGCGGCCTTTCCCGTCAGTCTACTTGTAACACTGTGAAACACATATGTTTGCTGAGCTACACTGTTATCGCCTCTAAAGCTTCTGATAACGTACTCACATTTATTTAAAAATAGACTAAGCAACCGTTCGTCGCCGTCATATCTAGGGATGATTTCGATTATCTCCCGTGGGATTAGCTGTATTTGATTCATTGTTTTAATAAATAATGCACATACAACACAAAAACACAATGATATCAAAGGCAAAAATAATTAATTCAAATTATTTTTCTACGTAAAATTGGCAATGTTAGTCCAAGATTACGGCGCTATTTTGTGGATTTCCTAATGAAAGGAAAAACACGCCTTTTTAAAAATTGGCGATTTTCAGTCCAATTAAAAAGGAAGGAAAGCGATAGGAAGGAATGAAAGGATTTACTCACTTGCTCTTTCTTCCCATGCTGGAAATTGCTTCTTTATCACTTGTTACGTACTTGACTAATTTATATTTTTTGTGGTTCGCGGATTATTTATCTTTAGCGTTGGTAGTACAATTCGGCGACCTATTTTTGTGTCCCTTCCGAACCTACTTTTAACGCGATATTAAATCCGACCCGACTGCGCCAGTCAAATTATCTCGAGCGTATTTGTAAATAAAAATAATTTATTTCAAATAATTCACAAATGATAAATTCTAACAAAGACAAAGACTTGTGTTAGTTATGATGGTTTGAAGCAAAGTCAACTGACGTTGCGATGTCCATGGCTTATATACTATTCTCTTGTGAGAACCGTCTACTTGATACTCTTGGTATTCGCCACTGGTACATCGAATACATTAAGTCAGTTCAGATGAAGCAGCTATACAACTCCTTATTGACCCATTAACCTTGAGGGTTTAATATAGGGTATAAGGTGGCAGGTCGCATAACTATGTTCTCTCTTTACTCTAAGAACAGCATACAAGATGTTAGACTTAAAATGCTATCATTCAAAAGTGACAAGTGTAAACAAAATATGACAAGCAAGCAAAATGATAAATTATTGTTAGTATAGTAGTAGTACTCGTAGAAACAGTCGATAATATTGTTATATTTTATATTAATCTTTGTTTTATTTTGTTAATTTAACAAATAGTCACAAAACAGCTGATTGTCATTGTTACGAAATTGCACAATGTTGCTCCACAGAAGGTAGCTGCTGTGTGGATCCACCATATCAACAACGATACTAAAGAATTCAAAAGAAATGTTATAAACTCACGTCTTTAAATTCACTTATATTAGCATCCCAAATATGAAATTCTTAGCAACGCGTTCTTTCCAAGTAACGTTCAACACCGGAAGATCACAATTTGATTGGTAAATTCACAATTGGCTCTTTAATGAGCTATTAAATTGTTCCCACAAACACGTGTATTGCGTGGTCCAACAAACGTGTGGCAACTAGCAATGAATGTATCACCAGAGTGTGAATTGCCGGTTGCACGCACTTACCATTCCTAGTAATAGCTTCCTCATTTTTGTCACTCACACAATTTGAGTAAACAAGGGACACGATGCTACGTAGTGCAGGAATATTCAGTAGCGCAAGAATGTTTGTACTCCGTTAAAAGATTTGTCAAAGTTTTATATGTAGATAGTTATTACAACAATAATTACCATATAAAATATTTAGTGTATAATTGTGGATTTAATTATCTACTTCAATAATGTAATAAATAAACTTCGAAGATTTTATTCAATTATCTCGGACATTATAATTATGTATAACATGACAATAAATTATTTAAATGTTTTTAGATTACGTCACGCTTGTATGTAGCGGTTTTTTGCTTTGAATAATATAGGAGAATTTTGTATGTAAATAAAACAGTATTCCATATAACCGAATAACAAACCTCCTTCAATATAAAAAGCTTCTCATAAAAATATACTCCATAACAAAACAAACGGAAAAAATGTAATTGAGAACATGAGAAAAAGCCACATGAAAACCGGTTAAGGTTACAATAACAAATCATGTAATACAAAAACAAACAACGAAGATAACAAAACAGTAATATCTATCACATTTAGCCACGGTTCAGCGTCCATCTAATCTGTTTAAATCTGACTCAGCTATAACTTAGAGTTTGTAGAACAATACCAGAGTTGAAGTGCTGATACAAATTTAACTACGCGAGAGCTTTGTACACCGATCAATCGCGTAGTGCGACGAGCAACACGAAGTGCAAGTACACCCGGAACTCGACGGTGTGTGGTCCCCACGAGGGGAGAAGGGGGGAGGGGGGAGGGCGGTACGTTCGTACTACGTAGATATCGATGACACCACGATCCAGTTTCAAAACCAACACGCTTTTGGAAATATTGATTTGTAAATTGTTCACGTGATTTCGACCACCGAAGTGGTTTTTGTGTTACGGCGATTGAGTAATAAGCAGTTTTTTTTATCTACTATTTAAATATATGGGAATATATTAGCTATAATTCTGATAAAGAGTAATCATCTAACAGTGGAGCAGCAGATTTAAATTTTGTTAATGTGCACTTTTAAATGCTAGATAATGTTTTAGTAATTACAGTAAGTCGTTTATAGAATTTTAAAAGAGGAAAAGCTCAAAAGATTCTTTAATAAAATATATTTACCATCTTAACAATGATTGAATATTAAAATTTTCTGAAACTATATGACAGAGGTACTAGTCATGCGCCGCTGGCCTCTTGATTTGAACGGAATTTATGCTAATAACGTCGGCAACTTTGTGACTAATCTAGATAAAATGTATCGGGTCTAATGCACCTATAGTTTATTCTAATAAACTGAGCAAAGTTAAAACATTACCTACAACGAAATGATTCATGATCAAAGCAGAACAAAGTTACTTTTTATTATTTTGTAAACTGCCAAAAACCATTTTAGAGATTGTAAAGGCATTTCAAAAATTCAAACCAATTGTTACCTACTTAACCTTCTGATAGAAAAGAGAACTAAACAAAAACGTGTGTAATTCAAAAGTCACAAAGTTTCTTTCCAACACAACGTAGCATGACATAGCTCTGCTATGACCTTCGATAAAAAAAAATTGTATGAAATACTATCAAACCCTACCTACTGGACCTTTCCATGACCAACCTGAGATATCACTTTTTTGCATATTGACGGATGTGATATTGTTCTGTTTGGACACCTTTATAGTCACGCAATCACGTTTCCGCATGAAGAGATTAATATCCGGCCCAGTTGTTAGGCACGCGGCGTCTCTTGAGCACGAGCCACTCCCGAAACAATGCGTCTGGGAACCGTTGCCGTTCCTGTTTGATCCTCCATGGTGGTCTTATCGAGTGGAATAGACTTTATAACACGTTAATAGGCAATCTGTTAGACAATATCGCCGTCCTGTCGATGAAAGGGAGTAATCTGATGCGAAAAGCTTAGCACTTAGGCTGCAATTGGCGAGATTTTTCTGTCATGGTATGAATATGATTTTGATGATTGGGTTAAGTTTGCTTAACGAGCAATTATGGTTCATGAAAAGTTTTCTTTTGATAGCAATCGTATAAATACAATGTCCATTTTATGTTCTTAGCTCATCTATTCAATAACGCGGGGCACGTTGAATATCTTTGTCGTAATACAAGCAGTCCATTCTTTTATTTATTACCGATCTCTTTAAAGCGTCCATCTTAATCGAGCTACAAAAGTCCATTAATGAACTAATTGCGTCATCATGCCAGTAAAACTCAAACAATAACCATTATCGTATTTCTTGTCCACTACACTGAAGTTGGCAGATTCTAACAAATCACACTTCATATTTCACCAGAATACTGTGCGCCGGGCAGTTCTTTTATTGCTTTCCCTAGCAACGCACAAACCGTATTACAATGCTATTCAATTCCGATCAGCAAGTCAACCATGCACTGGTTTACAGACGGTGGCGCTTCAAAGAAATCACGCCTCTTCAACTAAATTGTATTGGATTCATTTCCTATTCTTTGTCCGCAGCCATTTAGAACTAGAATTCATGTGCGGTTTAATTGTAGAGTTCTCTATCAGGCTACATTTGTTCAACTAATAGGGTCGTAAGTTTGTCTAAGTAATGAGAAGATTTGGGCTGTTATTTTTTATCATGGAGACGGCTTAATTTACATAAACTTACGCCTATGTCCCATTGGTGTAAGCAGAGACTTAAGTGCCAAATGCTACAGTCCTTTGTTTATATATAAACACTCGTTTGTTTTGAGGACTCCGTATTTCGCCTTTGTTCAATTATCATTTATGGTAACTATATGTTGAATCAACCAAATGAATATAATTTAAGTCCAAAGTCCATATTTTAAAAATAGAAACTATACGGCTGAAACGAACACTGTTCAAATACTTTATGTTAGCACAATCGCTAAACGATAGCAAACCTAATATCAGGAATCAAATTCCTAAAACCTAGATTCAAGCACACGGTCCTCCCAGACGATTATTTTGTCTAAATACGTTCTACCGATACCATATTAAGAACCTCCGTATATTAACCTCAAGAATTACTTTATATTTTCAATACTATACTTCCGCAAACCTGAAAAATATTTTATGTAATTATCGATTTAGGGCCTCCCTCATGTATCGTCATATAGACCTGTTGGAAGCGGGCCCCTTTCCAAAAAAAAAACATCCAATAAGAGCAGATACATGAGGATTTCGTCCCTCTTCCAAACCACAGTGAGGTTTACAACTATAAACTCTGCCCCAAGTTGTTCCAAAGTTCCCGAAACCTTTGGCAGGGCTCCGTTCAACCGTAACCAAAATTGCTATACAACATTGCATTACGTTTCAATTGGATAATGAACCAAAACACCAATATTCCCACAGTTTATTTATATGGTGAAATTTTCAATTAGTTGAGGTTTTTAGGGCGTTCACGTGCAGGCTTTAATAACATTTCGTACGTACAGTCGATTGGGCATGCGGAGCGATCATCGGTCTAATCAATTTAACTACCTACGCAGAATCAAATCTATAGTCTAATTAGAGGCTATTTACAGGCGCGATCGCATGACTAATTCTATATACACGCACAGATATTATTATCGATACACTGAGAGAATTATGTGTTTTATAAAAACTCAGCTGCACTTCCAATAATAATGATACGTCTTGTAAATAAGATAAGACTGATGACCTGTTATTCCATTAATAACTGCATTTCAAAACAAAGACTTCATGTATAATCATTACGGATTAAATAGCAATGCATTTATTATAAACCGATTTATAGAAATAAATTGTGCTTCTTATCAAATTAGATAATTATTCAACTAAATAGCATCTGACTTTTCGATACTATATTTGTTTTACGATTTATGTCAACACATATTTTATGAAACATCTAAAATCATTTAAAGCCATTACGCTTAGTATTCTGATTGATGATCGCAGCGGGAAAACTGCTCATCAATGCAATGTTAAATAGCAGACGCCGTGATCGTTCAGCATAATATATCGCACAGTATTGGCACAAATGAAAAACCGAACTCATAAAATATGACGTCATTGGAGTTCAATGTGAAATGTGCAAGAAATTCAAGTGGATCGAGAGCTGACGGCGCGACGCTACGACGCGACACCGCCATTCATCACGCCGCATTTTTACAATTGTTTTTATGCGAATCTCACAAATAAAATCCGTTTAGTTCGCTTTTATAAGGTCGAAAGCATTTTCGAATCTGATCATTGCAGTTTTTGGGTACACTTCACATGTGTAAATCATTTTGAGGCTTTATCTACTTTTCGAAACGCATCGTCGGTATGGTGTATGAATAGGTATTGGAGTTGAATAAAATTTCTACAGGTACCATACGCAAAGATTGCCAATTGTTTAAGATCATAATACATTTTGTAAGCTTCTGTACTGTGTATAAACAGTCACCTATCTAATAAAGGGTAATGTATGGACCAAGGCGAAATGTGGGTGTCCTGGTGGCGCCTCTGCCTACCCCTTCGTGGATAAAGGCGTGAGATTAGGTATGTATGTATGTATGGAGCAAAAATCCAACGGTTAAGAATGAATTAAGAATTAAAGATCTCTGTTGGGGATAATAACGACGCACACATATGGTTTCAGTAAAAAAAAAATATTTACTCTTGGGAATTGTCTTTAAGACAGTATTATTTTTATATCACTCAATAAAATCGCATCTTCTTAAGTCAAGTCTAGTATTTTAAAAGCCCATTTCTACAGCGTCACATCAAAATGGCATCATAATAAGAGAACAAATGCTTCGTAATTTCACAACAATTTTATTTGAACCGCGTTCTGAAACCTTTACAATGCGCTTTTCTCTGGATTAATTTAATCCTCGCGAGACGGTACTCTGCTTTAGCTAGCCCCGATACGCAATGCAGCAATGAGGGCAAACCTGTACGTATAAATATTTAGTTTCCATGCAATTCGACCAGCAATAGGCCTAGTTCGGCTTTCAATTAAACCGAAAGAGATTTCCAATCATAGGTTACCAGTTGGCTAGGTTCACCACTAGCCTAAAGCAAATACTAAACCTATTAGTTTGTTATTATATGCGAGCATTTCAAGAACGGGAGTTTACATTTTCAGTTCGAATATTCAATGAAAGTCGATTTTCATTTGGAACATCTGTATCTGTATCAGTCCATATACCTTCCATTGCTGGGCACGGGCCTTCTCTACAATTGCTATGGTATAGTTTCCTCACGATGTTTTCCTTCACCTTTATAGCGGTGATAACATACCAATATCAATCAGTTTTCGAAATATCATTCTCTGTACATTTGTTCTTCTTTTAAGACATAAATCAAAAGGAATTGAATTCCGTATAGAAAGAAAAAAGAAATACACAAATGAACTGCAAAAATGTATACAAGCATAAATACAAAGTTATGATAAAGCAACACAGAATATCTCATTGTCATTCTAAACACATACAAGTAGGTCACAAGTTAAAAACTAAAATGAAAAATATTAAAGTGTATATTCCAGTATTGAATAGGGAAATATCTTCGACTCCGCCGAGTAGCAAAGTTAATAAAGCTTCGCGTTAGTTTTGTTCCTTGTTCGAAGTTAACATTTCCTACAGTTAAAAAAATAGACACTGAGAACTCACGCTCTTTCATTTCTATCAAGATATTTTTCATTAATGTGCTTCAAATATGTATTTACAGACAATTTTGCAGTTCTTACTTCAATAATTGGAAATATTTTATTTGATTTCACATTTGGGACACTATTAGTAACAACTTAAAACAAACAATAATGGATATGAGAAATATTGACACAAAACTCTTCCTTTTAATAATCCTCACACCATTGTTGTTCTAATTGAATACGCAACCATTCTAAATAAAGAGAAGTTTAAACATTGCCCTTAAACTTCCCTGACCTAACCTTCATAGCCTTGATACTGACCATAAAGACGAGACTGCGCAAAATTACACAACAACGAAGTAATATTTCACAATAATGCAAACATAAATGATGACAAAATCTATTTAATATGAATGTGTTAAGTGGAACCCGAGCGGCTGGGAATGACTAGCATATTCCGTCCACAGTTTCACACGACTACACAGCTCCTGTTCGCACGTTTATCAACGCATTCATGCAGATCTAGAGTCAAATGTCTTGTAGTTTATGTACATTCTTCGCTAACTAGCGATCTCGTCTGAACAGCGGCCAATTTCAAAAGAGCGCTGTACTTGTATTTAGAAGTGTGTATTAAGATTTACATCATACTTCGGCCGAAACTTTCTTCAATGAGTACTGTTATTTTATTGTTTTCATAATTTCGTCTCGATAAAAGCAAAACTTTTCACAAAAATATTTGTTCGTAAAAGTTGCCTCAAAGAATTTACTATAGTCAATTCTTTCAATCACCGTGTTATAAATAAGAAAATAGTTTGAATTGGCACATCGAATAAAAGGGAGTAAAATACACATTCTAGAAACATTTTAATAAAACGAAGCTGATTTGTGCTTCAACAAAAGTATACTTCAAAATTCATGATTAACTATTATGCACAAGATGGACAAAACACGTCGGAACAGTGAAAAATTAAATTAAATATCTTACAAAAGTTGAAATGGATCCAAAATTAAAATATCTTACAAAACAACATTGTTGGCACAACACCGAATTCCTTCGCAACAAAGTTACCCTTCTAAAAAGTTAAATTTCTCTCCTTAAAATATCTACTACAATACAAATAACGTTTCAGATACAGCGAAGTAGATTTTTTTAAGTAGTGTTCTGGAGAACTTTTGAACTAAGAGGAAAGGCAAGAGATTTCAAAAGCAGTAACTTTAAGATTTCACAAAAGATAACTCCAACACTGAGCTAAAACATAAAGTTTAGAAATTTCCACTTATCCTTTATTTAAAGAATGAAATGCCGCTATGGTTTGTTCCTCCGCTCGTCTGCCTATAACGTGAGTGTGAAGGTTCCCTCTACTGATGAACAAAGTGTTTATCCAGCCATGCAACATTAGTTATTGAAAATTTACTCCACTTACTAACATTTTATATTCAGTTTGTCGACAAAAATGCTACATTAATTCATCTTATGAAAAATTTGCTTGTGTAAGTGAATATGCATTTTACTTTTTGAAGAGTTCATTAATTTTATTATGTGCATATAATATTTTTACGTTGCAATTAAATGTATATATAGCTAATCTGTGGATAACTTACACACGTAGTTTAGATTTAATCGTTTTATCACAAACACGATTAATTAACCTAACTAACTTAAGCTAAATGGCATGAGGTCAAATGTCACCGTTTTAAACACCGCACAGCGGCTAATGAAACTGCTGACCTGACATTTGATTACTGGATCGTTGACACGTTGAATTAAACCGCATTATTGTGGAAAGAACTACATCTAGAATAGCCAACTAACTCTCGTCAGGCGGGCTTAATTACGATAAATAATCGGCTATCATTGCTCTAATTTGACTACTCTTTAGTTATCATTAAGTGCAATACTCTCATTATCGGGCCAAAATGTAAATACATAAATATAAAGCATGGTCACTTCTCTGTCAAAACGAAAATACTCTAGAAAGTGAAAAACTATTTATGCGGCCAATTTGACGAAACACACAATAGCCGCACGTTCATTATGCTCTTCTTACACTTTCACGCAAGTTCTTGTTTCATTTGAATGGCGAGTCTGTCGTCTATGGCTCTATACGTAACAGTGTTATTATTCCTATTATCACAAGTTGGTATAAAAAAGCATTTCCCCAAATTATGGTATGTTTGACTATGTCATTGATTGATTTATGATTTTATCCGGGATATAAAACCCGCTAAGAAATTTACGTTCTGTTAGTTTGTATTATAAACTGGGCTTCAATGAGCTCGTAGTGATAAGAGACATAAATCTATATAAGTACTAACGATGATCTTAACATAAATTTAGACACGTCAAAATATGTGATCCAGGGATCACAATGAATATTTATATTCTTACAATTCTTCATTCGCCGCATATCATTTTACAAATACCACGAAAATGTACGTCAAACGAACAATTTGAAACACTCGAGTGGTTTATTTTGAAAGCGTATAAAACAGTTTCCGCTGTACGTCATTAATAAATCTATGCATTTTTTCGGTCTGTGTCACTGTTGGCAAACGGCCACAAACAAAAGATAATATTAATGAAGCCAACTGCATAACTCCATTGATCTAATTTCCTTGTGATACTATGCCGGCTAAATCACGTACGCATCTCGTTATCAATCGTGTTTTCATTATTTTATCACCGTTCATACAAACTTTGTAATTAGTGATCGCAAGATGACTTTCTCAGTGTTGACATAGCTGCTAATTTTGGTCCTTACTACAGCCGACTGAAAATACTGGCGCGATTCCATGTAAATTAGATTTAATGAATAAAAGCACTTGCATTCAATAGGTAAAAGATATGAAATGAATCCGTCGTCGAGCTCTCCCAAGCAAGACTTGATATTAATCATATTTTCTGAGAATTTTACCCGTTGGATAGAGTTCCGTAAAGGTTTTGTTTTGCTACAGTTTCAGGCGATACAGTTTCCGTATTCAGGTCACTTCCTTCACCCATTCATGTGTTTTCACATTTAAAAAGGTCATTTTTAGCGATAAGGTCGTCTATTGTTATATTTTTCTCTAATGCAAGGCGTTTTCATCGTATGTAAATTTATTTTTAGTTCTACGCTTCGCTTGATATTGCATTCAACTGATTAAATCTATTCTTGCATATAAACTGAACTTTTTAACCATTGTTATCATTTTAAAGATTTATTCAAACTTTCTAAAATAACTCGCGCTTCCTTAACGCATTGTCTTCTATGAAGCATTTTAGAAATTGTGAATTGAAATTCCAACCTTACGTAATAAATGAATGGCGTATTTTAAACGATAATTATTTGCCGAATATTGTGTTCAATTAAATATTAATTATTTATGATAAATTATTCCCCGTCGTCGACTTCATTTGCATGCATAAGTAAGCGGGTATCAAATTAGAGAACACGCTAGTTAATACGATATGATGGGAATCGATAAAACATATTCCTTATACGTAATAATAATGTAACCAGATTTTGTTGAACCTTATGACTGGCTAGTAAATACTTATACACAATGTACATACATCTGTATATTGTACAGATACAATATACATACATAAGTTCACGTCTGTAATCCCTAAGGATATGACGCTAGTGAGAAACAAAGTTTGCCGAGTTTATTTCCACCCCACAATGTTAGGGGATCGCCATACTAAGAATAAAAGTATGAATTTTCTTATTCAAAATATGGAAGGAAAACATCATTAAAATAATCACAGCCACAGGACGATGCCAAAAAGTATGAGAAACCCGTTAGTTACTGCGCCGATGCACGTGCAACCGGATTAATTTATGCTGATCTTAAAAGTTCTCGGGCAAAACAAGGCAGTATTAAAATAACTCAGATAAGGACATAATTATTGCTATTTCGACGTTTATAAATAGTACAGTCTGCTGACAGTCGGCTGTCCAGATAGGATTTAACTTATGAGAAATTACAATCTCAAAACAAGTGCATCTGATGTTTATTTATTAAATATTACAAGTTATACTGTTTCCATTCGTTTATTTTATTTTTGACAGTTCACGCCTATAAAGTACGACATTACAGTAGAACAATATTTTGAAATAAAAGTAGATACTTTCTTGACGGGTAACGCCCACTTAGAGTTGTGCCATTCGTAACGAATGACCACAGATAACAAAAACGATTTTGAATAGAATCAATCAATCGGAATCATTTGAAATAAAATTACATTAAAATGCTAATGAAAACAGTTAAACGTAATATAGTACCCAATATTAGGATCGAATGTATTTGCTGCAAAGTAATTAATATGAATAAAGGTATACGTATTGAAGTGACTTTTAATAAGAGTTTAATTTAAAATAATTACAATGATTACAACGAAAATAAATGTTTAGTACCTACTTGTAATAAACAGTTAAACCATGTTGGAATTCATAGTACTTTAAGGATTAAATAATTAAAACAACTAAAAGGTAATTTGTTAATATTTTTATTTATAAACAATCGTCTGTTTCGTCGGAATCGGCGTCGTCGTCACTCGTATCCCCAGTAACACTAATTATTAATGAGTGCATGGGTAAGTTGTCAAATGCGACATCGCGATCCCAATCAGACATTATTTCTTTCTTCGTCTTATCTACGACACTCGCCCAGTTATGAGGCGTCACATTTTCACACGCATTTTTAAGCAACTCCAGCATTTTGTTTGCGGTGAAAGGAGGAGTTGTATTTATTCTCGCAGCATATCCTTTCACTTGCGCCCATATTAGCTCTATGGCATTATACTGGCAATGATATGGAGGAATTCTAAGGACGGTGTGCCCATGTTCTGCAGCCATTTCATCTATAACGTATCGTTTAGGCTGCTTCCTCATTTTTAATATTTTAAGTAACTCTACTTTTAATAGGGACTCGTCCACCTCCTCGCCATTGTTACGGAGCCAGTTTATTATTTCATTTTTTTTACTGGCTTGCGTTGGCATTTTGTTAATTTGCCGAGAGTGATAGGACGCATTATCTATAAATATTGTTGATGGCTGTTCGAGTGACAATAACATTTCCCGAAACCATTTTTCATATACTTCGGAATTCATTTCTTCGTGGTAATCCCCTGTTTTCTTTGATTTAAAAGCTAACATAGCATCTTGCACAAATCCTTTTGCGGTTCCTGCATGACAAATTATAATTCTTTCACCTTTTCCCATTGGCACTGCGGTCGAGGAGCTAGCAGTGTTGTCAGTCCAAGTTTTTGATACCGTGTGATTCGCATTGAGCCAAGTTTCATCGGTGAAAACAACATTCGACCAGTCTTCTATTTTTTTAGCTTGTCTTAAAAATTCGCATCGATACAAAGCAACATCATTGCGTTCCATCAATATTTTTCTTTTGTCACATTTTTTGTATTGGAATCCAATCCTATTCAATACCTTCGCCAAAGAAGACTTTTGACCACGGAACAAGCCACTAGTTTTCAGAGATTGTACTAGGTTATGTAAAGTAGGAATCTCTTTTCTTTGGTAATAATCGTATATATGACGACGAATAGCATCACCATCAAAACTGTCAATTGCTGTCACTTTAAAGGGCTGACGTTTTTTCTTAGGTGTAGATGGCTTGTTTTGTTCCATGCCACTACTGCCGTAGCCTTCTTTAATTATTTTTGAAACTGTTGGAGCAGTAATACCTAATGCTGCTGAAACACGGTCTCTGATTTGAGTCACTGGTATAAGAGATCCACCATTACGGCTTTCCCTTTCAAAGTACTCATGAAGTCGCAACACAAACTCCCTTGTTTGTCCTTTAAGCACCTTTCCTTTAGGCATTTTGAAAGTGATGAAGGCAGGTACGATGTTCTCAATTCAACCAAATGTAGGAATTCACGGGTAAAACAATACGGAGGAATATAAATACTCAACTCGACGTATGAAAAATGTGAATTAAAATTCAGCGAACGGAAAACACTAGCACGGACGCGGGCGTCTCGTTGTGAGTGACCACAAAATGGCGGCGCGCGTCACCTGTCTGCCCAGTGTTGCCGTTTCACAATTTGTTTTTAACAACATTACTATTGCCGACGGAAGTGATAAGAATATTAACTTAACATGAGTAAATGGTTTATTTTAATATAATTATTAAATCAAGTAACTTAAATATCCCTGAAGTTTTACAAAACAATGCATGGAGCAAAAAATAAAATATGTATTAAATCGATTAAAACTTGTTCAAAAATAAAATCGTTTGTTATAAAAAATTGATTCGATAACGCATCAGGCCATCACTATTTGATTCAGTACTCGATGTGTCAAAAATAAAATAAACGAATGGAAACAGTATAATAATACGAATTCATACAAACGAGTTGATACAAATAGTATATAGTGATTATAAACATATCATATCATCATCAGCCCCTTGCAGTCTACTGCTGGACATAGGCCTATCAGAAATAATTTACAGTTGGGAATTTTTGGAGCTAATATGTAAAAGACGAATGAAATAGGTAATAATTTTATCGAATTATTGGCTATTTGAATCTCTATTTTGTGCATTGGTGAAATAATTTGGAAATACTCAGTTCGAATCGATGTTTACATAGATTACATATTTCATGTGAAAACTACGGGAGAGACTTCAGAGTTCCTTTTTTATTGACAGAAGTAACAAGGAATAATTATGAATTCCATAATATTTACGTTGACAAGGTTCCCCTTGGAAAAACCGAAATATAAAATAATTTAGTTACTGTGACTTTTATTTTGCTTTACAAATAAATTCCGAATCATATTACCATGGGTAAAAGAGCCAATCGTTATTGGCTCTTGTCGTAAGAACTTTTTCTTACAACTTTGGGCTCAATATATTTTGGTCCTTCGAGCCTTCTACAACTCTGAATAATAGTCAATTAAACTTCTGGAATAAAATTAGTTGTATTTACAATTACAGTTTCATAATTAATGAAACAACTTCGTAGTCTATTGAAATCATTTAATAATTCCAAAACGAAAACTCGTCAATGTTAAATATTATTCTTATGTTGTACGCACAGGTTGTACGTAAGTCAAAGTTATTACTAAATGTATCAAGTACATTTGGACATTAAACCAGGTATTACGATTAGCTGCTTCCAAACTATATATTTATTAGGCTTATACGTAATTATAAACAACGTAATCCACTATTCGGATTATTTCACGAAGTTTTCGGCTAAATATTACGCGCAGTTTTAGCATAATCTCCTGCTACGTAATTAATACTGGTTAAGCATATTGGACAGCAAAATCAGATTTACTGCAATGTTTAGTATGAAAACGGCCAATAGCCTTAATCTAGCGTGTAATTAAGCGATGGTTTAATAGATTTTATGTTTATGACTACCTCTGTGCTGTGAGAGTAGATGAAAAACGAAGTACATTCGCCCATTCGATACCAGAGGACTGGTCCTTTTCAATAAAGAAAACGATAAAAGTATCTATTATATAAATTGTTTTAGTACAGGATAATATTTATTTTCAACGAAATATCTTTGAGGAAATTAATAATAGATACTTTGCTTATTTTGCCTAAATTAGTTTTTGTGTTAAGCCATGTACATAATATTTTACTTCGTATTGTTGAGCGAAGACTTTCGGCAATCCTTTCCATATTATATGAACGCTTGTGAATAAAAAATCAAATATCTACCCACATTGAAATTATTTGCAACAAAATATGGTATGGTCGTGCTTATGGTTGCGATAAAAATAATAAAAGTTAACTAGATTTTAATACCCACTACACCAAAGACAGGTCATTTTACGTATGTGTACATAATAACATTAATTTGTTTATAATTTATTATAACATTCTTGTAAAAATAACGACCTCGTAACCGTACTAAAATAATTATGATCATTTTATTATTTAATTTAACGCATCATAAATTCGTATTAAAGTACTTATGGTACTGTTTTCATACAGGTGCTCAAATTCTTGAATAATACTTTGTACTAGAATGTAGAACACCCTTACTATAGGTACTTTATAAATAATCGTTTTTAATAAAAGCAGTAAATGCGACTACCTATTTCTATTTTATATTTATAAGGTAACATACGCGAAAAAGGCACGAATTGTTTTCGTTCCTAAAGCATCTGTAAAATGTAAGCAACAGTAAAGGCATAGATCCCTATTGTTATTTTTCTCGGAACTAATCGAGTGTCAACTTTCGAGACCAAGTTGCCATACCAACGTGCAGTACACAAACAAACAATAAGTTATGCCAGAGCATGGCACGCAATTGTATTGATTGAACTGTAAATTTGATAGTGTAGCAAGGTGCGCCGGGGCAGCGCGAGGTGCATTCCATAAAGAGGGACGCGAGAGGGAACGAGTTGCATTCTTAGTTATTCTTACCTTTTCACTGATAAATTCCCTCAGAAATCCTCCTTTATTCTACCAGAACGAGTACAAACACATTCTTCACCCGTCACTCTGTCAGAATTATGTTTTGAAATGAACAAAATTAAAGTTTTTTTGTTTACATCACTTTTGAAAAAATAACACAGTGGGTAACACAACCGAATGCCCGGCCAATAACAACCAAACTGGATTCATTTGGCTTGTCTGGTGTGACGCGCTGTGATGTTGTTTTGTCCCTGTTCAACATGAACGGGTTGTCTTGCTCTATCTCTTTCTCACGGAGAAAGGCGCCAGTACACGGCGCGGGCGCCGACTTCTTCCTTAGGGACTTAAAAAAACAAAAGCTTTTGAAACAAGTTGCTGGTAATGGGGCTTTAGGTGCCTGTCAAGATATTGTATGATTTAAAATGTCTGAAACTCGTACGAGAGACGTCATTTCGAAGATGAAATTAAATTAAAGAATGCGGTCCCAAGTTTATTGTGCAACGCATCTTAGTATAAAAAATCTTTGCATTCAGCTACGGTCACCTTGCTGGTATCGCACACATGGTACACGAATGTGGACATATCAATGAATGACATTTCTTGTAAACAAAAAAACTGTTTTATTTAGCTTCTACGACGCGACGCCTTTAAAATTTAAATGCATCGCTTCCATAAAAGGGTCCCTACATAAAATTCATAAAAATATACTTATATGAATATATTTGAAACCTGATTATACAATTAGTACCTAGGTAACAATTTCAATAAATAAATGATAAATACACCCAACGCCTTTAGCCAGTTCTTATAGCACGAGTGTACACATTTTCCTAATAAATGCTATAAAAAAGACGCTAGGTACTTAACATAACAATCATTATTTATTTACCTAAGTTATCAGGGTAAAGCGATACCTATAATAACCAACTTTAGAAAACCAGTTTAGATGCAAGATAAGAAAAAGATCAGTCTCGAGAGCGCGCACTTTGGCACACCCGACGACGAGAGCAGTCATCAAGTGTGTTCTGCAACTTGTCAATAGCTCTTCCCTTTTGGAATCAACTTATGACTTTCTATACACTTGAAGTCAAATGATAAAGGAGATCGGTCGTTTTCCTATGAATATTGGGCCTAGTAGTGGAAACATGGTGGAAACAAATGAGACATAGAATTAAATAATAAGGATTTTTTATCCTTCAAATATAACATAGTCTTCTTGAGCTAGGATACGGGGTTTTTAAGATTTATCCTCTTAAAGTTTTACAAAATCTACCATTTTCTGCTATCTGAATACGTAATGTCATAGTTGGCTTATATTTTAAGTTTGGGATGAGTATGTATATACGTTATTATAAAGTACGTAAGCTTATCAAGGAAGACAGAAAAACACATTTGAATATTTAAAAGTATATTATTTTGATATCAGGTTTATTGTATGTAGTTAGTCACTTTGTCATGCGCTAGTTTAAAAAATATCTGAAGCTACCGTACACAATAATGAAAAAATAAAACAATGATTGAGGATGAATCCATTCAGACATTACAGATCATGTAAGCCTTTGCGCCTTTACGATCGGTGTCTCGTAGTTGTTGGCTTCAGGCGCGCATCAATGATTTCCCGTAGTTTTCGCTTACATGACGATTATAAACATTTTAACTTATTTATATGCTATAGTATTGTTGAATCGAGGTAAGCAATTGACTGCAAGGGACGCCGTAGAGAATAAACAGAACACCCAGCCACAAAACGAAATTATATGATTTTCAAATTAATTCAATTTTAAATACACATTAGTACACGACGAAAACAATGCAATTTGACAGATAATAGTCTCGTGACAGATGTCAACTCTATTAATGTTGCTGACAAATACAAAAATGGTAGAAATATTTCATGATATCCTAATTTTTTTGTAAATCTAATTCCAATGGTGTAGGATAAAAGTAAATAGAGAAATAAATCTAAAAAAATACGCCAAATTTTTTGGTAGTAATGAATTTCTTGTCCACGGTTGGACCAAATCGACCGATCTCCTTAGCTATACAATTGAAGTAGTATATACTATGGACCCGCGCGTAAAAGAGCACTCCACGCGAATAATCCCTAAATGTAATTCTTCAAGTGAAACTTCATTTGGTGCAGTGAACTTACTGTACATTTAGCAAACCAAGGGTTTTACGCTAAAACACCTACAGTGTACTAGCTATACCACTGTTATAATCCAACTCCCTTGAATCCATATTTTCTCTCCATAGTTCTAAGTATTTTATATGCCCTAAAAGTAAGGCATACGTGTCAATCCAACTAGGTATAGCGATGCTGTGATCAAAAAGTAATCTATGATTGTCGTTACTCTCGCGCTTGTAAGTGGTGGTGCTTTCCTGCAGTTAAAGCTACAGTACGAAACACAAATTGGCCGGGCATATCGGCGTGGTGCTCCATAACGTAGACAGCCGAAACAAAGCAGCTTAGCTTTTGCATTTAGTTGTGTAAATGAAATTGCTGGAGACCCAAAAGCTGGAAAGGGGATCCAAAAAATAAAAAATAATTACACCTGACAGTCGCATACATCGTCCTGATCCCAATAAGATCGAGTCTTGTGTCGTGGGTATTAGAAACTCCTAGAGACTTTTCGGTTTTACAAATACCCAGTTCCGAAACAAATACATGTGGATCTCATAAATATTTGTTTCAGTGCGGGGATTCAACCCGCGTTCTCCCGTTTCACAATCAGCGTCTAACCAACTACGCCACGGAGGTTGATAAATATTAGATAGCTCTAGCATATTTGGAAAAACCGTCATGATGAACCACGCCTGTGCGTCGCGTTTCGTCTTCAACTTGTGTAGGTATATCTCAGTTCTACCAGGTCAGCATAACCATGTCGACTGGCAAGAGCTGGTTATCTGTAATGCACTTACTATGGGGCGCATTATAGCCACTATATCATTCATCCACTTTTCAATATTACGAGCATATTTTATGCTTATATCTTTTGTATTGCCTTTTTATTCATCTACACAAGAAAAGTGCTTGAACGGGCAATCTATTACCGCAGAAGTGTAATATCTATGAAACAATCGCTGTAAGGCGCATCGTTGGCAGTAAATTGGCATACAGCGACATCTAGCTGCATAAAGTTCCACTCCATTTCCCTCCAAACAACCTGTCGAGCATGCACTCAAGTTTAATAATATATTATGCAGGCACTAATGCTTATGCTGATAACATCTTTTATAAACCTCGCTGAACAACGTACGCTATACATCATAACGTATGCCAGACGACGTCAGTTTAGCTCGTAAACAAACGAGCTTGTCGTTTGCTCCAGACGTGCATATTTTCAAAAATACTGGAATTACAACGTTCTGCTGACTACCTGCATATGTAATTTTTGCATAATTTAGTCAATTTTAACATAATTTCCAACAGATTTCGAGATGAAGCTCTTTATCTACATACACACACGCTCAAGCCTTTATCCTCGCAAAGGTAAGCAGAGGTGCGATAGCAGTCGAGCGAATGGCCGTGCCATAGACATATTTCAATCCGGGACAATTGATGGGAAATTTCAACCGAACTTACACAAAGTTAACCCATACACACTACCACTAAACCAAGGAGAACGCAATACATTATTATAAAATTAATTAAACCTTACACTTAGGCAGTTAAATGTCTTTTAAACGTGTTTAATTACCAGCAATAAAATTTTGAAGTACATTTTTGTGCAAAACCCTTATCAAATAATTGAATAATGCATTGTAATGGCCGATTTTTTTTGTGCAACGAGAATACAGTGGATAGTGGAGCAATTAATAAAGAACGGACACTAGTAATATAATAATATTTAGTCCAATAATATTATTCTCTTATTCATATTTAACCTACGTTGCAGCGAAGAGGGAAAAGAAGAAGTAAGGAGAGGAAACACACATTTTACGTGTAGATTGTCTTAAATTTGACACGGTATTGCAGTCTCTTGATAAGAGGAACCATAACCAACGATCATGCTTGTAAAAACTTATGACTGCGATAAATGTCATCAATCGATGTGAAAAGACGTTTTTCTTGTGGAGGTGGATGGTCAAATTCGAAAAATGCTGGAAGAAGTCACGAGCGCGATTTTGGCAAAAACTAAAACTGCATACTTGATAAATTAATATGCCTACCAAGGAATCGAACCCGTCGATTTTAAAAAAAATAACCTGTATTACACCATTCTATAATTTTGCCAATAAGGATCAAATTCTAGGAATGTATTCTCTATCTATCTATTTAGCCACAGGAAGTCCACTGCTGAACATATTCTATTCTCTAGAATCTAAACTCTAGAGATTACATTCCCTAAATTATGGGGAAACTATTTTTTTTTCTATGGTATTGAATAAAAACAACGGTTGGATTTATAACACCAGTGTATATTTATTTTAAAGACAGTAACTACATTTAGACATACATTAGAACTACTCCGGAACAAATAAAACTACAACACTTGAGCTATATAATTTATTCTCGTTTGCGACTGGGTATTGAAGGAATCTCACTTATTTTATATCGATCTAAATTCTCACACTGTTCAACTAATACCAACTTAGTGTACTAAAATCAATTATAAAGATACGGAAATATATCGCTAAATATATCTGATTTTTTGACACGGTAAAATAACTCTGCTACATGTAATTGTAAATCCCATACTGTACGGATAGTGTATCGACCGGGAAGAATGTTGGAGATTGTGAATGTTCATCTGTAAAGGATTTTACTCGACAAAACCATTTTCAAAGTATTTTTAGGTAGTTATTTGCATGCACAAAGTTATTTAGCGATATATTTTAAGCGTTTGCATAATCCATTAGAAACTGTAAGATGAAATAAGAAAAAATACATACCCAACAATATTCTACATCACTCATATAAAAAATGGAAAATTAATAAATAAACACATTGAGTGGACTATGCGTGTAGTAGAAAAACAGCATAATACTCTTACGAATTCATATCATGTCACATATCACAATACAACGAATACAGAAACACACCTACTGTATACCTGGGGCCATTGCATTACAATTCAATGAAAACGGGCCGCGCTTTAAATAATACAAAAATATAACCAAATTAGACAACAATAAATAAATTTTAAATGCATCGTGGAATCAAGAAAGGCGGCCAGTTCGATTTGAGATTTAAGGTCACATGGCTTGCTCGCTTTTTGCGGAGATGATCTATGTAAAGTCAGATGTAGACATAGTAATTAAACAAATCAATGAACATTTACTTCCAATTGCAATTGGCGTTTGGGACAACATGCAAAATATACAATAAACACAAACTTTCACACCAGCCACATTCAATAAAATTATTGGAAGAATAAACAAACTCATATTCGTCAGTCCAGCCGTTTTATTTGTACTACATTCTATATCAAATCGGGAGAGATGACGTACAAAATACGAACAAGCCATACCGACTTTCAAATTATAAAATAAATTAAACTAATAAATTAAATAACGTCACTCGCAACTATTATAATTCATTGTGTTTTTTCTCGTCTCCACCTTCTGGTTCGCCATCGGAAAGTTGCAGAGGTGGCTCGGTAGCTTCGCCACCGGAGTTTTTGTCTGATTCCGATTCTGTTGCTGATTCATTTTCTGGTGTCTCTTGTTGCTCTTCAGCCTTCCCTGATCCTTCAGTAGCTGCTTCTAAAACAACTTCCTCAGTTTTGTTCTCTGTATCCTTTTTAAGTGGTTTCTTAGGCCGCCAGATTTTCATCTTGTTCAATAGATACTTAACTTCCCTGTCCAAATTACTCATTTTCTCTCTGATGCTTTCAACTGTTAGTTTGATATCTTCATTTTTCTTCAATTCATTTTGCTCCTTAATAGATTTTGACAACCAAGACTGTGACTCTTCAATCTTTTTCTCTAAGACGTCAATTTCCACATCTGTGAAGACATCTTTTTCCTCATTCGTTTCTTTGGTGAAGTTCTTTGCCATTTTCAAGAACTCCTTTGAATTGTTTAGCAATTTATTCATAGCAGCGATGGCATCAGGCCTCTCTCTGTGTTCCCAGTGTTTGTAGAAGATGGCATTGGTTTTTTCCCTGAGTACGCCAAGTTTCTCTTCAAACATCTCCGTAGAGGCGTCGTAGCCGTCATCATACAGCCATTCAGATGTCTCGCTACATATCTTTTTAATTTCTTCAATCTGTTCTTCAGTTCCACATTCGGCATATTCTTCCATGTCTACCTTCATTTGAGTATCAACAACAAAAGCTTCCAGACTGTTCAAAGCCGATTCTCTTTCAACGCGCTTCCTGTCAATAGTGTTGAGCTCATTGATTTTAGCCTTGGAAGATTTGAATTGCTCTTGCGAGAGTGGCTGCAGGGTTAATATTTGCTCATCAGAAGTGACTGGTTCTTTTAACACAACAACCTTAGGTTTAGGTTTGCTTTCAGTGTCTGTGGCATTAGCTTTGTCTGTGGTTGTTTCATTGGCTTTCTGAGTATCATTCTTCGCTGCGTCTTGAGCCGCTTCTTCTTTCTTTTCTTCAGCTTTCTCTGGTGTTTCAGAATCTGAACCAAACAACTTGCTAATGGTACTTCCGATCTTAGATAAAGTGCTATCTTTGTCTTCATCTTCAGTAACTGTTTTTTCAGCAACAAATTCTACATTAACCAAGTTAAGTATGCCAGAGTCATCCATGTTGAAATGAGCTTTGATACCCTTGTGTTCAATGTTCTCGGCCGTATGTTTGGCTAATGCTGCCGCGACGCCGCTAAGCGATACTTCAGTAAGGTTCCATGTGCCGATATATTGCAGCTCAGTTGAAGGTATGTGATCCAATTCTGCGTAATTCACGTTGAATGTGAAATCGTCTGTGTGCTTGTTAAATGTGATCACTTTCTTCTGAGGGTAGGGGTTCATTGGTCCGAACAGTGTTCTCTTTATCTGAAATCAAGGCGAACACGTAATTATATAACACTTATGCGTTATTTTATGGATCATTAGTTAAGAAAATGAAAGTAAAGCAATTCTGTTGCGGAAAATAGGTATAACGCAAAGTTATTTCGTGGGTAGTGATGACACCCAAAAAAGAGAAAACAAAATCAATATTTTTTTCAAAGTGAACACTATGAATACATTACCAATTCCTGAAAAGGGATAACAAATATAAATATGTATTGAATGTAACTAAATGTGATCATTTCTATTGTACTAATAATTGTTTAAATATGTGAACAGCTTACCAGTTTGTCAGTGCCGTCCACATTTCTGTGGAATACGACTTGAATGGGCAGCACTACAGCATCTCGTACATTCAGCGCTGCTACTTTGTAGCCGGTAGCCAATGACGCCGCTCTGTAAAAAACGACATTATTAGCATGCAACGGAAAGAAAGGTAAGATAAATATAGAAATGTTTATTCTATCCCAACAAAAAAAATGTGTTGTAGCCAGATGATTGTAATATAAGGCTAAATTAACCAGTATGATCTGTCTGTTTCATAGAAAATTGAAGCGAGGTGACAGTTTTTTTATTTTTTATCAACCTCCAAATGAAACATGACAAACTTTACTTCTTCCCATTTGTTGACTCCCTCTTCACTTTTCCGATCTATTTTTAAAGGCCGACAAAACATCGGCATCTTTAAGGAATGCGGGCGTTTAGCATTATTACTAAGTAATTTAAATTTAATTGGCTCTAATTAAGTGACCCAAGTGCCCATATACCACCAAAACAAAAAACCCAACGTACCTATACACAGCTCCCATAGCAGCAGCTTCATCAGCGTTAATGGACTTGGAGGGTTCATGTCCGGCCGCCTCCCTCAGCGCGTGCAGCACGGCGGGCACGCGCGCCCCGCCCCCCGCCACCACCACCCGCGCGCCCGCGCCCGCGCCACCCGCCGACGATATCGCACGCTGCACCACTCCGGATACACGAGGCCATAGGTCTGCGCAAAGCTCTTCTAGCTCTGCTCGGGTTACCTGTCAATTATATTTATAGGGTTAAATGCATGATTTTATACAATGACTCTTAAATAATTGGTCGAGTGTATCTTAGTGTTACTATTACTAATTGCACTGTAAAATACGTCTGTATAAAAATAGAGGCCTAAGTTCAACACTGAGCTTCATGACAGTCGAAACAAAGTATTAAAGTAAGGCATGAGTACTGCAGAGATTTACAAAAAGAAACATACTTTGACAATACAAACAAACTAGATAACACAGGGGAAATCCGTCCCGTAAATTTAGAGATGTGATTTTCAATTATCTTAATCTTATAATACTTTTTATCATTATTGTAGATTAGAAACAACTTTCGGGAAGTTACCTCTCTCTAGATACCTATTAATAAAGATTTATGAAGTTCATGCTCAATAAATTTTATAAAGCATAATTATTAAAGGGCGACATTTTATCGATCGCTTTAATAAAATCAATTGATCAACAAACTATTTCCTCTTTATAACATAAGTATAAAAACCCGCAAGTAAATCTTACCAATTGCTTAAAGTCCTTATCATCAAGCAAGCTCTCTATTTGTGCGTAGAATTCCGTGTTGGCTGAAAGCACAATCTTGAGTCTCTCAGCCTCTTTGAGCAGTTTCTCCATGGCTCGGGGCGAAGCCCTGACGTCGCCGCCGCCGTTTGCCTCCCACGCCTTGATCAGGTGCTCGCGGAGACGCAAAGTCATCTCGTGACCTCCGAGAGTCCTGCAACAAGAATGGTATAACAAAATGGTATAAGATGACGATGGCTTTAGTGATTTGATACAAGTATAGTTAACTCTTGAGGAAATGGAAACATAAGTTGCAAAAACTATAACAAATCAAAGTAATGAACTCAATTTTATTGTTCCAGCCATGTTAAATAAGCTGTAGATTGTTTTCAAGAAGGAAAAGGAATCATAAGTACATATTTTATTGCTGTGAAATCATTTACATCAATATTATGTCTCCTATAATCGACTATACAGGGTATATCAAGACCGCGACCGAAAACGAAGCCAGGTGGTAGTATTAGTGACTTCAGACACAATGCAAGTAAAAATTTCGCAAAAAAAATCGACAACTGTTTTTTTGAAATTTTTTACTTATCGTCGTATTTGGGTGATGAATACATAGTTTTCCTAAAATAATGATGCAGACCTCTTTATTTTTCAACACTCAATGGTACGTAAGGGTTTTAATTATTATTTTCGCAAAAACTAGGTTTTTTCCACCCAAACACGATGATTTTTAAAATACTGTAAATAAAAATCCGTCGCTGTTTTTGCAAAATGTTTAGTTGCATTGTGTCTGTAACCGCTAAAACTACCACCTGTCTTCGTTTTCGGTCGCGGTCTTGATATACCCTGTATATACAATTTAAATATGTCGCATAAAAATTACTACATAATGACAATGACAATATTAACAATGATATCTATCACACATGCCTTCTTTGCACTAATAAATACCAACAAAATATCTTACAAATTAATATCGTTAAATGTAAAATACCTGTCAAATCCAACGCCAAGTACTTGCAGCTGAGGTACAGTCTCTACATAACCCTTCTCCTTTATCTTGACAGTTTTGTACTCTACCAGAGCAGCCTTGGTTGAGCCGGCACCCATGTCGAAGAACAATGCATGCCATGCAGTCTCATTGATCTCCTGTTGATACAATCAAAGGAAATATTGCTGTAATGCACTGTTGAATGATGTTTTGTTGATACTAACTGTTGGTACTTGTTGAGATGTTTTGACTTATAGTGAAGTGTCGACAAAAACTGATAGCTGACACATGAAATATGTTTTGAAATGCAATATTATTTGTTGCTAAATGTTATATCAAAAGACATCAAAATGCTTTACAAGAATGTATCTCTAAACAAGACGAAAAACAATCTTAAGTTATGAGGTTTATCATTTAATATTCTGATGTAATTCTTATTATGATTGCATAATTTTATTAAAAATATATTAAAGTACCCTCAAAAATATATTTTACTAATATACTTATAATATCCTCCTGCAGGACAAATGGGACAAGTTAATGTTACGTTTAAATAACATTTACATTTCATTAATTTCAATTACACTAACCTTAATAATAAATAAAAGGTAATTTATCTAATGACTAACCTTCCTCCTGAATATACCATAGTTGATGGCAATAGCAGTGTAATCATTGATCAGCTGCAGCACATTGAGACCAGCTAGTGATGCCGCTTCCTTCAACGCGCGACGTTCAGCCTGGTTGAAATAACCAGGTACCGTGATCACACATTCGCTGATCTGTTGGCCTGGTAACAAGATATTTGTCATTAATGTTGTTTGAATTAAATTCCTAGTTCCCTTATATCAATTTTTTTTTAACCCTTGTATTTTAGCATAACTTCCTCATACTTGTTTAAGCTATTACTATATTGTAGGCTTGTAAATTCCAATTAACAAAACAATTGGAAACATAAATTGACATCCCCATGTTGAAAAGTTATTCTTTGTTTGCAGTGTGCCCAATGGGTGTAATATACATAAACATAAACTCACGCCTTTATGCCCGAAGGGTAGGCAGAGGCGCCGCCAGGACACCCACATTTCGCCTTGTATGTTCTGTCCCATGATGTGATAGGGGGCGAGCCTATCGCCATATTGGGCACAAATGACTCCGGGCTGATAATGAATAGAAAAATCCAACATCACTGCCCGACCCAGGACTCGAACCCGAGACCTCAGCTTTGTAACCGTACCGTAATACAACTACGCCAGCGAGGCAGTCAGTGGGTATAATATAATACTTTAAAAATAATAAATATACTACTAGCACTATACAAAACAAATATTCAAAGGAGAATGCCCAAAATTGGCCCTAAACTTGCCTACATTACCATTTTACTGCAAAATCATACCTCAATTTATCCACAATTATTGTATTATTTGTTTATTGAAATACTCCAGGAATATTATTTTCATAATAAAAAGTAGCCACCGGAAAAACAGTTACATGACTATTTCTTTTATACATTCCTAGATCAAACGCCATGAAAGTATTGCCAATTTTTAAATTCTCTTGTTAATTATCGATCTGGGTGTAGTTGTGATATATCATTTTAGTTCGTAATCTATATACATATATAAAAGAGGAACCTGATTGACTGACTGACCTATCAACGCACAGCCGAAACTACTGCAGCTAGGAACTTCAAATTTTACATAAGGGTTCCGATTGTAACGTAGGGTAGCACTAAGGAAGGATTTTTGGAAATTCGACCCCTAAGCGGGTGAAAAGGGTAAAATACTGTTGTATGGAAAACCGAAACCGTTGAAGTTGCAGATATCAAACTTGACTTTTCAGTTACTCCTCTAGAAACAAGAATAACTGCATACTCTTTTTTTCTTATAATTAAATCTGAATGGGTGAAACTAAAGGTTGAAGTTTTGTAGAACCGAACTGCCGGATCAACGCACAGCCAAAACTACTGAAGCTAGGAACTTGAAATTTTACACAAATATTTCTATTATAAAGTAGGGTAGCACTAAGAAAGATTTATTGAAAATTCAACCCCTAAGAGGTGTGAAAAGGGTAAAATAATTTTGTATGGAAAACCGCAACTGTTGAAGTTTGCAGATTACAAACTTGACACTATAATGACTATATACTATATACTACTAATTACTATATTATAACCAATAATTAGTGCGTACTCTGTTTACTTAAGTTTAACCCTAAAGGAGTAAAAATAAGGGTTGAAAGTTTGTATGGAAAATCAAAACTGCTGAAGTTATTCGTATGAAAATTTTACTTTTGTCCCTATCGAACGACTTTTCAATTCGTTTTGAAAGTTTGAGCGAGAATACTAACATTCAATACCTAAAAACGGTTTTAAAACTGTATATGAATAAAGCCGTTTATCTATTGATCCGATTCGTCTCCGAATCGATAACTGACGGACCCAATGATCCGATAATCTAAACTCAGAGTTAGAATTGGAAATTGAAATGTTGCACGTTGATTTTTGTTTACGTAAAGGTTACAATGGCATAGTTTTAGCGATATAACGTCTACATTATCTTAAACACGCACACGAAGTTGCGGGCAAATGCTAGTGTTTTTATAATTTTCTAAAAGCTGATGATTTATGTTAATATATGTATATAAAGAAAATTATGACAAAAAACGTTGTAAAAACTAGAGTAAGGAGAAAATAAAAAGAGTTTTGTCCTTCCAACCCCCAAGATTTATTGCACCCAATCCTTTTAAAAAATATTTATTACATCATATATTATCATTTGAGTGTATTTTGAAATGTTGGCAGCTGGGGCCGATATCTATATGGGGAGTAGGAGTGGGCATGCCCCTTTCCTTCTTAGATTTCATACAAATCTTAGACATTTTTACAGCAAAATATGAGCTGCAGCTAGATTGTCTATGATGTTAGGATTTTATTTTGTTAATATAAAGGCAATAGTAAAATTACAATTTCTTTTTAACATTAGTGACAGAAAAAGCTTACCATGATTAATCTCTGCAAATTCTTTAGCTTTAGCTAACAGTTGTGCAATCAATTCTTCAGGAGTGAACTTTGTCTTCTCATCATGTATAAACTCAATTGTGCCACGTTCTGATGGAACTATTTCATAGTATGGATAACGGGTTCTGTAACAGAAAAATTGGAATTAAATTTAGGACAGACAATATATATTTAAAGTATTATCCCACAAAAAATTGCAAATCATAACTAATCACTTTGTTTATTATCTGTCTTTTAAGACTGATATTGTCTAGTATGTGATGTTTTCTATCAATAACTGCAAGTGTATAATGATTATAGTAAACCATCCAAGTTACTTTATATTAGAAAAATCCCTTAGTTATAGCTAAATTTTTTTTTTAAATAGCTTTGCCGTATATTGGGAAATAGATAATCAGTGAAATTATTTTTATTTAGTTAACACCGGTAGTTCAGTTAGATACAGATTACAGAGAAACTTTCACATTTATGTGAAATAGAAAGTAGTTAATTGTAGAATGCAATCAGTAAATCTAATACAGTTGTACAATACACTACACCTATTCAAATATATTATCTAAGTATTCATATCTGTTATGGATAAATCCAGAAACATATTAACAATGCAACTTTAAACCCTACCATATGGAAACACTGGGGATAATTTCACTCCTTTCATGTGTGCAGTCAGGTAAAACTGTGTTTTAGTGTATGTCCATGCCATTTTCTCTTTTTGTACCATTACATACTATCGTCCTAAATGAATTTAAATAAGGTTATTTTGTAATAATCACTAATGATCAACTCTTTTTCCTGTCATACACATATGAAAGTGACTGACTACAGAAATAAGTTTATGTAATTTCTAAAAAACACAATCATTGTACACTTTACTCACCTGTACGCCTGTACAAGAGGATGATCGTACGGCTTTCCAAGTAAATCTAACAAATATTTGTACGAATTCTTCGGGAATCGGACGCCGACGGTGACAGCGTCTTCGCCGAATGTTCTCACGTCGTCTCTGAACGCCACGACAGCCGGAGTCTTCCTCTTCGACTCCTTATTCAACACAATCTCCATAGGAACACCAGGCGACACTATACCGATCTTCATCCATTCGGATCCCAAATCAATAGATATCACCGCCGCAGCATCCGTATGTTGACTTAATAGTAATGGTAACAACACCACGCACAGAATTCCATACATTTTCTGTAAATAAAATACGTAAAACTGATGAAATCTCGAAAGCCGAAGAACACATCAGTGATTCTTAAATGTAGGTTGACAGAACCACTTCGCATTTTAGAGTAAAGTATACACTTACTGGATATAGAGTCATCTTCTTTTAATATATTAACATCTAGACAACTATTTTATTCTATCTTTTCACTTAAAGTAGAGTGGATTAAATAAACTCTTTTGTATTTTATTTCTGCCAAGTGAGCCAGCTACTTTAATCCACGTCAAGTTTAACGTGTTTTCTTCTTTTTGGTTAACGAAATTGTTGCCATACTAATCAAGCTAAATCTGGTTTTACATTTGAATATATAAAAAATAATAATTAAACAACATTATTGATGAACCCAACGTAAGAAGATATTTTATATTACAACTGAAGACTAAAGAGTAATAATTTATCTGATCGCAATAAAATCGACTATTTTAGTGATCAGTGACTTGCACCTTGCAACTAGTGCGTCGGAAACGGAAAATGTCATAGATTTACACAAATCATATGTTTATTTATGTAGCTTCCTCTGTAGTTTATGGTTTGATTGGGTGTTGCGGAAGGTGTTTGTTGAGTGTTGATCACAAGTACGGAGGTCGCGGAATGCTGTTTATTTATTGTTATTAATTTATAATTAGTGCGTCCAACAAACAATATCTTTACAAGGTAAGTGCATTTCTGCAATTGTGTAATTTGTATTATTTTCTGGGCCAAACAAAATAGTGCAGTAAAGTAGCATTATTACATCTGTTTTTATGTTATTTTATTACGCATTTTGGATTTTGCACTTCGCACAACGTGACTCTAGAGTATTGTCGCGAGCCTAATCAATGTGTAGCGTGGAGAGTACAGGTATCGTTTACAAGCGGTTCTAAAAATGTGACTAGACGCATGAATAACGTCGGGGCGCATATCTACGGCGCTCCTTCTAAATATGGAACTGGTGTTAGTGAACGTTGGTGGTGTCCTCGGCGCGGTGTCGGCAGTGGTCCCTGCGGTTATGTAATGGCCCTTCGGAAGGGCCACGTGCACGGGTTGGGGTCGCGGCGCAGTGCACGCGGTTCCACGTCGGAGCTCGCTGCACGTCGCACGGGCACCGCGGCGCCGGCGGCGCGCACGCGGTTCGCACTCCGCCGCGCTGGCCGGAACACCAGTTTCCTAGCAACACGTTGTTGACGCCGCTGGTGACCTAATGAACACAAAAACACATGGTTACTAAGTGTTACATCACACGTTCTGTTGCACCGTCACTCGTGTACGCTGCTTACGTTGCTAGGGTGTACCTTGGCCCATAACACAGTTAAATGTACTGACTGCTAGCACCAAATTCAGAGCAGCTGCTTCAGTTGTGAGTATTAGTGATCATTTTACTTTGATGCATCCTACACAATGACCTTGGTTTCATGTAAGATATGCTAAGAAAATCTAGAAATGTTGCACTCATATACTTTGACATTCACTGAACCCTGAAATGCTGTGATCTATAAATAGAACACAGACCTTTGTGTGACCTAGATTCGGTTCACACTTCCTGTAGGATTTCTATATTTATTTGTCACTCTGAGACAATGTTCCACTTTCGAAAGTATCAAATGTTCTGGTTTTGTTTCACCATTCTACAACATGACACCACTTGTTAGAATTTTAATGATACTGAACAGAAAAAAAATTGAATGAAAACATTATATTTTTAAATATATTTGCTGTTACAAAAGTATTCTAGAATTTGAGTGTAAACATTAACAATTTAAATATCATCTGACTTTCAAAGCTGTGGTGTTTATGTGAATATCATAATACATTAATATGGCATACACAATGTTAATTATTCTTATTATAAACATACAGTATACAAAACAAGTATGTAGATATAACTGATGTAAGTAGCTACCAAGGCTACATACAATCTGCCCAAATGATAAAATAGCAACTGACTGTGATACAGGCATGCTTAAATGACAAGCGGTTGTGATACCCATTCAATTTGTAGCTATGATAATGTGCTAATATAATTCTAATTGTAGGAATTTATTAATTAGATTACTTTGTCTTAACAGTCACATGGTTTTCCCACAGGAGATATATTTAAACCAATTAATATCTGTAATTAGATATTACCTACTTCTGACATCCGTTACAAAAAGGTTTATGTTGAATATCTACAAATTTATTTGTATATTGGCATTTGAGCTGAATGGTGTATGTTATTTTTCATATGATTCATTTTAAAATATTTCACAAAGTATGTCAACATAACTATGTTGAGTTGTAGCTATTTATATGTTCAATGGAAGATATTGTTCACGTTTGACTGTCAAAGACAATCCATCATATTTTATCCTACAACTATAAGAGACCATAAATTAGTATGACATAATATGGATATATCAGGTTATTCCCTGCTTCTATTTCCTATGTTTATATGTAAATGTGTACAATTTCCATAAATTAAATGATTCACAGTTATTAAGAAAACTGTTTAGAGAACGGAAATGTTCCTATACCATTCATTCTCGTCTTTATCATTTATCTGGCATCATTAAATTATTTACCTTTTGCCCTATAAAAACAACACTCAGAAGGAAGTAAAAATAAACAATCATGATATATTGTATAAATATGATGTCATAGTTTCCTCATCTGATGAGCTTCTTAGTAATAAATTGCAGTCTCGATGCATCGGCGTAAGAAATCTTCGAGGGTGTGGCTGCAGATGTGATAGTTAGGAAAAATATTCAATTCCATACTAAAAATATATTCATATTCGTATTGATTCAACACACTGCCCCAGATTGCATTGGATACATTCTAGCTGTTTTTCTAATTGGAATCAATTATTCCCAATTACATACATTGTTTATGTTATGCCAGTTATTGATTAAGCAATACTATATACCAGAAATGAAACAATATATTACGAAAGCTAAAGCTCTAGTTGATTACGTGAATAATTTCGATGCAATGAAATCACATTTGTAATAGTGTGTTACGTTTTCGTATCGAACGCGATCTGTGCATTCACGATTGTTAGCCGGCACGTGGGTGGACGATCAAGTGTTAATTAATTTCACACATTTACGCATCGATAATTAATAATAAACATTATTAACAATAATTTTATACTCGTGAGATTTTCATCTCGCATTGTCCAAAAGCACACGCCGTCACTGGCTACCCTTCCTCCATCCGTAGTTCCCATAAGCTAATTTCTTTATAAGCTAATTTCGTACTAATAATTCATAACAATATTTTTTTCGGCTTATCTGTAGGTTTCTGAATTATCTTTAAAGATTATTTTAAGGTACCAGTACGCGAACCCTAAAAATAGAAATTATGACCCAAATTCTGTAATGGGGAAACCCTACTCCCATACGTATAGTCACGCTTTTCATAGTATGCATGCAAACCACGTGAGATACAATTTGTCATTACTGACACTCGGTATCAAATACGATAAAATATAAAGAATTCACTTATGACCTTCCCACGTAAGAAACGTCTAACATCGTTATCAGGTACTAAAATAACTGAAACTAGATCTGGTAGTTTGTTGATTGTATGCAATGAGTTTTCTGATAAAAAATAACGGTATCAGTGATGACTGAGTTTCGACGAAACGTATCCTTGGAAAATATATTTAAAATTGAGATTTTTATGTCACGATTGTAGTAGCACAATTCAAAAAAGCGGCAGTTCATTCAATAGCAATGATAGATGATAGAATCTATAACTGTGATTTACTAGTTTATCACTAATCTCTGCAAATAATACTAATTATACATTTATTTTGTATACCTACTAATTCTATGTAATTGTAGAGCAATAAGAAGAGCCATAAAAATCGACGTAAAGCCGGGGCAGGGGCCGCGACATTTTTTATTATCTCTCGAAAATATACTGAAATGAAAAACGAGCCTTTATTTACGATGGTCCCATAAAACTGTCTACTGAAGCTGGTCCCAGACTGAGTTGTGTGAACACTTCCTTGTCGCAGAAGGGGATAGGATTAAAACCACGAATGTCTAGCTTTTATCAATTTTATATCCATTTATATAAGATCATAAATAATCACAGGTTGCTCGAACCAAGTTTGTTATAATCAAAATTAGAAGATAATTTAGTTAATGCCGAAAGTGGGAATATTATTTAATATTATTATTTTTTATTATTGCTTTCAATTCACACTTGTTTACAGTGGAAACTTATCACGATGGAAAAATTCGCCTTACTAAAATCGTGGTTTTATGAAATCAATAACGGGGCCAGGATCTCAAGACGTAATCTGATTTGTCCCAGCAACTGCCCGTAGCAATAAACGACAATAACAATTTTACAGAGTTTTGTAATAAACTTAGTCTATTCTGATTCAAGAAACAAATATTTCGAAACACCAAAATTATGGTGAAAGTTCGAACAAGCATTACAATTTAGAAATTGCCCAAGACTTATTTAATCATTTTTACAAGTATGTATTCGCTTAATTTGGCACGTAGGGGATTTTTCCCAACCATTTGTCATTATCAAAAGTGTTTTCCTGTTACCAATGATCCGTAATATTTGTTTTTACCCTAGTTTTGTAATATAATTGGCAAAGGTAATATCCGGACTTATGAATTTATTCTGATGGATCTCGGTATATGCGCTGGGCTGGTATTAACATTTTCTCTGGTACATTGACGAGGAAATACAAGACTTTGATAAAATTATATTTAATGCCAGCCCAGAATCGTACTTTTGCATCCATATTTCATACTTCTTATGTCTGTTTTGTTATAAATTGCATAAAAATGGTATAATTTCACACTACTTGTTGAGTTTCATGAACAGGAAAATGTGTGAATGTTGCATTACCAGTATGTTATCTTGACGGTAAAGAGCTTTTGTAGATAGTTTGCAGTAGTGGTAAATGTTTATATGAATTATTTCTGGTCTTATACGTTGTATCATGTTTGTTATAAATTGTTAAAGAATAAAGAAAAAATATACTTATTTTCCGTGCCGCAATTACATTATTAGTTACTTTATAAAAACATATATATTCCATAAAATCTATTTCTAATCATTGCATCGTTTGTTGCATTTCACACGGGCTTAAGCACATAATAAATTGTAAATAAAAAAAAATTGTAAGGGAGAAACCCTTTGACACCTTATAATGGTACCGTAATAGGCGTGTGTAACAAATATCTTCGAAAATCATGCGTTAGATAATCAGTAGGATTTCGTTTGGTGGAGTATCGTCTGTCGTGTCGTTGAGCGTTCAACCCGATGCGGCGGTGACACGAAGACGCCACGCGACGCCTCACGACGCGACGCCGCGCGGTACCCAGTTCGGATATTTGTTACTATGCCAAGGTCGTGCAATATTATGTGATCGTGTCAAGCGACTCGCGATAAATTATGTCGAAAATAACAAAAAAAAAGTCATTTTCTTTTCGCATACCGGTTTCTCTATTTTATTGTGATCACTTTGTGTCGCTATTAAATGTTGATTAGGAACGTGCTTTTAATTATGTATTATGTTTTTTATATAGAGGAATGAACAGAAGTATCGGTGAATACGCTTGTGACGCATGTGGACTTGTAGACTGCGAATTGTTTATCCATACAAATATAATAAACCCGGAAGATTTATTTGTTACGTCTTCACGGATACAATGGAATGTCTTTTCTTTCATCTTTGAATTGGAGGAATCGATAAACTCGGAGCAGAACTTGTATTTATTTACTGTAAATATAAACGTGGGTTTAAGGGTGTTTTGATTTTGTAAAAAATAGGGGATGCAAAATGGAAAGTCAATTTTTAACGTGTGCTAGGCATACATCTTAATAGCCTTAAAATAACAACTTTCATAGTCATTGCGGAAAACACGAGCAGGGCTTTATGGTACTGTAAAAATTTCGGTGTTTAGTTCGTTTTATATTTAAGATAAATAAACGCACACGTCATTGCAGATAACAAATAATTACGTTTTATACAAACACGTACAATATGTCATGAAAAAAATGCTGTGCGAAGTAGATTACTGTTTGAATGTGGCGTCAAAAATCGGATCAATTAGCGCATACAGCTGTAGTTGGGTTGTGAAACGGTGGAAAGTTCAGAGGTTGCGACGCGTCCTAAATAGCGATGGGTCTTCTGGTTTTAGGTTCACAGACGCGCTGCCTGGATTTACAGGCTGTTACTATTAACGAGTTTATAAACGAACTATATCTTTATATTTATTCTTTAGTATAGTGGGAGCGTGCACGTGTAATAGGGGTTCTTGAGTTAAATTTTCAGACGGACAAATTGACTGCGTGGGACGTAATAAATTAAAACTAAATTATTTCTCTTAATTACAAAATTTCCCAAAATGACAGCATAAAGACAACAAGGTGTTTATAATATGTATAGATATCCAGCTCCATTAACGAATATAGACACGCGAAATATTTGTTTCTTTAGTTCTCCCTTAGCCCTCATTACCCATCGTACTAATTTTCACAATTCTTTATATTCTAAAGAGGTGTGGTCATGGAAGATTGAAGGTTAGTTCCTTCTTAGCCCTGCCATAGAGATATCCATTGAATTAATAGTATAGAAACTAGCTGTTAAAACAGTATGAATGTTGATCTCGCGTTACTAACACTTTCATTCATGAATATTCTTACGTATAATAGTAAGGTTGTTAAGTATCGCGGTCGACATTTGCATCTGTAAGTCAAGTTTAACTAAAGGTGTCTGCGTCATTCATACCAGCAGTTCTAATAGTAACGAAACATTTTCAAAGCGCTTAGTGCGTGTGATATATTGTGGCATTATGGATTTGAATTGGATCGAAAATAGCAGGTTGTCATTTCGATTACCAAGCTTCCTCCTTCCTAAAACCATTTTCAAAAGAAAGCCTAAGATTAGGTGTTGTGGATGTTCTTGGGTAGCAATGACGATTTATCGTAATGTAAACAGGTTGTTTATTTGAAGTACAATATCTAGTAAAGAACTTAGCGTGTATCCAATAACAATATAGTATTGTCATTTTTGCAGCTACAGGAAAATTGACAAGAATGAAATCATTTTATAAATAATAGGGAATTGGAAATAATTATTATTGTGGTGATTAGTTTAACTTAACCTTTTAAATGAAAAGTTTGAACGTAAATTATATACATGATACGTTGTTTATTTATTCTATAGACTAGCACATTGAGCTCGTCATCGCCCCATTCGTCCTTTACAAGTAGTTAATAAGTTCTAGTTAGTGTACTAGAACGCGAATTGTGTCTACAGGGAATTTTCAAGTCCTTTACTTATTTCGTCGAAGATATCTTCATATAATGGTGACATAAACCTTGAGGTATTTGTTGCTAGACTCTATATACGTGTAGTGAAATGCGTCTAGAATTATACTTATAAAATTGCATACATAACCCGCCCCCAGTAAGCGAAACCAAAATAAAACGTCAAAATGTTGTAACACATAAATATTTGTTTAAAAACAGTTTTACCTCAAAATACAAAATTGACGGTGGTATGTTTTTAGTTTTTTTTATTTTTAAAGTTATTTAGAATGCTGCTCACAGTCGGTTATCCAAAAATATCTCGTCATATTTCCTTGCATCTCATTGGTTGTCTGTGCCATTATAAACTTGAGAATAATATTACAGAAAACAGTTTAAATCTACGCACATTAATCTAGTGCATGTGTTTCAAACATCGCGTTCCGTGCTACGCAATCGCACAAACGCTTCAATAGAGCGTCGCATCATATTGCGTCATCGCGATGAAAATTAACAAAGAAAACAATGTGTGCTAATTAAAACAATGATCACAATTTTGCATTCGTAACAATGGGACAAATATCATTTAGACAACCCGCTTGAATCAATCAATTCCTCATAATCAGTCATGAAAACTATTACACAATCAGAAACAAAATTAAAATGGTTGAGGAACTATTTAAAACAATAAAACTCGTTCCAAATTCAAATAGCAGCGTACCGTTTTGAAAGGAATGTAGGATCGCTGCCCCGGTAATGTAAATGATGACCTAGTAAAGGGACTCACTGGCTGCGGTATCTTACAGTTGATTATAATATAATATTCTATTGATATTAAATTACTCCACTCAGCACTGTGGAAATATTCTTGGGAAGCCAACAAGACTGATTTTATATTTTTAAAATATTCAGCCGTAGAATTTGTATGGTTAAACACGGGTTTTCCATAAAAATCTACTGATTTCCGGCAATCATAATTAGGTTGTCCTTATGAACAGACGCTGCGCTTTTCTGTACCTTCGTGGCTCCCACTCAATAATCTTACGGTTCCATATTTATTGGTTGCTGCAATTTTTACTCCAAAGCAATGACTATATTTCTTTTGAATGTAAGGAAAGCTGTTTAGGTCCCCTTACGGTGAGGTTGAAAGGAGTATGTCAGATTCACCAGCATCTGAAACCTTCCTTGTTGTATGCGTAGACACCATATTTATTGGTTATAGTATTTTAAATGGTGACCATATTTGGGAGGAAAACGGTTTAGCTACCTTTCTGATACCCAGAGAAAAGAGCAGGTTATCGATGCTGCCAGGCTTCCAGACCGAAGCCAACCTTGTTGTAATGTGTGTATTTTAGCTGCCCTTCCGTATTCTTATAGAGGCTGCTGGAGTATCACCAGCCTCTGCCTAACTTATATCTTTAAGACTTTATATAATTGTCAATTGTTTACCTAGATGGCGCCAATGCGCGGCGAACGCGGTGGTTCGCCGGCCCGGGGCGCGCGTGCGTCCCTACCCCTGCCGCGGCGGCTGATCCGGCAGATCGCGCGGCACGTGGCCTCCAGCGGCCGCTCGCTGCGCCGCCTCGAGGTCTCCGGCCGGGTCATAGACAACTTCGACGATATTGACGACGCCTCAGATGACTCCGATTTGGAAACACCACAGCCAGCGTGAGTATCATGAACCTGCTAAACCCTAAAGCCAACTTGCCGATCCCAGGAGACTCACTAAGCTTCAGTGCTCAATCTAAAATTCTAAATGAAATGCACTATACTGTCAACCAATCTTACATTAGAAGTAGTGGGAAACTAGATATTTCATAAAAACCTACTGATCATAAATGGTGACATACATAAATTAACAAAGGTAGTGTCTCCATTAAACATATTCTTGTTTCATGTCATGTCATGTTAATGTAATCGAGTGCCAGAGGCAAATGATTTTCATTTGTTTGTATTGTGCAATTTGTTTATGTTTACAAAATAACAATACAATAAGTAGCAGTAGTTTTACAGATAATTGTACTCGAGTATCGGTTAAGGACACTAGAAATGTAAACATTTTGTTGAATTATGTTGCCACAAACTTGAAACTACTATACAACTTATCAACTGTATTGTAAGCTGAAAATTTTAACAAATATCAACCGACTACTTCATACACAAATTTTATTAACAAAATTATTTTATTGCGAATTTATACGCATTGTGATAAAGTAAAATTATAATTTACATAATACTGATATAATGTATATCTGGTCTATTGATAAAAAATAAATTGTCTCTAACATAGCGGAGAGGCCTAACAACGCAAGTACGAACGAAAAAAATACTTAAACTGGATTACGATAGTTATCTCAACGTGTAGTGGATTTGCAGTTGATATTTCGCGGGCATCAATCAACGCCAAGTCACTATGTAGGTGATAATGTTCGCTATCGTATACCTAGGTTAGTAGGTAAGACAAACGAGTTGCTAAGATAACATTATGTTGGATATGTTGCCTACGCGATAAACAATAAAAATGTGATTACGACACATCGGTACACGCACGGCGCCGTAGGTATAAATCGAGTTTTCAAAACAAATAAACAACCTTTTCAAGGTAGCCAAATGTTGACTGCCGTCTAGTACTAGACTTTGTAATGACTCATTATTGAGCATTGACTTATATTCTACCGATAGACGAGACACGTCAAGGAAATAAAGTGCCCCCGTATTTTAAAAGCACACTGCAATATTACATCACTTACCTGGTATTTTATTAAAATATTGTAACTTCAGACGATTTGCTTTCGGTTTGACGGCAAAACATTCATTTATTACTTTTAAACGTATGCGATAAGGCGTACTGCACTGTCACTGTCACGAAGCAAACTGGTTCATGTGTGGTGCATGCACCGCAAGTAGGTGGGACACATTTTTTGTACTGAATGTCTTATCTAGTGTAACATTGATATCGATGTTATTGAGTCATTTGCTAACAAATAAACTTTACAATAACCAATACCACACATTTTGGGATAAGGCAATTCTATAGAAAATTTGTACTTATTGTTTTATATTAGGCGTAACGAATTTTAAAGTTGATACAGAAAATGACGTGCTTTGCGTCCCCAAATAATGAAAATTAAATAATTATCGGTAGATTTCCGTACTTACCATATCATGATTAGAATATATTTGATAGGAAGACGGATGAATACATTGTTTTATAATTATGTTGTATGTAATGTCCCATTGCAGGGAAAAGGCTTCCAAACCTTTCCATTTCTTACCATTTAATCTGAAAGAAGTTTAAAATAGCGCGATCTAATTACGTGTGGGACTTATTATAAGTCATTAGTCTCGTATTATCAAAGTACGTCAAGCAATCAGTCTAAAGATATCATAGCGTCGCGTGTGCGCCAAACATTGCTTAACCGCGCAATTGCAATGCTCCATAGTACAAGCCCGGCGCGGCCCTGCTCAAGGCTTCTAATAAATATTACCGATCATCGATCGCTTCCTACACGAAGATAAATAGCATGTTAAGGTCAGATTCATTTGTTGTACGAACAGTTTTGTTCAGATTTTTTTTAACTAGGTATTATTTTTTAACTGCCCTTATAGACTTGACAGGGTCGATTTAACATGCATGAATTTTGGCCTTGTTGCAGAACATTTAAACTATTATTGTGATAAGACCTGACGTCAATCCTTTTCACTTTAAATAATAAATATTTATTTGCTTGAATGGCAACAATCGTGTACATACTACATAGCACCAAATTTCGACCCCACTTCAGAACAAAAGCAGCACACATTACGTTTTACCTTAGCAATGAACCAGTTTTGGTACAATTAATAATTCAATGATGATTTTATTTACAAATGATAATAAGACGAACATAATTAATTCGTCGTGTAATTTAACACCTGTATCGTACTTTTGGCACGAGTATGCAAACAGGCTTTCGATAAAAATTTAAGAATAAAGGCGGTAAAAATTTACATAATAATTTGCGTCGAATTTCCGCATATAATATACATTATACGAACATATTTTGTGTGAGATAATTATTGAACATGAACTCTGAAATATTAGTACCTAATCTATATGAGGATAGCCTTCAAATTCTAGGGTATTCTAACGGTACTTTATAAAATTTTTACCTCATCAAATTTCAATAATATTTTCCTACAGTACACCTATTTTATAGAGACCACAATTTGCCATATAAATTACTCTATACACTTTCCTCCTCTATAGTCCCTGGCCAGTTGCTGGATTTATTAAATAGACGTTAAATATGTAATTTGATTGTCAATCAGAGTGGCGTGCGGAGGCAACGCTGGCAACCTACCGCCCGCGGACCACGACGACGACCTCACAAGCCTCAGCTGGCTGCAAGACAGAAATTTACTCAGAGGTATAGACACTATACTGGGACATTAACTTTACAGAGCACTACAGTGCTGCCTGAAAGTTTATGAGTGTACCGCGGTGATCGTCGCCACAAGGTGTGCTGATTTATCTCTCTCAATAAAGCGTAACTGGACAAAGTGTCTACAGAAATAATTCCACATGGATCTAGTGTCAAGAATTAATATAAAATTAAGTGCTCAATTTTTTTAAAGTAATTTTAATTTCGCTATCGAAATATAAAGTTCAGTATAATTATGGTTCTTGCAGCTCCATATAAAATTATAACAGTGTTATACCACTAGTCTTTCTAACAAATCGGATTGTCTTACAACAATTTAGTGTAAAAAAACTTCATAACATTTAACTCCGCTAAGGAACAGTGTGCTTATGCGGTATCATATGACCCGTTGTCCCTTAACGACCAGACACAATAACAGTTAGCGCAATAAGCGTTCATCATAATTTCAGGTATAAATCTGACCAAGAGCGATCTGGAAGACACGAAAACCATTGGCAGTCAAGTCATTATAAAGGTAAGACTCTTTACTTCTTCTTAAAGAAATACTTTTCCCTCATTAAATTTTCTTTTTGTTTGTCTTCTAAGAGCCGTAGCGTGACGTTTAATAGCCCATAACCTTCCTAAAGAATTGGGCCATCAACTGCAAGAAGAAATTTTTAGATACGACGATTTTAAACAAACTCTTTCAGGTTACTCTCATAAAATTTATGCTTAGCTATATAATAGTTCTCAAATATGCAAGATTTTTATCAATATTTTCTTTTGGCGTTAAAGCCAGCGATTGTTTACTATTAATGCACGTCACTTCAAAGTATCTGATAAGTATCCCCAGACTCAAATCGTTATATTTTATTTATTTAATTTATATCGGTAGTCTACATAGTTTAGCTTTAGACTAAAGACTGTAGCTCTTGTGATGTACGCAAGTAACAATCATAACAATGCTATATAAAACGTATATTGAAACCGAAATAGTATCAAAGGAAATGCGGTATTTATTTTTAAATAATCTACGTGTGAATTCGGTTGTGTATATTGTCAGTCACATGACATCCGTTGCTGTGGTTAAAAATGTGACGGCCATTGGAAGATTGACAGGTAAGAATACACGCACTGCACACCCCTGTACAGTTTGTTCGTGCGATTAAATATTCTGTAATAATGGATTTCTTTATGTCATGTTTTTCTTTCATATAATAATTGTAAAAACTATTTCAAAATTAAACAATTTCATATTCAAAATTTTCGGCCATGTCATATGGTACAGTAATTTGGTACGAATCTTAAATACCTAAAGTAATAATTCATAATCGGTGGCAAGAATCTGTTCCTACGTATATTATTATGAAGTTCTTGTACAAGGTATAAGTTTTATCCATAAAGCACTGACTGAGCCGCTAGAGGCCTAAGCGTATCCTTCTGAAAGGAGCGTATGAAGTGTGTGTTTTTTGACCTCGCAAAATAACAAGGTTGCAGGAAGCTGGATAGAGACCGCTTTCAACAGGTCAATCCTTGGAGGAGGCCTATGTTTAGCAGTGGACCTCCTATGGCTGACAAGAAAGAGAGAGAGAAGAGAAAAAATAACATTCAAATCTTTGTACCACTAGGAAATTATCTGCGCCTATTTTACTCAGATTAATGCATAGTAAGAAGACACTAAATAAGGACCTCGGTAGCGCCTGACCTACTTATAACAAATCATATTGCTAAATTGATGTCTATAAAACGAAGAAACAATTAACACCAGAAAATCGACGGGTCAATCGTGACCATCTGTTTATCGTTGACGAAAACTCGCATCATAAAAATAGTGAAAGTTACCATGCCACGACGCAAATGACGCCCTGCGGTTACCGTGTAAATATCACATCAAGTTCTCGGGAAATGGACGCGTATTAGCATATTCAAGTTATAAATAACTAGTTTTCTGTTTACCAATAAAATGCTTTATAGTTTACTTTAATTTAATGTATTGGTATTAAAATAATATCGAATAACTAACATATAAAAGCAACTAGCATTTGTACGTCCACATGTGACAAGTACCTTTGTCAAATGCAGCGACATTTTTTTGTTATTTATTTTGGCATGGAAATAACTACACCTTATTGCAATTGGAGTTGATTAAATTCAATAAATACTACCGTAAAAATGTTAAGTAAATGGAAATACTATTTACGGAAACTTATTATAAATGAGTATTAAGAGCTACTTAATGCATCGCGCGCTCTTTCGCTCTCCAAAAGGAAGTTTCTTTGTGTGTAAACGATTCGTTCTTAATGCGCAATCTGTGTCAATGTTATTAACTACCGACTGATTGCAACCGTCTTGTTAGAGTTGATTGTATAGACGCGATCCCACACTCGGATCCGGAATCAAATGTAACGTATTGAAAAATCTTAGCTTCCTTGATCAAATTACTACAACGATACCTGTGATTTTATTCAGTTGTTAAGGGAAAGAGGTAACAATAACTACTTATTTTTATTGTGTATTAGTACTATGTACTTGTAGAGTTTTTGAAATAACACGTCTTTATTAGGCACGTAATGAAAACAAGTTATAAATTATTCTACCAATGCATTCTTGAGATGTTCCCCAAAACAGTTCAGTTACAGTCGATAATAGGAAATATTTTTGTATATAGTTTCAATAAACTAGTAGCCTTCGGATTAAGCACCTCAATCTATATTGAAAAGCGTCACACACAATGGTATGTGGATCATTAAAGATTTTTCTCGTGTAACATTTTCTTTATAGCATAACCTTGATATTAATAAACAATAAACAGTGAGAAAGAAAGGTTTACCTGACTTTCTCCGCGATAATAGGGAATGCTTTGACACCATAATGCAGGGTTTTTTCTAGTCGGTTTGCTGGTTGGTTTAACGACATTCTGAATGGGCTGTGAACTTGACTTCGTAGGTTTAATTCCCAATTGGGTTGACCACGTTGTGATTGTCTCCGTTGAAAATATCTCATATGAGTGGTTCATGGCCGAATTCTCTTAAGGCGAAAAATTATGCTCGGCGCAATATTACTGCTAACTTATGGTTTAAAAAACTTGACACACATAAGTCCAATTACCACGTTACTATCAAAATGTAATAAAAACACACTTATTTCTAGTGTAATCGCATAACTCGTGTGTGTTTATCACGATTGTATTATACAATATACTATACAGGGTATATCAAGACCGCGACCGAAAACGAAGCCAGGTGGTAGTAGTAGTGACTTCAGACCCAATGCAATGAAAAATTTCGCAAAAAATATCGTCAACTTTTTTTTGGTAATTTTTTACTTATCGTCGTATTTGGGGGATAAATACATAGTTTCCTAAAATAATGATGTACACATTTTTATTTTTTAAGACGCAATGGTACGATACGGTTTAAATTACTATTTTCGCAATAACTAGGTATTTACTACCCAAAAATAATGATTTTCAAAAAATTGCAAAAAAAATCTGTCTCTTATTTTGCGAAATTTTTATTTGCACTGTATCTGTAACTACTAAAACTACCACCCGGCTTCGTTTTCGGTCGCAGTCTTGATATACCCTGTACAGTATATGCTGTGTATTCAGGTAATGAGCGGGTCTCAGTTCTCACAATGTCACTCGCAGTACGTCTATTACGAGGAAACGGCAATTTGTGTGGCCTCCTTTTTTAGGGATTCCTCTATTAGCCTAATGGTATAACGTTTAAGCATGTCTCATTAAATATATGTTTTTATTGATAGTGCCTCTTTTTCTTACACGTACAAACATTATAGTAAAGAAAAGGATAGATGAATTGTCGAGATGTGCGCAATAAACACAATGTGACTTTGTTTTTGCAGTCTACGCTACGAAATGAATTATTTTAATAAACGTTGAAGATCTTTTGCAGTTATTCTTGTACTAGGTCGCTTTGTTAGGCAATACTAAGATTAGAGTTTGACAAATCAGGATATTGTTATTAGTTACGAAGGCTGTAGGATGTTTTTATTTACTAAAATGTTCACATAACGAAGCTCGATCTATCTATGCTGGTTTTAATATTTTTGATGAACAATCTATTTCACCGTAAAAAAATAATAATATATCAAGACAAGATTTCTCTTACTTACATACATACATAAACTCATGCCTTTTATCCAGAAGGGGTAGGCAGAGGTGCTACTAGGACACCCACAATACGCCTTGTGAGTTCCGTCCCACGATAATAGGCGAGTAAATCGCAATATTATGCACAAATTCCTGACTCCGGGCTGATAATGAATAAAAAAATCCTCTTACTTATCTTTTATTTTTACCGTTCTTTTTATTATCGTTTGAAACGACACCACTGTCTGAACGAAATGAACATATTTTCCCACAGTAATGTTAAATTAATTACCTATTCACAATTTTTATGAAAATAGAACACTTATGCTCACTTGTGGTCATAAAATCGCGGATACCAAAGACCGGACAAACGCCATCGACGCCAAACATCTATATGTATGTGAAGTCTACCGATCCGCATTAGTCTAAAGTGGAGGGCAGCCTGCACTTGCCTAAGCCACCTTATTGAACCTATACATATCTCGGTCAACGGTTGGCAATTATGTATACACAGTACAATGTGAATGTGTACAGTACAATTTAGAAATGGTAGAGCTACGCTGTTTATTTATTAATTTTTATCCGTTATTCTTCCCGATCTCCTCCCAATTTGATGGGCTGGCAATACATCCATGATCCTGCGTTGTGGATGTTTATGGGCGGCAGTGACCACTTTCCATCAGGTCACCTGTTTGCTCGTTTGCCGGACCTAAGCATTAAAAGATTGGTTGTCTGTAAGACATTGCTGTAGGGCGATAAGACCGCCATTTGTACTTTTTTTGTTATTGTTTCTGTATTATGATTTTTTAATTCTAATTGTGTGCAATAAATATTTAAATAAATAAATAAAAGAAACATGATTGTTGTGTACAGACAGAGTCAAAAACGCCTCCGCCGATGTCGCGCGTGCCGTCGCCCCCGCGCACGCCGTGCAAGGCGCCGCCCTCGCCGCCCGCCGCGCACACCAAGCCGCCCTACTCCTTCTCGTGCCTCATCTTCATGGCCATCGAGGCGGCGCCGGCCCGCGCGCTCCCCGTCAAGGAAATCTACGCCTGGATAGTTCGACACTTCCCATACTTCAAACACGCGCCGCAAGGATGGAAGAACAGCGTGCGACATAATCTGTCGTTGAACAAGTGCTTCCATAAGGTATGTGGGAATATGTAGGAAACTTAATGAAATCTTACAATAGTAGTAGATATTTTCGGTTAAAGAAACAGAAAATCCAGCATTTTTCTCTACACTGAAAAATATCGCAATAACATTTTTCCAAACAATATCAAATAAATCTACATGTCATTGAGAGTTTACAAATTATACATTTTTGTCGTCAATTTACTAATCTCAAAGCAGAGCGTCTCATATTCAAGTAGTATTTTCTTCAGTTGATAGTTTTGACTCAAATAGAAACAAACTCATTAGGTTCATAATCAAGGGTCGTCGACTTCAACCGTTGGGTTCAGTATTAACACATTTGGCTGCCTGTCAAGATTATCTGACACAGGAATTATCATCGCAGTCATAACTGCCACAATAATTAAAATGAAACTTATAATTACATGTATTATAAGTTTCATTCAAACAATGATCAGATAAAATATTTTTAGAATTTGATAATAGAGATTGAAATCCGAATCAGATATTAGATCTTCTCTAGATTATAAAATAAGAAAATAATTTGTTAGTTTTTTGTACATTACTGTAGTCATTAACTCACATCCTCTGATCCTGAATTTGTTATGCAAATTTGGTTGTTTAAATTTGAATAAAAACTGAAAAGCATGTTAAAAAAATGAGACATTGAAATAAAATTTCAAATATGTATTCTGTTTTATTGTCATTTATATCATTCTAGGTGGCAGCGGCGCCAGGCCTCGGCAAAGGTTCATTATGGACTGTCGACCCACAGCACCGCGCTTCACTCTTACAGGTAAGTGTCACTATTCACTACTGTACTGTAAAATAAGGTCTCCAGCAAACTTACTTACCATACGAAGTCACAATAAAGCTATCACTTCACGTCATTACCTCAACAACATCCAACAATATATTTCTTTGTTTATTTCTTACAAAAGTTTACAAAAAATAAAGTCGAATACATTGGCCCATTCTAAGTTTCCCCACATTTGATTCGTATATTGATGTGTTGCAGGCGTTCGGTCGGCAGCCGATCCCCGCGCCGCCCGAGACGCCGGACACGCCGGCCGTGGGCAAGAACGCGCCCGACCCGCAGCTGTTCCCGTTCCTGGCGCGCCGCCTCGCCGGCGACCCCGAGCCCGGCGCCGACGAGTACCGCGCCGCCGCCACCGTGCTCGCCATGAAGTACGGGCCCGCCGTGCTCGACCAGGTGCGTACCACCATGCCCACATACGTGCTTTGTCACTTGTCTCAGAGCGAGCTTCACACCAAAGCCGTCTATGTCGGCAAATTTTTGTTGGAGGGCTAGAGGCTTTACTTGCAAGTCGAAAAACTTTGTCGACATGGCAGCGGTTCAACATGACATGAGGAATATTTTTATGATGTTTATGAGGAGAGCTCTGCTCGAAGACCTACTATTTATTCGATAAAAGAGCTTAAATTCGTCCCACAAGTTGTTGTCAAAGTTTGTCTTTCTACTTATACAGGTGTCATACTTTTCAACTGTACAAATACAGCAAAACATGCAGTGTAGCAGTTAAATATGACTGTTGACTGATGTTGACTGTAAGAGAATGCTTTTGGCATTAAGTCCGCCTCTATACATTTTGGTATACAAGTCAAATACAATAAAATAAATAAAATGTATGTGCAGTTGCCGCCGGCGGCGCACCTGGTGATCTCGCGGTGCGCGCGCGACGAGCACTCGTACAGCGGCGGCGAGGAGCGCCGCACGGCCGAGGCGCTGCTCAACCTGGCCGGCGTGCCCTCCCCGCCCACCCCGCCCGCGCCCAGCTAGCCACCCTCCCCACCCGACTCACCCCCCACGCACTCTCGGTAGAACGTGCGCCCCTCCCCTACTCACCCATACTACTCCAACTCTCCAGCGTACTCCTTCGATGCCCGCATCTATGCGAGCTCATGGTGATACCTATGAAAAATCTACCCCTCACAGAAGAGAGCGAGTGCTAACGTGGACCCGTGAACAACTGACTACGAAGAAATCGCATACGAATACTATAATTAAATTCATCAAGATTCCTCTGGCAGTTGTTCAGCGGTCCGGAATTGATGCCAGTATAGAAACACCTCCGATTCTCGATGCATCGACAATCATATCGACATCGATAAATGTAAGTGAAATCTTTATTCTTATGATGAAATGTTTCAAGCGTAATGTCGTCGGCGATAAATTGAGTATTGAAAGACGTATAAGAACGTTTTCATTTGTGATCTACATAGGTGTTACACGATATCAACTAGCGACTGTCGTGCTAGGGAATATCGACAAATTCTCAAGCAAACATTATAAGGCCAACACGATCTACCGAACGATACGTGCGCGTCCGTACTCCACGAGTTACAAACTACAAAAATGCGACAAAGATATGATCAGTTTCAATTTTTTTGTAACAATTTCATGGCAAAATATTAATGAATGAACAATTTAAATCTAAATTAAATATTGAATTTTGTGATGAATGATAACTATAGAAAACAATAACGTTAAAATATTATCGCGTCAAACTTATTGATAAGTTGTAAAAATTACTATATCCTTACCTTGTAATCCTTACGGATAATTTTCTCAAAGAATATTCGGCATGACGTTGGAGCAAAGCTCTAATAAAAACAAAGTGATTCATTTAAAACGCGAGTTCTTAGAACATAGGAGTCGTATGTGGAACTTATTATGTCTATCAATTGTCGCTATAAATATAGACAAAAAAGTTTACCATTCTCTAGTCCAATAAAGACAATCCAATAAACAAATCAGTGGTATACAATATATGTATCATAATTTAAATTAATTAATTCAATTTATATAAACTAATATGCTTAGGTAAAGGCTCATTCGCTGTCTGGTTAGAAAATATTTCCATTCTATTCGACGCGGTCTCCGACATGTTACAACATCACATTTATCAAGGCGGTGGTCCGATTCCCGCTCTGTCGACATACAGATAACGGACAAATGTCTACAGCGCGATGTTGCGACCACGGGATTAGTTACATGCAAATCTATAAAGCCTAGAATAATTAAACGTTTACATAAATAGTAGTTACTAATAGTGATAGATGTGATACTACTTAGTATGAGATATTATTTAAAAAAGAATGGAAAATAATTTAATAATTCTCCCTATATGCATTTAGGTTTACCCCAATTATTATTAATAGTCAAACGTTCATAATATAATATATAAGAAATAATTATATTATTCTACAATTTAAAGTAATTGTTAGTGTTGCCACATTTCTGTAATTCACATTGAATTCATGCCGAATATTGCCAGAGTAGTACATTTATTGAAATAGTGTTCCGTTGCGCAAATACATTTACAGAAATGTGGTACATACATAGTAAGGTTTAAGTTATAACTGTGTTTAATAATATTTATTTCGCATCTCGACTTCGATCAGATTTATATGCGCAATTAAATTTAAGTACCATTTCACCTTAACATACTACAAAAGCAATAACGCTAATAGCTTAACAATTGTGATCTGAACACTATCATAATTTATACAAAAACTACATACAGGGCGATCAAAGTGTATATTAAAATATTGGAAAATTTCATTAATTTCAACGTGATACTACGTATATATGTATTTTATATTTTCTTAGTGTATAACTTAGCCATAAGCAAACTGTATTTTGTGTTCATGAACCAAGTGATGTACTCTGTACATTGCTGCCAGCCGGTATAACAGATATTATTTAATAGGACTGTAACTGCCGAACCGGGAGTTTTAAAGATTATTGTTTCTACCGCTATAATATGCGGTTTAATTTTAATAAATACACACTAGAGCGATATCATGGAAATGATTCGCTTGCACTTAGCAAAATATATTTAACGTACATGTTTATTTGCAACGTTTACATTAGCCTTCATTATAGCTACACGATAGCTGCTACCAAAAATTCTAAAATTATATTTTACTTGGACGTGTGTCATTAGCATGCGTAACAGTTTCTTCTCTCAAGTGCCTACTAAATGCTTCTGTCTATCGTTAGCTAAATGTAACTGGAGTAATATTTGTGGAGGGTAAGTGTCGGAATATTGGAACGTAAAGCATTAAATTTTTGTATGAAAATCGTGCCTTCTTTGTATGCGATTATTGAGGCAATGTTGTACAATTGGAACGTTATGTCGATGAGTGTCTGGCCAACGAAATCTATTTGTATTTAGAATTTAACCCCAGTGTAAATGTTTCCGGCACTTACAAGCAAAGCCTTAAAAGAATACACCAACTAAAGTTTATGATATAGGTCTTCATTTCGATTGTAATATTTTTATTGAATATCTTCGCTGACCACACAGTATATGTATAGATATCTTTACATTTATCTATAGACTATCTCTGTCCCGTACAATCCCTAAAGGTAGAAATAAAGTGCAATGTCGACCGTGACAAAAGTTACAGTGAAAATAGGACCCGTGTATGTGTATGATGAAATATCTATACAATTTTGGTGTTGTAATAAATTGCATATACAAATAGTTTGACAAAACCGACAGCTTTATTTAGTACAATTTGATTAATATTACGACATGGTATATTAAAAAAAATGGAAAAAAATGAATAAAAAAATATGCGTAGGATTAACTAGACTGATGCAATGACTGATTTGTGAGCAATATTATTTATTAGTGAAATGGATATTTTTTTTTAATGAGCACCTGTATGTTTAATGTTCAGATTGACAGACAATGAAACTGTAAGGCTTTGCAATCAAAGAGTAAAATATATCGCTTTCACTTTCTCGCAGACATGTGAGGCAGACATATGTTAATTTGCTATCTATTAAAGTAGGCAAAACAAAGGTGTGTATGTGTGCCAAATGTTAAATGCATTACCATTTTATCAAGCAAATTAAAATACCATTTATGAATGTATTTATAATAAAACATAGGTAGATTAGGACATAAGTGATATTATAATAATTTAATTGCTATGTAATTAAATAATACATACATTTTTGCTGTATTTAGGAGCGTCTTCCAACTTACTTGTATTGTTTTCTCGTAGAATACATACGTGGGGTGAGGAGCCAGTGCGCGCGACGACTAACTGACCACTAAGAATAGGCTCGCGAGCATTCGGCTGGTGTCAAACACGCGCCAAGCTTCGCATCTAGCTTCACTCAACAAATTAGTCATAATACTCGCACACTGGCTCCCCGCCCTACGGAATAGCCTTTCTTTCGGTGTTAATAAAGATATGTAGATAACAATTTACAGCAATAATTAGTACCTAATAGTAATACTTTGCTGGTAGATGCTACGAATATGATTGTGTGATAAATTGCAATTTATTTAACACGTTGACAGACATGTCATAGTGTAACTAACGACCAATAGGAATGAACGACGGAATGGGTTAAACTGACCACTGTAATTTGCAGAGGAAAATATTCTGTCGCGTGAGTTATTTTACATCCGCTCGGACCACATCTATATGAGTTTAAGTGTAAAGGAAACCTAAAAATGAATTGGTTTCTATAGCAAGAATAAAAAATATCCTTGCCTTAATAAATCGACTACCACATTCTGAATCGCTACCAAAAGAAGTAAAAATGAAAACTATTTTTTTTATATAGTACAAAATAAGTTGTATAAAGGAACACAAGTCACGTGTTCATAAGCGTCGGCAACGTGTTAATAAATGCTGTGTTTAAAATTTTGTAATTATAAACAACTTTTAAAATCGACCTATTGATATGGATAACAGTGCGGCGTTCGAAGTTTCACGACTCATTCATTAAACTTTGGATTATTTATTTACTATAAAAATGCCTTTAAAAAGAAGTTATATCGACATGATATTAAAATTGTTGCGGCTCACGTTTTATTGTCGTGAAATGAATATTTTTTATCGATTAATTTATTTTTAGGTTAATAACGCTGTTATTATTTTTTAAGGTATTTGTTTGTAAAACGGGATTTTGAAACGAAATATGTAGCCTTTGGTGATTAAGTTATTTTTGTTTGGAGTGGTCGTTTTGCAAACTGTATGATGACGTCTCTGCTGTTATTTTATTTTTGAGTTTATTTTCTCGATGTATAGAATTGTATTAATGGTCCTAAGCCCTAAACAGTGGCAAACCTACATAACCCAAACCACGAAGTTAAAATGAGATATAAAGTGTTAATTTACTTTATAGAAGCATAACTAAATTGATATTTTATGCTTTTGGTTCTCCATTCCTGGTTTGCAATTGCGATTAAAGATTTTCATTGTAATAGGATAATTCAATATAAGACGTAATTCTCTCAAAGCATGTTGACTTATGAATATTGTTGCAGCAGTGACGTCACAGTACACGAAAATATCGGTACATTGGTGTGTCCAAACTCGTATATTTATTTAAGTATTTTAAGTGAAAAATATTGTTGTTGTTGATATTTTGCCGGCTTTTGAACGACACCATTCTTATTATTGCTATTGTTGAAAGTTATTGCCAAATTTTTATTTGTCCTAAAATACTTGTCTTTGTACATATCCATTAATAAATTATGTACCGAGAATACTTGTGCGTTTTATTTATCTTCCATTCTGTATAACATTTGCATGCTATTGTATTATGTAAAAGGAGAACCGTGGGTGTTCTGGTAGCTCTTGCCTACCCCTTCTGAGAAAAAGGCGTGAACTTGTGTATGTATGCCATTGTGCAACGTAAGAAATAAAAAGAAGACTGGGTAACTTGGAAAACAAAGAGACCAATATTCCAGTAGCTTTAAATTTATTAAGTTTCGTGTAAAATAATTATACATATTACAGGAGTATCGACAAAATTATATTCAGACATAAACATCCTCGTAATAAATCATCTTACACTAAACTACTTTCAACGTCTGTTATGGGACATTACTGAGGGCCACTTTACACATAAGATAAGTGCATTACCAACAGATTACATTCAACAAAAATAATTTCCCAACTTTACAACTGTCTATATGTTAAATTATAACAAAAACATCTCCTATTTAAAAATTATACACTTCCTCTGCTCTACATTAAAATTTGCTTACAAATTCTAATTTAAGCACATACTTCCAGCTCTCATGCGTCACGTTACCAACAACAAATAGTCAAAACATCTACCGTGGACAAAACATTATCAAAGATTCGTATTTTAATTATTTATTGTATACTTTGTAACTTAGCATATTTTTATATTTCTGAAGTCAAATAACTAGTTATATTCCAAATGCTGTATACAAAAGGTAAACATAGTTGATAGACATATTTTCTAGATTTTGTCAAAACTTGAAGATTAAGTATATCAGCGGGTTGTGCTACCCGCGAGTAGAATACGTTATGCGTTGTATTTTATGTATCGAGACTTCGCCGTCACTTCAAGAGAAATATATTTGCCTTGCTTCAGCGGGCGCCTGCTCCATGGGGCAATAGGGGCATTTCAACCTGTGAACAAAAATATCATAAACAAGTGTACATAAATAGTGTGTTATTTAAAATGTACTAAAAGGAATAACTGTGCATTTTAAAAATAAAAACGCTATTCAATTAAATCCACAAAGAACAGGTCAGTTTAATTGTGTCTAATGGCGTCGCTTTGTTGTCTCGCTGGGCAATCATGTTCCTATCTGGTAAGTGCTGTATTAACATCCAATGGAATATAGTCAATTTGCTGTGCCAGTCTTATAATGGATCAGATAGTGTATTTAAGTGATCGATTTTGAAAATGTGTTGTGTAAGGACGGGGAAGTAATATTGTGCATCACTTACAGCTTTTTATACTCGCCCATTTTCAAGACAGACCTGATGAAAAAAATTACAACAACACATGAATTTTAAGGCCAAAAGTTTCCTCGACTCCTTCCGTATTTCAATAAATATTTTTCCTTGCAAATTTTTAATATTACCGAACAATTTAGAAAAAATATCTCAAAATAAAATGGCCTTAGACAGGACAACAGGACATATTGCCATAATTTAATTTAATTTTATCTGGCTCAGCACAGTGACTACAATACATTTGTTTGAAAATGCAGTTGTATCTGGATATAAATAAATACAGGGTGTATCAAGATTGCGAACGAAAGCAAAGCCAGGTGGTAGTATTAGTGACTTTCGACATAATGCAACTAAAATGTTAGTAGAAAAAAAGATAATTAAAACAATCCAAAATTTTTAGTTGCATTGTGTCTGTAACCACTAAAACTACCACCTAGCTTCGTTTTCGGTCGCAGTCTTGATATATCGTGTATATAAGAGAGTAAATGATTTCGAATCGAAGTACAAAATATGTAGTAACGCCGACTTGGGCACCAGGTGCTTATCTATTTAACTATTATACATACTATTTGATTAATCAGGATATATTTTAATTCATACTGGCACGATAAAGTGGCCATATTAGACCTGATGGTAGGCGCAGTGGAATCAATCAAGCAATAAATAAATAAATAGGCACTGTATTATGCTTATTGACAAACCCCACAGATTTTTTGAGAGCGTCACAAGCGCTAGAGTCTAACTAGGTGTTAAGGTAACAGATGAAAAAAATGATTTCGCAATAAAATTCCTCTTTCCTTTAGTTTGCCGTAATAATAAAAAAAAAGTCTTTAAAGACCATACAGTAAACAAAATAAAATTAAAAACGACATAAAAATTAAAGTATTCAAAATCGGCGGTCTTATCGCTAAATGCGATCTCTTCCAGACAACCGTGCAAGAGGAAGAGACAAGCATTTTAAATAGACGGTGTTTGTAATTAGTTTTGTAGTTTGTAGACGGCCGTATGTAATTACTTTCCAGAATTTGATTCTTATTAGGAACACTATCGAATGGTGTAATAATCAGCAAGTGCTTTTTTTTTTCGAAATCATCGGGTCGATTCCTAGCTAGGCATATTGATTTATTAAAAATCTAAGTATGCAGTTTTAGTTTTCATCAAAATCGAGCTCGTGACTCCTTTCAGCATTTTTTGCTATTCCTCATAGTTCCGGATTTGGCCACCCACGACCACTTAAGAATATCATCCTGTATATAGATGTACTGACTTGGCGCCCATGGCGAGTTTGGTGAGCGCGTCCCGCGAGATGACGTGTCCGCAGAGTAGGCGCATGGGCGGGTTCTGGTCGGAGGCTTGTTGTCGCAGGATGGGACACGCGAACACCGAGTGGTAGCCGCCGCCCTCCTCGCCCAGGTCCACCTGCAGGCAACCATTACTGACTAAATAACAGTACGCTGGTTTGCTGTGTTTGTACAGAAAAGTACAAATAACAATAAAAATAAAAATGTCTGTCATTGTCAAAACGTCATTACAGACTTGTAAAATAAGATAGCTATTTTTTTTATTTTTTTTCGGTCGCAGTCCTGATACATTCTGTATATACTAATACATTTCTTTATCAAGACAAAGAACTAAGCATGTGTTAGTATTTACCAATATCAGTAGAACATTAACTATTACACGACATCGTATACATTAACGACAGTATAATGCGTGCGAGCCGTACCTCGAAGGGCAGCTCGTCGTCGGCCCAGGCGGCGATGACGTGCGGGTGCGTCATCTTGGCGCGGATGTCGTGCAGCGCCGGCAGCACGCGCCCGCCCGCGCGCACGGCGCCCGCCAGCGGCGACAGCGGCGCCAGCCGCAGCAGCGCGCACGCCTCCGACACGAACAGCTCCGCCGCCTCCGCGCCTGACAACCACGCCACGGATACTCACGGGTTCACCATGGAGACCGAGGAACACAGCAGCAAACTTTAAAGGTTGCGAGATATGTTGTCAGATATAGCGATCAAAGAGTTTATTGTACTGCACCATCAATAATTACATGCCAATAAAAAGCCGTACCAATCCTCGAGGCTCTCTTTATGAGCGCGCGGGGCCAATTTAGTATGTGTTACAATAGCTCTAGGTACGGTTGATCAGCCATTGCTCACGCACATACAATTAGTACCGCATTATGGCATTACGAGACCAATAGTGCATTGTAATCCGGATTCTCGTTTTGTTTTTAAGACCCCTAACAGATACCTGTGGATCACACAAACATATATCTTGGTGCTGGGATCGAACGCGCGGCCTCTCGTTTCACAACCAGCGTCTATCCAACTGCGCCACAAAGGGTGTCAAGTTAGAACAAGTTAACTTAGAATTATTTAACTAGGGGTGCTATGTCGGGAACCTCCAAGTGGTGCACCCTGGGCAACGTGGGTCATCGTAGTTGCGATTTGCAACTACCATGGCCGACGGCGAATATCCGACGGGGAGGGCAGGGAGTTTGGCGGTCGCTGTCTTTTGTGGCGGCCGCCTCTATCTGTCGTTGCAGGCGAGACCCTGCATTTGGGTCGCCCTCCGGTTCTGTCCCGGAGGTCTAGGCGGGCCCGGTGTGCGCTTACCTCGCCGCCGGGCGGGCTGTGGGAGTGTCCCTCCCACGGTCGCCGTCGTATATCGTAATCCGGTTGTGAGGTTTGTGGTCATGTCTCGCACTCCTGCCGGACCGAGGGTCTTGGCTTAACCGCCCGGACCGCGAGGGAGGATGCCTCTATAAAAAGTACCCCGAATCCCAAGCGGCGGCGCACCGCGAAGGGATGCATGGCTGATGGGCAGTTCAGTCTCTAGTGCGACCCCCGCCAGAGTACCGGCCGACCCTCTGGCGGGTTACGCTAGGCTTACCCAGGTACAGGGGGCACTGCCTGGGCGGACCTTCCTTTCCCCCATACTCGTGGGAACAATTATGAACTCTAACACAAATAAAACAAACACAAAATCTTGTTCGGTGGTAGTGGAGAGGTTGCACGGCTCGGATGCTTCTCAAGCGTCCAGTCGGGCACCCTCAGCGTCAGGAGCGACTGCGGAGAGGAACGCGCCATCCCGTGACTTCGATTCGGAGTCCGGGATGAGCAGCGACTCTTCGCATGCGAAGAGAAGCCGCACTAGGCCGCGCGGGCCGCGTCCGGCGGAGAAGCGGCAGAGAGCTAGCGATGGTGGCAGTACGGCGGAAACGGACTCCCGTGCTGCCACCAAAAAGCAGATGCGAAGACCCCCGGCTCCAGCCCGGAGCACGGGAGTAGATGACGACGCCGTCATTAGGGCGAAGGCGGCTTACGAGGCTGCCCTTGATCAGGAGCGCATCGCAGAGGCCGAGGCGATGGAGGCGGATGAGGCTGATCTGCGGAAGGCCAAGGAGGCGCATCCTTGGACAAAGCCGACTCCAAAGGAGGCGCCGCCGGCTACCCGCAGTGAGGCCCTTACGCGGATGGCAAAGCGGCTCCAGCACGTCTCTCGCACGTCCCGACACCTCAAGGGTACGTATGTTCGGGACATCAATGAGAGCGTGTCGGAGTTGCTGGCGTTGGCGCAGGAGCCGTCCTCTGTGGAGCTCGCCAGGGTCGAGGCGGAGAACCGCGACCTCCGCCAGAAGGTGACGGCGTTGGAGGCTGCCCTCACCACGCAGGGCAGGATGTTAGAAGGCCTGATGGCGACGGTCGGGTCGCAGCGGCAGCCTGCGGCTGAGATGGCATCCGGCGCTCCGGGGGCGGACGTCCTGGGGCGGCTGCTGGAGGTGCACATGGCGAAAGTGGACGCCAAACTAGAGGCGATCGCCATGCGGCTACCTCCGGAGCCGATTCTCCGCCCTCCGCTGGCTGCCGACCGGGCTAGGGCCAAGGCAGCCCCGAAGCCGCAGCCACCCGTCGCAGGGATACCGGCCGCCTCATGGCCGGCTCTAGGAGCGGGAAAGCGGAAAGCTGCCCCTGCGGCCACTGGCCGCCCCGCACCAGCACCAGCTGCCCCTGCGGCGGCACCAAAAACCCGGCCGACTGCGGCTTCGACGGCTCCGCCGCCAGTCGCCTCTCGGGAGTCCCGCGGGCGCAAGCGCGGCAACCGAAAGCGCGCCCCGCCTCGGTCGCAGACGCCACACCCGCCCCTTCAACCCGCCACATCCACGGAGACTCCGTGGACTGTGGTGGCAAAGAGGGGCAAGAAGAAGTCCCGGGCGGCCCAACAGCCGGTCCAGGCCCCACGCAGGGCTGCTCCCCAGCTCCGTCTCCCGCGCAAAGCCGCCGTGACACTCACGGTGACGCCGGAGGCGTTGAAGCGGGGAGTAACGTACGCCCAAGTCCTGCGTGAGGTCCAGGCGAAGGTGGACCTGGCCAGCCTTGGCATCGCAGCCGGGCTGAAGTCAAGGCGGATAGCCACCGGGGCGTACCTCTTTGAGGTGCCCGGGCCTGAGTCGGAGGCGAAGGCCGACTCCCTCAGTACCAAAATGAGGGAGGTCCTTCGCGGGTCGGAGGAGGACGTTCGCGTCTCCCGGCCCGTGAAGACTGCGGAACTGCGCGTCTCGGGGTTGGACGCTTCAGCCACCTCCGAGACAGTCGCAGCGGCCATCGCCCGTCTCGGCGAATGCTCCCCCGACGACGTTAAGGTCGGGGAGATTCGGGACGAGCGTTCGGGCCTGGGTGCGGTGTGGCTCCGCTGCCCAGCGAAGGCGGCGGAGAAAGTTGTGAGGGCGGGGCGTGTCCTGGTGGGCTGGGTGGCGGCGGCAGTGCGGCTGCTTGAGGCCCGGCCCCTTCGCTGCTTCCGCTGCCTTCACAAGGGGCATGTGCGGATCCAATGCACCGGCGAGTGCGACCGTAGCGGGCTCTGCTACCGCTGCGGTCAATCGGGCCATGAGGCCCGGGAGTGTTCCGCGGACCCGCACTGCGCAATCTGCGCAGATGCAGGAAAAACCGCGGACCATCGGGTGGGCGGAAAGGCCTGCGCTGCCTCCTCGGTCCCACACCGTTCTCAACGCGGTGTGGGAGCCGAGGTTGCGGCGCGGCCGCAACCGTCCCGCCCCGAGACGATGGAGATCGCCCATACATAAATGGCGCTTAACTTCCTCCAGGCGAACATTAACCACTGTAAAGGAGCCCAGGACATGCTTGTCCAGTCTCTGGCACAGTGGTCGATCCACGTGGCTGTGGTCGCCGAGCCATACTCTGTCCCTGCCCGCGACGACTGGGCAGGGGACCTTGATGGCTCGGTGGCCGTCATCACCCGGGGCGCCGCCGGCTCTCCGCCCTTCGAAAAAGTAGCGAAGGGTGCGGGATGCGTGGCGGTCTTGGTGGGAGGGGTGTGGGTAGTAGGAGTCTATTTCTCTCCCAACAGGTCCCAGGCGGAATTCGAGAGCTTTCTCGCGCGCCTGGGGGCCCTGGTGCAGCTTGACAGCCAGCCTCGCCCCGTGCTTGTAGCCGGCGACTTCAACGCCAAATCCTTGGCTTGGGGTTCGTCGGTGACCGACGCGCGGGGCGAGGCCCTGGAGGAATGGGCGATCTCCATCGGGTTGGTCGTCCTGAATCGGGGGTCGGAGAACACGTGCGTGCGGCACAACGGCGGTTCGGTGGTGGACGTGACGTTCGCCACCCCGGCCCTTGCCCGCCGTGTTCGGGACTGGAGGGTTTTGGTCGAGGAAGAGACGCTGTCCGATCATCTCTACATTCGGTACAGCGTCTCGACCTCCCAGGTCTCCACCCATCAGTCCGGAGGTGGTCCGACTGCTCGATTCACGGGCGGCCGACGTTGGGCCGCGAAGCGCCTCGATGTGGAGGCCGCGAAGGAAGCCGCCATTATTCAGGCGTGGCTCCCCGCACCGGATGGGCCGGTGCGGGTAGAGCAAGAGGCGGAATGGTTCGGGGTGGCGATGTCGCGAGTCTGCGACGCGGCCATGCCCCGGGTCACCCGCCTCCCAGCGAAACGCCAGGTGTACTGGTGGTCGGCCGAGCTCACTGAGCTGCGTGCGTCCTGTCAGGTCGCGCGCCGCCGACTCGCCAGGCACCGTCGTCGTCGGACACGTAGACCCGGCGACGACGAGTAAGGGCGGCACCTTCTCGACCTCCACAGAGAGGCGAAGAGAGCGCTGCGGGTGGCCATCGCGCAAGCGAAGGCCGCGGCGAACGTTGAGTTCCGGAGGTCTCTGGACAGAGATCCATGGGGGCGTCCGTATCGTGTGGCGTTGAGAAAACTCCGCCCATGGGCGCCCCCACTGACACAGAGTCTCCGGACCGAACTTTTGGAGGACGTCGTCGCGGCCTTGTTTCCGGCCACCGAGGAGTTCACTCCTCCACCGATGGCGCCATGTCCACCGGCGTCATCGTCGTTGGTTTCGGCAAGGGATATCCCGGAGGTTTCACCGCAAGAGCTAGAGGCGGCAGTGCTTCGGCTGCGGAGCAAGAACTCGGCCCCGGGGCTCGACGGGGTGCCCGGTCGTGTCTGGGTGCTGGCCGTCGAGTCGCTGGGTACGAGGCTCCGCGGCCTTTTCTCCGCGTGCCTTGAGCAGGGCATCTTCCCGTCGCTGTGGAAGACGGGCAAGCTTGTCCTGCTCCGCAAGGAGGGGCGACCCGCAGACTCGCCGTCGGCCTACCGGCCCATCGTGTTGCTCGACGAGGTGTGCAAGCTCTTTGAGCGCGTAGTTCACGCGCGCCTCGTCGAGCATTTGGAGGACGCGGGCCCGGACTTGGCGGACTGCCAGTTCGGGTTCCGGCGGGGCCGGTCGACGGTCCACGCAATTCTGCGGGTCAAGGCACAAGCGGAGCGTGCGGTGTCCCGGGGTAGGGTCGTGGTGGCGGTGTCTCTCGACATCGCCAACGCGTTCAACACCATGCCCTGGGCCTGCATCGAAGAAGCACTGCGGTACCACGAGGTGCCGCCCTATCTCCGGCGTCTGGTGCACGCGTACTTGTCTGACAGGTGCGTGGTGTATCCGGGCGCCAACGGGTGGCATCGCAGAGCGGTGTCGTGCGGTGTTCCGCAGGGGTCGGTTCTCGGCCCGCTCCTGTGGAACATCGGCTATGACTGGGTGCTCCGTGGTACCAACCTTCGGGGCGTCGCTGTCGTCTGCTACGCGGACGACACGTTGGTGACAGCGACGGCCAGGACATTCCAGAGGTCCGCCCTGCTCGCTTCGTTCGGTACCGGACTGGTGGTGGGCAGGATTCGGCGACTGGGTCTCACGGTGGCCCTCAACAAGACCGAGGCCGTGTGTTTCCACGGTCCTCGGTGTGGGCCTCCGCCTGGGGCCCACATCACGGTGGAGGGCGTGCGGATTCCCGTCGAGTCGAGGATGAAATACCTCGGTCTCGTCCTCGACAGTCGATGGGATTTCCGTGCGCACTTCGAGGAGTTGTCGCCGAAGCTGGTGAGGGCGGCGGGCGCACTGGGGCGCCTGCTGCCCAACACTGATGGTCCTGGCATCCCTTGCCGAAACTTGTATGCTGGAGTCGTGCGGTCCATGGCTCTCTACGGGTGTCCCGTTTGGGCCGAGTCCCTGAGCGATCGCTGCGTCCGCCTGCTGCATCGTCCGCAGCGCATGGTGGCGCAGCGGATTATCAGGGGCTACCGCACGGTCTCGCATGAGGCGGCCTGCGTATTGGCGGGAACTCTGCCCTGGGTGCTGGACGCAAAGACCCTCTCGTCGGCTTTCTTCCGACGAGAGGAGGCGTCCGGGCGTGGGCAGAGGCTGGTCCCCAGAGAGGTTGAGGCCATGTTGGCCTCCCTCCGCAGGACCGCCGTGGAGGAGTGGCGTTCCAGGCTGGAGAGCCCGAGTGCTGGCGTGAGGACCGTCGCGGCAGTGCGACCTGTCCTCGAGCAGTGGCTGGACAGGCGCCACGGTGCGCCGACATTCCGGCTGACGCAGGTGCTCACCGGGCACGGCTGCTTCGGTGCGTCCCTGTGTCGCATAGCCGGAGCTGAGGAGTCCGCCGTGTGCCACCATTGTGGCAACTGCCGTGAGGACACGGCCCAGCACACGCTGGAGGAGTGCCCAGCCTGGGACGAGGAGCGCAGCGCTCTCTACGCGGTCGTAGGAAGAGACCTCTCGCTGCCGGCCGTGGTCGCCGCCATGGTCGGCAGTAAGAGGTCGTGGCGAGCCATGCTCTCCTTCTGCGAATGTGTCATGTCGCAGAAGGAGAGCGCCGAGCGAGATCGGGAGCAGACCGATCCCGCTCGTCGCCACAGAAGACGAAGGAGGCGCCGGGATGTCACCTAACCCGGCGCCGGAGAGGCCACGCGGGGCCGCCGTCCCTACCTTGGCGGCCCCCGAGACGTGACGCTAAAAGCGTCTCATGCCGCGTCGCTAAGCGGCGGTGCACATAGAGGCGGTCCTGGTGCGTCTGTTAATCGGTATCCCAGGGCCGTCTCTGAAGTGCACTGATGGTGGCCGACGCGGGGTTTTTAGTCGGTATTTCGGCGCATAGGCTTATGGTAGGGACCCGACCCAGCGGCTGCCCGTCCACATCCACGGGCGGCACAACATCTTCGCTGGGCTCGGAAGGCGCCGGTGAGTCCGACACACCCTCGCCCCTTCGGGGGTGGGATGGTCCGTAAAGGGATTTTCCCCGCGAGAAAAAAAAAAAAAAAAAAAAAAAAAAAAAAAAAAAAAAAAAAGAATTATTTAACTAGTATTAATGGTTTATGGGACGCCCACCCACAAGTTGGACGGACGAACTGGTTGAAGTTGCAGGATGTCGCTGGATGAGGCCAGCTTCCAACAGTTTTATGTGGCGATCTACGGAGGAGACCTATCTAACAGTGGACTTCCTGTGGCTGAAAAGATGAATGGTTTGGTATGAGGGTGAGGATCGGCAGGTGTTACCGAGCGCCTTGGCGTCGAGCAGGTGTCGGTAGGCGGGCGGCGCGGGCGGCGCGGCGCGCGTGCACCACGCCAGCGCGCACACCGCCGCCTGCAGCGCGCGCTCGTGCCGCGCCGCGTGCGCCGGGAACCAGCGCCGCGCGTACTCGATGGCCGCGCCCACGCCCACGCAGCGCGCCAGCTGCACCACACGCACGCATTACTATCGCTGCCATCACAATCGTGGACCTTGTCCACTCATCCCACTCGGCCTATCAGTGACTCCTAATCTAGATACATCATTATTTATACTTCCAGTGCGACTCACTGGTTACACTTATGCTACATTTTAAAATGAATGCATAAAGCATTTAAAGTACGTAATTATGAATTATGAAATATATTTCTGAAACTGTTCTAGCGGTTTACTTGTAAAATCCGCTTGACGATTTGTATGTAAAACACCCAACCCTTTGAACATATTTCTGTTTTTATCGATCCTGTCCATTACCTTGAAGGCGTACATCCGGTGCAGCGTGAAGGGCAGCGGCGAGTGCTGCAGCTCGTGCATGCGGCGCTCGGCCCACTGCAGCGCGGGCGTGGGGTCGCCCTCGGCCAGTGCGCTGGCGCAGCGCTGCACCGTGGCGAACGAGCACGTGCGCTCCACGCCCTCGATGTGCGCCTCCGCCACCAGCGTGTCGCCTATATCCTCCAGGCCCTACATACGTAACCATCATGCTCATATTGCTATTGATTACCACTTGATCTTGGTCAAAACATAATGCCTTCCACTTTATGCCCTTCCATCAATTCCCCACACATTCTCGTCATTTCAGGATAGTTTCAACTAGGACCTTTTTTAGGGTGTCAAATACCTACTTTTACTATAAGTAAAAAATATATGGGAATATTTATCACATCATAGGAGAAAGCCAGTCCAGTCTGCCCTAAACTTAAGAAAAATCCTAGAAAGTTAGGCTCCTTTTGCAATTAAATTGTTACAAGTAGCATACAAATAGCAAAATTTCAAAACAGTTTTTAAGCCTATATTTATTACCACAACTTCCTTCTTAGCAAGAAGGCTGCTAAGATGAAAATAGTATTGTAAATAGTCCAATGCAGCATATACCTGTCTGTACAAATGTTGAGCAATGGCCTGTTCCATTATGGGTCTGTTGGCATCAGAGCAGAATGATTCCGCCTTGGGTGCCACGGAGGTATAGTCTGCTATGAAGTGTCGGTCAATCGACTTGCCCACCCTCGACACCGTTGCATGAAGTTCTCTGTGGTCTGTTGTTACAAAAATGTATAACATAAATTATACCTACCGACTTTTATCACTATCGAAATATTAGATCTAAAAGTTATTGAACATTCAACCACAATTTTAATTAGTGCAATTCCTGTAATATTTCCTTTAACAGGAATTACACTTCTCTATACATCCACAGTATATAAAGCATTAATGTGAAAGCACATCTTATCAGCAATTTTCAGTGGAATTTTTTTTGTCTATCCAATAATTAATTAATTTACCTGTTGAAAGCTGAAAAGCCTTTTGTTTCACAGTAGCAGCCAGTTCACTCACAAGCATTGTCTGTGATTGTAACAATGGTGTGTTTGGAGGTTCTGTAACAAAAAAAAAACACTGCATAAACTCCCTAGGCTACTTTTCTTATTGACTTTGTCCACTATCCTCAAAAACTTCTTACAAGGCAAACTTGGATTTTTTTAACCAGATTGATTATTTTTTACTTAATCTAACTGGAATATAAAAGGGTAAAATATACTATATAATTAAAGTCAAAAGATGCAATTAAGTTTTGGATTACATAACATTTGTTTAGCAAAGCATACTAAGAGTGTGATGAATTTCAGCTCCCTTTCATATATCATGAACTGGCCAAGTTTAGCCTAGTTTATGTATCGATACATGACTGCAAGAGTTCATAAAACTCTAAAAGCAACAGTACTCCTAACAAACATACAATGGAAGGCAAATAAATTAATTGCCATATATAATATTTAATTACATCATTAATAGTATAATGACTGTAAGAAAAAATAAAACCTAATATCCTACATAATGTATTTACCATTTAAATAACACATAGGTAATATGATAAACAAATGACGTTTTTTGTGATAATGTGTTATTTATAAACACTATGTTTAAGCAAGTGAAAGTTAAACAATATGTTTGAAGTCTTAGGCACGAAACGAGTACAATGCAACAAATTTAATGTGACGAGTATGACTTGCTATCATGAATAAATGCGGGTGGAAATATCAACGTGATTCTGTAACAAAAAAGGAGGCCATAGCATAAGCAATGAGGATTGAGGATTTACACAAAAAACTTACGTTTAGCAATTTCTTTTCTCAGTCCTTCCACCTGGTCGATAATATCTTGTAGCACTTTATTTGTGTGATCATTTAAATTCGTAAATTTTGTTATAGCTTTATCTAAGTCTTGTTCTACTCCAACACACGAATCCATGATTATGCAAGCGTATCAGTAAATTAAACTACTCTCAGTTTTACAAACTCACTTGTCACGGGTAAAGCATAAAAGAACAAAGATGACTTCTACACTTTGAATTAGTAAATATTTTTAGAAGAAAATTATGAAAACAGACATTTTCCCTTTGGTATTTACTAAGTCACAGATGATAAAATTGAAACGTCATGTTTGAAAGTAATCATGACTTTGTTTTTCTTAAGCACTGTATCCATGATCGACTAAAAAATATATAATATTAAGAATAAGAAAAATAGTCGAATACAACATGAATCTTTAATTGTCTATGTTTTTTGTATCTGTTTGCCTTTTTGTCTATGCTTATTGCACAATTTATTCAACGAGGAGAGGTTAGATTTTTTTGGGGTTTGTGCCTTAAAAAGTTATTTATATTGTAATTTTCCTGTTTCCAATCATGGCGCAAAGCAAAATAAATGACATGGCAGGAAAGTTTGCAAAGGGTGGCCCCCCTGGATTAGGCATTGGATTAAAAGTAGTCGCCGTGGTCGGTGCGGCGGCCTATGGCATATCCCAATCATTGTACACCGTAGAAGGTGGTCATCGAGCCATCATGTTCAACAGGATAGGAGGAGTGCAGCAGCAAGTCATGAGTGAAGGTATGCACTTCCGTGTCCCCTGGTTCCAGTATCCTATCATTTACGACATTAGATCCAGACCCCGCAAGATTTCATCACCCACCGGGTCCAAAGATTTGCAAATGGTGAACATATCTCTCCGAGTTCTCTCTCGTCCGAATTCCAGCTCGCTGCCGACCATGTACAGACAACTCGGCACTGATTACGACGAGAAAGTCCTGCCATCTATTTGTAACGAAGTTCTTAAATCTGTAGTCGCCAAATTCAATGCTTCCCAACTCATCACACAGCGTCAACAAGTGTCACTGCTTATCAGGAGAGAACTAGTAGAACGTGCCGCAGATTTTAATATTATTCTGGATGATGTTTCCCTTACTGAGTTGAGTTTTGGTAAGGAATACACAGCTGCTGTTGAAGCTAAACAAGTGGCACAGCAGGAAGCTCAGCGTGCTGCTTTTGTAGTAGAAAGGGCTAAGCAGGAGCGTCAACAGAAGATTGTGCAAGCTGAGGGTGAGGCTGAAGCTGCAGAGATGTTGGGTAAAGCCATGGGAATGAACCCTGGTTACTTAAAACTAAGAAAAATCCGTGCAGCCCAGAGCATTTCAAGAATGATTGCTCAGTCACAAAACAGAGTGTTCCTTCCTGGCAACAGTTTGATGATCAATCTTCAGGATCCTACCTTCGATGACTTGTCAGAGAAGCTCACAAAGAAGAAGTAACATGAGGATGAGAGTGTGTATGCTGACATATTGAAGCCAGCTACCACTCTTACAGATGAAGCCGCTGTCATAATCAGTGGTGCTACTTCAGTTGCAGTTTAAATGTTGCATTAATATGAAGCATTTCACAAAAATAAAATTATGATATACTACTGATATAATATTTCGCATTTTATGTTATTTAGTTACGTAGGTACCTTAGTGAGTATGGTCAGACAATGGCAAAATAAATTTAAAAAATAAATTGGACTTTAATTCCAAACCTACCTACCACAAAATAATCTTATTATTGAACTATTACACCAGAAAGATTCAAATAGCCTTTGGTTAAGAGTTTATCCAAATGAATAATTGGATAAAGCATTTCAAAATAATAAATATTTTGTATTCAATAAATAATAGTCATACAATTGACTGCAACAGGTTGATGATGATGATTAAATAATGGAGTTATAATTCTTAATGTATAGCTACATTTAAAATTATCTAATTTAGAGGAACCTATGAATATATAAAAATCTTGTTACTTATCAGGCTACCTAGTACCTACTGGCTTATGCACAAATATAGGTAATGGATATAATATTTGTAAGTTTTCATAACTGCTATATTTAACCAGCACCAGTTGAAGGTCCAGGGAGCGCAACCCAAGTGCTTAGGTTACAATATTTTAATCTATTATTAAAGGTATGTTCTGGCATGACTATCTTTAAAATTATTTATTTTAGAATCAGTTCAGAAAAAAGCGATCCTCAGTTGTATATGTATGAAATTTATGTTTTGATACTTAAAAACCAAATTAATGTGTTTCAATCATAGATGTAATATAAAACATATATAAAATGTTTTATACTACTTATATGGTTGCAATAGAGTTCTTACAAATTAACATTCCTATTTCATAAAAATATTCAAGTAAATAATAAAAAGAGTACCATTTGTAAACAAAGTAGGTCTAACTTCCAATTTTCCAGTTCACACATTGTAGGCAATGAAGTTGTAGCTTATTTTCTTATATACCACAGGCTAGAACTTTGCATTCATCTGCAAAAGTAATCTGATATATTGTACATATGTAACAAAGGTAACATAATGCTATGTACCCTAACAAATTGGTTTAACAATATACAGAGAGATTCAAATCAATATTTATATTAGAATAGCAGTAGCGATTTCCTAGTAAATTAACAATATCTATAATATTCAAGCCCACTAAGTTATTAGTTATTACATTGTCGCCAGAAATAATAGGTAAATACAATAAAAAACAGACTGATATTACTAAACAATAATTTAATATGTAACTAACAAATTAACATTTTTATTGGTTCATTTTTTCAGGGCAGAGGGTTGAGGCAATCTGTATTTTGCCATCTCGATTTCGGCTTCGAAAAAGCTAGTATTGTCGTAACAAAAGTATTCCGGCACTTTATAGGCTCCAGATTTCTTAGGGTCTACACCAGGGCCAACGGGTTCGGAAGCTGGATGTACCACTGCGCTGCTTAATCCGGGCACATCAGAAATTTTCGGGGCAGTTGATGCTGCTGGCGGCGGAGACGAAGGAGGTGGAGATGGTCCTTGACTGCTACCTGAAGTTTCACTATAATATCTGAGTAGAACTCGAAACGTATTGTTTCTAAAAACTAATCGAGTATTCATCGTTATTATTTATTACACAATCGCAGCAAGAAACCTATCGTCAGTCGTCACAGAAATGTCAAATTCTTTAGCCGTCTTTTCGATAAATGTCAAATTATACAGATAAAAATACAAAATAATAAAAAGCTAAATATTACAGTAATTGCGTTTTTTTATATGAATTAATTATTTATATTTGGTAAAGGCTAAGTTAGTATTTAATCAATAAATGTAGTGATAGACCTGTATAAAAAAAAAACAATCGATCGTTAGACAGCCATTCTTGACTTTCGTGGTATGTTGCCTCTACAGTGTCTATGGTCCTTTTTCACGACTGTTTTGGATAGTTTACCTACCTTGCTTATATTGCCGATTTTTCGGTCTGAAAGTGGAATATGTGTATGGTTTGTACGTGTAATCTATATTACATCGTACAATAATGTGTTACAACTATATTTAGGTCTGTTTACTGACTAAGATCCCGTAAAACACAAGGTTCAGCCATTTACATGAAAGGTGAGTACAAAAAATTGGCACCTCTACATTTTTTTCTAAAACCTAGATTCCTCCGTTATGTTGACTATATATCCTCTAATTATAATTAAACCTGCGCGTCTTTACAAGATAGTTTAATTTACTTGATGTGGAATATTTTATGCATACAACGCTGTATGTGTTATAGTTCATATATATACTTATTTGCCGCTATTTCGTTCTATAAACTTATGTATATAGAGCGATAACCCGAACAAGTTGAATAGGTCATACTCGCCACAATAGCTTACGTTCCATTTTATGTGAATCTGTACTGCATCCATGTACAAAAATAATAATTTCATTGTAAAATCAAGTGTACTTGTAGTTGTCTAGTACTTGGATCGCGTTAAATATGTAAAACTGCCAAAATATGTTCCAAATAACATCTTATTTCTCAAATTACATTTTTCCAAGTGTTCCAATATTATTTTTTTATAAAAAATGGAACGGTATTAGTCTATGGTTTTTTCATTTATTTGCAATTTAGTGTTCTGCGGTGTTACGTTGTTTTATATAAAGTTTAATTACAGTTGAATTACATTTTGCATAAACCGAATGTACTTTCAGTTTAGAATATCTTGGTTTCGTTCTTTTGTTTATGAAAAGTACGATCAACGTCTGTAGTGAGTTATTGGTGAAATGGCGACCGATGCTCCTATCAGCGATGTACTTTGTGAAGCAATGGAGTACCTGTCTAAACTAGGCGCGAATCTCAGAACCCGATCTGAAAACCTTAAAGAACGGAAAATAAGGAAAGACAAACTGCAAAATGCTCACGCTGTACAACAAGCAGTTAACAAAGTGCTTCTTATTTGTCAGTTGTCAAAAAAGTCATTAGAAAATGTTGAAAAAGAAGTAAAGAAGATTCAATCGCAAGTCGAGCGTTCGCAAGCACCACTCGTTGATGGCGGGAAAGATAGAACAAAATTTTATTATTTTCCATATCAAAAGCAGAAATTAAAAATAGCAACAAAAATACCGATAAAACATTATATGTCGGTAAAAGTGCAAGCCCGAAAAATGACCCTTGCTATGCAAAATAAATATCCAGTGTATTACGACTGTAAACTGTTAAGACTAAGAAAGAAATTGGATGAAAGCAAAACTCATGTTGATGGAATTATTAATAAAATTGGAGAGAAACCTAAAAATAATTCCAATGAAGGAGTAGCCCAAAATGTAGTAAATAATAACAGGTACAATGAACATATACTTCAAAGTGAACAAGTGGTGCAAAATGATTGTGACAACGATATAAACACATCATCTTCAAATGTAGAAAAAGAATCAGAACTGACAATTGAACCTGCAGCTGTATTGAACAATGAAGAGGTGGCGAAACAAGGCAACAATGATATTTTGATTATAAAGGACCAAAGCGACTCTGGTATCAAAGAACAACATCAAAATACTGATCCCTTAAAGGGAAATAGTAAAAGTGCAAAGAAAGATGTTAGTGACAGAAACGAGAACGACAACTTAAAGGAAAATTGCAAAAGCACTAAGAGAGACAGTGACAAAGTTGAGAAAGATTACTCAAAGGAAAATAATCCAAGCCAAAAGAAAGGTGACAGCATTGGAAAGGAGATGGATAACTTAAAGAGATACATCAATCATGCAAAGACTGATAATGATAAAAAGGAAAAAGATGACCTACAGGAAAAAAACAACAGCATAAAGACTGACAAAAATGTGACAAATGACTTAAAGGAAAATAGTAAAAGCCCAAAGAAAGATGATAGTAATAAAAACGAAAAAGATGACTTGAAAGATAATCATAAAAGTCCCAAAAAAGATGATAGTGATAGAAAAGAGAAAGATGACACAAAGAAAGAAAAGAAAAGACGTAAGTCAAACAAACATATCAGAATCATTGCAGACAGTTCTAGCGAAAATGAAAATAACACAAAAAAGACACAGGAAAGTGTGAAAAGTAAAGAAATAGACTTGACATTAGATGAGACTACCAGTATGATTAAATCACCACCAAAAAAGAGACGGAAATTGATTTTATCTGATGATGAGTCTGATTGTGAAAGATCTACACAGGAGCCACTAAACCCTCATCAAGAAAAGGAAGAAGTAAATTCTGAGAATACATCTGATGTAGGAGAAATAACATTGCAACCTGATTCTGACAATGCAAATAATGATAAACCATCTGAATCAATTTCGCAAATATCACAAGAAAATTGTAACACCGACTCAGAGGAAGGATCTTCAAGGCCTCTAATAAAATGTGTGAGTATTTCAAAGTTACTCAAACCTGAGATAATAAATAAAACAAATGATGAGTCCCAAACAATCAAACCATGCACTCAACCAACAGCCATTAATAACTATGAGATAAATAAATTAAAAAAAAAAGAAAATGTGTCCCCATCAACTATGTCAGAACAATTTAAATGTTGGTCAGAAAAAATTAAGAAAAAGAAAATGGAGGAAGACCAATACTGGAAGAAAAAAAGAAAAGAAGTAAGCAATTTTAAACCAAAAATGTTTATAATTAAAGTATCCAGATTGCCAGATATAACTAAACATTTTTTGAATGTTCATAAAATAAAGAGAGTAATTTGTAATGGGTCTGTTGTGTGTGAAATAACCAGTAATACCACTGACACTGAAAAAGAAAATAATAAAGTTAAAAATGCTTTACTGAATGATTCTGATTCCGAGGAGTTAAGAATTGAAAGTAATAATTTAGAAGAATCAGACAATCAAGTAAAAAATTGTAAAACCCATCAGTCTGATGAATGTCGAAGCTCTGTGAAAAAAAAATCTGATAATATTCCGCAATATCCCTCATCAAATAGTCATAAAGCATCTTTAGAACTAAATAAATCTGCAGATGATGCAGTATACATAGAAAGTGAAAAAATTAAATGCTCTCTTTTAAATGATTCAGATTCTGACCAAAGTAAAAAAGATGGCAATGAAAAAAATTGCTCAAGTGATACAAACAAAGACAAAATAGAAGATTCCCTCAAATCTAATTGTGAATCAAATGAGTCCCCTCTCGCTGTACCTAGTCAGAAAGAAAAGTATGAGGACAGTCCTAACAAACTAAAATTGGCTTTACTTAACTCCTCTGATGATAGTGATGGTAAAGTAACAAAACAGAAAAAAACAAAAAGTTCTTTAAAGAAGAAGAGTGTAATGCAAAGCATGGAGGCAAAAAGAATGCTCCTAGTTTATTCATCTAGCTCTGAAGATGAATCAAAAACAAGTCTACTAAAGGGCAGCTCTGGTGATGACTTGCAGATGAAGATACACCAACACAAACGAAGACGAAAAAAATCACAAATATCTAGTGGCTCATCATCTGAGGGTCTAAACAAAACAAAGGGCTCCTCTTCAGATGGAGATTTAAAAAAAAGTGTTCAACGAAATGAAGATAGTAATAATGAAGGAAGAAAAGACAAACGAAAAAATATTGAAAATGATGACGATAAATCAAAACAGTCAGACTCCAGTAGTAGCAAGGTTTGGAAAATATAATTATAATTTTAAGAACTTAGTATTGTTAAGTGATACAGCATTTAAAATTAAAGTCTGTAAACAATGCCATACATTTTTGACTAATATGTAGCTACACTATTGTATGTAACAATTTTTTATGTATATAGAACACTACTTCATGCACATAATGTCCCAAGTATAGTCATAAGAAAAAAATGTTGTTATTCCTTGATGTGCAATAAAATTTTAATTTAAAAAAATATGTAATATCTTGTTTTTTTTATAAATTTTGGTATACTTCATTAGTTACACAAAAAAATCACAAAAATAATTTGGGCTTTATTTGCTGAACACTTTATGAACTTAAAAGTGAAAATAATTAATCTAATGTTGAAAAATAATAAATTTACAACAATAGTAAAGTAAATGCAACCCCCATTAATTGCAGATGGTCCGTTCTAAGGCGAAACCTGGAAGCAGCATCAGTAATAACTCGGATACACAGGATGTAAATGACAAAGATGTTGATAGGTAAATATAATGAGTGACAAGCACCTTAACTATTCTCAACATAAATTAGTTATAAATTCATTCATTTTTTTACTAACACAATTGAAAATGGAACAAAAAACATAATATAAAATAAATCACAACCACATCTTAGTTGTCCATATCTTTGTCTATAGCTATTACTCTATAATATCATGATTGTTTAATAGAAGATCCAAAGTTAAATTGACTGAGACATGCAGAATAAATAAAGGGGACTTGGGATGAAAGGAAATAATGATTCTAATACTACTGGCCTTCACCAGTGCTGTTTACTGAATGATTCTTTTTTAGCAGTGATAAAATGTGACCAAATATATTGAAAATAGTCGCACCTGATGGTATCTGCAGCGCAATATAAATGGATTATTCGCCGAAAAGAAAACGTTATCTTTCACCTTTCGACATAATAACTCCGTATGTACTATATACACTGGCTGATTTCAAAAGAACATACTTGCGGTGTCATTGTGATGGGATTCCTAACATCGTGTACAGTGGTTGCTTTCGAGTAGATATGGTGAATGTCATTACACAAGCTTTTGATCTCCGGCAATCTTGTTTGCTGTCTGAAAACCAATAATAGTCGAACTGATCGTTTTTTAACGCAGTTTAAGCGACTTTTGCTGACTACCACCTTAAAGTTATAGCAACTCGCCTATGTATACCTAATAAAAGTAATACGAACCAGAAAGAAATAAGACGCCTTGTATTACAAAATTTCATTTAATATTTACTTAGTTTGTTTGAATGAATATGTGAAACAGTTTGAAATATATAAATTGATATAGATTTTAAGAAATCAGGAGTTGTTCGGGACTGGAATTGTAACATTCCAAAGAAGCTCTGTAAACTGTAGGGAGCAATAGCCTCATATTTGCCTACCGCGTCGGGTATACATATTCCAAACTTATACGTAAATGTCGAATATTCAAAAATGTTATAAAACTTCAAATAAAACGACGATTGTGTTGTCATAATTCCTTTATTCTTTTCCAACATCATGTTCATTAATACAAGGGCTCTCTACAACATGCAACCCACATATTGAAATGCCTACAACGTTAACTCTTGAACCATCACAGCGTAATCCCCCGACTCTGCTATCCTTCACACCCGCCGTTGACAACTCCGTTCTCTATCCTTATTATATTCTTCTTATTCAATAAGGTTGTTCATTTACATTCTTACTCATCGCTCATAAAAATCCCTTCATTAGTTTTATAATGAGAATAGTTTAAAAAAAAAACTAAACCAATGACGAATTCTTATTATGTTTATATCAGTTACTCTGTGCATTATTGTCTTTTTCGATGATGGACAGGTTTTAAGAGTACCTAAGTACGAATTTAACCCACTTTCGTTCCACAGTGTAATAGAGACCCAACTATATGAATATTTAAGTTGACCTCTATATTGTATGAAGACTTGTTCGACAGAGAGCTTTAGCTCTCTCAGGGATCAATTTTATGAAACATATACATTATTCAGGATGAACTGCAAGCATACTTGTGAAAATCCACTTAATCTGTAGTTGCAGGCAATATACGTCTGTAAAGTACGTACTGCCATACGACATTAATATTTCATAAATTTATAAAAACTGGCTAGAATTTAAATTTATAGGTTTTATAAATCGATCACCTTAATTCATACTCATCTGAGTTGTAAGTCGTGCTGTAGGTTGTTAAAGCTACAGTAGGCACAACTGGATCAGCTCGAACACGATAATATATCCCAGTCTAATAAAAAACTGTCATGAAATAAAAGCTATGCTCTTGTATTTTGTTCGGCGATTGAAATACCCAAAAGTGGGTGGGAATATGTTTGGACCGTACACGCTACTGTACACGGTACACAAGAGGGGCGAAAGAAACGCAGGGCAATAGTATAAATTAATTACATTACTCGGATAAGGAGAAAACCGAACGCTATATACGCTTTACTTTCCTCTCTTATTAAAGGCTGGGAACATACCAGCTGTTCTCAAGGTATAGTGAGTGTGTATAGACGTTGTTGATAAACTATCATCCTAAGGAGACCTCACCCCTTTGCCGGATACTCACCCCACACACACGAACATAATTCTTTACAGCAATACAAATTGACCCCCCACATAAGAAAACACAGGGAGTTAAAAAATCATCTTAAGCAGCGATTATGCTGTAACAAAAAAAAGTTCATTAAATCATTTTCAATTATTTGCATTGACTAATTAATTATTTACTAGTCAATATGTAAGTGCTTTTGTTTTCGATAACATCCACTTGTTCCTTCCTCTTATTGTTTTCCTGTGAGTAACTTTGTTTGTTTTTCCTGTATACTACAGTCGGTCTTGTGTCATTCACAGAAACTAGATCAGTTTTGCTAAGGATATTGTATTTTTTCGTTAATAAATTGGAGTTTTTGGATCCATAAGCATAATATTGTAATTTTTAATCAAATTAGTAAATTATCGTCAAATATTGTGATGGAAGCTAACATATTAGTTTCAAGTTTTAACTCTTAGAGGAATATTTGTAGATACTTCTTACTAAGGTAAGTAACTGAATTATTACTAAGATTGGGAATAACTTAAAAACTCCAATCAAAGTAGTTATTTAACAGCTTACAAGTTACAATCCTTGTTGTATTTATGCATCAAAAAAGGGGTATAGTCGCATTCTGGACAAAAGCTGTATACAAAAGGCACTAAAGTTTTAATATCCGCCAAAGATATTATAGTTTTCTGAAAATCAAATCGCTACAAATCTGGATACCAGAAGCAGAGAGACAAAGACATACTTTTAATAGAAGTAAAACCATACTAATATTACTGACATGACAGAATTAATATATATTTTCTTAAAGACAATACAAATATTTTATGTGTATGTCTGTATGAGTGTATGTTTTTCTTGTTCTATACCATGTATATGTATGTTTTTCATCGTAGGCTGACGAATTTAAAAAGTCTGAACAAGCCGAGTCGACGGCACAGCACTGCGGATGACTCTGACGACGTGGTCAAGAGTAGAGGTAGTAAGAGAGGCTCGAAGCCGCTCGCCATGCAGGAACTAATGTTGAAGGCCGAGTGCAGCTCAGACGTGCCGTCCGCCGATGAAAGTATTGGCGCACAAGAAGGTACGCTATAATATAATAAAAGTTGAATATAATATGTAGGTACAGATCGTTTTGGTTAGTTTTGCATCAATCCTTTTAGTTGGTTTATGTGGTTTAAACCATTTCAGCGCCATACTTATAACATAGTCCACGAAATGAATATGTAGATCGAGCCAAAATGTTTTCAAGTGGAGTCTTATTATAAGTGCTGGCAAGCAAAGTATTGCATTATCACACATAAATTACACATACACCTTGGTAAAGATCACAGGCGAACGCTAAACGCAGGGTTTTCTAAAAATGGTTTAGAAAATCTCCGCATACTTCCAATAGCTAATAGTGATAAAATATATTATTATGGTAACTTTCTCGTTGTAGAATACCCACCACCGGAACCTATTGACTTGAACAACGGGCTCGGCCACCTGGCCAAGGATGATCTGCTCGGCGAGAGTGATTCATCGGTCTCGCAGAATGAACAAGAAAAGAACACTGAGGTATTGATTTTTCTTTATTTGGGTGAAAAACTAAAATATTAAAAACACAATTTTCATGTGTTGCTGTAGAATCAAACCATTTTATTTTTTTCTGAAATTATGTTTAGTCCCACATATGAGAGGCATTGATTTGAATAAACCGAGAAGGTACAGTGAAAATGCACATGTGTTTTTAATTGCAGGATGTCCAGCATGTGGAAGAATCAGAAGAAGAAAAGTACGTATATCTTCCCGCAATTATTTTCCTGCTGCACTTTACTTTAGCCTTCTAACTAACCAGAGAACCAGAATATGCATGGCAAGTGTCAATTACCCGCCAATGCTTTTTTCCTCGAGCGAATATATAAATAACGTGGTAAAAAAGAGCATCTCTTTATGGTAAATGTATCTTTGTGTCCGTCCTTTTGTTGTAGCTTCAACCATTTTTATAAACAAATTATAATTTGACACATCGTCATAAACCAATGATTAAATCGCATATTTAAAGTATACAAAGGTATTATATGATAAAGTGAAGTATACAAAGTCTATTAGTATTTGTACATGCAAAAGAATAAAAAGGAAAAGACTTGCAAAGGCTACAGCCCGTAACAAATTTATGCTTTTACAAAAGCGCCAGAGTGAAGAATATTACAGGACTTTTTTTTCATTCGAATGTACTCTAATTTGTTTTTATTTTACTTGTAAAAAGAATCCTATTTGTATTTTGTTTGTCTCGGTCGAATCAAACTCGTAGTATTCGTAATATTTCTTATCCTAAATAGAGGTACGCAGAGAGACTATGAATTATCATTTTGCTCGATCCTGATATACCACTGTCTTCATACACATTCATCAATGTCTTCATGCTTTCTCGTTGGCTTAGGGTACTTCTGACCCGACCAATGCTCAGGGCATTGTCGATTTGGTTTAGATAGGTTCGATGGAGTCGGCCCTTACCGACGTTTTCATTCATATTCGCCGTTAGTATCTGTGTCGTCAACCGGCTTTTATCTATCATCTCAAAGTAAAAATTAAAAGAAAATAAAAGTTCCTGCAAAAAAGTATCTTAACGTATTATTATTTTTATTGTTGGCACCATTAATTGGCTAAACTACCATTTGTGTCGCGTCCGTTATTTGTTTAAATGGTACATAATAATATGTATTATGATATAAATTCTTACAGCTTCCAACATAAGCAGGCATTGCATGAAATGAATATCTACCACTTGTCGCAATGGCTGAGAATAACACAACAAAGTCGCTCGAACAATAAAGTATATTGATTATATTTTTATTGCCTTGTTTTTTTGACTAAAGTATCGTACGTGGTCATAAAAAAGATAGGAAATTGTGGTTTCTAGGACGAAAATTAGATCTCTAGGAAACATTGCTCCGAGTTTTACCTTAAGTGCGTGGGCGAAGCCGCGACAAAAATCTAATAAACAATAACTGGAAGTGGTAGAGCCATGCTGTTAGTCATGACTCGGCATGAATGGGCAGGCTCGTCCGGGGCAGTACCACTGTCTCACAAGAGATCGACGTGAAATGACAGCTTTGTTGTCCTGGTTCGTTTGGTGAATAGTTTGCTGGAAGCTCAATACCCCTACCCTCTTCCGCATTATTTTTCCTTCCTGATCTCTTCCCAATTTGATGGGCTGGCAACACATCCGTGATCCAGCTTTGTGGATGTTTATGGGCGGCAGTGATTATCATCAGTTGACCTGTTTGCTTGTTTGTCGGACCTATGCAATTAAAAACACGTTTTTTTTAATGTTATTTTATCGAGATCTCCCCTGAAATTGGTTATGTTTTTATTTTAGTCTTGAATCTCTAGGTTTTTCTATTGTCATTCGTATACGAATACGAAATTCTCGTTTCTCACTTGGTCATTGATTGATAGATGTCACTCCTAACAACTACCCACTTCTTGCCCCGGGCTTTCTTATCTCTAGATAGTTGGGCTTCAATTCTTTCAGATTTAATTGCCATTCGCTAAAATGTCACATATTTTATTAATGATGAAAACAAGGTGAATAATATGTGACTTTTATACCCGGCTAGCATCGATGAATTTGATGCTTCAATAAAAATGTTTGAGAGTTGTATATAAGAATTTTAAAAGTACATCACGTAACTATGAAGTACACAAATATGCTTAATCAGCATGATTTAGTATTTACTTAGTATCTAACGTACCTCTAAATCTTAGAGGCAGCTCATAAAAAGTGATAAAAAATAAAACAACGCCTAACAAAAAAGCTTGTAATGGAGAAAATGACGGATGATGGATGAATTTTATTTATGTTTCTCCAGCATGAAGTTAAAACGTCGCAAAGCAAACGCCATTTCGTCTGACTCCGAAGCGGGCTCGTCTCGTAAGAAGGAGCAGGAGATAGAGCGTCTTAGTGACTTTGAGGACTCTGAGGATGAAAACTCCGAGCCCTCCAAGAAGAGCAAGCGCAAGAAGAAGGGCAGCGAGAGTGACGGATCCGCTGGCTCGTCGGACGACGGAGGGTAAACACTTTTAGTATTGAAAAAAAAGTAAAATCATGCTGCATAAATATAATAAAAAAAAGTTTCACCATTAAAAAAAAATATTGAAATGTTGCGTATCAATTTATGTTTAAATAAATATGTCAGCCTCCGTGGCGCAGTTGGTTAGTCGCCGGCCTGTGAAACGAGAGGCCGCGGGTTCGATCCCCGCACCGAAACAAATATTTGTGTGATCCACAGGTATTTGTTTCGGGTCTGGGTGTTTGTGAGACCGAAAAGTCTCTCGTAGTTTCTGATACCCACGACACAAGACTCGATCTTAGTGTGGGGTCAGGACTATGTATGTGACTGTTGGGTGTATTTATTATTATTTATTTATTATAAAGCCGGTATATTGATGTCTAGTGGTAAGAGATAGTCGTAAGGGTTTCCCGCTGGTCGATACTTACCGTCAAGTGTCAACGCGGTCAGTCGCCTTTGCCGTGCCAGTATACTGAAATTTATAAATATAATAATTTGTTTTCTGTTGTAAAATAAATTTAAGTTTCGTTTGGCTCAATTGTTTATTCTGAATATGAGTTTAATATTTTCTTATTGTATTTTTTATTATTATGCCAAACTATAGAGGATAGCATGCATTTTTAATCTTATGGGTGTGAAATAACTTCGGTGTTATTACAGCAAAAAGAAGCGGCGTCGCATAAAGCAGATAAACGACAGTGATCTCTCGGATTCAGACGGTGAGACTGAAGGCAGAAATAAACATGGACGAAAGAACATTCGTAAGGTGAGTAGTTTTTATTAGCCAGTGTCTATATTTATCGAACTTTTATAAGAAATATAAATACATACAAAAAATTATTGCTCATAATATATAGGAATGAATTGTATATATATATGAAATTTATATAGGAATGAATTGTAGTTAAAAGGAAACTGTTTAATATTAAATACCAGAAAAGAAAAAGGTCCATTTGAATTTATTTTTGTTCTAATTAATATTTTTTGTTTTGTAGGTAATGGGCAAAAATCAATTGGAAGAAGCGACAAAGAAAGCGGCCCGAGAAGAGAAAGAGAGAATCGCCCGTATCGCAGAGAGACAAAAATTGGTAAGTGATTGTTACCAATAATATACATACTGTCATACCAATTACCATACTTATTACCTATCATAGAGAAGGGTAAGCAGATGCTATTGTCCTCCAATTTCCATGATCACAACATATCACTTTATATACATCTATGTTCATCAATCACTCTTTAGTCTTTTTTTTGTCTTGTCAGATCCAGAAACTTTTTAGGCTGATGATATTAATATTTATTTTGTGTCCACAGTACAACAACTTAGAATTCGACGAGTCAGGCAAGCCAGATGAAGTGGTTCTGGAGAAAGTTGTTTTGGATTTCGACCCGGAAACCAAAGAGCCATTGATTGAAGTCGACAGAGGGCTCGTTAAGAAACTCAAACCTCATCAGGTGATTTATTTTATTACGAAAGTAATTGTGCATGGACTATTGACTAAATTTTCTTTACAATAAATATAAATAACTTTACTTAAGACTAACTTCAATAACGGATATATTTATGTTACAAATAAATAAATTTGCCATACAAATATTTGATTGTTAGTTTATCTGTTTTAGGTTATAATAATATTGTTATTTCCAGGCGAACGGTATAAAATTCATGTGGGATGCGTGTTTCGAAAGTGTAAAGCGGATCAAGAAAGACAGAGGGTCGGGATGTATTTTAGCGCACTGCATGGGTCTCGGTAAAACATTGCAGGTGATTATCGTTGATTATTATGATTACTACTACAAAAGTGAGGGCCAGGGTTAAGTACTATTTTTAGATTTTTTAATTATTGGTCATTTGCTGATGGCTTCTGATAAAAAATTAAATAATAAATCATAGAAATAGTTCAGCTGGTATCTCCGTTTAGAAATGTTTCTTTCTTTCGGTTAGTTCAAGCCCCTTCTGGTAGCTGCAGTAACCCTTTATTATCGATTAACCTTCTTAAAGCCTACGCACACCGGGACGGAATGGCAGGGGATTTTACGACCGGCTATCTGTTCACATACTATAGCATTCCAGCAGCCTATTAAGGCATCTCGCGACATGTATGCATCGGCATCACCTGCATGTACCTCTGCGTTGATTGCCTCTTTTCGCGGCGTGTCACGACTGTGTTGTTGGATACCGTAGCGCGCTGTGTCATCCCGTCGAGGGACCCTGCCGTGTCAAGAAATGTCTTTCGATGTCAGGGCATCAATTTACATCATTGGAACTTATGTATATCTTATTCCTACTAAATTAAATTTAATATCTTTTGATAAAAAATTAAATCATCTGCCATTCCGTCCCGGTCTACTTAGGCCCTTAGAAGCATTATGTCGAAGCTTTCTCACATGTGAAGTGGAAAATGAGCGCTGTGTTCTTGAATTTTTTGTTATTTTTTGTGCAATAAAGTGTATATGTATAGATAAATGTAATGTTGTATGAAAAACAAAAGAAATAGTTGTGTGATCCACAGGTATTTGTTTCTTGTCTGGGTCTGGTATTTGTGTTAGTGAGAGCGTATGTGCGCGCAGGTGATCTCGCTGACGCACACGCTGCTGACGCACGCGTCGCTGACGGGCGTGCGGCGCGTGCTGGTGGTGTGTCCGCTGTCCACGGTGCTCAACTGGGTCAACGAGTTCCGCATGTGGCTCAAGCACGCCGAGAACGACTTCGATGTCGACGTCTATGAACTCTCCAGGTACGGACCTACATTATACAGGCTTTTTTTTATATTTCATGCAAACGGCATGCCGCTCGAGGGATCACTTTTTAATGTTCTCTAATAACAATCGTCCTGGAAGTTATTTTTTCAAGCTTATTTGAATTTTCCAGATGCTTGAAACTATAAGAATGCAAGATAAGCATCATTTGAAGTCTCTCGATACCATAATTGATGTAGGAACCAAATTATGTACCAAAATTCTCAGTGCATATCAATAATAATTTTACTGCAAAGTGCACGGGTTAATTATTTATGTAATTTCAGACATAAACAGAATTCGGAGCGAGCATTCCAGCTGGGGCAGTGGTTCGAGTGCGGCGGCGTGTGCGTGCTCGGCTACGAGATGTTCCGCAACCTCTCCGCCGACAACAACAAGAAATTCAAGAAGAAGATGCTCAAAAACTTCCAAGAGAGCCTCGTAGATCCAGGTTGGTGCTCTATACTATTTTTGTTTTTAATTTATTTTCTTGCGGTTGGCCTGACTTGGCGTTGTAACCATGTTGCAGAAAAGTTACATACATACTTACATAAACTCACGCCTTTATCCCCGAAGGGGTAGGCAGAGGCGCCACCAGGACACCCACATTTCGCCTTGTATGTTCCGTCCCACGATGTGATAGGGGGCGAGCCTATCGCCATATCGGGCACAAATTCCTGACTCCGGGCTGATAATGAATAGAAAAATCCAATATCACTTTGTAGTCGTACCGTAATACAACTTCGCCACCGAGGCAGTCAAGGCAGAAAAGTTAAACTCGTAATTTACCGACCGGGCGATCACCCTCTCGGAAATAAGCCAATAATATCACCATTGTGCTAATGCCTATGATTTAATTACTTTGTCTTAAAAAACTAATTTTTTTAGTACTTGACATGTTCCCTGTGGTGCACAGAAGTATTTTCTGTTTCTGTGTGCGAATCGCGTATTGCAGCTATCACACGCATGGTGTATTATTTCTTATATTCCTAAGCTGCACTGGTAGATAATTCGTTGTTTTGGCCCTTCAGTCATCATATACTTATTATTATCTGGATTTCAGTTGCGTAATAAATGTTTACTTGTCTAGGTCCGGATTTAGTAGTGTGCGATGAGGGCCATCTACTAAAGAACGAGAAGACGAGTCTGTCGCAGTCTATGAACAAAGTGAAGACACGCCGAAGAATCGTACTCACCGGCACGCCGCTACAGAACAACCTTAAAGAATGTAAGTTCACCATATATGATTTTAGTTTATTTGAGACATTGAGGTACCATTTATACAGGTTATAAAAATGTATGGTGATACTCAGTTTTGATACTTTACTATGCTATACTGTTATTAGCCCATAACCTCTGCAACCGAGAGTTCGATTGAGAAGGGTTAGGCCACAGTGCACCATGCTGGCCAAGTGCCAAGTTTTAATACAATGTGATATGGTATACCCCAGCTTCAGTTACGAACGAATTTCTTTATTTGCCTAGTTATTTTAAATGCATCTCATTTGTCTCCAGATTACTGCATGGTCCAGTTCGTGAAGCCGAACCTGTTGGGCAAGTACAACGAGTACCTCAATCGGTTCGTGAACCCCATCACCAACGGACAGTACACCGACTCCACGGAGCACGACATCCGCGTCATGAAGAGACGTTCCCATGTGCTGCATAAGATGTTGGACGGAGCTGTACAGGTGACATCCTGCTTAAGATAGTTCTGCTATAGAAAATGTTCTCAGAAATGTTTGTCTCGACTCAGCCATCAAGGCTGTGATTACTAAAGTTATTAGTAAATTAATAACATAACACAATACGCGAGATGCCACGTTTCTTTAGGTCGTAGTTCCACGTGTTTAGTTATTGTGAAACGCATGTGCTTTTTGTAGTAGTTCCATGACAATTTTGTTTTTTGTTTCCAGAGGAGGGACTACGGGGTGCTGGCGCCCTTCCTGCCTCCCAAACATGAATACGTTCTGTTCATCACACTGAGCGAAGTGCAAATTAAACTGTATCAGTATTATTTGGATAACTACTCTAGAAGGTAACTGTTTGTTTTAAAATAAAGAAACAATTACACCACTTTATTTAAAGTGCCCCGACTCAACTTATTTATTGCCTGAAATAAAATATTTTTTTATCATACAGACCACTGCCTGGCAAGTCTTCGGGTTTCCTATTCCCCGATTTCCAGTCTTTGCAGAGGATATGGACGCACCCGCTCGTATTGAAATATAATTCAGAGAGATACGAAATCATGCAGCAGAAGAAGGTATATTCTAAATTATTATGCCTTTCATTCTATTTTTAGATAAAAGTTGCATTTAATTTATAGAAAAATATATAATATCACCATAATATATTAGGTATATAAATAAAAATGATTGCTTTGCAGAGAGAAAGGGAAGAAGAAGATTCGGAGGGATCATTAAGGGACTTCATCGATGATGACTCCACACCAGAGGTTTGTAGCAAACATTATCATGCTCAACATAATAAATTAATAGTTTGGGCGACATTATCATACGCCGACTCAGCATTTCTTTTGACAAAAGGTTAGTATTAAAACATAGTCTTGTCTGCTCATAACATTCCATTGCTGGCCAAAAAGACCTGTCTGATTTACAATGTTTATCTATAGGTATTAGAAATAATTTTATTTTATAATAGCATAACAAAAGTTTCAAACATGTTTCTATTACAGGAAACGTCAACAGAGGAATCATCAGACGATTTATCAGACATGAGCGACGACAGCCGCAAGAAGAACAAGAAGAAAAAGTCTGCCAAGAAGGCCAAGAGCAAGGAGACCAGGGTCACCACGCGCCGGGGAACCAGAGCTAATCCAGGTGAATATTACTATACGACAAAATAATAGTGATTAATAATAATTTAAATGTTGTTAATGAAAAAGGAAAATTGAATTGGTATGTAGGTATTTAGTATGAGGATAAAATAGGAGAAAAGTCAAAGCGTAAAAAACTTACCAAATGGAACATTTCCTTATTTTTACGTATATATCTTAGAGGTGTAGACAGCATCGGTTGTTGTTCACCGTCTTTATAAAAGTTGCAGGAAGCTGTTTATTGCCATTTCCAACAGATTTTTATAGAAATTCTTAGGAACGCTCTGTGTTCAGCAAACCTTTTTTTGGTTGGATATAATGATTAATTAGATGTTTATTACCCAGTGGAGCACGACTCAGACGAGCTAGACACTCCCGAAGTAGTGGAGGCCAAGTACGAGAACCCCACCGAGTGGTGGATCAAGCTGGTCACCGAGGACGAGGTAGAGGACATGCGCAACTCACACAAACTAGTGCTGCTGTTCGATATACTGCGGCAGTGTGAGACTATTGGGGATAAACTGTAAGTATTTTTATTATTTGCGTTAAAAGGAAAGCTGTTAAGCTCCCCTACAGGTACTTCGAGTAAGGTCTCGTAGGCTATGTCGGTGATACTGGTCTTCTAGCCCAACACGCCTGCGGATATTCTACGCTAACGTACAGACTTAAATGCCTTGGGTGCCGAACGCATTACGGGCGGCTCTGGGTATCCCAGGGTTAAGTTATGAATACTGCATATGTTAAAACTAGTAGCTGCGACAGTCCCACCTTTCCTACGTATTGCAGAATCTTGGAGCCAGGATTATCAGTAGATTTCACACAATAAAATTCAGTATCTCTTGTTTGTTCGGTCTACTATTGACAAACATTTTGTATCTCGGTTAACCAATTCATGCTGTCTTGTGTGTTTGAGCTAACAATAACCAAAGCATCATTCAATATTGTTTAATATAAAATGGCATAATGGCACGCAACATTTATTACATGTGCCCAAATATCGATAAGACATTATTACTCATTTATAATTTTGGTGCCCTACATAATTTTTTTTTTTTAGATTGGTGTTCTCACAATCTCTATACTCATTGGATCTGATAGAACATTTTCTAGGGAAAGTTGATGAAGCCACGCAAGAAGGACGGATTGATGAGAAATTAGGGGGACATGTCGGTGAGTATTCTTTAATATTAATAAAAAAATGTATAGAAATTATTGAACAGCACACGTGACGTAACAAACAAGAATTTGCGTCGTATCAGAAACTACAAGGAAATTTTATTAGGAATTAGGGGGTATTTTAAATCCCCAAATTCAAAAAAATATTTATTTTTTAATATTTTATACCAGTAGGCCAATTCACGTAATTAAATAAGTTCAGTTGCAGTACAGTTGCACTTAAGTTTCGATCAAAACAGCCCTTTTTGTATTCTCGTAATTTAGACAACCGCTGTCAGATACCGTCAAGTTCGCGTCACGCGAGCGCTTTAGCGTATTCTACTGCTGCACGTTTTCTACATGCGTGATTCAGATCGCAACTTGATTGGTATTTACCTATTCATTTGACGTTTCCAATTACAGTTTAGTCCAACCAACGTGCAGCACATGCGCAGTTTATGCATATCTTACGCGCAGCTAAACAATTACAAGAATACCATTTTGACGTACGTGCTATTAAGACGTAAACCTAATCGAAACTGCATCGGAACTTGATCGGCGCGTCAATAAATTACGTGAATTAGCCTACAGGTTACATACAATAAAGTACATATTTTTAATAATGTTTTTGTAGGTTCTTGGTCGCCGGGTGTCGATTACTTCCGGCTAGACGGATCAACGTCATGTGAAAATAGGTCAATTTGGTGTAAGAATTTCAACAGGGAAGATAATCCTAGAGCAAGGTGAGCTTTTTATGTGTAGATAGAGTGGTTTATGATATTTTTGGTTACTAGCCCGACGACAGGCACGTCTTTGTAACTCCTGTAAGTCAAGCTCAACAACTCATTCATTTAAGCGTCGAGTATGCATGACTTAATTTTAGAAATAATTCAAATTAATCTAATAACAAAATTAGAGACAGGGACGGTAAAAAAAAAAAAAATTGTCACTTCCTTTCGTAGCAAAACAGGAGGTAAATATTAATGATTATTCCACATTGCAGGTTGTTCCTGATTTCAACGCGAGCCGGTGGTCTGGGCATTAACCTGGTGGCGGCCAACCGAGTGGTGATATTCGACGTGTCGTGGAACCCGTCGCACGACGTGCAGAGTATATTCAGGGTGTATCGCTTCGGACAGAAGAAACCTTGCTATATCTACAGATTCCTTGCTATGGTTAGTTAAATAGCAAACAATAAGATAGTGATGTTTAAGTTTAGCTATTTCATATCATGCTAAAATATTCCCGGATTGTCGTGATATTGCAATTATTTTATTTATGACAATTTGAATCCTATGGATATAAACACTAGACATCAAGAGTTGGCATATTTTTTAATACTTAAATATTATATAACTGGTATACTTATGAATTTCCAATGGCGAATGTGTTATGCAATTGGTGGGTGCGGTGGCAATAACATTGGCATTTTGGACCAGATTTTAATAGTTACATTGTCGAATGGACAAATATCTATACAGGGTATATCAAGACTGCGACCGAAAACGAAACCAGGTGGTAGTATTAGTGACTTCAGACGTAAAGCAACTAAATATTTCACAAAAAGAACCGTCAATTTTTATTTTTTATATAGTTTTTGAGGTACATCTTTTTATTTTTAAAGACGCAATGGACGCAATGGTTTAAATTGCTTTTTCGCAAAAACTAGGTATTTAGCACCCAAACACAATGATTTATAAAAAACTGAAAATTTTTTTATCGCTTTTGTTGCAAATTTTAGTTGCATTGTGTTTGTACCCACTATAATTACTACCTAGCTTCGTTTCGGTCGCAGTCTTGATATATGATCACACTATAGGTGTTTTTAATAAATAGGTATAATATAAAAGTAATCTAACAATTCGGAATAATGATATTTTAATAGTACAGGTTTTCCTTGATCCTCTGTGTATAAATATATGTATGTACACACAGGGTACGATGGAGGAAAAGATCTACGAGCGTCAGGTGACGAAGCAGGCGATCTCGAAGCGCGTGATCGACGAGCAGCAGATCGACCGCCACTACGCGGAGAACGATCTCGCCGAGCTGTACAAGTTCGAGCCGCGCGCCGACCTGCCCAAGGAACTGCCCGCGCTGCCCAAGGACAGGCTCTTCGCAGAGATGCTGCGGGAACACGACCGACAGGCACGCTCACACCACTCGCACCACTCACGCCGCTGCACGCGCCCGCCGCCCATAGCATAATCACGGGGCGCGTGCAGTAGTGTCACTTACACTTGTTTTTTCTTTTCTGTGTACGTACGTACGCACACACAAACACGTACGTACGTACGTATACGCATCAACTAACATACATAAGCATGCTGGCCAAAGCAATTCGTAAATGACTACCATATTCTTCATCAAGAGACTATAGTGGTCCACTGCTAGAGAACACTGGGCTACAGACCTTTCTAACTAACCCAATTCTACAAATTCTAACCAACCTTCTTAAAAGTCATAGTTTAAGATGTTTTGTATTGTATTGTATCGGCCCATATACGTCCCACTGCAGGGCACGGGCCTACTCTACAAACGAGGGTACGATTGAGAGTGGTTAGGCCATATAGTCCACCACGCTGGCCTAGTGCGGTTTGGTAGACTTTACATACCATAGAAATTTAAAAAGTTTAAGATGGACCCAACTAATTATTTAACTAAAAGATACATTCTACTAATACATAAAAAAAGATAAGAAAATATTATTTCAATTTACATAAACAATATCTATTTATTAATTCGCTCCCTTGACATTAAAATTGATATTTCTAGATCTACAAGTACCACGAGCATGATTCTTTATTGGAGAACAAGGAAGAAGAAACGTTGACAGAAGAAGAACGCAAAGCTGCGTGGGAAGACTTCGAGAACGAGAAGAATAAGCCACCACCGGCGCCGTTCCCTACAGCCTGGCCAATGCACAACGGCATGGGTAAGTACAATACTAGTTTTACCACTATAAGAGCGTCTTTACATCCTAGTTAATGAAATAAGCCCTAATTTCTGCCGAGTAATTACAATCCCTGTTACCACTACCGGCGCGTCATAACTGTCCTGACTATCCCTCGAAGGGATTTTGTTTCTACCTTTTCGATGTTCGTTCAACTGTATCCTATCCTTATGTCTAGAATGGTGCCTGTAAATCGTAACCAAATCATAAAATTATACGCTAAATCAGTCTGTAAATATAGATAAAAAGTTATGACCAACTGGCCCCAAGTAAGTGTGGGGTGCAGGCAGTTAGAAGGCAAAGAAGAAAGTTAATATTAGTACGGAGTGAAACATGCTTGTTGTTTTCACAGTGCCGGGCTTGTTGGCGCAACAACAACAGTTGGCGTACGCTGCACTGGCCGCCATGCTGCGCAAGGACATCCCCAACATCAACGACAACCAGATCCGAGACATGTTGCCGCTCATATTCAACTCCAACCCCGGGGTAAGATAAATATAACATTTAGATTACCGTAAACATACTAAAATTTGTATCAAAAACGCAAAGGATTGTTCTAAATGGGGTAAAATTACATGTGAAATTCACCACTTACGCCCACTTAAAAATTAGACTAATGATTTGGCATAAATCGCTAAAAATTTGACTATGGGCGGCTTATGTTCAATAGTAGAAATCTCGTAGTTGATTCTCGGCTTCTTTTGCAAAGGAAAAAAAAGGTTAAAAATCTGTAATGTAGTGTTATGGAAGGGTAACCAATACCAGCATAATAATTATGGTATTTATCTGTTCAGATGTTCGGTGGATATGACTATGGTGTAAGTGTGTAATGTGCATATTTCCTCGCGTATTGTCTGTGTAGAATATTTGTCACTCAAGCTGCCGCACATATTTGTCCAAAGCATGATATATCCTATGCCTCTGTTTGTAGACCAGAAGTGGAAAGTTATGTTTTGTGTAATTTATATGTTGGCATGTAATTTTTTTGTACAGACGTTATTTTTGTAATAAATATAAACACCCAGTCTGCTAAATAGAAAGATATGTACGTTATTATCATATTAGCATGATTTTATTTTACTTATTCAAAGACAAAAACCAAGAAAAGCTGGCATGATTTTACTGTCACAGTTTCTGTGATGTCTCACTGCTCAATTATTGGACTGTAGTGTATTCTTCACTTTAATGAATAAATATGCCACACTATATAGTCGCTTTCTATGTAATAAAATTTAACCAATGTGTTAATATGTGTCATGTTCTGTTCTCAGATGATGCAGAAGATGAGTGAAATATACAAGTACGCGCAGCCGGGCATGATGAACCCCAGCATGATGAATCCAGTCATGAACGGTCAGTTTTATACAAATATATTTTATGAAATTCTTGGTGTAGGTTGTTTTATATCAAGCTTAGCCTTTCTGTTCACACAATTTTGTGAAGTTGTGTATTTTTACACAGAGTTGTAAAAAAATATTTGTATGAATTTGGTCCACAATGTGTGCTGTACATATTATTTTTTAGTTTAATATGCAGTAATATTGATTTTGCAACTAGTAGAGTATGTGTATAACGATGAATGGTGCAGCTGCGGGCAGCGGCATGGGCGGCACGAGCGGCCTGCAGTACGAGCCGCCGTGGCAGCGCCAGCACCAGCAGCAGCAGCAGATGAGGCTGCAGCAACTCATGCAGCAACAACAAAACGTGAGTCACCGTTATACAGTACTGATCAATATACACTGTTGTATTTAGACTAGTTCAAACGGAGTGGGACTTCTTTACTATTGCTAGAAGTTAAAATGTTGCCCAATAGCCTAACACGATTTCTTGGATGTTGTAATTCTCGTAGATAATTTCCTTTTAATGTTTTTCTTTGCTTTTTACTATACTCAGGCTTGAAAGAAATGCATATTGATCATTCAAACAATTGCTTCGATGCGCAAATCGAAACTGCGGGCTGTCGCTTCACAGTCAACGTGTACATCACATAGGCTATGTAGGCTGACTGAATTGAATGGGGATGTTACTCCGGCAGCACATGGGGGCGAAGTACTACGCGGGCGGGCTGGGCAGCCGCGACCCCGTGGCGATGGCCCTGCAGCAGCAGCGCGCGCGGGAGATCATGCTGGGCGGCGGCGGGGGCGGCGCGGGCGCGGGTGGGGGCGCGAGCGGCAGGCCGCGCGGCCGGCCCCCGCTGCAGCCGCGCGCGCCGCCCGCCGCGCCCGCGCACCACGACATCGTCAACCTCGACTCCGACTAGGCGCGCAGGTACCACCTACACGCAGTTACAAGGACGTATACGCACCTACATGCACTTACACGCACCTACACGCACTTACACGCACTTACACGCAACTACATGCACGTACATGCACGTACAGGCACGCACAGGCACGTATACGCATGAACAAACGAGCGCATTCCCACCTTAAGGGTCGGCAACGAATCTTTATGCCCTGTGGTGTTGCAGATGTTCATAGGCGGCGGTGATCGCTTACCATCAGGTGAACCGTATGCTCATTTTCTGCTATAATATAAAAAGAACACAAACGCGCACTAACGTACGCACAATACAAGTACTGCATTTTTTTATTCACTGATACACTGTTTATTGTAACTAATTGTAATTGTCCTGCTGGTATTCTGTTTTTTTTATTTGTTTCACAATACTGGACGTACAAAGCAATATCAAATGAACAATTATTTCTAAAAAATAACATAAGTGAGCACATCCTACTCGATGTGAAAAATTATTGCCTGTCAATTTACCCCATTTATAAATATATTTTTTTCCACTCTTCCATGTTGCTTTATTTATATATTGTTTACTGGTTTGCAGGTATGCGCAACGCGAAGTGAACAGAAGTGTACAGTGAATGATTATAGGTGCTACCCTCGGGTTGGGAGCGAGGCGGGCTGACTCGCTGAACTCGATCGTTGGCCAAAACATACAGTGATATGGAAGTGTTAACTCTAATAGCTTGTCGCCTCGAGGCTTGCGCTCCGACGCTACATATCATGAATCTCATTTCCTCCACGTCCTGTGTTAGTGATTCAAACTCCTCGGAACGAGTTCGGGGCTCCGCTGCGCGCCCACATATCAAACATCTCCGGTTTTATTTGTCGGTACTGTGACGCGAGAGCCTTAGGCGTAGACTATACGGCTAGTAACGCGACGTGTCACATTTTAAGCTTCAACGGTTTTGATTCAGTTGTGGTGGCAGTTGAAATGTGACAGTCGCGCCGGGGCGGCCCACACTCGAATATGCCTGTCGAACAACCATTGGAGCATTCCACAGATGCGCTAGTGTAGGCACGTCGCCTATCTATATCTAACCGGCTCGTATCGCCTCTTCTTAGTTGCGAGATGATGGCAAGAAAAGAGCCATTGTGGGGTCAGACGGGAATCTCAATTCGGTAAACAGCATGTCGGGAAATATTATTACATTTCTTACAGTAGAAGAAACGATATTGGTCGTTTGCTATGAAGTATGACTATGGATAGACTTCTGGCCGTAATCTGCATTCCAATATACATTTAATTTACGCGATATTGGTCTGGACCGGTGTAACAGGTGTGTCCGCGTCAGGTCGGCCTGTGGAATGCTTGGATATGTCAAAATTTTTACTATATCTCTCAGTACAGGAAATTAGTATGTAAGTTACATGTGAGTAGTTAGAAAACTTTTGTGTGTCTAAACATCGTACTGTCGGCAAGGAGAGAGTATGGATTAATGGATGACTTATATATCTCTGCACGATACGCACCCACAATATAGTAATATTATGCTATTTATAGAAACAAAATTGCCAACTGTAATAATTAATGGCGGGTTCACATAATTGTCCAAACTTCTATATTTAACTCCAATGTCTAGGTGAAGGGAATAGATCGATACAGAAAATAATCGGAGTTGCATAATAGATTAAATTTTAGTTTGCTAGTAAACGATTGGACTATTGTTTGAACGCACCATAAGTCTCTTTTAAATAGATCGCGATATTTTTTATCTTTATATTATAAAGGTAGTAAATCTTTCATTTATATATTTCATTTCGTTGTATGAAATTTGCATGTGCAATATATGTGTATTGACTTTAATTTTCTATTCATTTTACATTGCTTACACACGATATGTAAACTCTGGCAGAATAAGGATGATGGGTACTGGGGACCATTTGATTTATGTTCTTGTTTGCGAATGAAAGGATGTGTTCAGAGACATTCAGATCATGCCAATCCTTATTCTGGTAGGTGCATAAAAATAGCTGATTATAAATTAGTATTTTATAAATGATATATTCCTTTCTATTGGTATTTTTATAGCATATATTGTACTCTCATATAGTAAATGTTACGTTTTATCTAGCCAGTTCATGGGCGATTACAGAATGTGTTGTAGCGCCACCACAAATCCGTGTCTGTAGCATGAATGTTCATCGCGAAAGTAGTAATTATAAATTGTAAGATTTCAATATCATTTGAATTTGTAATGTTTAATTAGTTTATCCCTCATAGAAAATATCCCACTGTGTTGAATATAAATTGTGGCGCAACAACACATTCAGTAATTCTACAACGTTAAATACACATTAATATTTAGATATGCCCTTTATAAACTAGCAAATTACAACATTAGTTTTTTAATATTAACATTTTGTTTTTACTCTAGTTATATAGCAAAATTTCTTGTTATAGACAGATTACGAAGTCTCCTTCAATATCTCTGAATGAGACGAGGTATAGTTGACTAGCTAAATATTGTTGTTAAAAGTCCTACGACAGAACGGTCTGTCGAATTCCTTATGAATATTAGTTGTTTGTTAACCACAAGTTGGTGACTTATAGGTCAAGTAGTTACGAGTTTTATGTCCTGTAATTATGTTACAAAACCATTAAGCCCCATTTACACGGGGAGTTTCTAGCCTCGAAGATGCGATTATCGTAAGGATATAAAAATGTTGCATCGTGTAAACGTTTGTTGAGCACCATAATCTATTGCAGTTATGTCATGCGATAATCGCATACGATTCTCGCCGCGAGAAACTTTCCGTGTAAATGGGGCTTTATACAACTTGTTTAAATAGAAAATATTAATGTAGGGGTTAGTCCACCATAAGTAAGGGCATATCTAAGTTGTATTGTTATCTGTTTGACTATTATCTCTTATAACTTCAACACTGTCGCACGGCTATCGGGACTTTATATTGATTTTGATAGTGATCCTATATCAATAGTTACATGACTGTATTTATTTGCCTGCGGCGCGCTCAGGCGGTTTAGTTGTGATATTGCCTAATCTTAAATTTTTGTATACGTTTATTTTTAATGAGTCATTTACGTGACTTTAATCTTAGAAGCAAACTTTTATAGTTATATTTTAGTGTAACGAATGTACCAGTGTGAGGTGGTAAATGCATTTGGATTAATTTGTATTTGCAATTAACAAATAACCCATGTACAATCGGAAAAGTATGAAAATTGATTTCTGCAATGTTTGGCAGCTGGATTTATTTCGTGATTAAATAAAGAATTCCCATTGACATTATTCAGAAATCAAACAGATTTTTACGAATATAATAATTTATAATATTTTTTAACAATTAATAAATGAACAGTATTTCGCTTAGTTTTAAGATATGTTATCCATTACGTCGCACATCGGTTTAGAAAGTTTATTTATGTGTTTTTTATTTTTATATTAGAAAAGTATGCTACATGGATATTGTGAGGTGGCTACACGGTGACTCGACAAGTGATGACTGCTGTAATTGTTTCATTATTTATGTAATATATAATTGTAACTGTAGAGAACTTCCTATTATTTTGTAGTACAATCAAACTATAATAAATGATTCAGAAATGTGTTTGTTTGTTTTTAATTCAATAACATATTTGATTTGCCATGTTTTTATACATGTTTTATTTTGTTAATTTTAAACTACTTCTGTGGCGCAGTCGTACGTGCGTCGTATGATTACAACGCCAAGGTCTCGGATACGAATGCCGAGTCGGGCAAATTGATATTAGATATTGCTGTTATTCATCAATCCATAGTCAGGAGTTTGTGCCTGATATGGCGCTAAGCTCACCCCCTATCACATCGTATGATGAAAAACACAAGGCGAAACGTGGGTGTCCTGGGATCACCTTTGCCTACCCCTTCTGGGAAAAAGGCGTGTGAATGTATGTATTTAAAACTAGAAAAATTACATGGCAAAAGGACAAAACTGTTGGAAATCTTTAATCTGTTTCAATTCAATATTACATTAAATAACAAAGCTTGTTTAATATAGCTTTGTAGAGCAAGATACTAAAAATCAGGTATGTGAATACAAATAAAGCAACTGTGTTTGAATATTACACAATTTATTAGGCTTTTTGCATAACAGCACAGTGTATAGCTGTAATAGAAACTTGCACAGACATTTTTTTGTTTTGTGTAACATATAATATGCAGATATTACATGTAGCATTAATTCATATTATTGTCACTTATTTACTTGCAGAATGGTACAAGAAGTATTAATTATAATAATCTTACAATATTTGATTTTATATAATATTGTACAATTATCTAATTCAAGATAATAATATGTATGTAATATATACTAAAATCTTTTTTGGTATGTTTTGATCTTTTTTTTTTTCTCAGTATGTATAATTATTTTGTAATCTATATAACATATATTACTCAAATAATAACTATTTTTGAACAAATACAAATAGGTATGATTGTATTGAGTAAATTATGTGGAGGATTGTTCCGAAGCATTCAATTTCACAATATCTCACATTCTGTATTACAATCACATTTTTGAAAGCACTTTTTTAATGGAAAGTTCAGAGCACAATAATCATTTAAATATTTAAATTAGGAATACCAGTCTTAACACCAACAGATACTTCTAAGTATTTCAGTAGTCTTCGCGCCAAAAATGAAGCATTATCTGAGGTGAACACGTCTGAATTCAGAAGATCCAGGTTGTTATCTGTTTGAAATGTTATCAAGTCTTCAGCACTTACTGCCATTGCATTTACAGGTAGACTTCCAGCATTGACAAGTACTACACGACGATTCCGCAAGTCAGGGTGGACTTGACTTAGTTCTTTCTTCGCCCATTCTAAACAAAAGAATCTGCTTGTATCTATAGCTAAAATAACAAAGTCAATAGCTATTCTTCCAGTCACATCCGATTGCCTAACGACTTCTTCTAGATGTACAGAACGTAGAACAATGAGTTTCCATCCAAAGTTTCCCTTTTGGTGCACTTCTGTTAAAGCTTCTGCTATTCTTTCAATAATGTCAACATTCAATGATAAAACGATTACTGTAAGAGTATTTTTGCAACTCAGTGGACCAATCCATGGAGCAACAATAAAGTCCTCTTCAATAAGAGACATGGTGTATTATTAAATTATATATTTATTATTTACACTAAAAAGAAAAGTTTTTATAGATTCGTTTGAATGTTTTGTTATTTGAAATTTGAATTTGACCACAGACTAAGGAGTAATTTGACATTTGAATATTAAACTAAAAAACTTAATAGCAAAGGAAGCTGTCTTATAAGTCCTGACTCCTAACGCATTAAAAACAATGTATAAAAATGTATTCACAAATAATATAATATAAAACCGGACTTTAAAAAAATGTTTTTATTTTCGTATTGAATTAGATCAAATCATTATGTCTTTTCGTAGATTAGGTCGCCGAAAAGTGTGAGTTAAGATTTAAGAATGAAGTTGTTACTTGTTAGATGTCACTGGTCTGTACTCTGTGTTCAACATGTTTCTTGAACCGCAATCAAAGTAAATATTTATTTCTCTGCTATTACCGCTTCCGCTGTCTGTTTTTATAAGTTTCGTACATAGAGTAAGTAATCAATAAGTTCTAGTTTCGTACACATTAGAAAAGTACTAACGCAATGAAAAGACGAGATGAAAAATTTCCGGACAATGGATTCGAAGCATGGGGAGGATATATGCAAGCGAAAGTCGCGAAATTGGAAGAGCAATTTGCAAAAAGCGCGGGAAAAGCGGAAACATTATCGAATATTTTCAATGGTGTGAGTATTTATGTAAATGGATACACCATACCGTCTGCAGATGAGTTAAAAATAATAATGTCGAACCATGGTGGAGTGTATCACACTTATCAAAGGAGTGAAGATTTTATAATAGCATCGAACTTGCCTGATACCAAAGTGAAAAATATGAATTTGTCTAGGATAGTCAAACCAGACTGGATTACAGATAGCTTAGCAGCAAACAAATTATTAGATTACAGAGAATATTTATTATTTAAAAATTCGAGAAATCAAAAACAGATTAACTTTAGAAAGGTTGAAAAGAATGATACTGCTATTAGTAGTAATAATGATTCTCAAGAAAATGTAATCCTTTCAGCAATATCACCAACCAATATTACAAATTGTAATACTGAACTTTGTTCTATTCAAAGCAATATGAATGAAGTTGTAAAAGTAAATCAGAAACCAGTTGCCAAAACTGCTGTGGATCCAAACTTTATATCTGAGTTCTACAACAATTCACGATTGCATCACATCTCACAACTAGGTGCCTGTTTTAAACAACATGTTAATGATTTAAGAGAAAACAGCAATTTTACCTTCCCAGCTCGTTTAGACTTAAAAGAAAGAATACAGTGTTTAAATAATGATTTTTCACAATTGATGTTTGAGAAAGGAAAAATAATTATGCACATTGATATGGACTGTTTCTTTGTATCAGTTGGTTTGAGAAACAGACCAGAACTTAGGGGAAAGCCAGTTGCTGTTACACATTCAAAAGGAGGACAGCCTCGACTTAAAAGACCTGGAGTTGATAGAAGTACTGAATTTCAGTTATACAAACAAAAACAAGCCAAGAAATTGGGTAAAGCTACAGGAGTACCCGAGAAAGAAATAGAATTTGAGAGTAGGGTTGATAACATAACAGATGAAGATGATAAATATGGGTCAATGAGTGAAATAGCTTCCTGTTCATATGAGGCTCGAGCTAAAGGAGTAGGCAATGGGATGTTCATGGGAGCTGCATTAAAATTATGCCCAGATTTACAAACTATACCATATGATTTTGATGGATATAAAGAAGTAGCATATACTTTATACAATACCATAGCACAGTACACATTAGATATTGAAGCAGTATCCTGTGATGAAATGTATGTGGATTTGACAGAACTATTGAAAACAATAAATGTTAGTGTTCAAGATTTTGCTACTGTTCTCAGAGTAGAAATTAGGAATAAGACTGGATGTCCATGCTCAACTGGTTTTGGTGGCAACCGCCTCCAAGCAAGGTTGGCTACTAAGAGGGCTAAACCAGATGGTCAATTTTTTCTCACTGAAGACTTAGTTGAAGATTTTATGTTTGATATTCCACTGAAAGATTTACCTGGAGTTGGAAGACAAACTGCTCAGAAATTAGAGTCAATGGGTCACAAAACATGTGGATCATTGCAAAGCCTTACACTTAGCACATTAAAAGCACATTTGGGGAACAAAAATGGAGCTCAGTTGTTTGATCAGTGTCGAGGCAGAGATCTGAATCCTTTGTCATTTTATACAGTAAGAAAATCAGTGTCAGCTGAAGTAAATTATGGTATTAGATTTGAAAACAATGACCAGTGTTATGAATTTTTAAGACAATTGTCAGCAGAAGTCCATTTGAGAATGGAACAGTTCAAAGTATTAGGAAAATGTATAACTTTGAAATTGATGGTTAGAGCTGAAGAGGCTCCAGTAGAGACTGCTAAATTTATGGGTCATGGCTTCTGCAATGTTATTAATAAATCAAATTCCCTTAATACAGCTACTAATGATGTTGAGGTGATTACTAAAGAAGTTATCTCCATTTGTAAAAAGCAAAATGTAGATCCAAAAGAAATGAGAGGTATTGGAATTCAAATAACTAAATTAGAACCACTTAATAGCAAGCCAA